>FR989937.1:11066935-12309466 GCA_905404155.3 Plebejus argus | reverse complement strand
GCCACCGCGTGTGTCTGTGTCGTTCAGTAGAACTTTCAAGTCATCTAACTGACCGCCACCGCGACCGCCACCGCTGCCCGCGTCTGTCTGGGAGACGCCTAACATTGAATTGACATGATCCGATCAAATGACGTTGGCCTGTCAACTGCCTAGGAATCAGTTTCCTCGATGATACAATGTCCTTGCCTGATAGGTTTATAGGTTTTTTTAATGTAATTTGGGGCCGTCTATGGGTTATTCGCCCGTATCCTTTTTTGCTATCTTTGTTTAGGTTTTTCGCACCAAGGATAATTGAAATAATATTATTAATAATTATTGTAATTGTAGTCCATCACGCCATGTACTTCTTTTTTTAATATATTATATAATAGAATAGAATCAGTTATCAAAACTTAATCATGATTTGATTAAGTTTTGATAAATTTATTTACACATGGAGAATCCTCCGCCATGCAAAATGTTATGGGGAGAATTAAAAAAAAAACTCGGGGTGTGATGATCGACGCACCGACCGACACAGCGGTATGGCATTGCAGCACCGCTGTGCCGGTCGTTGTAACGTTGCCAGACTTCGGCACAGTGTTTGGGTGCGTGCGACTACGAATTATAATTGCATAAGTTGATAAATAATGCTATGCAATAGCTTTACCGTGGCAGTACCCGAGTGCCATTACGTATTATTATTTTTAAATTTAAATGTGTATCGCTTTTACATGCAAATTGGCAGTAGTAAAAAATGTACTCCATATTTTCAGGGACGATGATAGCGATCGGCTTCTTCAGTAAGAAGCTGAAGGTGGACGACTCCGTGCTGGGGATCATGGCCATTACCAGCAGAATATCTGGGGCCCTAGTGTGGGCCTTCGCTGAAAATACCATGCAGATATACATTGGTGAGTAACGTGAATTAAGTGTTCGGAGTTTTTATACTTCTTAAAATGTACTATCAGAGAAGTTGATTCATAGGCAAATGGGGGACCTACATAGTTTGGTCGCATTATGTCAAACCTAGCCAATCACAATTACATTGAATTGACATGATCCGATTAAATGAGGTGGGTCTGTCAACTGCCTATGAATCATTTTCGTGATAAACGCAAAGTTCACCGCAAAGTTGTGCCCCCAACTATGTTGAAATACATAACTATTCTAATATGTTTCTTCCAGGAACCAAAAGTGTCTATCTTTATTCTTAAGAGATAACTAGCTGTTGCCCGCGACTTCGTCCGCGTTAGCTATAATAACGGAGATAAATAATTTTCTCCTTTTAAGGTCCCTTACTCAAAGGGTAAAAACGGGACCCGCAGCCAAGTAGGCACATATTAATCAAATGACACTCGAAAATTGTATGTTTAGTTTAGGTTACAATCTTTAATAATTTCAGTTCCATCAGTCGAAAGTCTAAGAAATTTTCTAAAAACGTTCTTCCTCTATTTCATCCGCTTAGGGATGGAATTTATTAAATTCCTTTCTGAGGGGATGCCTACATCATAGTATCTTTATGCATACACAGTCTCAGCCCGATCAGTTTAAATTTGACAAAAGTTTCATGCAAAATTTAGGGGTGGAATTTTTAAAATCCTTTTTAGGAGATGCCTACGTCATAGTAGCTTTAAATGCATGCAAAGTCTCAGAACGATCGGTTTGAAATTGACAAAGTTTCATACAAACTGTCAACCCCAATTTCACCCTTGGGGGCAGAATTTCCAAAAACGCTTAAATATACATCCATTTAATTTTAATTAGTAACCCAATAATAAAGTTTCATGTTTCTAACTTAAGAAATGACGGACTTTCATTCACACTTGCAACCCCAATTTCACCCCCTTGGGGGTAGAATTTCCAAAAACGCTTAAACACGAATCAATAGCCCAAAAACAAAGTTTCATGTTTCTAACTCAAGAAATGACGGTCTTTCATTTAAATTTTCAACCCCAATTTCACCCCCTTGGGGGTAGAATTTCCAAAAACGCTTAAATACGTATTTATTTATTTTTATTCAGTAGCCCAAAAATAAAGTTTCATGTTTCTAAATTAAGAAATGACGGACTTTCATACTAACTTTCAACCCCTATTTCACCCCCTTCGGGCTAAAATTTCCAAAATTCCTTCCTTAGTGGGTGTCTACTTAATAAAACAACTCTGCTCACCAAATTTCGTGGCTGTAACTTTAACAGTTTTTGCTCTGCGATGATGAATCAGTCAGTCAGTCAATCAGTCAGGACTTGTAATTTTATATATATAGATTTTTATTAGTAGTTTATGTTTGAGATAAAGCACAAAACATGGCAATTGCATGCCAAAAAGTGTTAAAGTGGTAACGTGAAAATATTTATACGAAATACATTACAATACTTTATTATTAATATCCATGGACGCTTCACACCACGTCAGTCTGGCCCCGTGGTAAATACCTAAATGACTTGTGTTACGGGTACCAGACAACGGAAATATGTATATTTAACACTTTTATATTATTACACATGATATATTTAAGATGTTTATTATATTATTATGATACAGAAATTTAATACACATCCATGACCCAGGAACTTTGAAAACTGTTTGTTCCGTCGTCGGCGGGCTTTGAACCCGCGACCGGCTTGAGCTACCAACGCGCTCATCCACTAAGCCACAGAGGTCGTATTATTTATTTCATTCTCGTGTGCTTGTCTCGGTGGTATATTAAGTAACTATTGTCTAAGTACAGATTAACACTGACTAACCCGTGAAATCTTTTATTTTTGTTGTAGTGTAAAAAATCTTGTTTCTGATACGCAACAAATAAACCAGCCTAAATATACATTTTGATAAGGAACAAGGAAAAAACGAGATGTTAAAAATATATGGACCGGAAGAACTAGATCAGGGCAATTCCATGTAATTATTATCATATCAAAATATGCTCCAATAGCTTGAATTCGTATTACTTTATTAACTAAGAACACAATATAAAGTGCAAGTAAAGCACTACAAGATAATAGAATATTCATTTGTTGTATTAGACCATTCCTATCAGTTATCATACATTCCTGTGAATATGGTAACCGGTTCTTTATGCATTACGATAGCACAAAAATATATTATCCTATTACAGTAACTAAAATTCCCCGCAATATCCTTACTAAGCTAATTGTAATCTTATATATAAAAATAAAAACTCGAAAACGGCTGAACGGATTGGGCTGATTTTAGTCTTAAAATATTCGTAGAAGTCCAGGGAAGGTTTCAAAGTGACACGAAGTTCACCGGGACAGCTAGTAACTAATAAAATAAGTAGTAGTTGAGAAACTAAACAAACACGCTTTTTATTATAATTTTGTCAAAAATATTTTAACAAATTATTGCATTGTCATTGGCTCTTAATACGTATGCAAAGTTTCGAAATTAGACTACTGGAGATAGGTAAAAATCGTGCTCAAAGATTCCGTTACACAAACCGTTCTTCTGTTACTTTCGTTACAGTCTTAGTTCCGGCAGCGAAATGGAAAATATTACGTAAATTGTTTTGTAGCAAAATGTAAATAAGATCCTGTTTCATTCTTGCCGTAGTACCTAGTCCCGTAGCATTCCCGTAACGCAACGTAGGGCCTACGCCGTAGGTTCCCGTAGCGACTCCGTAGCACCCCCGTAGCACTCCCGTAGCACAAGCGATAGATTAGGAAAGCGTGTTTTTAGGGTTCCATAGCCAAAATGGCAAAAAACGGAACCCTCATAGATTCGTCATGTCTGTTTGTCTGTCTGTCTGTCTGTCTGTCTGTCTGTCCGTCCGTATGTCACAGCCACTTTTCTCCGAAACTATTAGAGCTATACTATTGAAACTGGTAAGTAGATGTAGTCTGTGAACCGCATTAAGATTTTGATGCAAAAATGGAAAAAATATTAAAAATTTTAGGGGTCCCCATAGGCACAACTGAAACAAAAAATGCGTGTGGGGTATCTATGGATAAGTCACCAAAAATCATATTGAGGTTTCCCATATCATTTTTTGTAACCTGAATAGTTTGCGAGAGAGACTCTTCCAAAGTGGTAAAATGTGTGTCCCCCCCCCCCTCTAATTTCTAAAGTAGGGGCATGATAATTCTAAAAAAATAATATATGATGTAGATTACTATAAAAACTACCAACGAAAATTGGTTTGAACGAGATCCAGCCAGTAAATTTCACATTAAAACTAAATTTCATTAAATCGACTGAAATATAAAAATAAATCAAAAACCTTTTTATTTCATAAAAATAAACCTTATTCGAGTCCAACTCGCACTTGGCCGCTTTTTTACTTTTTTAAACAATGATATTCTACTTATACAGATGTTACGTCGATACTATTTTCCGGCTTAAATCTCTTCCGAACAATTTTCAAATTCAAAATTGCAAACATTGACAAATTGGACAGATTGAAAGTGAAACAAAAGATACGAAATGCCATTTACATAAAAGAGACAGTTCTATTTTTAATCGTCAAATCGTATCGCTGTCTCTTTCTTCGCCTGAGCTTTGTCAAAAATTCGATTTTTTCCAGATTGTTCGAAAAAATAATTGATAATGTAAATATTCGAGATTTTATTGCAATCAAGACATGTGGTAAGAGATTCTATGTGTTTTGTTTACATTTGAGTCATAATTGGTACATTTTCGAAACACTCACGACGTCATTTTCAATTTATTTATGTAAGACAATACGCGGCACGCTCGTGACTGCGCTCGATGTAGACTAAATAACAGACGACCCAATTGGGCCGGATTTGAATCTTCACAACACGCGCGGTAGTAACATAATAATATCTGCTTTGAGTTTTTTTATCATTGTTTTTAAACTATTAATTTATTTCTTTTACATGGGGAAATGCTTTACCCATCCCCGTCGAATTGGAGATATCGGTCGGGGTATGTAGGACTCCTGCGTAGTCTACCCACTACAAGCCCATGGTGCTCCACTCCTCGCGTTGGGGGTACGATGGAACCTACCGAAACATTAGTTTTTAACCTTTTATATTAGCTATTCGTAATAATTTTAGCAGTTATTATCATAATCTCTACTACGCGCAGAATTCTAAAGTTTAATTTTCTATTTTTGCATTATCACGAAGTTGGTTTAGTTAATGAAGCCTTGACCTTAATATCCAGCAAAAACAAAATTACTACAAGAAGCAGAAAATATAATTATCACAGATTCAACGGCATGCATATAGACATAATAATAATTATTATACAATAAACATTATACGAGAAAATAACGAGCCATCGTTTTACACCAGCTGGTGATTTAACATTTTCTTTTGTTTAAAACCTTTTTTGGCGCGACTGGGCTACAAATTTCAACGGTATAGGTCTACCAGAATCTGATGGCAAAAAGTCAGAAAATGAATAATTGACTCTAACAATACCGGGGTAATTGGAATAAAACATTTTGATCCTTTTTTCTTCTTGTAGCGGCTGATTATGTGTGTTAAGCATGCAACCAATGTACCTAGCGGAACTAGGCATGTTGAACTTGTCGACCTCTGTGGCTCAGTGGTGAGCGCGTTGGTAGCTCAAGCCGGGGGTCGCGGGTTCGAATCCCGCCGACGGAACAAAAAGTTTTTCAAAGTTCCTGGGTCATGGATGTGTATTAAATATATGTATCTATATAATATGAAACTCAAAGGTGACTGACTGACATGGTGATATATCAACGCACAGCCCAAACTGGACGGATTGGGCTCAAATTTTACATGCAGGTAGATGTTATGATGTAGACATCCGCTTAGAAAGGATTTTGATAAATTCTCACCCCAGTCCTCAAGGGTATACTTCTTAACGCCATAATATACTTCTTAACGCGAGCGAAGCCGCGGGCAAAAGCTCGTCATATAATAAAAATCTTAAATATATGTATAGTATAAAAGTATTAAATATATTTCCGTTGTCTGGCACCTGTAACACAAGTCCTTCAGGTACTTACCACAGGGCCAGACTGACGTGGTGTAAAAAAGCGTCCATAGATATTATTATTAACTTTATGCTAACAACTCCGTTGCGCGAAAATTCGCGGGCGGGAACCGTACATTTTTCCGAGATATAATGTATCCTAAGTTCAAAGTATCCCCATACCAATTTTCAGCAAAATCGGCTTAGCGGTTTTGGTGTGAAGAGGTAACAGACAGACAGACACACTTTCACATTTAGTATGGATAGATTAAAATTAAAGCAACTATTTATTTTACTATTTTTTTTTTCTTTTTTCAGCACCGCTCGTGGAGTTACTAAATGGCACGACGGTCATAGCGTTGAGATCTATCGCCTCGAAACTGGTACCAGCTCACGAGTTAGGTAAGATCTTACCAGAAGTGCCCTACTCACCAAATGGTAATCTGGGTACCTTTGATTAATTGCAATTCTAATATCAAATATCAATTAACTTTTAAACTAAATTATAATAGAGTCTTTTAAATCTATCTATCTATCTATCTATAATAAAGTGGTATAACGCAAATGTTATCTGTGGTCATAGAATAAACTAAACATTATTTATTATTAGTATGGTAGTACACAGTATACTTTAAATTATTTGCTCATAATATTATGTAGAGCATTTTTTTATTTATTTTTTTACAATTTTCAGTTTTATATACAGTCGTACAATTGTATGAAAATTCAGCCCGCCCCGTCATGCCAATGTACAATATCACTAAAGTCTCTGGCCTTTTAGTCAACACCTTTTCTTCTTTATAGAACGCGTACGGTGCGGACGAATGTGCGAGGTTTCACATCATTTCATAGGAAGAATTCTAAAATATGGCACGTGAGTGCTGATAAATGAGCGATCACCTTTATAGAATCGCCGATCAAAATGTATGGAATTGACATAAACATTCATTAATATGATGTTGACATTCATCTACTGTCAATTCCATACATTTTGATCGGTGATTCTATAAAGGTGAGCGCTCATTTATCAGCACGCACGCGCCACATTTTAGAATTCTTCCTATGAAATGATGTGAAACCGCAATTCGTCCGCACCGTACGCGCCGCATTTCGTGTACTATGCGGTGCGTTCGGCGCGTACGGCGCGACAAATGTGCGATAAGGAAAAGGTCTTGGCTACAGTCGCTAGACATTCTTCTTCCAGGCAAAGTGTACTCGTTATTCGGGCTCGCAGAGACCATAGTACCTCTGATCTTCGCGCCTCTATACACCCGCGTGTACATCTCCACACTACACCTGCTACCCGGTGCTGTGTTCCTGGTATCTGTGATGACTGCGACGCCAACACTGTTGATATTCATGTGAGTTTTCCACAGTAGACCGTAGCTAGTTTTGAGCAAAGTTATTTTTTGATGGCAAGCGATTTCAACCCTTAAAAGTTTTCTTAGCATTTCCAACTGCCAAAAATTGTGATTGAAGGGTTGTCGCTATGAACATAAAACAAATTAATATTACTATCAGGGCTGGATGTGAACGCGCGCTTTGGCGGCGAAACTACGTATTCGGGCGGACGCATGATATTATAAACTAGTCTTACATTGGAGAATGGGGGTACCCAATGTTTGTTTTATTTTTAGTTGACAATGTATTTCGCTTAATAAGCACATAATATCAAAATTATATCATTTTGACCTACAACTAGGTCGTCATGACGCTGTGAAACAGACTTGTTTGTGTTGTTATTAGTTTTAATGTGGAATTTTACAATACTTGTAAGCAGGTAACATAAAATCCGGGCTAAGCTGCAAATACTTCATATTGCACCTACCTAAAGTTAGCAAAGTATTATGGCGCCCGTATACACCAATTTTGTAGCCAAAAGACCGGCATAGAAGAGAGACTTAGACAGTAAGTTGGATATGTTTTAGAATGAGAAATGGAACAGCAAGAAATGGAAAGGGCGTAAGCGACAAAATGGTTTTTGTCGCGTAATTTAAAAACCATTAATAATATATTTCAAATAAGCTTTTGACAAATAATTAAAGTGTATATTGAACCAACCTATGTACAAATTTTGGAAGCTTAAATCACTCTCCTCTGTTGGCAAAATTAGAATCCCTTTTTTACAGAGGTCTTTTTGATTAATTATTCTGTGTTATGAAAGTTGACCAATCGTGTTATGCTATGGGTAATTCAAAGACAAAGACATGATAAATATAGACAACGAACTTTAATTTCATAGCTTTAGTCATTGCTGAGAAAAATCGACATCGCCTCAGCCAAATCATCAGGGCGTCGTCTTAATTGTACTATTCCTTATGAATTTTATTTCTTGTGATCGCGGACACCTCTTACAAAACATTTCATTCTATGCTTTCCAAATTTCAGATGGCTCTTCAGTCAGCACAAGAGAAATATAAGAAGTACAGAACTCAACGTACAAGAGAATGAGAAGTCATGACTTGGGAGCTTGTATCAACAAAAGAGTATCGTGTAAATAGCTTATCTGTATATTATATGATAGACAATATACAGGTTTACAAAACAAAAGTTATACTTTATTGTGTGTATGGGTGTGGAAGTAGCAGCAATGAAAGAGTCTTTTTTTTACTTTTGTAGGGGCAAATTCTTGACGCAGCACTGGGGCGCTTGCCCATACATATCACAAAAAAATCGCTCTTTCAGCGCTGGTACTTTTATAGAAGTTGATTCATAGGCAGGTCTCGGACCTACGTTATTTGTTTGCGTTACGTCAAACCCTATGGGTACTAATATTGAATTGACATAATCAGAACAAAATATTATGACATATAGGTCCGTCAACTGCCTATGAATCAATTTCTTCGATAGTACTTTCAAAGTACTGTAAAAATTGGTATACTTATTAGATAATGAAAGAAAGTAACTCAGTTAAATATACGACTTCTGGGCCTTTAGCCAAGACGTTTGTTTATCGCTTCTTTATAGAATCGCCAAACAAAATGTATGAAATTGACATTAGCGTTCGATAATATGAAGTTCACGTTCGACTCGTGTAATGTATATCTGTATTGTTTAGGGTCATTTTTATGTTTGTGTAATGTAGCTGAATCATCAGCTACATTCGGGACTTAGGCATCAGACTAAATTCCGAAATAAAACCCAGTGTCCTGGCCAGCGCTCAAGACGTCATATTCGTACTATGTAACGCCATAATATCGTGCCGGTGTACCACTTGGAAGTTGGAAGACAATTAGTGTGCAGACAAGATGCTCTAGACTTCTAGAGTCTAGAACGAGGATCGCGATTTTCTTATGTTTATAACGTTAAGGTGACGCCATGTTAAAGTTAAAAACCGTGTTGGATGTGTTTTAGATTGCTTGTTTTCTATGCGAGGCTGGCCCGGCCTCTAATAGAAAACAAGCAATGGAACAGCAAAAAATGGAAAGGGCGTAGTGAGAAAATGGTTTTTGTCGAGTAATTTAAAAACCATAAAGACATTTCATATAAGCTATGGACAAATTAAAGTGTATACTAGAACCAATTTATGTACAAATTTTGGAAGCTTATATCACTCTCCTCTGTTGGCAAAATAGGAATCCCTTTTTTAACAGAGGTCTTTTTGATTGATTATTCTGTGTTATAAAAGTTGACCAATCGTGTTATGCTATGGGTAATTCAAAGACAAAGACATGATGAATACTGATAGTGAACTTTAATTTCTTAGCTTTAGTCATTGCTGAGAAAAATGGACATCGCTACAGCCAAATTATCAAGGCGTCACCTTAATGTCCTGCGTGATGCGTCAGAAGATAAAAACGTTGTAACGATCAAAATGGTTTTAGTGAAACCAAAATTTACGTGTTCTAATCAAACCCCTGAGACGATAATTATAGACGTCATGAGGACTGGCCAGTAAAATGGGTTATAATTCGGAACCTACCATCTCTTTTATTTGTTAAAGAACGGTCACACCTCATATAATTATTTCAAACTTTAAAAAAAACAGGAAAAACCACGAAATCTCGACGTTTGTGAATGGACCTCAAATACACTAGTGACTAGGGATTACCCGAATTTATTTTTCCATTGTTAATTCATTTTTAATTTGTCTTATAATTGTTTAACAATTATAAGACAAATTCGCAACGTTAATTTACAAGAAATTACCACCATTTAATATATTTCGCAACAAGAATATCCCTAATTAGGATTAAAGATACCTACAGCTCCTCATGTGTAAAATATATTTACCGGGTTAAACAATTTAAGGCTTCGTTCATAAATCGTAATTCGTAACATTGTACACTGTATATTGTAGTTGTAGGTATGTATAATATCTATTTAACACTTAAAATTTAGTAATAGTGTACACGAAAGAAAATCTAGGAATCCATACATCCATAATAAATTATTATCCATATCCATACTAATTAAAAATGTGAAAGTTTGTCTGTCTGTCTGTCTATCTGTCAGTCTGTCTGTTACCTCTTCACGCCCAAACCGTTGAACCGATTTAACGTGAGGATACTATATACAATGAATAATATTTAACTGCACGTGTTTTAAACATAATATTAACTTGTGGCAATGACAATAACTAGAATTTAATGTGTAATGCCATTACAAATACAGTTATCTATAATCACGTTAAATATTAGGGTTCCTTGACGTTGTACATTTACGTATGAAATCCCCGTTATATCTATTAAAATACTTAACAGATTTTGATGCTATTCTCACTTCTCAGTTATAGACAAAGTGATTCGAGAGAAAGCGACATTAATATTACTTATCTCACCTAAGCCTGCGGAGGTTTTTTTTTAAATGAACTCCTAATTCTTTAATAGGGTACCGGAAAATCGCTGATATTTGTAATAGCATCCTTAAGTAGCTAGAAAAATTGTGACGGTATTTATTGTATATTAAAATTATATTGACACAATATAATTATTCATTGCATTCTGCCTTTTTATTATTCGTAGATTCTGCCACAATATAGTGCTCTGGAATCCAATAGAACCCTCAGACCAAAATTAAATAAAAGTCTTAGGTAGTGACCGTGCAGGAACTTATAGGCGGCGAAACATATGTATTAAAAGTTAAAAATATTCAAGAACAGCAGGCGTAGCATGGTCACCATAGAAACGGTTTCTTTCTACGGAAGAATAGACAAAGTGACAGTTAGACAATAGAAATCTGTCATTTTGTAGATAAAATCTGTCAGTATCATGTCGATTCTTTCCCATGTCTACTGTTGTCATGCTAGCCCTAGTGTCGGATAAGCGACACCAGTTTGCGACAGCTTCGTCGCACTTATTATTGCTAATTATTAATTTAATTAATTACGCTATTGCATAGTTTTTATCCCGAGCTTTGAGTATGGCGACCGAACCTAGAAATTCCGTAACAAAAATAAACCTAACACTCCCCACTCCGACGTTGCCGTGCGGCGGTGCGGCGTTGACGATGACGTTAAAAGATGCACGGCAGTGCATCTTTTAACGTCATTTCAGTTTGGCTGACTTCGGCACGGTGTTTAAATTTCTGCGACTAGAATTTTTAGAATCGCATTTAAGTTGATAAAAAATGCTATGCAATAGAGAGATTTTTTTTTCAATAATATTGGAAATTGAATAGAAATAATCTCATGATCCTCAGGATTCACATTGGAGAAAGAAAATAAAGAAATAAATAATTTGCTTTAGAATAAATATTAAATTAATGTTTTTATGCATCAATTGTTATTAATGTCACTAGTTGACCCGGCAAACGTTGTTTTGCCATTTAAAGCATTTCTACTTCATCAGTAATTGATACAAAATCTTACCCCCCCCCCCTTTTGTCCCCTAAGAGGGGTGGGGAGAAAACTGGTGTTAAGTTGGAAAAAACAGTTAATAATATGACGTAAGTCCATTAAAGAAAAAAATTAATACCAAATCTGACCCCCTTTTGGGCCCCCTTAGAGGGGTAGGGGAGAAAGATTATAAGTACACCAGATGTTGAGTTGGAAGAAGGCAAACATATCTGCGAAAACCGTATGCAAATCGGATCAGTAGTTTTCGTGTTAAAGCAAAAGTTTAATACAAAATCAAACCCCCTTATTCGTCCCCTTAGAGGGGTGGGGGGAAAATTTTTATACACCAGATGTTAAGTTGGAAGAAGACAAATATATTTGCGAAAACTGCATTCAAATCGGATCATTAGTTTTCGTGTGATAGTGGAACAAACATACAGACAGACGGACAGACAGACAGAGAGACAGACAGACAGACAAAAAACTAACCACAGTTTTGGCTTCTATAGCGATGTGGTAACACCCCCTGCTTATTATTTTTTGAATATATATTTTAATGTACAGAATTCACATTTCTACAGTTTTATTATAATATGTTTAGATATTCGAATCTCTAGATGGCAGTTTCTATGGCACACTCTTCTTTTGCAGCTTTTTGCAGGTCTCTTCTGTATTCGACGTAGAACCATCTGGAAGTATAAAAAGTTCCCCACTTTACTCCTTTACGTCTATCAGATTCAAAAATCAAAACAATAGGAAATACTACGGAAGCGTAACTTAGTGTATATTTTCTTTGACTGAGTCACAAAAATGGTTCCACAAAAAGATTATTTCATCCAAATCCTTCGTTGTTTGTCATCACAGAAATAAATCAAGATAGAACGGCTAAGCGGGTGGAGTACGCGTGTTTCAATTTTGCACAAGTGAGCAAGATTCGTTGAACGTTCATTCAGTCAGCGCGCACGTCTCGACTTGATTACACCGGAGCGGTTGTGCAAAAATGCCTCATTGTCCAGTGTCTAATTTGAAAAAACAGAAGTACGAAAGTGAATAGGTCAAAAAGGGGTATTTCTTTCCACGGGTAAGTTATTTGTTCTAACTAAAAGCAAAGCAAAAATTTACATGAGCGATTCCTTAGCAACGCACGCGCGTCGCCGTTTTATCTTGACTTATTTCTGTGGTTCTCATACTACATTTTTATGCTAGAGCCATAATATTATTATGTACTATCAAAGAAATTGATATGCAGATGGCGGACCTACGTAATTTGATCGCGTTATGTTAAACTCAGCAGATAGATATATCATGATTCGTGAGTAATTTTGAATTGATATATCCCGACCAACTGACGGAGGTCCCGCATTTTTCGTATCCATTTCGTTGATGGTACTAATTTGCACGTTATCAGAGTTGTTCTGTCGTAGCTTCAAAGTCTGAAGTATGACGTTCAGACCATAAAGTTAATATACCTAGTGGAGTAGAGCAACAATCTCGAGCTGTCAAACGAAACCGAAATTGGTTTTAACCTGTGTGTAAAATATATTTTGTACGTATACACTTACACAAGCAAGATTAAACATGAATTCTATGAGATTAAATTGTCAACGTGCCGATACGTGCCGACTGGACGTCAAAAAAAGAGTTCTGCTGTCATGTATCACACGTCTCTTATTACCACGCGGTGTTACTGATAGTGACATCTCGCTTGCTCAGGCCTTTTTTTTCTATCCCGCTAGGTATGTTAACTTTATGGTTTCTCCACTCGTCAGAAAATTACAAATAACGTGTGCTTACACAAAAATTAGCAACGCCGGTATCGAGAATAGTACGGTGAATAAATAACAGGCGCCCGGGAAAATGTGTAGTGTCGCGATGTACACGCGAGCGTAAATCGGCACGAAGATGAGCATCGTGGATATCTCTGACAGACCGAAGAGAGAGTATACTTTGCCTGGAAAAAACAGGAAACAAGTTTTCATCATATTTTTTTTCGGTCTAATTACTACAAATATTATATCAATAAAACAGTCAGTAATGAACCGTCTTCCGTCTATCAATATTTACACATATTTCCTAATTCTACAATTATTTATATCTACATGTAGACGGTTATATACCTACTGTTTCTCCGTACACAATATACAGGGTGTAACAAAAATAAGTGATAATACTTTAGGGTGTGTACTGTGTACGTGTATATGGGAATACTCATGACGCTCGGGCCCTTGCCCATACAAAAGTAAAAAAACGTCTTTCAGCGCTGCTACTTTCACAGTCAACTCTCTACAAGGAACACGTACACCCTAAAGTATTATCACTTATTTTTATTACACACTGTATGACGGATATTATACAATATACCGTCTTCATACCAAACCACCCGAATCGGGCCCACGCAAACATTTAATAAGCAGAATCTTAGATCACTTGAAATAACAAAACAATGCTTATGTAGTAAGACGTAATGTACTATCAGAGAAGTTGATTCCTAGGCAGATGGGGGACCTACGTAGTTTGGTCACGCTACGTCAAACCCAGCCGACAGATCACAATTAACATTAAATTGACATGATCCGACCAAATGACGTTGGTCTGTCAACTGCCTAGGAATCAATTTGCTCGATGGTACATCACAAGTTTCACAACGCAAGCGCCTAAAACTAGAATCTCATTTCACTCAATAGTGAAATCGATTACATTGAACATGATTGATTTTATGAGGATAAAAGAAGGATAGCAAAAGCTTACCAAGTTCTTGACTGGATACCAATTTGGAGCTGATTGCTCGTGACGCAACGACCATCGTACCGTTGAAAAATTCACCGATAGGAGCTGAAAAACACACATGGTAAACAAAATACAATAATAAAATTGTTTAGATCAAATTACGGGATACGGGAGCCCTAGAACAATTTTTTTAATGCCATCAAGCTAATTTTATTAACAAGTTACAAAACACTTTATCCAAAATATTTAAATGTAATATTTTATTATAAATATTATTATTTTCTTACCGAAGTAAATTTCAAACTCGTTTCTGGATAAAGCCCAGGCTAGGGCTCCAGCTATTCTGCTGGTTACCGCTATGATTCCAAGCACTGAATCGTCTAATTTTAGTCGCCTCGTAAACAACATGATTGCTAAAAATGTTCCTGAAAATAATATCAATAATAATGTTAATGTAAGCAATTAATTAATAGTAGCTTTATTATCAGACATGTTTCTGAAATAAAATTCATGCAATGAGTGCAATATTTTGCCCTCACGACTTGATACTACCTTGTTATGCTCTATAATTTTTATTATTATTAGCAGCCTACTATTAGCAGTCTACAGTGTCTTACTGGTGGGCAAAGGCCTCCCCTCTTTCCACAGTTCACGATTTTGTGATATTCTGGCGACTATTTGTCTCTTAATAGCTATTTCCACGCTGTGCCTTTTTTTGTTCATTAAGGGCATGCATCATAGCGCAGTCAACAGAGCACGTGAGGCATGCCCGCGACGCATGCCCTCTGACCGTATCCAAAACTTTCGCTTTGTTCTTTAATGACATTGTTGACGTTGCGTTCGTTGACGCATTGAATTATTGCATGCGCCAATATGAAAGTTGAATGTCAAAAGATTATGAAAATTGAAGATGAAAGTGCACAATGTGGACATAGCTATTAGCTGCTGCTCTATAATGTTACTAAATGTCATTCTTTACATTTTTAATCTCTTTACATATTTTACCCTGTGAAGTAACATAGGGTTAATGTTAAAATGTAAATATATAGAAAAATCGGCCAAGTGCGAGTTAGACTCGTGCACGAAGGGTTCCGTACCATTATAGAGCAAAATTAGACCAAAAATTGTGTTTTTTATATGGGAGCCCCCCTTGATTTTTTATTTTATTTTAATATTATTATCAAATATTAAAGTACAAGCATAACTAAGGATTTTGTGGAAAATTCAAGTAAGTACCCACCTGTTGCCATTATTGATATAGAGAAAAAAGGCTAAATAAATACGTTTGTTGTATGGGAGTCCCCCTTAAATATTTATTTTATTTTGATTTAAGTATTTGTTGATACACAATCTATGAAAATTGCAACTCTCTAGCTATTACCGTTCTTTAGTTACAGCCTAGAGACAGACAGACGGACAGACGGACAGACTTCGAAGTCTTAGTAATAGGGTCCCGTTTTTACCCTTTGGGTACGGAACCCCAAAAATGACAAATTATGTTACCAAATAATAACATAATTATAAAAATATGCAAAGTAGAGCTAGGTATGTATTATATCAGTATTTACTATTTACTTACCTAACGTATGTAGAGTAAGGCTGTATGAGCTGTAGATGCTATATTTGAGCGCGTCCCAATTGAAACGATATCGGCACATAATATAATTTACAGACAGATCACCTGCAAACAAAAAAATTACAATATATCAAAACTTTGTTTATGTACACGTAGTATAGGACACATTGTGTCCTGGTGGGGGCCGAGGAGGAGGGCGCACGTGTTGTGCGCTCATCGTGGAGTCTTCGGACCGCTGGCGGGGTCGCGGATGTGTGTATCGTTCCCGTGGCCCCGTCAAAAGGCGGCGTGGCGGAAGATGGGGGGGGGGGTTTAGTGGGTATACCGTGGTCTCATTAGCTACGGGAGTCCCACATCACCGCTCGGGTCGCCCCCTGCACCTGGGTGGTATGCGTAATGCATTTCCCCCTCCGGAAAAAAAAAGGACACATTGTGTAGGTACTTCAGTTGGGAAACTTTCAACACTGCTTGGCTGAAAGACGAATATCACTTATTTGCATTCCGAAAACAAAAAAAAATCTATCATAAATTGTTTTGATTAATAACTTATATTGTAACTAGCTGTTGCCCTCGACTTTGATAGTATAATAACAAAGATGTATATTTTTCTCCTTTTTGTGGTTCCTTATAGAAAGGGTAAAAACGGGACCCTATTGCAATGACTTCGCTGTTTGTCTGTGTCCAGGATGTATCTCAAGAACTCTGCTAGCTAAATAGTTGGAATTTTTACTTATGTATTTCTGTTGCCGCTACAACAACAAATACTAAAAACAAAATAAAGCCCATATTTAAGGTGGCTCTCATACAACAAACGCTACTTTGCCCTTTTTTTCGCGACATAAAATATAATGGCAACAGGTAGGCACTTAACAATATTATGATCACAAAATACTCAATTATTTGTTCGTCCTAATTTATTCGTTCCATTAGGTACTTACTGATTGGTTGAAACATGTTTCAAACTAATAAATTTACATCTGTATCATCCCTTATTTTATGCCCATGGGGTTGATTTTATCAAAATCCTATTTAAGCGAACGTGTACGAGCGCGCCCATCCCTAGCGCGCTGCCCCAACACTACAGCGGGACGCGCGGGGAAGCGTCCCCGGTTTCCGTCGCCGCCATTAGCACGAGCACTTGCCAAGGAGACGTGCGCGGGCGCACACGGGTCACACTGCTGACCGCCGCCATATTATTACTTTTATTTCGTTGTACATGTAAAATTTGTTAATACATTAATTTGTTGTAATCATCTTTTTATTATGTCCCGCTGACATAATTGGCGCCCCCGGGTGGGCTCGGATCTCTCTCCTTAAAAGTCGAGTCGCCGCCGCCATTTTCTCTCCTCGGACTTCGCCCCCGGCCGCGTGGCTATCAACGGAGGAAGGCGCGTTTGGAGCTCAAGACCAACAACGCTTGCATGGGCAAGCAACCTGCTGCATCGCAATGCCTACAAGGAGAGTGTCGTGAGCCTGCTTTTCCTATTCTTTAACCTACTTAACCTTTTTTCCGCAGCTTGGGCACGTGGTTCCGAACCTTTCTTTGTCATGTGTGCTATGCCCTAAGCTAGGCGGTGTGCCTGCGCATCTCTGCACTTTGTACGTACTACATGCTTAGGTACGTTATGCATTATATTTACTTAATTTTTTCTTGTCAGTTGTCATGCATTGGGGTTTTGCATAATTTTTCATGCGCATCATGCATCTTATAACGTCTGCATGGTCAGATACGTCTTTATGTAATGCGCATCATCTTTTAAGTTCTTAACGTCTGAATAGTCAGATACGTCTTGCATAATGACCATCATCTTTTAACGTCTGCAGCTTACAGCCAGATACGTCTTTATATGGTCATTATTCTTCATTTAAACGAAAACATAGGGGACTTGAGTGGATATTGTGTAGTTTACAACCACACCCTTATTTTTTTTGCACAGTCAGATGCGAAGTATATTATAATGACCATCATCTTTTAACGTCTGCAGCTTACAGCCAGATACGTCTTTACATGGTCATTATTCTTCATTTAAACGAAAACATAGGGGACTTGAGTGGATATTGTGTAGTTTACAACCACACCCTTATTTTTTTCACTAAGACAGTGTAGGTAGTTTGATATTCTTCCTTACATAAGATAATCTAATACTACACTGCTGCATTTTCATTTTGTCAGGTGTTAACTGCTAGTTTAATAACATTTCACGCTGTGCACCTTCTTATTGCACGCTTTCTTACATTTCTTCGCATCACAATTTCAGTGAGAACATCATCGTGTGAGTGCTGTCGAGTCTGCTCGAGCACTCTTGCCTCTGCGTAGCCTCGGGTTACTTCCTCATCGCTGTCCGCTGGGGGACAACAGGCGTTCAAGACATATACAAGGGGAGTAAGCCGGTTTTATTTTATTTGGAGCTTTCAATTATTTTATTTTTTATATTTTTGTGATCATCAAATATTTCATCATGTCTTATGATAGCAAGGTGTCAGATTTAAATACACTTAAGGTTAAACGCAGTTCAATAAAAGGACAAATAACTCGATTTCAAAATTATTTATCGGATTTGCAAGATACTTCTCTTACTTCAATTCAAATTAGAGAATTACAAATTAAATTAGATAAATACTTGGTGATCTCTCAAAGTTTTGATGAGTTGCAAAATCAGATCGAGTCATTAAATTCTGAAGAGCTCGCTGCAGAACTTGAGATTAGGGAGAGCGTGGAGGAGAGTCTTCACTATTGTCTGGCCCTCGCACAAGAGTTAATTGAATTGCATAAACCTAAAGATGATTGCAAGTCATCCCGCTCAGGGTCCTCAAACAAACATACATGCTGCAGCAACGGTGAACTGATGGGGCTCAAATTGCCACAGATTAAAATCAATAAATTTGACGGTTCTTATTTTAAATGGCTAGAGTTCCGTGACATGTATGAATCGCTTATTCATAACAGTGACAGTTTGAGGCCCATCCACAAATTTCACTACTTGTGCTCCTATTTAGAAGGTGAGGCAGCGAGGGTTATTTCTAATTTAGAAATCTCTTCGGATAATTACTTAACAGCATGGCGGCTTCTTTGTGACAGGTATAATAATAAACGCCAACTCGTTCACAATCATTTAAATTCATTGTTTAATATTGAACAGATACAACGGGAATCTGACAAGTCTTTAAGATTTTTAAGTGATAACATTACAAAGAATTTGCGAGCTCTTAAAACACTAGGCCAACCAGTAGACCAATGGGATACAGTGATTATACATTTAGCTTCTACCAAACTGGATTCAGGCACTAGTGTTAAGTGGGAGGAATACAGGAACGGATTGAAAAAGGATTTTCCCACTTTAGACGATTTTAGAGATTTTTTGAAGTCACGCGCTGATGTGTTAGAAATGTTGTATAGGTCTAAAAGAGACAAACAAGTAAACAAACCTTCATTGCATTTAGCACAAAATAAAGCTCCTCATAAACAATATTATAATGATTCTCACATGAAATCTTTTGTAATTTCAGCTGGCAGTGGTAACCAGCCGCGTCCATGCGTTGTGTGCCAGGGCAAGCATAGGATCTTCGACTGCAACGTCTTCAGGGCTCTGACCACAGACGAGAAATGGGCTCAGGCGGTAAAACTGAAGCTCTGCCTCAACTGCCTGCAGCCTGCGCATGCTGCAGCTCAATGCCGTCTGGGCGGCTGTCGCGTGTGTAAGAGGCGCCACAATACGGTATTACACAAACATAACTCAGACACTACACCCTCAGGTAATCCTGAGGCTTCTTTTTGTAGTCAAGTTACTAGTCGACAGGGCGAGGCCGAGGTCCAAGCTCCTGTCGTCATGTCCTCGTCTTCATCATGTTCTGAAACTCTTTTGTCTACTGCTGTGTTGGACATCATTAATCCTCATACTGACAAGGTTGAGAGTGTTAGGGCACTGTTGGATTGTGGAAGTCAGTCTTCTTTTATTACAGCGAGTTTGAAACATCGTCTTCAATTGGCTTCTGAACCATCGTGCACCACAAATATTCTAGGCATTGGAAATGCTTCGTTGAACATCATTCCAGAGCGCTGCTCTGCAGTCATTCAATCAAAACAGGGTACCTACTCTCGTGAAATAGAGTTCTTGGTGCTACCTCGTATTACGAATAAGCTCCCTAAGCTTCATATAGACATTTCTTCATTCAATCTGCCATCTTCTTTTATATTGGCGGATTCTTCATTCAATCAACCTTCACAGGTTGACATGCTCCTAGGAGCAGACGTCTTCTGGGAACTTCTTAATTCCGAACAAATTTCTTTGGGACCAAATTTACCTTTTCTGCGTAGCACAAGGTTAGGATGGGTCATAGCTGGTAAAGCACCATCTCTTCATTACTCAAAGGAACTTCATTGTAATTTTGCATCTGTTGATAACATTCAATCTGACTTGACACGCTTTTGGGAATATGAAGACTTCCCAACCAATCATCGTAAGGACATCGTTACAGAGAGCGAGAGTCACTTCATTGAAAATACACATCGTCTTGAGGATGGTAGGTTCTGCGTCAAGCTACCTCTCATTGATTCACCTGATTGTCTAGGTGAGTCATATCATCTCGCTAAAAAGCGCTTCTTCGGTTTGGAGAAAAGATTCAGGCAGAATCCTTCTTTGAAAGAAAAATATGTTGACTTCATTAATGAATATCGAGATCTAGGTCATCTTTCAGAGGCACCTGTACAGAAACCTGGCGTGTCTTACTTCTTACCACATCATGCTGTTCTTAAAGAAAGCAGTGAGTCCACAAAGTTGCGTGTTGTCTTTGACGCCTCTGCGCGTACATCATCCGGCTTCTCTATCAACGACCTGCAAATGGTAGGCCCTAATATTCAAGACTCACTTTTTAATATTTTGCTTAGATTTCGTCATTACAAATATGTACTGTCTGGTGATATTGAGAAACAGTATAGGCAAATCTCCTTAGCCGAATCGGACCGTAATCTTCAACTCATCTTATGGCGCGAGAGTGAAAGTCTTCCTCTCAGGTCTCTTCAACTGCACACAGTGACATATGGATTTTCTAGCGCCAGTTTTCTTGCTGCTAGATGTTTGTGGCAGCTAGGTCAGGAATCAGCTGACATCTTGAATGACCCCTCTGCGGGTCATGGCCCCCAGGGTCAATGTACTACTGCTGACGCTATCAAGGACATAATTCAGTCTGATTTCTACTGTGATGACCTTCTATGTGGTGCTGATTCGGAGGAAGATTTGCTCTTCATCAAAAATGCTGTGTGTAAGGTACTGTCTACAGGCTGCTTCAATCTTAGGAAATTTCGATCGAATTCTTCAGTTGTCATAGAATCTGAGAAAATAAAATCAGAAACTGGTAATCTTATACTCAGTCAGTCTGTGCAAACATTGGGTTTAGGCTGGAATCCCACTCTTGACATCCTTCATTTTGACATTGATGACAGGGCTCCCAGCACTGTCACAAAACGCAGCATTCTATCTGCGACATTTAAAATTTTCGATCCTTTGGGACTTCTTACACTGTATACAGTCAAACCGAAAATTCTTTTACAGAAAATCTGGGCTCTTCATTTGAACTGGGATGACCCCGTTCCTCCTGAAATTCGACGATGCTGGGAACGCTTCATAGACAGCGTTAAATATTTGAAACTTCTTCATATTCCGCGAGATATTTTTAATCAATTTGTTCCAGCGTACATAGAGCTGCACGTGTTCTGCGATGCTTCGCAAGCTGCCTACGGAACGTGCGTCTATGTTAAGTCCACGTCTGTGTCGGGCCAGGAGTCTTGTAATCTTCTTTGTGCTAAGTCACGTGTCGCACCTGTCAAGGCCACCACTATCCCACGTCTGGAGCTCTGCGCCGCCTTACTCGGTGCTCGTCTCGCTTCCACTGTCTGTACTGCGCTTCGCAAGCCTATCGCTCGTTGCGTTTTCTGGTCAGACTCCAGCGTTGTGCTGGCATGGTTAAAATCCTGTCCGTCTAGACTTAAGACTTATGTTGCTAATAGGGTGTCAGCCATACAAGAGCTTACAGGTGGCGCTGCTTGGAATTATGTGCCTACATCATTGAACCCTGCAGACCTAGCTAGCCGCGGAATTGATATACATCGCGATCAAACGGAGAACATTGCTTGGTGGCACGGCCCAAGCTTTCTTCTTGATCCAGAAGGTGAATGGCCTTCTCTTCCTAACGATAAACTTCATTTTGATTTACCTGAAACAAAACACTCTATCACTGTACTTAACACAGAGACACAATCCTCTTTGAACCCTGTAATTGATTTTGAAAGGTACTCTAATTACAAAAAATTACGTCGTATTGTTGCTTACATTCTTCGCTTCATTAACATTAAATGTAGAAAACAGACAGTCAACGGTCCACTTTCCGTTGAAGAACTAGACACTTCACTTAAAGTACTTGTTAAGCTTTCACAACAAGAATCCTTCCCCAAAGAGTTAGAATTACTTAATAAAAATAAGACCATCAGTCCAAAATCATCTCTTTCTTCTTTATCACCATTTTTGGACTCTCAGGGCATCCTGAGAGTGGGGGGGAGGATACGTAAGTCGGATTTTGACTTTTCTAAGATCCATCCGATACTTTTAAACTCAAAACACACACTCACTAAACTCTTATTTACTCACGAACACAAACGCCTCTTACATGCGGGACCGCAGCTCATGCTGTCCTCTATCCGTGAGCAGTTCTGGCCGATCGGGGGTAGGGATCTGGCACGACGCACGGTACGCGGTTGTGTCACTTGCAACAGATTTAATGCTAAAGCAATGAAAAACATAATGGGAGACTTACCGCCACAGCGGCTTATTCCCGACTTCCCATTCTCCACTGTTGCTATTGACTTTGCGGGCCCCTACTTAATCACTGACCGCAGAGGGCGTGGGTGTAAAATAACTAAATGCTATTTGTGTCTTTTCATATGTTTCCGTTACAAATGTATCCATCTTGAGTGTGTTGGCGAATTATCTAAAGATTCTTTTATACTAGCCCTGCGCCGCTTCATATCTCGTAGGGGTAAGCCTAAAGAAATTTTTTGTGACAACGGCAGAAATTTTGTGGCAGCTGCAAGAGAGCTCAGCGAGTTCTTCAGCAAGCATTCTGACTCTATTGTAGGTTTTGCAGCTGATCAGGATATAAAGTTTAAATTCTCACCGGCTTACGCTCCTAACTTCAACGGCTATGCAGAGGCAGGCATAAAATCTGCCAAACATCTCTTAAAACGTTCCTTGGGCAGCACACATATGACATTTGAGGAACTCACTTCTTTGTTTGCCCAAGTGGAAGCTATCCTTAATTCTAGACCCATTTCCCCCCTCTCTTCTTGTCCTACTGACCATGCAGCGCTCACACCTGGACACTTTCTCCTCGGCAGGTCACTGACATCGCTTCCGGCTCCATCGCTAGAGGACATCAACCCCAGACGTCTGGACAGATACCAGCTGATCGAACAAACACGTCAAGTCTTCTGGAGGAGGTGGCAGGCGGAGTACGTCACTGAGCTGCAGTCCAGGTCAAAATGGAAAACCAGATGTAGAGACCTGAAGGAGGGAGATCTCGTCATTATCAAGGAAGACAACATCCCACCACTGGCCTGGAGGCTGGGACGGGTGATGAAGCTGCATCCTGGAGCTGATGGGGTGCCGCGAGTAGCGGACCTGACCACGGCGCGAGGAGTCATCCGGCGCGCTCTCAACCGGCTCTGTCTGCTGCTTGAAGACAACAAGGCTTGAAAGCAGGGCTTTCAAGGGCCCCCAGTATGTACGAGCGCGCCCATCCCTAGCGCGCTGCCCCAACACTACAGCGGGACGCGCGGGGAAGCGTCCCCGGTTTCCGTCGCCGCCATTAGCACGAGCACTTGCCAAGGAGACGTGCGCGGGCGCACACGGGTCACACTGCTGACCGCCGCCATATTATTACTTTTATTTCGTTGTACATGTAAAATTTGTTAATACATTAATTTGTTGTAATCATCTTTTTATTATGTCCCGCTGACAGAACGTTTTCATCATAGTAGCTCTAATCTTTAATTTCAGTTCAATCAGTCGAAAGTCTTAGAAAATTTATAAATACTTTCACCCACTAGTTAGGGGTGGAATTTATTAAAATCCTTTCTTAGGGGATGATGACGTCATAGTAGGTTTATGAATGCAAAGTCTCAGCCCAATCGGTTAAAAATTGACAAAATTTCATACAAACTTTCATCCCCTATTTTAGCCCCTTAGGCTGGTTTTATAGTTAAGCGTTTGGCAGCGCCGTTGGAGCGCGCGCGTTCGAAGACGAAGAAAATGAACGGACGAACGGCGCTGCTCAAGCGCGCGACTCTGAAACGCAACTACTACCCCCATACATCTTCGAACGCGAGGCGCTCCGACGGCGCTGCCGAAACGCGTGACTGTAAAACCAGCCTTAGGGGTGGAATTTATTTAAATCCTTTCTTAGGAGATGCCCACGTGATAGCAACTTTATGCACGCAAAGTCTCAGCCCGATCGGTTTAAAATCGACAAAGTTTCAACCCCTATTAAAACCCCTTGGGGGTTGAATTCCCAGAAACGCTTAAACACGTATCCATTCATTTTTAATCAGTAGCCCAATAATAAAGTTTGATGTTTCTTACTCTATAAATAACGGACTATAATCATTCAAACTTTCAACTCCAATTTCAGCCCCTTTGGGGTAGAATTTTCAAAAACGCTTGAATACGTTGTGTCCATTCATTTTTAATCAGTAGCCCAAAAATAAAGTTTCATGTTTCTAACTTGAGAAATGACGGACTTTCATTCAAACTTTAAAAAAAAAACTATTTCACCCCCTTCGGGGTAAAATTTCCAAAAATTCTTCTTTAGTGGGTGTCTACTTAATAAAACAACCCTACTCGACAAATTTCGTGGCTGTAACTCTAACAGTTTTTGCTCAGTGATGATGAATCAGTCAGTCAGTCAGGACATTTAGTTATTATATAAGTATGGATAGATTTTAGTAATCTCGATCTAGACTTACCCCATATTGGCCCGTACAAACAACAAACTGCCGACAGAATCATGCAGACCCTCATTCTTTGATTGTTAGGGCCCTTCTTGAAAAGAATTAGAACCATATCTTTTAAACTTTTGAAGTCAAAAAATTCAGTTATGTGCTTCCATATTCCGATTCCACCTGCACCGGTCTGAAAATAGAGACGAAAACATTAAATTTTAACAGCTGTTAGATATTTCTCTGTTTGATGAAAAAAGATGTTTGCGTCCATGAATGTAACTTGCAACACTAGAAAAGTTTAATATTAAACCCACTGCTGTTGCATGATTCCAATGTCCACGAGCGGTAGGTTCCTATCGCTATTTTCGGAAGAATTACCTCTCTTTACCTTCTTCCATAAATAATCTTTGAGTTATGAATGAAATGATGAATTGATGATAAATAAACCAATACGCACCTTGGGCTTATAGCCGGGTACATGATCTTCTGTATAATAGTAGATATACAAAAAGTTCAACAGTTGGACGAGCCCCGTTATTCCGAACACTCCGTAGTACCCAGTATACTCCAGCATTATTCCACTCAAGCCCACTCCTATCGGGTGCGTGATGTTCAAGCCCAGGGTCAGAGCGCCAAGCCTCGAAGTTCTGTTCTCGGTCGTCGTTATGTCGCTTATGTAACTGTAACATCCTAGCAACATAACGCTCCATGCACCAGTGATAGACAGGAAAAATGTTCCCATCAACGACGTCCATTCTACGTTGACACTGTCGAAGTAGGTATTAACTATATATAATACGCAGGTAATGAATTCTCCGCCTATGGGCATTAGCATACATATTCTCCGCTTCCCCATTTTATCACTCCAAGCCCCCAGAAATGCCATTAAAATGATGGGAAACGCCGAATATATAGCGCTTCTCCAGGCCTCCACCGACGCCACCAATTTCTGTACCTCGTCCTCCTCGTAAGTCAGATTTGCTCGCTGTCTCAGCCTCAGGGAGGTACATACGTGCTCGTCAAATCCGAGGTTCGTTTTGCACGCCTTTTCTAAATTTAGATTCTGCATTCCGGCTGCGGTGATAAAGCTCGCTATGAAGTAGAGTACGGCTGGTGGTTCTATTGTCACATTGTTTTTGATGATCTTGAGTCTCTGTAAGGTGGTTAACTTCTGCCCCTCATTTGCTACCTGTTTCAGTGGAACCGTTTGTTCAATATCTTCGCACGATTTTGATAAGCGCTCCATTTTTATTTTCTTCGGATGGTGATTCCACTTTTACTTCACTTCGGTATATTTTAAGTTACGACAGCAGGTCAAATTATACAATCACAGTTCACACTACACATTTTATCTAAACTTAATTTTTCCATCACCGCGATTCACAATTCGGCGACAACATCTTTAGTTCTTGGTCACCGAATATCGAATATTTATTATTAGCATACATAAATTTGTGTCAATTATACTGAGAGCCTGTAGTATGAGATGTAAAGTCGTATATTTCCAAGTACGTATCTAAATAAGGTGAATATATTATCATGATGTCGTTTGCATGATATAAAATTAAATAGTTCAGGTTGAATTCACGTTTTAGAGTGTTATTCAGAAACAAGACAAAATTTACATTCACGATAAACTTACTTATTTAAATTTTTAAGGTTACACAGTGACACAGCTACGCAGAATCAAATCATGTTTCCAAAGGGGTCTATTTTAGAAATTATACCTTGTTTGTTGTCTTTCGTCTTGCATATTATACTCCTCCTCCGGCAAACTCACTCACTCGGTGAAACACAGCGCAAGCGCTGTTTCACGCCGGTTTTCTGTGAGCCCGTGGTATTTCTCCGGTCGTGCCAAAGCATGGCTCTCCCACTGTAAATGCAAAATATCGCAAAATAACGTCTTTAATTAAAATCTGTCAATTTAGTTCAAATAGAAATGCATCTACGCGTCACGATCATGGACGTATAAAAAAGGCGGACGGAGTCCTGCTGACAAGACTGTATCACCATAATGGCAGCGGCTGTTTATGCGTCTGTAAATTGGGGGTTGCCATGTCAGTCAAATTGATGATTTTTACTAGTTTTATTCAAATATTTCAACTACGAGTACCTAGAAGTGCTGAGTATCTTTTTAGAACGGTGCCCTTTACTTTGACAAGCCCTTTAAATCCAATTTAGTTAATAATAATAATATATAGTTCAAATAAAATTCCTATTTAAATCACTTATAAATGAAAATCAATAATAATCATAAACTCCCACTATTTCGGGTGATTTGCACTCATGAATATTGGCAACACTGATATGTAATGAAAATTTTTTTCTCTAAAAAAATGCTGACCTTAAATTTTTTAAAATTGGGTAAAAAGTTAATGAATAATTAATTTATCCATGAAAAAGAAATTCTTGAATAGTTTTTCTTTAGATTGCTTTGGTTTTTACAACATTTTACCTAACAAGACATTTTATTTTGATTTACCTATGTTTTCTCCGCGTAGACGTCTCGACTGTCTTCATGTTTGCTCTCAAATGGCCGACTCGGGAAGAATGTGTAAGTTTGGGCCAGGTACGTATATGTGTACGTGTGCGGTCAACCTGGCAGACTCTGAAGACACAGTGCTGTGTTTAAGGATACTCTGTCCGCCTTTTTTACGTCCGTGGTCACGATGCGGTCTGAATTGATTCTTTTCCTAAAGATGCTTAATCAAAACTATTTAATAAAAATCACTCAATTCAGTACAAATTTAGAAATGCATCTACACGTCGCGTTGCGGTCTGAATTTACCCTTATTCGAATTTCGAAAGATACAATAGAATCAAAACTTTTTAACAAGTATCAAATTCATGCTCTCTCGCTAAACATTTAGTCAAGATTTACAAGTTTATTCATAACTGTTAAAACTGATTATATCAAGTAAACTATACGTATTTGTATTTAGAAAATAATTGGAATAAAAATAAGCACGAAATCCAACACGTTGTTCAGTAACAAGATATAGTCAACATTAATCATTATTATCCATGAATTAAGACACAAGGAAAGCGATTGAAAAACGCACCAAAATTTTTTAACTTAAAAAACTACCAATGCCTTGAAAAACAAACATGAAATTTTAAAAAATCGGCCAAGTGCGTGTCGCGCACGAAGTGTTCCGTACCGTTATAGAGTAAATAGGCCAAAAATTGTGCTTTTTGTATGGGAGCCCCTTTTAATTTTTTATTTTATATTATATTATTATAAAATATTAAAGTACACATAAAATTAAGGATTGTGTGAAAAATGTAAGTACCTTCCTGTTGCTATTATTGACATAGAGCAAAATAGGCCAAAAAATCACGTTTATTGTATGGGAGCCCCCCTTAACCCGTCGATCGTAGAAAAACGAGACACAATAGCTTATCTTTTGTCATCGCGGTTGCATGCGACCGCCTGGTGCTTGATGAATTAATTATTAATTTTATTTTGTTTTTAGTATTTATTAATATATAATCTAACTGCTGACAACGGAATATATATAATATTTTTATGTCTTTGAATTTTCATTGTATTGTTCATGATATCGTCTCAACAATATAATTAATTAATGGTAAGCCAAATTATTATTTTTTACCAAAAATTTAAACCGACTTCCAAGGTAAAAACAATATTCTTAATTAAACAGATAAAACCGACTTCAAAATTGTACGTAATTGAGAATTAAAACTACTTCACTATCTCCAAAACTACTTAACTGATTTTGATGAAACTTCCACTATTTCCTAAGTTGAACAATACCTAGTACAACAAAAAATAATTACTGAAATCGGAATGATAGTTCCAGAGATATGCGAACACAAACGTAAAACATACATACATACATAGTACATACACTTTTGTAATTTGGCACATTTATTCAGATATAAACTAACATTCTAAAATTGGATCGTTCTGGAAATATTACATACATACGCGTCGAATTGATAACCTCCTTTTTTTAAAGTCGGTTAAAAATCAAATTTGCGGCCTTACCACATTATTGAAGTAAGGTGGCGAATCGTGTGATCAATGTAGGCAATATAATAAGAAATAAAAGAAATTAGGTTGACTCTATTTCAAATAATTTTCAACTAAATATAAACTCAAACTATATCAAGCGTATGAACTGTATCTATATTATATTATATAAAATGGATTTTCAATTGTGTTAGTAACGCTATAACTCGATAACGGCTGGAATGATTTGGCTCATTTTAGTCTTAAAATAATCGTGGAATTCCAAGAAAGGTTTTTAAGTGACACAAAGTTCACCGGGACAGCTAGTCTACTATAAAAGAACACAACGGCACATGAAGATAGAGCTTCCGTATTTTGTTTAAATTTGTATCGAAATGAATTAAAACAAATTGTTGAAGTTCAATTTATTTAACTTTTTTATCTCATTATTCATATTTTTATTTAAATAAAATATAAAAATTATGTTAGTAATCAAACTATTTCATCATTTCCTCGGCACAGTCCGCGTTCACAGCAGCCCTGGCAGCAGTCTTTAACTCTCTCTTATACTCGCGATGGAACCATCTGAAAACCATTCGAAAATTAATATGCTTAGAAAAAATAAACATCATATTATACACGGTGCAATTAAGCCTTCCTGCCAAATTTTGATATATTGATACTTGTTAAAAATAAAAATAAACGTACTTTTTCTTTTACAATCACTCAGTACTAAAATATTGAGAAATAGCTTCCGAAAGTTATCCTTAAAAAACACTAAAATTAATGGACACTATGCGTCGCCCACGCGTGACGTCACGTGCCCGGCGCGCGCGCCTCGCCCCGCGGTCTCCCTGCTCATATGTACCACCGCCGCGAGTGACCGTTCTGCAACTATTTCAAATGGGATAAAATATTATGTCATTAAAAAAATTATAACACCCAATTTTTTTCGGTTAAAAGCCCTGAAAAAAATTGGCAAGAAGGTTTAATTACATCCTGTATAATGTACTCTCATTATCATGCATAAGAGGGCAAATAAAGCGATAGAAGTATTTTAAAAAGATAAAACCGACTTCAAAATTGTACGTAATTGAGATTAAAATTCCGTATCTCAAAAACTACTAAACTGATTTTGATGAAAGTATGTAGTGTTCCCTAAGTTGAACAGTACCCAGTACAACAAAAAAGAAATACTGAAATAGGACTTGTAGTTCCGGAGATATGCGAACACAAACATAAAAATATTTTATTTATTCATTTATTATAGATTCTTACAACTATCATTACAGACTAATATCTAATTCGATAGCGTAGTAAATAGAATCACTGATCTCTATACAAGTACGCTGGAATGCTGATAGCCTTTGAAATGACAGCTATTTTTGTGCCTATTTGAAGCGGAATCAGCGCCCCTATTATTCGGGTAGAGAAATAAATCTGAAGTAAAAATGACGTTTGAAAGCCGCCATATTGGCGCTGATAGCAGTAGTGAGAGTATTTGGAACTAATACTAGTGATGACAACTGTTGTTATTGGTTGTGGTTACGTCAAATTTAGTTCTCTACCAGAATAATGGTGGCGCTGATTCCGCTTCAAATAGGCACAAAAAGCAGGTCTTACCAGCAATCCAGCGTACTTGTATAATAGAGATCAGTGAAATAGAATAATAATTGAATTAATTCATGCATAACATATTACCGATAGTGCCACTTTTATGAACTCACTCAAAGGACATAATATTATTATGAATAAGTCCAACTTGTTGTTGAATGTTAAGTGTTCAGATTGCTTGTAGAGTGCGGGGCGTCGCGAACAACTCGGGAGACCGCCTCCGCCACACATACCTATTGGGGACGTTCAGTGCCAGCCATTTCAGTAGACCCGGATAAATCAAATTGCCACGCAACAGTTTAAACATAAATCACGCCAAACTCAAGTCCCTCCTGGTCTCCAACATGTTGTATCCGACCATGCCTAACACAAACAGTGTCGGATACATCAGCGGGTAGAACGGATACACTCCATACAGTTTTAAGTATAGAAAACGCAAATAAATGTTTAGAATGCGCTCCAGCTTGAGTTTGTACTTGCTCTCGTGCGGGGTCCACACAGCCGCGTTGAATTCCAGCTGACTTCTCACGAACGCATCGTATAACGCTGTAATCGCCCTAACATTCCGAAATGTCGCGGATCTTTGTAGTACAAAGCCTAAGCGTCGGTATGCCTTCTTACAGACGTTAGAAACGTGATCCCGAAAGTACAGCTTGTCATCCACCCGGACGTCGAGATCCCGCACCGACTTTTCCCTCGATAAAGTAATATCATTTACCTTGTAGTCGTGAATCCGGGGAGTCCTTGATCGTCTAAACGAAATGACCGAACATTTGGAGACATTAAATTCCAGCTTATTCTGCCGACTCTACTCGACTATCCTCGCCAAGTCCTGCTAGAGGCGCTCACAATCGCTAAGGCTTCTGATCGCCAGTAACAACTTGAGATCGTCCGCGAATAGTAGGCATATTATCACATACCTAATTATCTCCGGTAAGTTATTAATCATTATGAGAAATTTTAAAGGCCCTAAATTACTACCCTGACTCACGCCAGATTCTGTAGCTGAAGGTTCTGATCGACAGCCCGCAAATTCTACGTACTGCCTCCTGTCTCTCAAATAACAACATAGTACATACATACAATATACATACACTTTTGAAATTTGGCACATTTGTTCAGACACTGAAATAGACTAACATACAAAAAATGGGCAGCTTTGGAAATATTACATACATAATATGCGTCGAATTGATAACCTCCTTTTTGGAGTCCGTTAAAAATCAAACATCGTCCTTCTCTCTTGACACTCATACCCGTCTTTCATATGCCAGGTGAAAAAGAACCACGAATATATAAACTATATTCGTGGACGTATAAAATTGGACTTAAAATCTGCTTGTGTATTCCTAAAGAAAAAAAAGTATTAGCACTGATTAGCCTCTGAAGCTACTTACATGAAAATGCATACAGCAGGTATGGAACACATAATGGTGATAAAGTAGGCCGCTCCGGGTAGTATGCGTAGTGTGGCGATGTACACCCTCGAGTATATCGGAGCCAGCACCAGCATCATAGTCACTTCGAGCACGCCGAATAGAGAGAACACTTTACCTTAAATGTGGACGAAACAATTATTTACCGTCTTAGTTTGCATGGATACACCCAATTATTGAATATCCACAATTTGAACGCCTCCGTGGTCCAGTGGTTTGGAGCGTGGCTCTTGACTCGGAGGCCCTCGGAGGTCGCGGGTTCGATTCCCGCGTTGAAAACATATTATTTCCAAGTTTGATTAGGACAATGAAGTTGCAATCACCTGATTGTCTGACAAGTAAGATGATCCATGCGTCGGATGGACACGTTAAAAGTCGGTCCTGCACCTGATCTCCCGCCAGTCGTGTCGGTCGTCCGTCCCACTGGGCTAATAGGAATTACTACCATAAAGTTACTCCTGCGTAACTGGCCTGGTTTCATTGAAGCCAGCCACCGCCACCGAAACCGGTGAAGGACTTAATTATTATTATCCAAAATTTAATACTACAGAAATTCCCACTATTGGCATTTCTAGTATTTTCACAACAAAAATCAAAAGCGCCAACAGTAGGATGACTGCTACCGATGGGGTAGTTTGGTCCATACACATATTACAATACAGACGAACGTTAGATACAAGTTATGCCATGCATTGCCAAGTGCCATTCGTATGGGGACGGTATGGGGAGGGAACCTGGAATCTTCCTACTCCTCCTATTTTTCTTCTGATTAAATTCGTTGCGGGTCCCAAGACAGTTTAGCATGTCCCTCGGGCTCCCTGAGATCATATCAAAGGGTTTTCGTGGTTGGATACCGCTGTCGATCCTGGCGACACAGGAGATACAGTGGTGGGAATGTGTGGTGGGCCAAAGTGCCATTCGTCTGTAGGAAGCCTTAAAATCAATTTCCAAGGAAGTACCATCGAGGAAATTGATTCCTAGGCAGTTGACAGACCGACGTCATTTGGTCGGATCATGTCAATTTGTGATCTGTCGGCTGGGTTTGACGTAACGCGACCAAACTACGTAGGTCTCCCATCTGCCTAGGAATCAACTTCTTGATAGTGCATGTCACTTGAAAGGTCCCACTTTTGTGTTACCCAATTTCTTTTATCTTACCTAGTTCAGTGCTTGTTACGAATTTTGACGCCATCGCTCGAAGAGCAATGATCATTGTGCCACCAAAAAATTCCGCCACAGGAGCTGAAAATATATTATATATACGATTGTTTGATGTATTTCATGAAACTGTAAAGCTTTTTCTAATATTCTTATATATTTTCTAAATGGGTTTCAGTTTGAGAAAGTAAAGGTGCAAGTTGGAAGCCATAATATATATTATATAGGGTATATACCCTCCGCAGCAAGCGACACTTTTCATAGAAATACATATTATAAACCAGCAATGTCGCGACGACACGTCGTCTGCCGCCGCTTCATGTCGCCCGCTGCCAACCGGCACCTTAACATTCGACTTGGTTTTTTGAACGACAGTGTGTTTTGTTTGTTGTTTTTGAAGTGAAAACTTCTTTAACGGCGTTGAGCACTTTTGTGGGATGGGTAAAAACTGTGAAACTCGTGTCAGGTCACGTGTGCTGATCGAAAAACCGTAAGACGGTTGGAGAGTAGTGTTGTAACATCGAAATCGATTAATCGAACAATCGATTGGTTTTTTTTTTCGATTGTCGATATTTTTTAATCGATTGTAAGGGTTTCGATTAATTTAAAAAATCGATTTTTTTTAATCTATTTTCATAAAAAATGGGTTAAGTAATGATCAAGTTTTCACTTCTGCCGGCACTCCCGGAGTGCAACCCGTCTTTTTTTTAATAATGGTTAAGTAATTTACCTAAATAGATTTCAAGTTCTTTTCTAGCAAAAACCCAAACAAAAGCTCCTAGTATTCTACTCAGCGTGGCAATAATTCCCAATGTAGAGTCATCCATTTTCAACTTTTTTGTAAACAAACTGATTGCGAATAGAGTCCCTGTAAGAAATTTCCATTAATAAGTAACAATTCATTATATTATGTGTGTGTGTTTATATAAATTATTAATGCTGTCAAAACGGTACACTGGTAAAATAGCCAATATCCTTCTTCATGTACTTTTCAGCTGTGCCATATTTTATTCAAATCAGTCTTGTAATTTCAGAGCATACTTAAAAACAATTGAATATAAGATTGAAGTAAGTATACAATTTATGTCATTTTTTTATTCCTAACTAGCTATCCTGGCAAATATTGTTTTGCCATATAAAGTATTTCGCCCATTTCGTCAAAATAGATTAAATAGTTTAGGCGAAAATCATAAAAGTTTATTGTGAGGGAACCGTACATTTTTCCGGGACAAAATGTATGTCCTTCTCCGGGACTCAAAGTATCTCCATACCAAATTTCAGCAAAATCGGTCGAGCCGTTTACGCGTGATGTCGTAACCAAGGGATTTATGGATTCATTTTTATTTATATAGACTAGCTGTCCCGGTGAACTTCGTGTCACTTTAAAACCTTCCCTGGACTTCTACGAATATTTAAAGACTAAAATCAGCCCAATCCGTTCAGCCGTATTCGAGTTTTAGCGCGACTAACACATTTGAAAATCCATTTTTTTATACTGCGTGACTGGTGAGACATGTTCAATACTTGAGGACGTGATATTTGGCTATTATATTAGTTGGAAAAAAATAATATAAAAAAATAATATCAATTGATCACTGAGTAAATGTAGCTTAAAGTTAAATAATTATTTACCCAACGCATGGACACCCCGAGCGGGAGGGGTAGTTGTGTGGTGTTTCTTTGGTAGCGCACGCCTCTGCACCGGCCGCATAGTATGCCTACTTGCCTAGCCGCGTAATTTACTTGGTATCCATGATTCATAAATTTTTGGGAAATTCAAAAAAAAATTAAGAACCTAACTTTATTACATATTTATAATGAGGATCGAGTACTGAATACTCTCCTTAAATATCGGTATTGACTCACCAGTCATGCTGTATAAGCTGGCCTATAACGGTTGCATTACAACAAGAAGAGTAGAAGACCGTGGAAAACGCCTACGTCTCAGTGTAACAGCATAATTGAAGACATCAGCGGATGAAGTGGGTAACTAACATTTCATAACATAAGGACAATTACTATTTTTTTCCCTTATCTATATTTAATACGCGAGCGAAAAACTTTGTATCCCTTTTGACGAAAACTGGGGATACGTAGGTGAATAAAATTTTACACAGTTATAGTTTATGTGGTGAAGAAGTGCATCTGGCTATTTTTTTTTTACTTTTTTGTTTAAATGGAGGCTTGACACATTTACTTATACAAAAAAAAAGTCAATTTTCAAATTATTTCTTACCCGCCTCATCCAATTACGTCTTTAAAAAGAAATATACTCACCGACAGCGTGCAGAGCGAGATTGTATGAGGTAAATATACTGTACTTGATTTCGTCAAAATTAAAACGATATCGACACGATATATAAAATATTGACATTTCACCTGAAAATAATTAATATTATTTACAATAATTTCAACGATAAATCTCAAAGGAAATAAAAAAAAATCAAAATAATGTAAAGGATATTATTGACCAGCATTCCAAATATTGTAGAATAAAGGCCTTCGTTATAAAACGTTATCTTAAATACTTTATAATTATGTAGGTTCGTACTAGTTTTTATTATTCGTAAGTTCGTACCCAGGTTTATTATATTCGAATTGTTCACGCCAAGGGGCGTCCTCTAGCACGTTCCAAAACAGTTCAGTTTTTTATGAATTTTGACAAAATATAATCATTAAAGCAATAAAAATATGTACAGCTTGTGCTTCCATTCTCGTCATTATCATTCGTGTCCTTTGTGGCAATTAAAACACGTTTTGGAAAGTAATCTACACTACTATTATAAAGAGGAAAGATTTGATTTTTTGTTTGTTTGTTTGTTTGTTTGAGTCGAATAGGCTCCGAAACTACTGGACCGATTTGAAAAATTCTTTTGCTATTGGAATCTTACATTATTTCTGCTGAACATAGGCTACATTTTATTTTGGAAAACAGTAGGGTTCCGTAAGATATTTGAGTTTTTCGGACGCAAGGTGTAAAAAATCTGCTAGAAAAGTTACTTATTTTGCGTACGCTGCCTAAACTATAAAAGATAGAACCATAAAATGTTCTAAGTAATTGTAGATCTTATAAATATCTACAAAAAAGTCCGCAACACACTATACCTATCTATGTCGAGTGAGGCACAATAACCATTTATTTATTTAAAAATCCTGAATTTTTTTTGGACTACATTTAAGCGGATATATTTTACTCACGTTATTAATCCTTATCAAAATAAATTATTTTATCACTAAGTACAGTTTATGTAGATAATATTTGGTCTTTGAATGATTAAAATTGGACGTTTGGTTTTGAAGTTATGGCGAAATTAAAATATTACGATAGTGGGCGTCACCAAAGCGCGTGCGGGAGGAAGACAATATTCTGTTATAGAAATGAAAATTCTGTACATAAAAGATATGAAATGACACCCGAAATTACACCTTTGTCACTACATCGCTATAGAAGCCAAAAATGTGGTTAGTTTTTTGTCTGCCTGTCTGTCTGTCACTCTTTCTGTCTGTCTGTATGTTTGTTCCAGCATCACACGAAAAATACTGATCCGATTTGAATGTGGTTTTCGCAGATATATTTATCTTCTTCCAACTTAACATCTGGTGTGTAAAAATTTTTCCCCCCACCCCTCTAAGGGGACAAAAGAGGGGGTCAGATTTTGTATCAAACTTTTTCTTTAACACGAAAACTACTGATCCGATTTGCATACGGTTTTCACAGATATATTATATTTGTCTTCTTCCAACTCAACATCTGGTGTATAAAAATCCTCCCCCCCCCTCCCCTCTCAACCCTCTCTGGGGACCAAAGAGGGGTCAGATTTTGTATACAACTTTTTTCTTTAGTGGACTTACTTCATATTAGGTATTAACTGTGTTTTTCAACTTAACATCTGGTGTATGACCTCCCCCCCCCCACACCCTCTTAGGGGACAAAAGAGGGGGTAAAACATGTATCAACTGATGATGTAGAAAATATACTTTAAGTGGCAAAACAACGTTTGCCGGGACAGCTAGTGACATAATAAATCAATAACAATCTAGGAAAATGTTGGAATTTGAGATACGGTACGTTGTATCGCCTAAATATTAATTTTAATTCAAATTTTTTTAAAATGTTACTATATGCATCGATAAGGCATAGATGTAGATTGTAGCCAAAAAACAGTTTTTGGTCTATATGGCTTACGTAAGTTTATAGACCATGAAATATTTTTGTAGTTGGTAAATACTTAACTAACTTTATATACATACTACTTACCCCAGAGTGGTCCATTAATCAAACAAACTGATATCATGATTAAGATCAACTTCATTCTTTGATTATTCACACGCCTTTTTAATAGTAATCCAAGCATGTCTTTTAAACTTTGCAAGTTGAAAAATTGAATCATGAATTGCACCCACCTCGGACGATTGTTCTGAAAATCAAAATTTAAAAGTTTATTTACTAGGTGAGTGATTACTCCTATTAAAAATTCAACAATAGATTAATAATCTAAAAATAAATTATATAAGAGTGATCGAATAAAAAAATCAACAAACACTTTTTGGAGATATAATTGTTGATCAAACAATTTTTTCGAATTACCTTGGACTTATTTTCATGTAGTATACTCTTGTCTTTAATATAAAAACAGATGTAGAGGAAATTCAATAGCTGCATAGTCGCAGGTATTCCAAACACGCCATAATACCCCGTGTATCGCAGTATAATCCCACTGATGCCCATGCCAATAGGGAACGATATGGACATGCCCAGAGTCAGTAACCCCATTCTAAACGTCCTCGATTGCTCCGAAGTAACGTCAGCTAGATAGCTGTATGTTCCTAAGTACATGACGTACCATGCTCCACCGAGTGCTATTGAAAGAGTCGACAACACAGAAGTCATTTCTACTGTGAAGCTATCGAAAAAGTAGAAGCTCATGATATTCATGAAGCAACTGATAAATTCTCCTGCGATGGGCATCAACATGCACACTTTGCGTTTACCCATTTTGTCGCTCCACGCTCCGAGGAACACCATCATGATGAGAGGAAATACTGTGCCGATGATCGTTCTCCACGATTCTACTGACGCCACTAACTTCTGGACATCCACTTCTGCGTAACTGTAGTTCTCCCGCTGTCTGAGAGTTAAAGCTGTGCATACTGTATCGTTGTAATTTAAGTTCACTCTACACGCCTTGTCCAGGTTCAAATTCTGGAAGCCCACCACCGCAATCATACTCGCTATCATGAACACCGACAGAACTGGTTCTACTGTAATATTGTCTTTCACATCTTTCATCTTCTGGAGAAATTTTAGGTTTCCTACCTCTTTTTTGAATTCCTGCTCATTTAGAGGAATAGTTTGCTCGATATCTTCGGCTGCGGTTGGTTCCATTTTGTCGTATTTTATTAATTTATTAGTATCACTGCTTTCAAATTCATTTACTTTATCATAGTTTATTAAAATAAACTAATAACAAATACCACGAACACATTACCTCTAACTATTAAAAAGACATCAAGTGGCGAACAGTTGATAGGCTACGATATTCCAGTTGTAAAATAAAATAAGTATATTTTAATAATATATTCATTTATTACCTTATAAATGTCACTTGGATATACAGAGTGTTTCAAATTTATTGCAAGTTGCAACTGAGAACGTTTTATACAAAGTTCATTATATTATAAATGTAGTATTTTGATAACAAAGTTTATCAAAGGTGGTTGACACTAGGGTGAGGACAAACGTTGGACAATGGAGTTGTGGGTTAGCAAAACCCACAACGGTTACATGGTCAATCTGGCATCAGTTCAGACCATCAATCTGCTATTGACGCCAGATTGATGGCTAAAAATACATGATTAAAAATTATCAGTCCATCAATCAACCGGTTAGAGGCTAGACTTTTTCCTCTTGGGGACTGCCTTTTTGGCAGCTCCCTTTCCCTTCTTTTTCCTCCCCCGTGGCTCCACTGTGGACCACGAGGGGTCAGACGCAGACGGGGCGGGTGCTCTTGCCCTCGTCTGTGCGGCCTCACGTGCGGCCATTGTCTTTTTTCTCCTCTTCTTTCTCTTATTTTCCCCCTCCTTGGGCGGCGCATTGGCGGCGGGAGCCTGTGATGGCCCTGCCTCTTTCGCAGCCTCCTTCCTCTTCTTGTTTTCAGCCGATGGTTTACTTTTAGCCATCGGCGGCTCTTTTTCAGCCGGCACCTCCGCGTTCGCAGCCGCTGCGTCGGAAGCTAGCGGCGGCCTCCGCCTCGGCTTTGGCAGGAGACGATCCTCCAGGCCGGCGAGTCGCGCATTCAGCATGTTGCCGAAGGTCTCAAAGTTAGTAACTTCTGGGCGGCTGCAGGTGGGATGGGTCCTGGCAAAGGTGGTGCTGCTGGCCGCGAGGCCAAAGCGGTGCTACCGATGTCTGGACACCGGCCACCTGGCATCGAGCTGCCAGTCCCCGGTGGACCGTAGCGGGAATTACTTCCGTTGCGGGAAGCCGGGGCACAAGGCCACCGACTGCATGGAGGAACCTAGTTGTTTCTCCTGCACAGAACTCGACAGGGAGAGCGGCCACGTGCTGGGGACTAACGGCTGTATCACAGTCGGCAAGCCTCTCAGCACGAGGCAAAAGCGCAAGGCTCGGCCGCGTAAGCGGCCTGAACCCGATATGGTCGGGGCGAGGGAAGTCGCCCCCGCCATGGAGGTAGAAGCTTAGGCCTGTGGGTGGCTGATCGGGAGATCACCGCCCACAACATAGGCCTCGAGGAGATTCACCGCTGCCTGCCTTCACCGAGAGGCTCCCCGGGCATCGGGGGGCTCCCCCGATGCCCGGGGAGCCTCTCGGTGAAGGCAGGCAGCGACATAGGCTGCTGCAATGATGTGGTGCTGGAAGCGGCAAACGCTGCGGAGGACGCGGTTGAATGCATAACGATCCCGCTCCTTTCGCGTGTAGCGTTGACGAGGGCATGGGGGGGTTTTAGTCGGTAAACCTCTGCGGAGGGAGTCCGACATACCCCTGCCCTTTCCCCCAAGGGGGCGGGGGATGCGTAATGCATTTCCCCTACTAAAATAAAAAAAAAAATAAAAAAAGGCTGCAGTACATTATGTCATAAAGAAGGATATTATTAGAATTTTTAGGACTATAGTCTGTCTTAAAGTAGCATTTTAATTGAATTTTTCGGAACGAAAAAAGATCGGAACGGCACCTTAAGTTTATGTCCACATTTTGTCTATACTTTCGCATATTTTCTACTGGTGGCCATGCTAGGGCTTCTGCTGTGTTATCCCGGATGATATACTTTCTATATTTGCTTAAAATATAATTTGACAATTTTTATGCAATGCATTATTATTATATTTTTAGCAAAATAGATTAATTTTTTGTACTTATAAAAAAGATAGGACCTTGATTAAAATAATACAACCTGTATATAATATTGATACTATTATTTAGCTTACTTGACTTTATTATGATAGCATGCAACTTGATACAGTGTTGCAACTAAACAAATAAATCAGTTATCGTTACTTTAAAGTTTATTTTCAATAAATTAAATTGGGGTAATAAGATGAGAAAGAGCAAAACTTTTTAGTTAACTTTTTTAGTTAATTTTTATTTATAAATTATAATAGTATACTGTATAGTAATGTCATGCTGTACACACATACAGGGTGCAATTAAACCTTCCTGACTGACTGAGCCGGCCCATTCGTGCCGAAGTATGGCTCTCCCACGTCATCTTATATTATATTTACTTGTCTGTTAACTTACCGATGCCACAACGACACGGCTAAGACTCGGTTACAATATCTGAGTATCTAATGCCTGTTTTCATCAACCGTTAGGAAACTCTAAAACACTAATCGTTAGGAGGCGGTTGGTAAAAAAAGGCATAAATCTCAAAGATTCAGCTAGTCTAAGACTTAGACCAGACCCTTCTCAACTTTTTAGTTAATGGAAAAAATACATCTAAAGAGATAAATACAAACACACAGTTATAGTCATGCCTTTACAGTTTACTGATGAGGAAGACGAAGACAATTTTGTCGCTCGTGTTCAGCCGCTCCTGTCATTGCATGAATGCAATAAATTCCAGCAGGCCGCGCGCTTGCCGTGCACTATTTACACGAACCGTTTCGACGCACTTTTGACCCCCCTGTAGCTCAGTGCCTTTTGCGAGTGCAAAGATAAAATTATACCTACGTAATTATACACAAATACATAAGCAGTATACCAAATTTCATAGATATAGCTTCGGTAGATCCTGAGATATCTGCCTGTCAAAATAGCTAATTTTGGCACTGACTCACTCACTCACTCACTCACTCACTCACTCACTCACTCACTGACCGGTAATCAAAACCTCTAGGCCACTTCCAATAATTGTCCTAGCGTTATGAAATTTGGCACACAGGTCGGGTGCTATATTATGTAGATTACCAAAAAATTCAGAAATTTTAGAAATATAAGAAATTGGTCAAGCATGAGTCGGTTTATCTACGAAATTAAGATACCACTTTCAATTGACCTAGCGTTATGAAATTTGGCACACAGGTCGTGTGTTATAAGTAGATAAACAAAAATTAAGAAATTTAAGAAATCGGTTAAGCGTGAGTCGGCTCATCTACGAACTATAGAGGAAACTTCCAATTGTCCTAGCGTTATGAAATTTGGCACACAGGTCGAGTGTTATGTGTGGATTAACAAAAATTGCGAAATTTAAGAAATCAGTCAAGCGTGAGCCGATTCATCTACGAACTTAAGATGAAAATTCCAATTGTCCTAGCGTTATGAAATTTGGCACACTGGTCATGTGGTACATGTAGATTTTAAAAAAACAATAAAGAAATTTAAGAAAACGGGCAAGCGGGAGTCGGTTCATCTACGAACTATAGATAAAAATTGTAATGTACCAGTGATACAATGAGAATACGATGAGGAGGGTGGGAGGAGGAGAGGGGGGGTATAAAATATTGTCATGTAATAATGCACACTGTACTTATTAAATAAATACTGTTTACTTAAAATTTAGCTTCTATCGATAGTTTAACAAATACCACTAGCGCAATCCATCGAAAGTATTGTTTATTTGTGGCACAAAAAAAATAGATAAGATTTCTTAAAAAAAAGTACTGAAATCCCATCAAAAACATACCTGTAAAAATGGGGCCAAGTTCCTATCGGCTAATTTTTGGCCCAAAAAAGAGTTGAAATCCAATCCAATGCAATGCCAAGTTCAGATGCACTTCATCGATCGTAATCATCTTCATCAACAGCCTGATCCATAATACTTCTAAATTTGAACTTGGCAGGTTTTCGTGCTAAACGTAACACTTGACGAATTGTATACTTAATTAGATAATATAATTATATAATTAAATTAACCTGCCAAGTTCAAATTAGAAGTATTATGGATCAGGCTGTTGATGAAGATGATTACGATCGATGAAGTGCATCTGAACTTAGCATTGGATTGGATTTCAACTCTTTTTTGGGCCAAAAATTAGCCGATAGGAACTTGGCCCCATTTTTACAGGTATGTTTTTGATGGGATTTGCAAACACGTCAAACCGTTTGCTTCTTAAGTTCGAAACATTAGTCATAATTATTAAAGATTTCTTCCTAGAAGAATAAGTTTTTGGAGTTTAACTCATTGAAAATGACCTAACTACCTAACTAATAAAAACACATTATTTTATTATTGCTTCCTCAGCACAGTCGGTGTTCAAAGCAGCCTTCCTCGCTTGTCTTTTGTAGTCGCGGAAGAACCATCTGAAATAACATTCAAGAATATAAGATTGCTGTAGAAAAGTTTGGGGTTTTGTCGTTATGAAAATTTTAGAAACCCTCTGCGCTAGAGTTTAAAAGATTTTGAGCTTGAAAAGTGTATTTCGCGGGCTCCGTGGAATTGATAGAATTATCGATGATTATCGCAAGGAAAAATATAATAATATTATTAATAATTATTATAGTAAAAATACCCCGTACTCCCCGTACTAATTTTTTTCCGTGCATTGTGAGTCGTGAACTCGTGACCTTGTGCCCGCCTGCTATTCAGCCCCCATTCCTTGTTCGCACACGGTACGGTATAAGTATTAGGTAGAGTGACATTGGCTACAGTATAGCAGTCAGATACCTAACTTTTTAGCCCCGATGAAAACAGGGGTAGTCTTCATAGTGTAGCGGTCACTAAGCAGCGCATAATTCCCAAAGTAAGAAAGTAACACGTATGTATAATCATTAATCACATTATTTTGTTACACCCTGTATACAATGTAAGATGACGTCAGTGGGCTTCGGCCAGACCGAGTACACAACTTCACTCGGTCGTCAGATCTACCTTTGGGATCGCCAAGCGTATTCCTACAATGAAGGAATACATTTGAAATTTGCCACCAGGAGCCGCTATAGTAGCCTTAGAGTCTATCGTGACAAACTGCTGTCATATGTCACGATAAAGCTGTCATGTGTCACGATAATATGCCTATTTGATACGATAGACCCTAAGGCTTCATAGCGGCGCCTGGACGTGGCAAATCGTATATCAAAAACCCACATTGAATATTATTTGTACTCACATGTAAATAAATAAAGCTGGCACGGAGATGGAAACTGTCAGGAGGTAGACGGCTCCCGGCATGACGTGCAGCGTCGCCATGTACACGCGCGAGTAGATCGGCACGAAGATCAGCATCATCAGGATCTCGAAGAGGCCGAATAGAGAGAACACTTTGCCTGAAAGTGATAAATCAATCTCCAGTAAAAAGAGTCGGATTCTGCTTTCGGCTTCGGTGCTTTGAGTTAGCGTTTATTACCTTCTGATTCATTTTTTTTTTTCGACTTATGCCAAAAGATCAATCATTTGGTGAGTCTAACTATCTGAGGTCAGTCCAGTTACAATTTAACCTACTTCAATTAAGATAAAATTATACAGACCTAATTGTTGATTTTCTTGCTAATTGATTTCAAAACAATTATGTGTTTACGCTTAGGCGCTTTGCAGACGACGGGGCGGTGCGGACTTTTGTCCGCAAAGCCATAAAGACCTAACTTGACGCTCCCGCTTCGCAGTCGCTTGGTCGCGTAGGTTTGAACGAAGCATAAAGAGCACGTCTGCCCGTCGCGTCGATGTCTGTGGCTGCCGTCACTGCCACCAGTGCCGCCAGTACCGGAATATCCGCGGCTGCCCGCCGTGGATCACACCAACCAGTTTACATGCAGTAACGCAGACCGCGTGTGCTTTGTGTACGCGGCGCGGGCAGTCGCAGACATCGACGCGACGGGCAGACGCGCTCTTTATGCTTCGTTCAAACCTACGCGACCAAGCGACTGCGAAGCGGAAGCGTCAAGTTGCGTCAAGTTGTCAAATGTGTGTTTTATATCAGTCGCTTGGTCGCGTAGGTTTGAACGAAGCTTTATTGCTTTGCGGACAAAAGCCCGCCCGCCCCGTCGTCTGCAAAGCGCCTTATGGATGCTCCAACCGGAGAATTAGCAGGTCGGATGTCTGTCAGTACGAATATCGACGTTAATGACATTAAAATAAGATTCATATTAGCGCGCCTTGTACAGTGGCGGTTACGATGCTCGCCGCGTTCTTGATATGGCGAAAATGTATGAAAAAATTTGAGAAATTTTCTCATTTTTCTTATAACTGGAAAAGTTGTTTATTTTTATATAAAATTTTTAGCGGACTTTATAGAGGACTAATTAATAAGCTACAATTTTTTTGTATATTTATTTTCCTCAGTTCAGTGTATTTAGATATTAAGGTACCTAATCAGACCCCATTTTTTTCATATTTTGCGATTATTGTGATGGTTAAAACGTATTTTATGTGAAAATTTTGTATGCGGCTATAGAATTTTTATGGTACAGTCGTGGAGATGAATATATTATCTTTCATTTGAAACCAAAATACCGTCGCAGTTTGACTCCTAATTATTTAAAATGGTACCGGAAAATCGCTGATATTTGTAATAGCTTCCTCAACGTTTGCAATAACTGTAATTAGTAAGGGTGAATTGCACCAGAAGCGTAGTTAAAGTTAAGGTTAAGATTATCGTCAAATATGGCGACTTTTGCTCGGTTGGTTGGTGCAACCCACTCGAGTGAGTTGCACCAACCTATTTTAACTATAACTTTAACTTTAACCATAACAAAAAGTCAAATGAACCGTCAAATCCCTAGTAAAAGTCCATTATGGACGCCATATTTGACGACAACCTTAACTTTAACTACGCCTCTGGTGCAACCCACCCTTACATTGTTATAGAGGAAGTGACCCCACAAATAAATAATGACTATATAGTCCGGTCAATATCATCATCATCCAGTCAATTGTCTGTCTGTTACCAACTTATTTTTATTCGGCTCAACTGATTGCTTTATATTTTGGTACGGATCATACAATGATTGATCGTGTGAATTGTACAAGCATGAAAGTCTATCTAAATGTATGTCTCTTACCTTACACTCTTTACACTTAAATCTTTTAAACGATTTATACAAAATTTTATAGAATTGAAAATCTTTTAAATGACATCTATGAAGAGTTTTTGTAACGAAAACATTATTTGCACAAACGAAGTTGCAGGTGCTAATTCTAAAGTTATAAAATTTAATTTAATTTTATAGGCTATCTAGAGTCTATAATTCTAGACCATAAGAAGGTCATAAGCTTCTCTACACGTGGCCATTTTTCACCAGTAATTCTAAAAATCATGAAAACCATAACATAATTTAGCTTCCACGACTATAAATCACGAAAACTATTTAGAACCTATTTCATAAATTAATAGTCGAGTCACGATAATATTGCCATTTATGCCACTTACCTAACTCTTGGCTGGACACCAACTTTGAAGTGATGGCTCTTAAGGTGATGACCATAGTACCGTCAAAGAACGCCGCGATGGGTCCTTAAAAATTATAAAATAATAATAATATAATAGGTGTTATGCATAAATAGCTAATTGTGTGGCTAGGGTGCTCTTTTAGGTAAAACCTGAATTAGGAAACCCCGCTCTTTCTGTAAGCTAAGCCCTACTTGCGCAGATCTGAGTTAAAGTTAACTCTGAGTTAAACATGACATGATGTTTAACTCGGAGTTAACTTTAACCCAGATCTACGCAAGTCCGCCTAACAAAGTTATTAGTTAGCTATATCTATACTAATAATATTATAATTCTGATGAGTTTGTTTGTTTGTTTGTTTGTTTGAACACGCTTGTAAAATGTTATAGTGCTGACTCGTTTAAGCAAAGTGCTAGACCAGTATTCAATCTATAGATTAAATTCATTAAAATATTTACCCAAAAATACCTCGACGTCATTTTTAGCGAAGGTCCAAACCAATGCTCCAAATATTCGGCTCAACATCGCTATTATACCCAACGTAGAGTCTTCTAACTTCAGCTTCTTTGTAAACAGCATTATTGCGAACAGGGTTCCTGAAACATTATAAAAATAATAGCGTAATCAAAATATTGTTACGGATACGGACACACAGTGCCATCTAGCATCAACTAGTGGAATCACTTGGGGAACACAGACAACATAAATCCCCTACTCGATACTAGATGGCGTTAGGTATACGAACATGCGCGTATTTTCTAGAAACGCTCAATCCATGTTTACGCGAGTCAGGTACGTTCCAGAAACGAACTCTCTGGAACAGTCTTGGTCTCACCTCGGCCCATATAAATAGCCGCAGGAAGACGGGCCAGTCGATCAGTTCGGATACCGGTGAAACCTACGACTTGGCTACGACCTAGGATAGTGTGAGTGCTTAGTGTTTTGGACCTAGTGCTTTGTGTTAGACCTAGTGCTGGTGATTAAAGTCTTGAAAAGAGCATGCCTTTCTCTCCAAATCCTTCGAACCCTAGAACATAACAATAATTATTATTACCAAACGTTTTTTTTTATTATTTGCTTTCAATATATTATTATCGATACCTTGAAAATGCAAACGCAAAAACACAAAAATAGTGTAAACAATGTTTATACTCGGCGCGGCGAACCTTGATCCTTAATCCAGTAATTAATCTCACCACATAACATTGTAATGGCGTCACCATTAAATTAGGATCATATTAGAGGCGTCTAAAAGTGTCATTTATAAATTTTACGTAGCTTTATGCCATTACAATATTCCGTTGGAATTTTTAACAATTCTTAACATTTACATAAAATTATCTCTATATTCTGAATTTACGTTTACATCCGGCGTCCTGTAAAACTTACGTCGTCGTTAAATGTCACACGAAGTAAGTTGTAGGACGTAAACGTATATTTCGTTACCGCTTCATTATAGAATCGCTGATCAAAATGTATGGAATTGACATATAAAGCGTTCGTTAATAATATAATATTATGACGTTGACGTTCGACTCGTCTTATGTCAATTCCATACATTTTGATCGGCGACTTTCACGAAGCGATAAAGAAAAGATCTTGGCTCACCCCCCTGAAGTGCTAAAAATCTGAAATTTGGTATGATGATAGTAGGTAGAAGTTTATATTAAATGAGACTTTCACCAATTTTATGAATTAGGACATAAAAGTTTACACGGGTCTGTAGACAGTAAATTTAAAATCTAAATATTAATAAGTACTTACAACAATCAACTTACAAAAAGAACTGAAATCCCGCCAAAAAAATGTTGCCAAGTTGACCAGTAACCACATAAGGTTTGTCCTGTGAAAAAGATATCAGATCTCATGTAGCTCGCCCTGATTACTAATATAATATAGAATTTGTTGAAGTAAGGGTTGGTAGAGCTAGACCGTGTAGATTCAGAAGCTTGGCTCTACATGAGATCTTTTTCACAGGACGAACTTTATATAGTCGTCTTGGCAACATTTTACATGAAATATTTTTGGTGGGATTCGGATTTCCGAATGCGGAAAACGAATAGGGAAACTTGTGTAATATACGGCCAGCCTTATCTATAGTATTACTTACCAAAAGAATGTAAACTGAGATTGTACGTTGAGAAAATACTCCACTTCAGCTCGTCCCAGTTGAAGCGATATCGACATAGTATGTACGCTATTGACACTTCGCCTGTAATATATAATTTATATGTGTTTGACATAGGAATATTTACACTTAAACCCTTGATACATTTAATTTCACACAAATTCGAATTGTACAACTACTTATCTACTTACTAATAAAAAAATTAATTCAGTAGATACGCTTTACAATGTTTTGTCATTGCCTAGTATCAATAGCCTTTTTCAATATGTAACACACGAGGACAAAACAATTTAACATGTTTATTATATTGTTTAAATATTTTTATTAGACAGTAACCTATCAAACTTAAATGAATAGTTAATTTACCTATTAAAAAAAACAAATAAATGAAACTGATGGCAAAAAGTGAGAAAATAAATTGACTCTAGTAATACCGGGGTAATTGGAATAAAACATTTTGTTCCTTTTTTCTTATAGCGGCTGATTCTGTGTGTAAAACATGCAAATATATAAATTTATCCAATGATCAAGGATATTTTTGAAAATCTGCTGTCAAAATTTCCCATCAGATTCTGGTAGACCTATACTTATTTCCAATTTTCGATTCACGTGTAAGGCTTGCCGCAAACACGTTTTCCATATTCGACTTCCGAATTAGTTTTCCGTATTTGGAATTACGTGAGACTAGCGCAAATGTTCGTTAATTTATTGACGCGCAAACGCGCTGGCTTGCACTTGAAACGTACGTGCGGAATTCGTTCCGTTCGGAAAATAGCGAACGTGTGCGCCAGTTAATTTATTTTCTACTGATTCCATGCATTGGGATTTCCGAATACGGAAAACGAATTCGGAAATCTAATACGGAAAACGTGTGTTTGCGGTCAGTGTTTTATTGCACTTTAAATTATTTAATGATCTCTGTTTCCGAAAAAGAAACTGCAATTAAAGTTAATCGTAAACCGAAACTGTTATCATGGAGTAAAAAATATGCCGTAAAAGAAAAGAAGATTGCTAGAGCACTCTCGTAATCTAATTATAATTTAGGAGTATTCAATTGCCGGACTATACACTATACAGGGTGCAATTAAACCTTCCGGTTGAAATTTCGATATATTGATCCCCCCGCGGCCGCTCCAAACCCCCGCGTCACCCCCGCTCTACCCACCGCCGCGAAGTGATTCAAAGTGTAATGGGATAAATTATTGTTGTTGTAAAAAAATTACACCCTATTTTTTGGTTAAATGGACTCTCCTAATGATACCTAAGCCCTTAAAAAATTTTGCCGGTAAGTTTAATTGCACCCTGTATAATATATTTTATGCCCTATATCGTCCTAGCCAAACTTGGAAACAGCATTTTTAACGCGGGAATGAAACCCACAATCTCTGAGTCAAGAGTCAAGAGCCTTGTACTTAACCACTGGACTGCGGAATAATATTATAATATTATTAATATTAATATTATCTAAAGTGGTATGTATGTCGCAGTCATCTGGCACCGTTTTATTGAATGACTGAAGGACAACTAGTCAAGATGTTGACTGTAACGTTTAACGTCATGACTAAACGTCATCATAGTGAAGTCGTTAAATGCAATGCTATGATTTTTTTAAAGTATTTGTTGGTGGCGTAATAATAGGTTAATCTAGAAACTGACTTCAATTACGAGGCGACGGCTACTTCTGGGTGGTTTACAAAAAATAACCACGATGGCTAAGGCCATCTAACCTAACCAAATCCAGTCGTATAGGGCCAACACGGATACATTGCTATTAATTACCTAAAAATCATATACTGTTCTTATACATTTCCTATTCCGTTAAAAATAAATACATTCAATTACCTGACTGATTTCATGTCCGCTCTCTTCAAAGGGCTATGTTTCGAATCGCTAACTAGTTGGACTTTGAGTGACGATTGTTCAATCAAAGTTCGGCCGAGTCTTTCAATTGAATGTTGTCATTCAATGAATGCGCTAGTCATTCAATCGAATCGAAGATTGAACTAGATGACTGCGACATGTACCTATATATTCGAAAAGGTTGATAATACTTAAAAGCTAGTGTTACCTGTTGGATAATAAAAACAACTAAATTATGGTAATAGAGGGCTTAAAATAGTGTAATGCGGACATAAGCGTCAGGCAGGTTTTTAGGGACGCTATTACAAATATCAGCGATTTTCCGGTACCCTATTAAAGAATTAGGAGTCAAGGATCTAGGATATTTTGGTTTCAAATGAAAGATAATATATTCATCTCCACGACTGTACCATAAAAATTCTATAGCCGCATACAAAATTTTCACATAAAATACGTTTTAACCATCACAATAATCGCAAAATATGAAAAAAATGGGGTCTGATTAGGTACCTTAATATCTAAATACACTGAACTGAGGAAAATAAATATACAAAAAAATTGTTGCTTATTTAGTCCTCTATAAAGTCCGCCAAAAATTTTATATAAAAATAAACTACTTTTCCAGTTATAAGAAAAATAAGAAAATTTACAAATTTTTCATACATTTTCGCCATATCGAGAACGCGACGAGCGTCGTAAACGCCATTGTACAAGGCGCGCTAATATGAATCTTATTTTAATGACATTAACGTCGATATTCGTACTAACAGACATCCGACCTGCTAATTAAAAAGTTGGAGCATTCTTAAATAGGTTAGAAGGCTTTCATCTATACTAATATTATAAAGAGGTCAAAGTGTTTAAGTTTTTGAGGTATATAGCATAACATCTGGATTCACTGAAGCGATTTTAATATAGGCTATAATAATTTTACAATTTAAAAAATAAATGTTTTTAATTCTACCTAGAACTAAGGTTCGTATGCCAGGTATACCATTAATTCACACAGGTGAAGCCCCGAGAAAGGTCTAGTGACAAATATACTAATGAAATCTGTATCAAGATTATTTAACCTAAAGATTCTATGAATAACAATAAAAGCCCTACCACACAGGGACATAAATTGTTGCGCAACATTTTAATCCTATTGTTTCAGATTTTTGACAGTCTTATTAAATAAACTTGTATAGAAGTTACTGCAATTTTTCTTCGTAGGAGAAATAAAATAAATTTTGAAATAACTACTCACCCCAAATTCCACCATGGACAAGACACACGGCTATCATAATCAGGCATAATTTCATTCGCCGATTATTGGGAGCCTTCTTAAAAACTATTTTCAATATTTCCTTTATGCTTTCAAAGTTGAAAAAATCTAAGATGAATCCCACCAATCCCGAACGTTTGTTCTGTAAAGAAAACAATTATAGGTACGTTCATCTTTAACGAAATAACAACACAGACTAAAAAACTTTCAGATTGACACAAATGCATGAAATATAGTTTGCTTATGTAAGTACCTTAGATATATTTTTATGATCCGCGTTATCTTGAATGCGATAGCATACGTATAGTAAAATCAGGAGCTGGAGTATCGCAGCTATTCCAAACACTCCAAAATATCCAGTGTACCGTAACAGAACCCCACTTACTCCCATTCCGACGGGGAACGAGATCGACAGTCCCAAGGTCAGCACTCCCATCCTGAACGTCCTCGTATGCTCCGACGTTATATCGCCCAAGTAGCTATACGATCCTAGGAACATGACGTACCATCCTCCCGTGATCGACAGGAAGATGGTCGCCAGAAACGCCGTCCATTCCACCGGGACTATATCGAAGAAGTACGTGTTCACCATGTCGATAATGCAAGTGAACAGTTCCCCCGATATCGGCATCAGCATGCACACTTTCCGTTTGCCCATCTTGTCGCTCCATGCGCCGATGAACATCATCATGATGATGGGAAATACTGTGGCGATGACGCTCTTCCATGCCTCCACCGACGCCACCACCATCTGAACTCCATCCTCCGCCTCACTCAGTTTGTCACGCTGTCTCAGCTTTAGCGCAGTACACACACTGTCGTTATACTTCAAGTTTACCCTGCACGCTTTATCCAAATTGAGGTTCTGGACACCAGTCATCGCGATCACACTCGCTATCATAAAAATCGAAACGACCGGTTCGACTGTTATATTGTCTTTGAATTCCTTGATCTTCTGAAAAATCGTTAGGTTTTTCATATCGCCTTTTTCATTTTTCAGCGGTATAGTCTGTTCGGCGTTTTCACGTGATAGCTTTGAAGAATGCTCCTTATTTTTGGTTCTCATCTTATTTGCAATATCCTTGTTTGCACTTTTGTTAAAAAATCCAGAGTTATTTTAAAATCAATGTACTATTTTCTATTACAATCTAAGCACCATCACGAACTGCAACAATTGAGAAAAATTCTCAAAAAAATATATGTAACACAAATTTCTGTATCCAGATTTCTGAATACTATTATAATTTTATGGACATTTTATTTACAAAGCTACAGCTGATGATCGCGACGGACAAATTCAAATTGAGAATAATTATTAGAGCAGCCTCTTCGACGGTTACATAGTACGGCGCGAGCGCTCGTCAGGAAGTCAGTGCTAGGCGCTGGCAAAATTAATTTATATACTGCTGACATAACAAAAAACGGCGACAGAATTTATAAATGAAAATCAGTTGACAATCAGAAAGAAAATGCACTGAGCAGTTTACCCTACCTGTTTATATCTTAGGCGATATCTACATGCTTTAGAAACAATAATAACATAGTCACGTTTTAGCATGAAAATATCGTTTGCATACATAAAAATTAAATGATGCGATATATAAATACTAAGACGGTGAAGCTTGAGTCTTATCAAGGGGCCGAGTGTTCCGTCTCTTGATTGAAATATCAACCAAGTCTTGTTGATTACAGAATCCTAACCAGCTGATTTTTTGTACATTGGTAGATTAATAGTTATATTATTTAAGAGTAACCTTGTCCTACAAATAAAACAATCCATATTTTAGGACCATCAAGTCAAAGTATGAAATCCTTTCTATCTCTGTTAGTTACCACTTTCGAGATTTTTCGAAAATAAAAAAATTTGCTTGTTAGTAATCACAAAAAAATTTGTTCTAGGGCACCCTGACCATAGAAGATATAATATTACACATTGACAGACTTAAATAATGTCGGAACACCTCGCGAAGATTATAATGTGAATTGACCATTACGACTTTTACCCCAAAATTTATGTTGAGGTTTACATACGAGTACCTCAATACGAATTTAGATTTTTTTTTTGGGTAAATAAATGTATTTGAACGTAAATAATCGTCATAATTGCGGATCATTTGAATATCCTTTATAGTTTGACACTAGGTGGAGTAGAATACATTATTTTTAGGGATCCGTAGTGAACAAGGAATTCTTATAGTTTCGGTCTGTCCGTCCGTCTGTTCGTCTGTCTGTCTGCCTGTCCGCGGTTTTTCTCAGAGACTATAGGACCTACAAAGCTCTAAATCGGTATGAATGTACATATTAATAATGCCAACAAAATGGTAGGTACATACATAAAATCTTAAAAAAATATTTTAATAAAATCATAAAAAAATATTTAAAAAAATAAACAACAAACAACCTCCCCTATACATGAAGCGGGGATGGTTTTCTTTATTCGTGTCCACCATATCGTTGGATAGGTTTTTAAAAAATATTTCGAGTATTCTTATAAGTAGATCTTTTTCCGACTTAGGGATCCATTTGTGAAATATGGCTAAACGGGTGCTTCTGGAAATGTGAAAAAATTCACGGGAGTAAGAAATATGCTGAATTAAAAAGGAAAATTATCATGGCTAAGAAGGCTTCATAAATTATTTAAGTAATAGTCGGTCAACTAAAAAAAATGTATTCGGTGAAGTATAAAGGAACTTTTCGTTCAAATTCCTTTGACCGTAACTGATGATGTTGTTACTAGTGTAAAACACGTTATAAATATATTTTCATTGACTATACAAAAATTATTTTCAAAAACTAGCGGTACTACGGATAACGGAACCCTATATTGCTCGTTGCCCGACACGCACTTGGCCGGTTTATTTCTTTTTCGGCTTGCAACAATGTTAGAAACCCGTTGTCATTTTAGCATTTTTTTAAGTTCTTGAAAAATTCCATCAGTATTTCGCTGCTCTTCTTTGATCTAATTCTTTCTTGAGATCATTTTGATTTGGTCTGCCAGTTTTTTAAATTATAATATTTGAATTAAAGTAGACATAAAAAGTCATACACATTTTATCATCTTTTAAAACGTTTTTTAAAGTATAGGACATATATTATTTATGTACTGACTTAGAAAAATCTGTTTTAAAGTTAGTTATGAGCTCTACAATTACATGACAATATTTTGTGTTATTAGCTTGGGCTGTCTGTATGTAACGGAATCTTTGAGCACGATTTTTACCTATCACCTAATCCTATAAGTCTAAATAATTCGAAACTTTGCATACGAATTAAAAGCTAATGACAATGCAATAATTTGCGAGTTTTTGGGGTTCCCCCGGTTGGGGATGTGCCTCAGTTAAGCTGAAGCACCCCTGGGGTATGTGGGACTCTTACCCACTAAAACCACCTGCGGTTCGCCTTTAGCCGTATAAAGAAGGGATGTCCCGGGTCTAACTAACACAGGACTCCCTCCACGACCGGCCGGTCTACCTCAGAAGGGATCGGACTTCCACCAAAGTTAGGGAACGCTTCGGCAACTGAAGCGTTCCCCTCGGCGCCGTTACTGGCTAAGCCGGGGAGGTTCCCATCCTCTCCCGGAGCCCCGTTAGACGAGAGATAGAGTAGGGAGGTTCGCATAGCGTCGCCTTCGCACTCCCGTCCTACGCCGGCGGAGCGAAATGGCTATACTTGCGTCAAGCACTATAATTGACAAGCTTAAATTTCTAAAGGCATTAAGTAATCTTTTAATTCCTTGATTTAAATTTAATTATGTTTAAACTAATATTTAATTAAACTTAATTTAAACACAATTTTTCCTCCGTTAATAAAGTGTTTATCACAAATCACAGTGCACTACCAAAACCAGTTAGGTTAATTCTATATTCTATAACAAGCACGTGTAAACACTATTAAACTGGTGTTCATAAAACTAATTAAAGACTGAAATACAGGCTATTAGAATATCTTTAATATTCAAGTTTATTAGCTACAGGTACACGTACCTACGTAGGTACTATCTCAGTACGTATGTTCTTTTTAGGGTTCCGTAGCCAAAATGGCAAAAAAGGAACCCTTATAGATTCGTCATGTCTGTCTGTCTGTCTGTCTGTCTGTCTGTCCGTCCGTCCGTATGTCACAGCCACTTTTCTCCGAAACTATTAGAGCTAGATTATTGAAACTTGGTAAGTAGATGTATTCTGTGAACCGCATTAAGATTTTGATGCAAAAATGGAAAAATTATCAAAAATTTTAGGGGTCCGCATAGGTATTTTTATTTACAAATTTTTTTCATCTAACCTATGCGTGTGGGGTATCTATGGATAGGTCTCCAAAAATCATATTGAGGTTTCTTATATCATTTTTTTCTAACCTGAATAGTTTGCGAGAGAGACTCTTCCAAAGTGGTAAAATGTGTCCCCCCCCCCCCCTCTAATTTCTAAAGTAGGGGCATGATAATTCTAAAAAATATATATGATTATATGATGTAGATTACTATAAAAACTACTAACGAAAATTGGTTTGAACGAGATCTATCCAGTAGTTTTTTTTATACGCCATAAATGGTAAACCTTAATATAAATTTCATTAAATCGACTGAAATATAAAAATAAATCAAAAACCTTTTAATTTCATAAAAATAAACCTTATTGCTGCTGCGGAACCCTTCATGGGCGAGTCCAACTCGCACTTGGCCGCTTTTTTATTTTATTTTAATATTATTATTAAATATTAAAGTACACATATAACTAAGGATTTTGTGAAAAATTCAAGTACCTACCTGTTGCCATTTTTGATACAGAGCCAAAAAGGCCAAAAAATCACGTTTGTTGTATGGGAGCCCCCCTTAAATATTCATTTTATTTTATTTTTAGTATTTGCTATTATAGCGGCAACAGATATACATAATATGTGAAAATATCAAATCTCTAGCTATTACCGTTCTTGAGTTACAGCCTGGAGACAGACAGACAGACAGACGGACAGACGAACGAACGAAGTCTTAATAGGGTCCCGTTTTTACCCTTTGGGTACGGAACCCTAAAAAAATATTGTAGGTCAGGTAAAGTATAATCCAGACAATGCTAAGCAGAGAGATCTCATGGCCGGCAGTAAATGACTTTGCCCAGGAAGTCATCACCGCAAAAGAGGAGGCCGAGCGCAGGAGAACACGGGAGTCGCTCGACCCCTTGAGACGGCCGAGGAGAAGACGCACGCGACGGAGTGGCCGCGGCGACTTACATTAGCTGGGTACTCGGGGCGGTGGTGTAGGGACACCGCTGCTCATTGCACCGAATCCTAGAGAGAGAGCCGTAATGCGCATCGCGGCCCGCCGATTAGCGGGGTGGTGTCGGGTCTGCATGAGGGTCTGCACAATGTGGACGATCGCTGGTAGAGTTGCGGTAGGTTCTCTCGTACCCGCAACTCTGCCTCAGGAGTGGAGCACCACGGGGTTTAAGTGGATAGGTTAGGTAGAGTATTGTAATTTGTAACCTACTTCCGCAATTTACGATAACGCCAAGGCTTCCCACAGGGTCACTCTTTAATTATATTATTTAATATTCATACGTGGAGAAGTGTAGAGCAAACTAACTTACCTTGCGGCATCCCAGAAATGAGACTATTTATTTGCACAATATTATCACTTTTCAATGAATATAAAGCAGAAACATGTATGCATATTGTATAATGTGTATCCATCCATATCCGTACTAGTATTATAAATGCGTCTTTCTGTCTGTCTGTTTGTTACCTCTTCACGCCTAAACCGCTGAACCAATTTGGCTGAGGTATGGAGATACTTTGAGTCGGGAAGGGATACTTTTTGTCCCGAAATACGGTAAACGCACGATAAACGAATTTTTGACCGACTTCCAAAAACGAGGAGGTTATTCGTTCGGCTGTGGATATATGTAGGTATATTTTTATGTATGTTCAACGATTACTCCGCCGTTTGTGAACCGATTTTCGAAATGTTTGTTTTGTTGTATTAGGTTTCACTCCAATTTGGTACCATGTTCACAAAAGTGGTGACCTGATGATGGGATCCATGAGTAATCGAGGGAACTCCTCAAAATTCAAATGGAAATATATATATATATATATATTTTTGGTTTCATATTCTAGGCATACGTTACCAAAATTAAGTAAGATTTCGCACCAGGATATACCATGTTTCGAAGGTGGTGAACAGAACTCCTTACTCTCTCTTACTCACTTAATACTAATTACATTAATCATCATCATCGTCAACACCTTCCACCATACACCTTCACATTATGACCCTATTATTGGTAATTTTCATAGCATTTTTAGATCAAAACGGATCACGGTTGTCTTTAAACATTATTCTGTACAGTGGCGTAACTATAGAGTGGCAGGGCTGGTAAAATGCCACAGGCCCCCGACCCAAAAGGGCCCTGGGCCAAGACACCATGAGGTCAGCTTATACGTATTGTTTTATTATTAACGTGATCGGTGATTATTATTAACGCACGATAAATGAATTTAAAGCAACAAAGTTACGGGCGTCATCTAGTTACTAGTAAGTAGTATTATAAATGCGTGTCTGTTAACTGTTTTTATGATTGCTTATAATATATATTGTATAATAAAACTGACTAGGTATACTAGGTATATATTACAATGTGTCCCAACACCAGTGTCCGATGCTAGAATGTTATGAAATATAACATTTTTTATTGACGAATTATTGGCTCTTATTTTTGCGGAGTCCACTTTAGCTATCAAAATATGAGGCCTTTTGTACATAGTTCATAAGATATTTACATGGTAATTATTAGTCAAATTAGTATAAGAGCTCAAGTAAAAAATTAAATGGCTGCTATTTTGCAACTGTGAGAGAGAGAAAAAAATTCATCGTTAAAAATGCCACACATAGGATTGGACTCTGGTGTCGGGACTCATTGTATATAATATACATTATATGTTAGTATAATATTCTTATCATAGTTTTATGCTTACTTATTTAAATATAAGTAAGTATTATCAATATTTAAATAGGTGTAATAGTTTTAAAAGCATGATATTAGATAAATGCAGTATTATACGTCTAGCAACAGGCATAGATAAAGAACAAAAATTCAATTGACAGCATACTATCGAAATAATTTAAAATTATCATTGTTGTCAAGTGTTGTTCGAACTTTTCGCTAGTAATATAATCTACACTACTATTATAAAGAGGAAAGATTTGATTTTTTGTTTGTTTGTTTGTTTGTTTGTTTGTTTGTTTGTTTGAGTCGAATAGGCTCCGAAGCTACTGGACCGATTTGAAAAATTCTTTTGCTATTGGAATCTTACATTATTTCTGCTGAACATAGGCTACATTTCATTTTGGAAAAAAGTAGGGTTCCGTAAGATATTTGAGTTTTTCGGACGCAAGGTGTAAAAAATCAGCTAGAAAAGTTACTTATTTTGCGTACGCTGCCTAAACTATAAAAGATAGAACCATAATATGTTCTAAGTAATTGTAGATCTTATAAATATCTACAAAAAAGTCCGCGACACACTATACCTATCTATGTCGAGTGAGGCACAATAACCATTTATTTATTTAAAAATCCTGAATTTTTTTTGGACTACATTAAAACGGATATATTTTACTCACGCTATTAATCCTTATCAAAATAAATTATTTTATCACTAAGTACAGTTTATGTAGATAATATTTGGTCTTTGAATGATTAAAATTGGACGTTTGGTTTTGAAATTAAGGCGAAATTAAAATATTACGATAGTGGGCGTCACCAAAGCGCGTGCGGGGAAGACAATATTCTGTTGTAGAAATGAAAATTCTATACTTAGAAGATATGAAATGACACTCGAAATTACACCTTTGTCACTACATCGCTATAGAAGCCAAAAATGTGGTTAGTTTTTTGTCTGTCTGTCTGTCTGTCACTCTTTCTGTCTGTCTGTATGTTTGTTCCAGCATCACACGAAAAATACTGATCCGATTTGAATGTGGTTTTCGCAGATATATTTATCTTCTTCCAACCTAACATCTGGTGTATAAAATTTTTTCCCCCCACCCCTCTAAGGGGACAAAAGAGGGGGTCAGATTTTGTATCAAACTTTTTTCTTTAACACGAAAACTACTGATCGGATTTGCATACGGTTTTCACGGATTTGCATACGGTTTTCACAGATGTAATATTATATTTGTCTTCTTCCAACTCAACATCTGGTGTATAAAAATCCTCCCCCCCCTCCCCTCTCAACCTTCTCTGGGGACCAAAGAGGGGTCAGATTTTGTATACAACTTTTTTCTTTAGTGGACTTATTTCATATTAGGTATTAACTGTGTTTTTCAACTTAACATCTGGTGTATGACCTTCCCCCCCACACCCTCTTAGGGGAAAAAAGAGGGGGTAAAACATGTATTAACTGATGATGTAGAAAATATACTTTAAATGGCAAAACAACGTTTGCCGGGACAGCTAGTAATATAATATGTCTATGCGTTGGACCATGTAGACTCACAAGCAATTACAATCGCATTTAGGGACATAATATTGATATAACATCAATAATTGACGCTTCACAGTCACACGTCAGTCTGACCCCGTGCTAAGTACCTGAAGGACTTGTGTACAGGTACCAGACAACGGAAATATATTTACTACTTTCATACCATACACTTATAGCTGATTTTTATAATATCATACACATATTATTAATTAATACACATCCCTGACCATAGAAACATTGAAAACTTTTTGTTCCGTCAGCGGGATTAGAACCGCGACCCCAAGCTCCAGCTGGCAGTGAGCCACAGGGGTCGTCAAATTGTCTATGATTAGTTGAATACCCATGATCGGTTTTAACAACAATAATTTGCGATAGACAGACAATCACGACGGCAATATAATAATGGTTCTTTTCAACGTGGTTATCGGTTAACTTTTGGCTTTTTATTCCAGCGGGAGAAAAAATACATATTTTTGGGAGGTGTTTTAAAAGGTGCATTTTGTACCATCGAAGAAATTGTTTCATAGGCAGTTGCGTACCTACATCATTTGGTCGGATTATGTCAATTCAATCATGTGAAGTCGTAATCTATCGCCTGGGTTTGACATAACTCGACCGAACTACGTAGGTCCGTCATCTGCCTTTAATCAACTTCTCTGATAATACGTATTACGTACATTTAGTCAATGTACCGCATTAATACATACATGAAAAATATTTTATTTTAATGAATAAAATTACAATAATATCATCGCCAGAACATATTTTATCATAACCTATTTCTATATCTAGTTATTTTTATAACGGAAACTAATAATAGAGATATTTTAAATATTGCAAGATGATAATAGATATTTTAAATTAATGTATTTTTGTCATATCTATTTATAAAAATAGATTGTGTTCTATTGAATATAATATAATACTTTATTAGTTATTACCTATTTAATATTTATAGTGATACAAAAATAACTGACCTTTTATTTTATTGTACGTTATACTAATTTTAATTTTTCAAATTTATTTACCGCAAATAAAAAATGTAGCGCAATATCATATTTCTTTATTCATTTTAAAGTAACTATTTATATAAAAGCTCTACATTCGTGTTTCTGCATTCAAATCATGATGATAATGAATAAATTATATTATTTGATGTTTTAAAAGCTCTACATTCGTGTTTCTGCATTCAAATTATATTTTTAGAAAATTTTGTCAGGGAAAATTCTCATTTGACAATAAATCATTTTATCGCACAAATATTTTCAGAAGTGAACTTGGCAGAAAATTTTTCGTTCAGGAGATCACTCGTATCTCCTGAATGAAAAATTAAAAAATGCATTGGAGAAAGACTTGCTATTAGGATGTTAACGGAAGTCGTTGCGATTACTTTTGGTACCGGTGGCAGACCTAAGACCCGACGTTCGGAAAATTTTTGTAAAAAATTACTCTGAATAAAATTTATTTTGATTTTGATTGTTTAATACTTTTATCATTTCAACAGGATTTGTCAAGCGACGGCCCATGTTAATAAGCCTATCTATGAATTAAATTACCTTAAAATTATAATAATTCGCCGCCGGTTTCGATGAATGCCGGTTTAATTGAAAAACCAGGCCAGTTACGCAGGAGCAATTTTATGGTGCCCAAGTATGTGCGTACTACACAAGAGTACTCTCTATTTCTTTATTCTCATAACCCAGTGGGGCGGACGACTGGCACGACTGGCGAGAGATTAGGCGCCGGACCGACTTTTTACATGCCCATCCGGCGCATGCGATCATCTAACTTGTCAGACAATCTGCACACCTGATTGTCTGACAAGTCTGTCTGTCTATCTGCACTGTCCCAACGAAAGTTGGAAATAACATGATTCCAACGTGGGAATCGAACCTACGGGCTATGACCTCCGGGTCAAGACCAACGTGGTCGAGACCACTGGACTAAGAACGACCGCAGACTTACAATTTCAAGTTGGCCAACTACAGTCTGTCAAGAAAGTCATGACAGGCGGGAAAATTTTCTAAACGTAATCACGCTTAAAAGGTGTATTGTTTTCTTTGTATTTTTACAGAGAACGCTTATTACATTTTAAATATTGTCACCTTGCACATTTTTATCTCGAATTAATAAAGTTCTCATATTATTTTTTTCATTTAAAAATTGTAGTTGACTGTAGTTGGCCAACTTGAAATTGTAAGTTTGCGGTCGCTCTAAAGGCGTTTTAAAATTATGTAGCACTTATGTTGCATGTGACAACTGTCAATACCTCGTTAACGATTAACTTATGCGTCCTTCAGGCATAAATATCAACAATACTCGTATGGTTTTACCCTCACATCGCCATCAACACTTTTTTATAAAAAAAAATATCATCTTATTATTACAAAATATGTTTGAATATAAATCGATTCTTAATTGACGCGACGACAGAAAAATAAAAGATACAGTGTGATAACAGAAACACCTTAAATAAATCAGGGTTCCGCGTGTGTATCGTTCCCGTGGCCCCGTCAAAAGGTGGCGTGGCGGAAGATGGGGGGGGGGGTTTAGTGGGTATACCGTGGTCTCATTAGCTACGGGAGTCCCACATCACCGCTCGGGTCGCCCCCTGCGCCTGGGTGGTATGCGTAATGCATTTCCCCCTCCGGAAAAAAAAAAAGAACGGAAATATTATTTTATAGCAGACTCAATAAAGGGAAAACTGATAGTCAAGTTCACACAGACCAGCCAACAGCGGAAAATCAAATTATATACTTATTACGACAAGGAAAACGTCATTTTACTACAAATTATACAATAGTATATTATGTAACAATTTTCGGCATTTGGCACTCATATATATATATATATATATATATATATATATATATATATATATATATATATATATATATATATATATACTGCGTGACTGGTGAGACATGTTCAATACTTGAGGATGTGATATTTGGCTATTATATTAGTTGGAAAAAAATAATATAAAAAAATAATATCAATTGATCACTGAGTAAATGTAGCTTAAAGTTAAATAATTATTTACCCAACGCATGGACACCGCGAGCGGGATGGGTAGTAATTGTGTGGTGTTTCTTTGGTAGCGCACGCCTCTGCACCGGCCGCATAGTATGCCTACTTGCCTAGGGCCCGCGTATTTTACTTAGTATCCATGATTCATAAATTTTTGGGAAATTAAAAAAAAATTAAGAACCTAATTTTATTACATATTTATAATGAGAATCGAGTACTGAATACTCTCCTTAAATATCGGTATTGACTCACCAGTCATGCTGTATATATGCTGGCCGGGCCAGCCTCTCATAGAAAACAAGCAATCCAACACGATTTTTTACTTTAACACGGCGTCACCTTAATATTACGACGTCTTATGATTGTAGTATTTCCGGGTAAACTGCGCGTCGATACCAGGAACCATCGAGTATTTACAAACAAGAACTACCCTACTGTTGAAACTATTTTAATAAAGGCATACAAATACTTTGTGTCTGGGGACAGTTTATCTTATTAAGTTAACGGTACGTTAAACAAAACAATAATAATGATAAATGTCCATTATATCAATTATAATTGATTGTAATAATTAAAGTGTTAATCACCGCTCATCACGTTACAAAGTAGTTACAAAACAAAAATGTAAAATTTTATTGCATTGTTATAGATGAGCAATTTCAATCGGAGCGAGCCATTACAATTGCTATTTATCATTTAATAAACTGTATTGTTAAGTAATTAATGCAAAAAGTCTATCCTTAGCAAAAAGTGAGAACTTGGGAATTCTAAGTTTGGTTATTGAAGAATTAATCAATTAATTGAAGATCAGACTTAATTGAAGATAAGTAATTAAGTATTTACGACGACCTCTGTGGCCCAGTACTTGAGCGCCCAATAGCTCAAGCCGATGTCGCGGGTTCGAATCCCGCCGACGGCTCAAAAAGTTTTCAATGTTCCTGGGTCATGGATATGTGTTAAATAATATGTGTATTATCATATATAAAATGATCTTGTCACAGTGTTTGTGCACGAACTCCTCCAAAACGGCTCAGCCGATTTTAATGAAATAATGTGTGTGTCGCAGCATGATAAATATATCAGTATTATAGCTATATCCCTAGAGATATACCTATATGCCGCAAGAAAGCGATTCATTACTATTATTTTACTACTACTCATTCACTTCACTTCACTTCATTACTATTATTCTACTATTATTTTTATGTAATACTTTTTGCACAGTGTGCAATAGCGGACTTAAGAGGATACTCCAATGTCAAGAGAAATGAAAAAAAAAGTACTCGTAATATCTATTGCTGTCTCCCTTACCTCAAGCTTATACCGCAGAGCGCGATAGAGACAACTGCAGAAAAGCAACGATTTGTTCTCCCCTGTTTCCTTCTCCAAAACTTATCGGATTTAAGTTTTTTTTTTCATTAAAGATTAAAGAAAGGCTTGAGCTCTGTTCCTGTGGTTTTATTTTTGTATAATCTAGCCAAATCTGTTTTCTGGATGTTTGAACACAGCGGAAAATCTTGCAATTTTTTGGGTTTTTGAACGTTCATATCTTTTTTAATAACTAAATTATGAAAAAAAGAAAACATAGAGACATTGTATTAGTGGCCATAGATATTCAGGAAAAATATTTTAACTCTACCGGCATTATCCAGGGAGGAAACAGGGGACAACGTTTGTATGGAAAAAAGGACTGCGTGGACTCCTCTTAATGCCATAGGGCATTTTCTACCAGTCAACCATTGGGTGGTAACAGAGACAAAACTAAAAACACAGGTGCTTTCTGTGTAGAAAAAAAACACATAGTTAGGAAATACATAGTTAAATATACAATAAATACTGATAAAGATAATAAAAAATACTAGACATACGATATATTATAACCTATTTAATATTATAATATATTATACATATATACATACTGTGCATATTATAGATAATTATACATAAGAACATATTATAATATAAGTACATATAAAACTAAGTACTATATTAATTTGTTTTACTTAAGATTCTGCCAATTTATTTAGATACCACAGTCGGACTCTACGTTTAAACGTACCTCTGGTTAAGGTAAGGCGTTCCACAGTAAAATAGCCTGGACGTGGAAGGAGGAATGGATAATTTAATATGGTAATAATTACATCAGACTCAATTACCTTAGATTAATTAAATAAACTTAAAGTTTTTACCTTCTAGTTAACATAATAACTCTTCATCCATGGCTGCATTTACCACAGGAAATGTCACTTCCCAGTGATGCTTTTTATTAACCAACTACCAAAAAGAGAAGGTTCTATGTGTGGATGTATATTTTGTTGTTCTATGCACTTACAACTGAACGAACGATAAAAAAAGAACTTATATCAACAGTCCTCGAGATGTGAATGATCAACACTGCGCCCTGGAGATGTATGTTATCGTTCTAAAGTAGTTATTCCATTACACTAAATTTAGAAATCTAAATGATTTAGTCACTAAATTTAGTGAAGTGGAATAACATTTAGAAAGCTAGGATCCTAATTAGTGTACTAAATCGGCAAAAATGTGGCTCCTAACTGACTAAATCAGTGTTGCCAGATGGTTTCGACCTTATTGTATTAAAGTCAATATATTTTATGTTATACGATCTGGAATCCATTCGTAATTAATTTATAAAGTCTGCTGGTTCCAAGTAGTTCAGAAAGTTCATGATTCATAAATTTTCGTTAAGCAAAAATTCTTTCAACCATCTTTTTCGCCTTTTATTTATTTTGATTTTCATTGAGCCAACAGCTAAGCCTATGAGAAGACCAATTTTTTGTTGGTTTGACAGAACTGGAGCCATTATGAAGACGTCTGGCCAAAATCGCCGCGTCGTCACAACTGATTTTTAATCTGTGCAACTGATTTAGTTACTAAATTAGGACAAATGGAATAAGAATCTTCTATTTTGTCTTCTTTTTAGAATCCTATTTAGAACTTCTAAATTTAGTGTAATGGTATAACTACTTAAGGAAGAAATATAGTATTTGATTAATATAGTAATTAGATACAAATTAACTTTCAATGCCTTGGTTTGAACTGCGATTATGTTGTTATTACTCTATTATTATTATAGCAGTGATATTATCAGTAACTTTTACCTTTTTCTTTTCTTTTTTCTTCAAAATAGGATTATAAGGTTAAGTAGAGGATAAAACATAAGATAAAAGGAGTTAAACAATGCTACTTATATAAGACCCTATATATTTGTTTTATTAAAGTACTGTTTTATTGAAGTAAATTGGTAACGCTTTTTTAATTTTTTTTTCAATAAAAAACTTTAAATGATAAAATATTTAATGTAATTTCTGAGGCTCGTTTTCTAGAGTAGTCTTCTTTGAATCCTTCTTATGTTGATGATAGAACCATCTGAAATGAGAAGAATTATATTATTTTATGAAATTCAGGCAACAAGAAAGCTCTTATATAAGAGTTCAACGCGCGACCCTGCCAGTCTAAAAACATTATTATGATTACTTTGACTGCTGCACTCAGAAACGAATAACGTAATATTTGTAAATAAATCAAAATTTAACTTCAGCCCTATACATTATCTGTCAAACTCTTCGTTTAGTTACAGTTAAGTAATTAATATTATTATTAGGGTCGCGGAAAAAGTTTTTCCGCATTTTATATAAAAATTCAAAAGGTTTTTTTATTAAGTTTATTTACTATTTACCCAAGAGATTTTATGACAAGTTCATGCGTATAATAATGCGAAAAGACTTTTTCCCCAACCTATTGTTACTATCGTCTCTGAGTACGACAAAAAGTAAATAGGCCATAGAAAACATAGTAAACTAGCTGTCCCGGCAAACATTGTTTTGCCATATAAAGTATTTCGCCCATTTCATCAAAATAGATTAAATAGTTTAGACGAAAAACACAAAAGTTCATTATGCGGGTATCGTTCATTTTTTGGGACAAAAAGTATCCCTTGTCCTTTTCCGAGACTCAAAGTAACTCCATCCCAAAATTCATCAAAATCGATTGAGTAGTTTACGCGCAAATCATAAAAGTATATTGTGCAGTAACCGTACATTTTTCCGGGACAAAATATATCCCTTGTCCTTCCTCGGGATTCAAGGTATCTCCATACCAAATTTCAGCAAAATCGATCCAGCCGTTTACGCGTGATGTCGTAACGTAACCAAGGGAAATATGGATTCGTTTTTATTTATATATAGATTAATATGATAAATAATATATTATAGCATGTAGCAAATTACTATATAATATTATATTATAGAATACAGCATATTTTTAATGTATTTTTATTGCATTTGTGAATATAGTCTATAAAGCGCTAATTATTAGCATAAGTTATTTCGACGGAACTCTTTTACAATTTATCAGGCGCTTAAACGTTGTTGATCGTTGCAATTAATTATTATTCAATTTATTCACTAATCATAGTTCTTGATAATAACTGTAATTGGCTTGGGCATTTCACTTTTTTACTTTGATTACGACTTATTAAAATGTATATACTTTTTGTTTGTTTATATTATGAGAAGAAAATTTGGTATATTTTTATAAAGATCTAGAGATATCAACCATAGTCTGTTAGTAAATGACTGAGTTCTCGCATATGCCTGCGATGGAGCACCCAGACTTCCCAGACTTTCATGCTTTTGTTTTTAGCAATTATTATTTTTAACAAAAAATTAAAACCGACTTCCAGGGTAAAAACAATAATAATTTGTGATGAACAAAAAAGTGTTAAATAATTATTACTCCTTAAAGTGCCTTATGCATAATTCTCCTAAACCTCAACTATTTCTGTGCACAATCTTCATTACTTTGAAGACGGTACCAGATAAGAATGCTGAGTTCTATATAACAAAATATTTTTAATATTTAAGACTGGTACCGACTTCAAAATAATGTAGATTGTGTACAGAAATAGTTGAGGTTTAGGAGAATTAGGCATAAGGCACTTTAAGGAGTAAGAATTATTTAACGCTTTTTTGTTCATTACAAATTATTATTGTTTTTACCCTGGAAGTCGGTTTTAATTTTTTGTTAAAAATAATAATTTCACTCTTTTAAGTGCTTTATAAGCTGGTTTTCTGCACAGACTAATGTGTTATGCTAGGTGACTTTGGATCCAGGATACACTTTCATGATATTATGAGAACTCATTGTCTGATGTCACTACTTTAGAATAGGCATGATGACAGTAAGTAAATTTCATTGAAATAATTTGTGTGTCTAAAGTATCTAAATGCTTGATTATAAAACACTGGTTCTTTTTTTATTTTACATCAAGATTAATATTTTATTGATAAAATAAAATCACTAAATATGACAATCCGCCATGAAATGTTGAACGCCAATCAGAGCGCGTGACGTCACGTTAGAGCACTTTTGACATTGACGTTTGAGTTATTTCTCTTTTACCACAGACATTTTTTTTAAATCGTCCCGGTCGGGACAGGCAAAGGGATTACCACAGACAATAATTACTGTCAAATGATTCCTATACAGCTGTCACTTGTCAGCTGTACTCTAGAGTGACGTCACAAGTGACGCCATGACACCTTGAAGTGTTTTGGTGAAAATTTTAAATTTATGATTTAAAAACTAATTTTTGTATACTAAACCATAATTTTTAGCAGAAATATTATGTTTGTTGTAATCAATATATATTTCCGAGTATTATAGAACAGTTTCTCAAAATTTGTCATCATGCCTATTGCTTAAGCAACTCCAAGCATATACCACTGTCAGTCACTGTATACCTGATGTATATGCTTATTGCTTGGCGTTAATCAAGCAATGATAAAATTAATGTTCATACGCCTAGACAGGCGTATGAACATTAATTTCACTCAACAGAATGTCACTGAACAGAACTTTAGAGCCTTTAAAGACTTAAAGGCTCTAAAGTTCTGTTCAGTGACTTTCTTTCTATCATTACACTCATCACTCATGAAAACAACTCAACATTACTAGATGACGCCCGCAACTTCGTTGCGCCAAAATTCGTTCGACAAATTCGGTCTTTGTTCTTAAAGACGATTAAAAGTAACAAGAATAGGGTCATAATTAGATAATTCATGGTGTGGTGACTGGTAGTAGTGATGATGATGATGAATGTAACTTGCATAGTAGCATATGCTTTCAGTTCTTAAGCCAACTCCGAAACCCCCATACTTGCTTTTTGGTAGCACATGCTTAGGATACTTCTCATAAAATCGAAATCCATATAAATTTGGAGGAGTTCCCACGATTACTCACGGATGTATGGTGGAATGGTGGTGCTGATGATGATGATAAATTAAATTTGCATAGTAGTATATGCTTTCAGTTCTTAAGACAACGCCGAAACCCCAAACATGTATCTATAAGGAGTAAGGAGTTCTGTTCACCAACTTCGAACCATGGTATATCCTGGTGCAAAATCTTACTTTTCAGTTTTGGTAACATATGCCTGGAATACTTCATATGAAACCAAAAAAACATAGGTTTCCATTTGAATTTTGAGGAGTTCCCTCGATTACTCATAGATCCCATCATCAGGTCACCACTTTTCTGAACATTGCTTTTTGGTAGCATATGCTTAGGGTACTTCTCATAAAATCGAAATCATTATAAGTTTCCATATAAATTTGGAGGAGTTCCCTCGATTACTCACGGATGTATGGTGGAATGGTGGTGATGATGATGATGATTAATTAAATTTGCATAGTAGTATATGCTTTCAGTTCTTAAGACAACGCCGAAACCCCCAAACATGTATCTATAAGGAGTAAGGAGTTCTGTTCACCACCTTCGAACCATGGTAAATCCTGGTGCAAAATCTTACTTTTTGGTAACATATGCCTGGAATACTTCATAGGAAACCAAAAAAAAATATGTTTCCATTTGAATTTTGAGGAGTTCCCTCGATTACTCATGGATTCCATCATCAGATCACCACTTTTTTCAAAATGGGACCAAATTGGAGTGAAACCTATTATAACAAAAGAAAAATTCTGAAAATCGGTTCATAAACGGCGGAGTAATCGTTGAACATACTTAAAAAAAATATATATCCACAGACGAGCGTATAACCTCCTCGTTTTTGGAAGTCGGTTAAAAAGGATTAACAATATGCCGTAACTCAAAACTATTCAAACGATAACGAACGAATCGATAACGATGCTAGAAAGAGTTTTTCTAGCATATCGTGTACTACTAGGCACAGAGTGTTTAGTCAAAATGCATTCGCCAATCTCGATAGCGATGTTAGTTGTCAAATGTATAAAGCTGGTTCCAAACTACGCTATAGTATTATAATTATAGTATATATAGCATTATAGTATACTAGCTGTCCCGGCAAACGTTGTTTTGCCATTTAAAGTATTTCTACTTCATCAGTTGATATAAAATCTTACCCCCTCTTTTGTCCCCTAAGAGGGGTGGGAGGGGGGAATTTTATTAACAGATTTTAAGTTAGAAAACACAGTTAATAATATGAAGTCCAAGAAAAAAGTTTGATACAAAATCTGACCCCCCTGTCGTCCCCTTAGAGGGGTGGGGGAAAAATATACACCAGATGTTAAGTTGGAAGAAGACAAATATATCTGCGAAAACCGTATTCAAATCGGATCAGTAGTTTTCGTGTGATAGTGAACAAACATACAGACAGACAGACAAAAAACTAACTACATTTTTGGCTTCTATAGCGATGTAGTGACACCCCCCGCTTATTATTTTTTAAATATCTTTAATGTACAGAATTTTCATTTCTACAGTTTTATTATAATATGTATATGTCGCAGTCATCTAGTTCAATCTTCGGTTCGATTGAATGACTAGCGCATTCATTGAATGACTCGGCCGAACGTTGATTGAACAATCGTCACTCAACGTCCAACTAGTTAGCGATTTGTAACATAGCCCTTTGAAGAGAGCGGACATAAAATCAGTCAGGTAATTGAATGTATTTACTTTTAACGGCAAAGGAAATGTATAAGTACAGAATATAATTTTTAGGTAATTATTAGCTGCGCTACGCTCCCGCCTTAGCCATCGTGGTTTTTTTTTTGTAAACCACCCAGAAGTAGCCGTCGCCTCATAATTGAAGTCAGTTTCTAGATTAACCTATTATTACGCCACCAACAAATACTTTTAAAAAATCATAGCATTCCATTTAACGACTTCACTATGATGACGTTTAGTCAAGACGTTAAACGTTACAGTCAACGTCTTGACTAGTTGTCCTTCAATCGTTCAATAAAACGGTGTCATTCAATGAATACGCTAGTCATTCAATCGAATCACAGATTGAACCAGATGACTGCAACATATAGATATCATAACATTTAAGGATCGGACACTGGTGTTGGGACACATTGTATATTAAACTGTACTTACATGAACACGAACAAAGGCGGTATAGATACAGCCACGGTGATGAGGAAAGGCGCTCCGGGGAGTATGTGGAGTGTGGTGATGTACACAAACGAGTACATCGGCGAGAAGATGAGAGGTACTATCGTCTCCGCCAGACCGAAGAGGGAGTAAACCTTGCCTGTAATATGAGAGATTAATCACTTTGGGGCCTTGGCTTACTAATAATGTCTGGCAACGCCGCGCCGCTGTGCCGGTCGGTTGCTTGACAACAGATACTCTAACTTGTATCAAATTACCAAACCGAAATAAGTAAATAAAAGTTTGTATTATGATTCATGTTTTCAGCTTTGACAGATAATAATTATAACCCTGGTAAATTAAAAAGAACTATTATAGCGTAACAAATGTATGCGATCAGTGATATTTTAATTTGGTCGCATTATCTACCAGATGACGTATTATACGATTAAGGAAGAAAGTGACACATTGCAGCAGACATGTCGTATTAAACTTGTACATTGCAATTTCGTCGCCTTATAACAAGAACGAACGAACTGATAGTTGTTCATTCGTTGTTCACATAACATTGCATTTACTAATCCGCTGTTAAATTTTTACTGTGGGACATAAGTATTTTAACAGTCTGTTTAATTTTCTAACGTCTGTTAAGTAATGCCTTGTTAGGATTTAACAAACAGAGGTTGGTGAAATTGGGTCTAAGAGGAGTCCACACCGCCGTTTTTCCATACAAACGTTCTCCCCTGTTTCCTCCCTAGATAATCCCGGTAGAGTTATAATTTTTTTCCTGAATATCTATGGCCACTAATACAATGTCCCTATGTTTTATTTTTTTTCATAATTTAGTTGCTAAAAAAAGATATTATATAAACGTTCAAAAACCCAAAAAAAATGGCCAGATTTTCCGTTGTGTTCAAACATCCAGAAAACAGATTTAGCTAGATTATACAAAAAAAATAAAACATAGGAACACAGCTCAAGCCTTTCTTTTTTCTGTATAGTCAATGAATGTACATTTATAATATGTTTTACACTACTAACAACATCATCATAAAGGAATTTGAACGAAAAGTTCCTTTATACTTCGCCGAATAAATTTTTTTTAGTTGATCGACTATTACTCAATAACTTATGAATTCAACTTAGCCGTGATAGTTTTCCTTTTAAATTCAGCATATTTCATACTCCTGTGAATTTTTTCACATTTTCAGAAGCAACCGTTTAGCTGGTAGAAGGGGGGACACTGGACTCTAACGATTTTTTCCACTTTAAAACTTAATATTTCACAAATGGATCCCTAAACCGGAAAATTATCTGTGAATACTCATAATATTTTTAAAAAACCTATCCAACGACACCCCACACGATGGGGTGGGCGCGAAAAAAAAAATTCAACCCCGCTTGATGTGTAGGGGATGTACCATAAAAAAAATATTTTTTTAATATTTTATGTACCATTTTGTCGGCATTATTAATATGTATATTCATGCCAAATTACAGCTTTGCAGGTATAGTCTCTGAGCAAAACCGCGGACGGACAGACGGACAGATGGACGGACAGACCGAAACTATAAGGGTTCCTTGTTGACTACGGAACCCTAAAAAGTACTTAAATCGATTAAGTTTTGGAGAAGGAATCAAAAGACAACGATTCGGTGATTTTCTGTTCTTTTTTATCGTGTTGTCAGACAGCAATACATTTTCAAATACCTATTTTCAATTTCTCTCGCCCTTGGTCTATCCTCTTAAGGGCCTGTTTCACCACTTCCTGATAAGTGACGAATAGGCTATCCACCAATTAACTTGACAGATCAAGTATCGAGAATCTGTTAAAAAAAGTTATGAATAGCCTATTCGGCACTTTATCAGAAAGTGGTGAAACAGGCCCTAAATATTTTATATTACAGGGCGAGGAGATTTAGAAATTTAAGTTTATATTATATTGCGACTGTTTTTTAACCGACTTCAAAAAAAGGAAGTTATCAATTCGACACGTATGTATGTAATATTTCCAGAACTGCCCAGTTTTTGTATATTATGTTAATCTATAACAGCTTCTGAACAAATGTGCCAAATTTCAAAAGTGTATGTATGTAATTATGTATGTATGTATGTATGTATGTATGTATGTATGTATGTATGTATGTATGTTTTTATGTTTGTGCACGCATTTCTCCGGAACTACAAGTCCGATTTAGGTGATTCTTTTTTAATTGTACTATGTATTGTTCAACATAGGGAATAGTGCAAGTTTCATCAAAATCGGTTCAGTGGTTTTGGAAATAGGAAGTTTTAATTCTTAATTACGTACAATTTTGAAGTTGGTTTTATCTTTTTTAAAATACAGTTAAGTATTAAAATAAACTACGATTTAAGTAACAACATAAGTAAAAGTTTGGTAATTATATTTTGCATTTACTTTTTACACTCAGAAGTGGAAGCTTATTGGTTCCTTGTACTGTAAAATACATCTACATTTTTCCATTTTTATTACCCGACTGCCAGGAGGGTTATGTGTTTAGCGCGTATCTTGTATGTTTGTACTTTGTAATATTCTTTATTACCTCGTATCTTCAGAACCGCTAAGCGGATTTTCATATTTGAGGTATCGTTAGATTTGTCTTAATGGCCCAAGTGTTCTTAGATAGGTGACATTAAGAAAAAACCAAAATGGCGGATGTTTGACGCCATATTGTGAGGTAAACAAAAATAAAAATTCACCAAGCATATCGAGTGGGGTATCAAAATAAAGGATTTTAAACACTGATTCTAAATATGTATATAACTTGCAGTTTTAATATAAATCGAACGATAAATCTACACTAATAGTATAAAGAGGAACGATTTGATTTTTGTTTGTTTGGCTCGGAAACTACTGGACCGATTTGAAAAATTCTTTTACCATATTTGGAATTCTACATTATTTTTGCTAAACATAGGCTGGATTTAATTTTGGAAAAAATAGGGTTCCGTAAAATATTTGGGTTCTTCGGACGTAAGGTGTAAATAACAACCAGAAAATATACTTATTTTACGTACGCTGCCTAAACTATAAAAGATAGAACCATAAAATGTTCTAAGTAATTGTAGAACTTACAAATATCTACAAAAAAGTCCGCGACACACTATACCTATCTATGTCGAGTGAGGCACAATAACCATTTTTTTATTTAAAAATCTTGAATTTTTTTTGGACTACATGTAAACTCATTTAATTTACTCATTCTTTTAATCCTCATCAAAATAAATTATTCCATCACTAAGTACAGTTTATGTAAATAATATTTGGTCTTTGAATGATTAAAATTGGACGTTTGGTTTTGAAATTATGGCGAAATTAAAATATTACGATAGTGGGCGTCACCAAGGCGGGGGTGCGCGTGCGGGAGGAAGACAATCTTCAGTCTACTAGGGCTGGTGCAGCCTGCGTATAATAACTGCGTCTTCGATGTTAGTGTCGGAGTCTGCGAAATGACCTGGGAATCATGTTGCTGACAGAGTCTTTCCTGGGACATACTTTTTGCAGCGGTCACCGACATCCACGCGGGCGAAGCCGCAGGCGACCGCTAGTACTTAATAATAATAATATAAAAAAAACAAAAAACCGCCGGCATGGATAAATACAATATTAATTAAAAATTAACTGACATTACTGAAACGACGAAAATTCAATGACAAAGTATTAAAAAAACAATGATTAGGAACTAGAAATATACATTGAAACAGTACCAAACCTATTTAAGTACCTATTATAACGTATTGTAGTTAGGTATAGACACGGAAATATCAGCACGGTAGTTAGTCAATTTTTTATTAGATTGATTGTTGAAATGGTTAGATGACTACAACTAAAAAGTCGCAAATAAAATAAATTAATTAAAAATCAAAAAACCCGACTGCAAAAAATGTTAACTAAAAAGAACGAAACAAGACCTAATTCTACCGGAGGCATCGAATCCAATATCCATGTTTTAATTGATACGACTCTTGCTTACGAGTTTCATGCCAGGATAAATCGAAAGTTACATAGAAAAATGTAGAAGAAGAAAGTGGATTATAAAATGCAGTCGGAGGCATGTCGCACCAAGTTTAACATTAATTAATCATAAATCATAAAATATTATGCCTCCGACTGCATTTTATAATCCACTTTCTTCTTCTACATTTTTCTATGTAACCTTCTATTTATCCTGGCATGAAACTCGTAAGCAAGAGTCGTATCAATTAAAACATGGATATTGGATTCGATGCCTCCGGTAGAATTATGTCTTGTTTCGTTCTTTTTAGTTAACATTTTTTGCAGTCGGGTTTTTTGATTTTTAATTAATTTATTTTATTTCCCCATCCCACTACACCCAATGACTCAACCCACCGCCCACGGCCTGCCAGCACGCAGATTATCAGTAAAGGTCGTGCAGGGAAGTAGCTAACGGAGTTTTAATACAGCTCAAGCCACATATCCGATTTGGTCGCCAGCTCTCCATCGATTACATCTTTCCACAATTGATAGATTAGCAACTGACATACTCACCTAGTTCATTACTGGTTACCATCTTGGAGGTGATGGATCGCGTGGCGATTTGTATTGTTCCGTTCAGCATTTCTAGCACGGGAGCTGAAAACAAATATTAAATAAAATTTGGCTTTGTTTTTAAGATATTCAAAATAGAACTTAAAATTTACATTCAAAGATATTTATTTTTCCAACCAACTTGGGTGGTATTACTATTGAATTAATGTTGAACCAATACAACATTTTATGTCATCAAAATACAACATAATATTATTGTATGTTAGATTGATTGATTTATGGAATGTAAAACGAACATTAATATTAGGTTGGTATTTGTACATCTGTTAAAACTATTAAACCGACTTTGATGTCTACAGGCGCGGTCCGAAGGGGGAGGGGCAAAATCTAAGGTCAAATTGAAAAATCTCAATATCTTTTCAAATAATAAAAGGAAATTTCTAGCTATCCCCTAACCACCACTAAATCCGACCTTAGACAGGGCGCTGATAAAAAATATATTATACCAGTGTAGTGACTAGTGAGTGACGCCAAGTTTCAGGCTGCGACCGCGCCTGAATGTCTATAATATGTTTAACGTTAAAATGTTTCAGTTCACTTATTAGATAACTAGATGACGCCCGCAACTCCGTTGCGCCAAAATTCGTTTATTGCTTGCGCGGGAACCGTATATTTTTCAGGGATAAAAACTATCCTATGTCCTTTCACTGGACTCAAAGTATCTCAATGTCAAATTTCAGCATAATCGGTTTAGCGATTTAAGCATGAAGGGGTAACAGACAGTCAGATAGACAGACGGACAGACAGACACACTTTCGCATTTATAATATCAGTCATCCCACCCATCTCCATCATCACATCATAGACATTTTTAAGCATCACTCACCAATATAGATGTCCTTGCCGTTTCTGGCGAAGGCCCACATGAGCGCGCCGGCGATCTTGCTCGTCATGGCGATGATGCCCAGCATCGAGTCATCCAGCTTCAGCTTCTTGCTGAAGAAACTTATTGAGAACATCGTGCCTGGAACAGGTAATAAAGTTATTTAAATGTGGCCTTTAATAGTACTACTAACTAATTATTGATAATTATATTATATTATAATTATGTATCCTGTGCTTAAATTATACAGGGTGTAACAAAGAAGTGATAATATTATACTTCTGGGTGTTAATGGGTCCCCTATAATAATAAAGAGTTCGCTGTGAAGTAGTAGCCCTGTAAGAGTAACTTTATTTACGGTTCCGTAGCCAAAATATGGCAAAAAACGGAACCCTCATAGATTCATCATGTCTGTCTGTCCGTCCGTATGTCACAGCCACTTTTCTCCGTAACTATAAGAGCTATAGTATTGAAACTTGTTGCTTCAGTAGATCCTGAAATATGTCCTTGTAAAAATAGCTAATTTTGGCACTCACTCACTTACTCACTCACTGACCGGTAATCAAAACCTCTAGGCCACTTCCAATTGTCCTAGCGTTATGAAATTTGGCACACAGGTTGTGTGTTATATTATGTAGATTACGAAAAAATTGAGAAATTTAAGAAATCGGTCAAGCGTGAGTCGGTTCATCTACGAAATTTAGAGGCCACTTCCATTTGTCCTAGCGTTATGAAATTTGGCACACAGGTCGTGTGTTATAATTATGTAGATTACCAAAAAATTTAGACACTTTGGAAATCGGTCAAGCGTGAGTCGGTTCGTCTTCAAACTTTAGAGGGCACTTCCAATATCCCAGCGTTATGAAATTTGGCACAAACTAGGACGTGTGTTAAATGCAGATAAGCCTCGGATCTCCATTGATGTGCACGCCTTGAAAAAACATGCCCTTGCTAGGGTATTCAGTATGCCGTAATTGAGTAATTGCAGGTAAGTAATTGTTTTTAATTACTGTTGAATTTAATTAACTTCACTAATCCGCTTTTTATTGTTATGCCAATTACATAGCTGAATTGACACGTGACAATTGAAGACGTGAGTGGAAAGCAGGTAAGTAACAGTTAAAAAATTACCGCTTTTTGCATAAACGGCTTTAGAGCCGGAAGAATTATTTGAAATCAAAAACTCTAGACGTATATTGTATAGCCAGATATATTAATTATTAGCTAGACGATGAAGTAAGAAAGTTACTAGTTTTATTTATGAGGGATAAAATTAGTAATTATCCTTATGTTATAAAATGTAAGTTGTCTGGTTCTTCCACTCAGGTCTTTAATTATAGAATTATTCAATTGTTAAGGCTCATCTTCACTTTGTGATGTAATGGATAACCATAATATTATTGCGAAGCTGCCCTATGATTATGTACCATAGGCAGTTGACGGACCTACGTTATTTGGTGGGATTAATATGTCAATAAAATAGGTATTGACATATTAATCCCATTAGACATAACACATTTGTTGTTGTGTCAGTTGGACATAACACGACCAAATTACGCAGGTCCACCATGTGCATATGAATCAACTTAAACGAACGAAGATATTAAATTACATATGTAAAATTCATCTGTAATTTTTTTTCCATCTTAAATTTTAACTTTGATAAAAAGGCCATTTGCGGGGAGCATACTTTTTCTATTTGTAATAATTGCAGGAATCACTATTATTTCTATATTAGGAAAACACTTACGGTCTTACTACAAACGACTTAAACACCTGTTGAACGGTTGATTAGAGAAAAATTCAATACAAAATTGTCTCAAAACAACTGTTCAACAGATGTTTTTTTTTTTTTTTGTGGTAAGACCGTTTAAGTTTTTGTTAATTTTAAAAAATAAATAATGGCAGTTTTGAAAGTCTGTGAGTCGAAAGCTTAGTGATAGTGTAACCAATTGTTGGTGATCTAGGGTTAAAAAAATCACTAATCAACTGCGCTTAACTCCTGTCAAAAACAAAAGAAAAAGCCTGATATCAAAGCAACATGTGGGGTATGAGAATGTTTTTATTAGAAACTTTAGGTATAATAAATAACAATATTATATGATATGAGCAAATACCTATCTTCTGCTGCAGTTAGCTTTAAAAATGCCTGCGTATGCGCATCATCGTTGAGTGATTTACGGTGAGGTCGTTTTTACTAGTACAAAAACGTTTGATGTTATTATTTTGAGTGTGAATGACCAAAACATACCCAAAATAATAAAGCAAGTGAAGGACAAAAATAATTTTATCTCTTTAAAAATAACCCAATAATAGCATTAGAAACATAATTATTTATTCAATATTTTCATCTCATTACGATACACAAACATGAAATTATTCATTATTTTCTCTCATGGATCTTAAGTTAATGTGTTCCGCGAACAATACTGTATGAATTGTATTTAGAATTATGTCATCAGACACCAGCATAAAGAAAATTCATTCAAAGACAAACATTCCTCTTTTTGGGGTCCTTAAAAATTATTTATTTTCAAAAGGATTCCGCCACCAAAAAAGATTGAGTGGATATGGGGCACGGCCGTCTCGCCAAGATGCTTTCATTCAAATGTTTATGAATTACGATTATTAACTTCTGCAACGGAAAAACTAATGAAAGCCCCTTGTCCAAGAGATGTTCTTGCGGATTGTCTAAAATGCTCATAACTTACCAGATGTATGTAAAATGAGGCTGTAAGTAGAGTACATACTGTACTTTATCTCGTCCCAGTTGAACTGGTACCGACAGAATATGTACACTATTGATGTTTCGCCTGAAAAAAAATATTCAGTCATTTTAATAAAGACCAGATAGCGGAATACAGTATCTTTCTTAATAAGTATAATACAAATAATACTATGAAAAATACTATGAACTGCATAGATAAATAAATTGTAAACAGTAAATAGACCTATATGCAAAGAGTTTTCAATAAATTATTGATTGTGTATTAAAAATAAGCACCAATTCTAAACAAGAATAATATTATGCAGTGAAAATTTAATTCATAATAGAATTAAATATTACAAAAGGCATTTTTACATAAACTTAACGATATTAACATTTGTAATGGAAATTTATAAATGGAAGAATGATTAAATAGCATACATTTTAATTTAGAAAAGCATTTTTACATTATTAATTTATTACAGAGATAACTTTACAAACTTTATAATAATTTAACCAAATGTTATTTTAAAGTAAGTCTCATAGCTTCATAGAAGCGTTTACCTACTATCATAAGAAAAAAGTCGAAGCCGCGGGTAAAAGTTAGTATCAAATATTTAATAAATTAAAGTTTATAATCATTAAATGTTTCTGAGTTTTATTGCGCAACAACTTTCAAAAACAATCTTAACAAAAGGCGCTAAAACTGATAAAGAAACTTTCCCGGAATTTAAAATACTTCTATAGAGTTTAGACCATAATATCAAACTTTATCAACGTCGGTTCACCAGTTCAAGAGTGAATGGTCGGTGTGTAAAACTATAAGGGCCTGTTTAGTGTTTCACCACTTCCTGATAATTGCCGGATAGGCTATCGCCTATCCACCACTTAACTTGATAGATAGAGTATGAAGAATCTGTCAAAAAAGTTGTGGATAATTCCTGGATAGCCTATCAGATGAGAGATATGAACACTCATTTGAATAAAATTATTCGTGTGTATTATTAAAAAAATGACTTACCCCAAATAGGGCCGAAAGTTAAACAAACTACGAATAATATCAGGCATATTTTCAATCTTCTGTTGTTCGGTCCTCTCTTAAATACTATCTGTACAGTCTCTTTCAAGCTATCGAAGTTGAAAAAATCTAGCAAAAATCCAACACAACCATTTTGCTTGTCCTGAAATCAATATTACGTAATTAAGATCCGTCTAAAGTTTCGTAATAACGGAAAAATTTGGTTATGTGGTAGCCCCTATTATACATGTTTTGTTTTATTGAGGTTTTATTGGTTTGGTGTCAGGATAATCCCATCAAAAACATCCTGTAAAAAAACCAAGTCTCGCAACTCAGTTTCTTAGTATCTAATTAGTATCTTTTTGCAAATTGTTAGTAATGAAGTTTATAATTTTGATGTATTTTATGAGGCTGGCATTGTGGCAAAGTTGTGAGATCCATGTGATACCAAGTCGGTGAATTTATTCAGTCCCTACTTAAGGGACCTTCAGTCTCAAGTTATTACGTAAGTTCTTATCATATCAATATTAAAAATCTTTCACGTTTTAAATAAATAGATCAACTTGAACATCGCATGATTAGATTGTTTAGTATACAGTATCATACATTGTGTTTTCATGCGATGTCCAAGTCGATCTATTTATTTAAAACGTGAAAGATTTTTAATATTGATATGATAAGAACTTACGTAATAACTTGAGACTGAAGGTATATGTATATAATATATACATATAAAACCTAACCTTTATTCAAGTACAAACTCACCTTTTTCACGTTTTCCAGAAATCTGTGATCCTCGATATAATAATATAAGTATATAAAGTTCATCAAATGTATTAAAACTGCTATACCGAATACACCATAGTAACCGGCGTACCGTAGGATGATTCCACTTAAAGCGATCCCGACGGGGAAGGCAACTGTTACTCCTAGAGATAGCACTCCCAGTCGAAACGTCCTCGTCTCCTCTGAAGTTATATCCACTATATAGCTGTACCCGCCTAGGAACATGGTATACCATCCCCCACTCAAAGACAATAGTATGATGGAACAAAACGCGGTCCATTCCACTGGCACTTGATAGAAGTATGTGTTGATTATATTCAAGATGCAAGTGATGAGTTCGCCAGCAACGGGCAGCTGGATGCATATCTTTCGTCTCCCCGTTCTATCGCTCCAGGCCCCGATGAACATCATCAAGATGACAGGGAAGGCGGTGTGGATGACGCTCTTCCATCCCTCCACAGAAGCCACCAACTTCTGAACTTCATCTTCTTCATTTGTCAAGTTCTCCCGCTGCCGGAGCTTCAAGGCGGTGCACACCGCTTCATCGTACTCCAAATTAACTCTACAAGCCTTATCTATGTTCAAATTCTGTGTGGACAACATGGTTATGATGCTTGTCATCATGAACAAAGCGACCGTTGGCTCCACTGTAACACTCTCTTTTATATATTTTAAATTTTTGTACATCGTCATTTTCTGACTGACTTTTTCGGCCGTCAGTGGTAACATCTGCTCCATATTCTGAAGAGAGTTCTTCTTTGTGTTTACCATTGTGCTGTCTCTTAGTTAGGTTTGAACAAAATGTTACTGTCACTCCAGCGGGATTGGAATAATTTCTTTTATAAATCTTCTGTAGTCTTCTTCTATAATATTAATTGTTGATTTAAACTCTTATAAGGTTTGTTCATTATTTGATTTCGTTTTTAAACTGTAATTACAAAACAATCATTTTAATTTTCGAAGGCAATATTATAGTATTTACAAATAATTTATAAAAATATTACGGTGCTTCCTTCGGTTGTTAATAAAAAGCACTGCGAAATATTTGCACCTGAGTTTGTTTTTAAATGTCAAGCAGTGTTGTTGCATCTTTTATTTATTCGTATCTACGGCTCTCTCTGCTGGTTACGTTAACACTGACTGCCCGAAAAATTTAAATTGAAATTTAGGACAAGGAAATAATATACAGATTTTTGATACCTAATGTATTCCTTTCTATTATCATATTCTTAAAATTTACATAATTAGATTAACTTTGTATGTCACTTGTGCGAATAAAGATATTAGATATATTACATTAATACGCATCGGTATTAACCATGTTAAAGTTAAACTAATGAAATTACCCGTTTTTTCAGTTGCCAGCTGCTGTACGCAGTAGTATTTATAAAATTATAATAATACTTTAAAATTATATTGTAATAAATTATAATCTCCCTGTTAAAGTTAAAAGTCAAAGAATATTAATATTATAGCTAATAGCTATAATCAATAATAGAAATTAAAAGCGTTATATAAGAAGACTCTTGACTAGAGAGATCCTAGGTGAATGTATTTTAATTTTATAGTAAGTATATCTATTATTAAAATTACTACATAATATCACCATGCTGTGAAAGCTATAGGGAATAGGGATGGTTGTTGTATGATAAACTATTGAATTTTTGGAGCAGTTATATTGATTTTAAAACATTTTCCTTTTATTATAATAATAATAATAATAATATAATAATAATATCTATGGACGCTTCACACCACGTCAGTCTGGCCCCATGCTAAGTACCTGAAGGACTTGTGTTACAAGTACCAGACAACGGAAATATATTTAATACTTTTATACTATACATATATTTAAGATTTTTATTATATTATGATAAATATATTTAATACACATCCATGACCCAGGAACTTTGAAAACTTTTTGTTCCGTCGGCGGGATTCGAACCCGCGACCTCCGGCTTAAGCTACCAACGTGCTATCCACTGAGCCACAGAGGTCGTCATTAATAAGATAATAATATTATAATACCTATCATTCAAGTTCCAAATCGAGTAACCTTTTCGTCATATTAAGTCATAAGTCATAATCTTCCAATGACTAAGATTGTTTTAGTGCCCTAAATGATGCTCATGTTTTTAATAAATATATTTATTAAAAACATGAGCATCATTTAGGGTACTTACTTTAATAAATTTAGGGTACTTTATTTTAATAAATTTGTCAGTACAGGAAAATTGTATTAATAAACCTATTATTAATTTAATTATTAATGACATAAATTATAATATGTTAAAAATGTAAGGTAAACATTTTAAATATTCTTTATCTTATACAATCATATTATCTACTTATAATAAAATCGTAGGAATGTTAGTATATTATAAGTCTATGGTTAAAACTGTATAATTAATATTTTTAAAATTATACTTGGGCCGTGATCTACAATCGATATCGAAGCCAAAAATTTAGTTTTTAGAATTTTTGTCTGTTTGTCTGTGTGTATGTCCTGTCTATTAACTCAAAAAGTACTACATGGATTTACTTCAAATTTTGCATGATTACTAAGAGGTGGAGTCAACATATAGGCAACATAATATTATTATCTTGCTAATACTTACTTTTGTTGCTGTAGAGCCTTCACGTAGACGACGTCGCGAGCAGCAGCTAGTTTTAAATAAACAACTTTCTACAAAGCAAAGAATTAAAATCTCTATTCGGGGAACTACTAAACTCTGCCAACGACTTATGGAACTTGTCAACTTGACTTTGTTTATAAAAGCGTAAAACTTTATAAAAGAGTATTAAATTGCGTTTAAAATGAGAAATGCTGCTTAAATTTTTCCTGACATAATAAATTATAATATTATGATTACGCCGTTCAGACACAACACTGAATTTTTAATGTAGAAATATTAAATTAATGTTGTTTTATAGTAACACTTGCAAACTATTAAAATAAAAATATGTATTGTTAATACTACCAAAGCTATAATATATATTTAAAAGACCTCAACAAATACAAAAAATATTTTAAACAACTGATTTCACTGTCGACAAACTGAAACGTTATACTTAATGGACGTTATAACAAAAAAATTAGCAGGTCGGATGTCTGTCAGTACGAATATCGACGTTAATGACATTAAAATAAGATTCATATTTAGACCTGCGGGACTAGCTTGTTTTGATGAATTCTAAAGTTTCTGAATTTTTGCACATGGATGGAGTCATGTTTTATTAGGTTATTTTTGTGTCATTTCTGATAATAAGTTTTTGAGAAAATCAAAATTTTGTAGTCGATTTTTTAAAATTTGTATAAAACTACCTAGCAAAAACTTAACTTAAATATAACAATAGCATCATATCTAGATTAGCCTTCGGATTGTGGGTACCTAATTTGAACCATTTTAGCCCTTTGCAACCCGAAATATTGCCAGTTATTTAAAACACTATCTAAAAAAATATCTGGGGGCACGGGAGTGCCCCCGCCAAGATGAGTTAGAGTTTCTGAAATCACAATAATTGGGATCAGGTCTATTAAATAAAGCCATAGAATAAATTTGTGTCAGATTCATCCACGATATTTCGAGATTTTAATCATTTTTATTTTTGCAAGCTCAAAACAATACGAAAAAGATATCACAAAAGCTAAATTTTAAACTTTAATATTTTTTTCGGCCTATAGCGACCAAAAATCAAAATCCCGAAATATCTCTGGAAGCTGTCGACCAAAATGACACAAAATCATTTTTTAGGTTTACCTAGTGGTCCCAAAACTATACGCAAAAAATTAGAAACTTTAGAATTTTTGAAACCAAAAAACCTAGTCCTATCGGTCTAATTAGCGCGCCTTGTACAGTGGCGGTTACGACGCTCGCCGCGCTCTTGATATGGCGAAAATGTATGAAAAAATTTGAGAAATTTTCTTATTTTTCTTATAACTGGATAAGTTGTTTATTTTTATATAAAATTTTTAGCGGACTTTATAGGGGACTAAATAAGCAACAATTTTTTTGTATATTTATTTTCCTCAGTTCAGTGTATTTAGATATTAAGGTACCTAATCAGACCCCATTTTTTTCATATTTTGCGATTATTGTGATGGTTAAAACGTATTTTATAGATAGATAGATAGATAACTCTTTATTGCTCACAAATTGGTACTATAATTACTAGTTCGACTAACTTAACATGTTTACAGTAAAATGTGGCCAAGGGCGGCCTTATCGCTTTAAGCGATCTCTTCCAGGCAACCCTGCGGCTATGGAGATATTGCATAATTATTATAAGCAGGGTAATACAAAAAGCCGACAAACAGTTAAAACAGTTAGCAGATGCTAGAGAAAAACTTAATATCTAATATATGTATTTACATGCTACAGATTATTTAGTGAGCGACTCTGTTCAAAAGATGGCCTCGCACCTCGCAGTTTGACTCCTAATTCTTTAATAGGGTACCGGAAAATCACTGATATTTGTAATAGCGTCCTTAATTTAAAAAAAAACATTTATCTACTCACTTATTATTTTTCAACGTCAGCGTCGAACAAAAACTTTTGAATGTAACTTCAAAACTTTTTTATCGCAATAAAAATATAGAGCTGATTACGGTGTATTACTTGTTACACGTACTCAGATATAATGAATAATAATTGCTATTACGGGCTGCCTCATTAAAGAAATACTAGATCAATCATCGAATTACCATACATGATGATAGTCTTAATAAAATATACAATAATTATTAATTAACGTCGGAGCTAGATAAGATAAGCTGGCTCGCGGCCTTCTTGCAAGTTTTCAGTTCTGGATGTTGGTTTTTCTCATTAGACGCCATTTAGACGTCTCCGTAGTCCGTAGTCCAGTGGTTTAGAGCGTGGCTCTTGACTTGGAGGTCTTGATTCCCGAGTTGGAAACATGCTATTTCCAAGTTTGGTAAGGACAATGCAGGCTGGTTACCTGATTGTCTGACGAGTAAGCTACTTATTCTCTTTATTTTATTTAATGTGTTAACTTAGTAATTAGTATGCCCCTTGTTTCTTTTTGTATTGTCTACTACATTATTGTGATGTCACATCTTGGTCCCAGCAGAAAATCAGTGCAGCAACTAGCTGCTAATGCTGAGCTGGGGTCCATTTTTGGCATCACACAACATAACACATTAATTTAAATGTTTTATGTCCTTGTTTTATTTCCTACTGTGTAAATATTGTGTTGTGTGATGTGCAAAATAAACCTTTCTTATTCTTATTCTTATTCTTATTCTTAAGATACTGATGCGATAGGTTCTTGTTTTAAATGAATAATAATTATTATTTTTTATTATTATTTTTTATTTAATTATTTTATAATAATATTAAAAACAATAGCTTCATGTTTTGGTTACGCTGCTAGGTTTTGTCCAGCTTTACAGAGATAATTTTATAGAGCCAAGGAGCGTGCTCAGTAGTCAGTACACGTCAACACTCTTTATGTTATCATAATTCATTGTTGGATAATAGCCAACATAACAGAAGAGAGATGAAAAAACTGAACGTGTCTGAAAAGATTTTATACAGTTCAGCTCATCCACCACATGACTGGTGAGGCATTACCGATATTTATGGAGAGTACTCTGTACTCGATTCTCATTATAATTATGTAATAAAATTAGGTTCATAATTTTTTTCCGAATTTCCCAAAAATAAATGAATCATGGATACTAAGTAAATTACGCGGCTAGGCAAGTAGGCATACTATGCGGCCGGTGCAGAGGCGTGCGCTACCAAAGAAACACCACACAACTACCCCTCCCGCTCGCGGTGTCCATGCGTTGGGTAAATAATTATCCCACCAAAAACATAGCTGTTAAAATGGGGCCAAGTTCCTTAGATTAGCTAATTATTGGTCTGAAAAAAAGAGTTGAAATCCAATCCAATGCCAAGTTTAGATGCACTTCCATCGATCGTCATCATCTTCATCAACAGCCTGATCCATAATACTTCTAAATTTGAACTTGGCAGGTTAATTTAATTATATAAATATTATGTAATTTCACAATAATTAATCAAGTGTTACGTATAGCACGGAAACCTGCCAAGTTCAAATTTAGAAGTATTATGGATCAGGCTGTTGATGAAGATGATGACGATCGATGGAAGTGCATCTAAACTTAGCATTGGATTGGATTTCAACTCTTTTTTTCAGACCAATAATTAGCTAATCTAAGGAACTTGACCCCATTTTAACAGCTATGTTTTTGGTGGGATTTCAGTACTTTTTTTAAGAAATTATATACATTTTTTTTTCTATTTCATATCCGATATAAACAATACTTTCGATAGATGGCGCTAGTGGTATTTGTTATACTACCAATAGAAGCTAAATTCTTAAGTAAACAGTTTTTATTTAATAAGTTATACAGTGTGCATTATACATGACAATATTTTATACCCCTCTCGTCCTCCCACCCTCCTCATCGTTTCTCATTGTATCACTGGATTTTTTATCTAAAGTTCGTAGATGAGCTGACTCACGCTTGACCGATTTTTTAAATTTCTTAATTTTTTGTTAATCTGCATATATAACACACGTCCTTTGTGCCAAATTTCATAACGCTAGGACAATAATTGGAAGTGACCTTTAAATTTCGTAGATGAACTGACTCACACTTGACCGATTTCTTAAATTTCTCAATTTTTTGGTAATCTACGATCTACATAAACACACGACATGTGTGCCAAATTTCATAACGTTAGGACAATTGGAGGTGGCCTCTTAATTTCGTAGATGAACCGACTCACGCTTGACCAATTTCTTAAATTTCTGAATTTTTTGGTAATCTACATATAACGCCCGACCTGTGTGCCAAATTTCATAACGCTAGGACAATTGGAAGTGGCCTAGAGGTTTTGATTACCGGTCAGTGAGTCAGTGCAAAAATTAGCTATTTTTACAAGGACATATTTCAGGATCTACCGAAGCTATATCTATGAAATTTCGTATATTACTTAAGTACTAGTATATAATTACGTAGATAAAATTTTATCTTTGCACTCGTAATAGGCACTTAGATACGGGGGGGTCAAAAGTGCGTCGAAACGGTTCGTGTAAATAGTGCACGGCATGTGCGCGGCCTGCTGGAACTTGGCCGCGCACTCCGTGCGCTTTGATTTAACTTTAAGCTACATATTTTACTCAGTGATCAATTGATATTATTTTTTTATTTTATTTTTTTCCAACTAATATAATAAGCTAAATATCACGTCCTCGAGTATTGAACATGTCTCACTAGTCACGCAGTGTAATATTATTTCTAGTCTTCAGATTATTTACATTGTCTGAATTGAAATCGAAAAAATCTTGTATGTTAAAACTATATTACCTACGAGAGTTTGAGCCAAGCTCTAAGCCACTGGACTTTGTAGGCATATCATATCATTATTTCTATTAATAGAAATTATTCTTATTGCTTATTATTATTATTGATATCACGAGGTGGAATCGTAAAGTTTATGTGTAACTTACTCACTCATTGCTAGCTACATCATTAGCGTAATCTGTATTCTTGTAATGGATTTCCTATTGCATTCCTACTGCCTTCAGCACTTTTAGCACAATATAAACATTGAGCACATGATATTCAGTAATTCCTTCGTTAGGTTATTTTTCATCATTACATGATCAAAAGTAAATCCAGGACGTTGCTCTTAATTTCATCGTTAGCGAGTATCAAAAATTATTTAAAATTATCACTTGTACAACTGGTTTCAGTTAAAAAATATACTATAACTTTGAGTAACACGTTTTGACAAAGAATACCGGAAAAAATATACGATAGTAATTTAGAAACAATTTATTGATATTTATGTATCACTTATATTATACACGATAATTTTTATTGTACTAAGTATTTAAATGTCTTTGCTCACGTTATCCATTTCTTCGACTTGTTTACTGTCTTTACGTTGTTCGAAGTACATCCACCTGTTGACAGAAAATAATAATAGTTTAAAAACGCCGGTAAAGCACGAACGCAGTCAGAAAAAGGCAGTTAATACTTAATATGTTATATTATTTATTATATATTCACATTAAATGGGCGTACTGAATTAAACTTTGTAGCCTGAGTGTATAATTAATCAATAATAATTAGTCGATAATATTGTTACGAATGCGGACACGTAGTGTCATCTAGCGGCAACCCGGCGAAACTATCGTAGAAACACAGACAGCGTAAATCCCCTATTCAATACCAGATGCCGCTAGTTGAATGTTTTTACCTGCGCGCAGGCAGGTACGCGCACATTCTCGAAAGGTTTGTTTACGTTCCCACGGTTTATGCAAACCGGAATTGTTCTTGGAAGTTCGCGAACTTTCTTTTATTCGCCTCGGCCCACATAAATACGCGGGTAGACGGGCTCGGAGTTCAGAGAAACAAGTGATCAATAGTGACTTAGTGAGTGAACCAGTGATAGTGTTTAGTGTTTGGACTTAGTGCTTAGTGTTTGGACCTAGAGAGTTGTGTGACCTAAGTGTAGTGTAAATAAAGTCTTCAAGAGAGTCACCAGGTCTTTCTCTCCGAATCATCGAACCTTAGCACGTAACAATATAAACTGTATTAAATGGCCCTAGAACTGGCACTTGCGGTACTCATATTTTCGCTTATAGCGGAAAGGCTTGCTAACTTTTTATCAATTAAATCATAATAAATTATTTATTAGCTATTGAAAGCAAAGCACTTGTGGAACTTCAAGGAAATCGCAAGGTTCAAATGGTTGAGAAAATACCGCAGTTTCAGTTCATTCAAATTTATTTTACCTCTGGCGATTATTTTATGCCACTGACATAAAGCTCAATTTCAGAGAAACGAGGTAAAATAACTCTAAACGAAACAAACAGAGGCATGTGACGCACTCCAGTCCTTTCACTTACAATTATTACAAGTTACATGTCCATGGATGACGATAGTCGCTTACTATATTAATATGACGTATTGTTTACCGTAAAAAATGTAGTCTACTATGAACAATTTTTCTGTTTATTTTATTATATTTATTTTTTTACTAGCTGTCCCGGCAAACGTTGTTTTGCCATTTAAAGTATATTTTCTACATCATCAGTTGATACATGTTTTACCCCCTCTTTTGTCCCCTAAGAGGGTGTGGGGGGGAAGGTCATACACCAGATGTTAAGTTGAAAAACACAGTTAATACCTAATATGAAGTAAGTCCACTAAAGAAAAAAGTTGTATACAAAATCTGACCCCTCTTTGGTCCCCAGAGAGGGTTGAGAGGGGAGGGGGGGGAGGATTTTTATACACCAGATGTTGAGTTGGAAGAAGACAAACATAATGTGAAAACCGTATGGAAATCGGATCAGTAGTTTTCGTGTTAAAGAAAAAGTTTGATACAAAATCTGACCCCCTCTTTTGTCCCCTTAGAGGGGTGGGGAAAAAAAATTTTATACACCAAATGTTAAGTTGGAAGAAGATAAATATATCTGCGAAAACCACATTCAAATCGGATCAGTATTTTTCGTGTGATGCTGGAACAAACATACAGACAGACAGAAAGAGTGACAGACAGACAGACAGACATAAAACTAACCACATTTTTGGCTTCTCTAGCGATGTAGTGACAAAGGTGTAATTTCGGGTGTCATTTCATATCTTTTATGTACAGAATTTTCATTTCTACAACAGAATATTGTATTCCTCCCGCACGCGCTTTGGTGACGCCTACTATCGTAATATTTTAATTTCGCCATAATTTCAAAACCAAACGTCCAATTTTAATCATTCAAAGACCAAATATTATCTACATAAACTGTACTTAGTGATAAAATAATTCATTTTGATAAGGATTAATAGCGTGAGTAAAATATATCCGTTTCAATTTAGTCAAAAAAAAATCAGGATTTTTAAATAAATAAATGGTTATTGTGCCTCACTCGACATCGATAGGTATAGTGTGTCGCGGACTTTTTTGTAGATATTTATAAGATCTACAATTACTTAGAACATTTTATGGTTCTATCTTTTATAGTTTAGGCAGCGTACGCAAAATAAGTAACTTTTCTAGCTGATTTTTTACACCTTGCGTCCGAAAAACTCAAATATCTTACGGAACCCTACTTTTTTCCAAAATAAAATGTAGCCTATGTTCAGCAGAAATAATGTAAGATTCCAATAGCAAAAGAATTTTTCAAATCGGTCCAGTAGTTTCGGAGCCTATTCGACTCAAACAAACAAACAAACAAACAAACAAATCTTTCCTCTTTATAATAGTAGTATAGATATAAATAAATGTCGAACGTATAAATATTGTTCCTTTTATACCAATAAACATCGAATGTTCAATGTTGTTAAAATCCTTGGCACGTTCTCTCACCCAAATATTGCAACGGCCGGCACAGTCATGGCAGCTCCTAGGAGGAACACCGCTCCCGGTAGTACGTTGAGAGTAGCCATGTACACCCTGGAGTAGAGGGGCCCGTACACCAGTGGCATCATGGCCTCGGCCAGACCGAAGAGAGAGTTGACTTTCCCTGAAAAAAAAAAAAACGTTAAAGTATAATTATGTTAAGAATTTTAAGAATTTAAGTGATCCATTTTTTTCTCATATTTTTTAATGGCAAACGGGTCACTCGATGGAAAGCAACTACCGTCGCCCATGGACACTCGCGACATTAGAAAAGCTGTAGGTGCGTTGCCGCCCTCTTAAGAGGAAATACCCTCTCTTCTTGGAGATTTGCAGGTCGTATTGGTCCGGAAATGGTGACACCGCTGGTGACAGTTAACTCCAGAGTTTTACAGTGCGTGACACAAAGTTACGCGAAAAACGCACGGTGCAAGACTGCCACTCATCAAAGTGATGAGGATGGTATATTTTTCGCGTGTTCGCGTGGAATTATGGCGAAAAGTTGCAGAAGGTATGGTTCCAAACAATTCCTCAGAGCGCTACCCGTCTACAACCGATAGAGGATGCAAAGTGATTTTGACATTGGTGTCGCAACCAGTCGCTGCCACCAATGAAATATACTTACTCCTTGTACTCATTTAAACTCCCCCATAGGACAGGCGTCGCCTAGTTTGGGGGACCGTCTCGTCCCCGCTTGTAAATTTATTTATGGTTAATAAAGTATTTGTATTTGTATATTATAGAGACAGAGCGAATGCGAAAGCGAACCAAAACCTACACCAGCTAACTATATTTCGTAGGTAGCGGCGACCGGATATAAGGACACTTATCTTTAATGGATCATGACTGTATGACTGCCCTATTAATAACATCCATGCTTAATATTATTATAAATGCGAAAGTGTGTCTGTCTGTCTGTCTATTACCTCCTCACTCCAAAACCGCTGAACTGTTTTTACTGAAACTTGGCATGGAGATACTTTGATTCCCGGGAAAGGACATAGGATACTTTTTATCCCGGAAAAATTGGGCAGTTCCCGCGCGATAAACGAATATTGGCGCAACGGAGTTACGGGCATCATCTAGTTATAATGTTATATTTTTACCACAATAGACGAATTTCAAATTTAATTCATACTATAAAGATACATTGATTTTCTTATTAGTCCAATTCAATGGAAACTACCTCAAGTATACCTATAAAATTATGATCCAATGCATAATGGGAATATAGATCTATAATACTTTGTTTATGATGTGGAATTTGCTTATTTATAATACAGATTGAGGAAATACCGTCAAGAAACTTCCTTGTACATAAAACAGTCACATATTTTTTTCTGTTATTTTATTTATTTGCACAACTATATATGTGCAGAAGTTAATACAAATGTGTCTGTTTATTACGTGGTTACGCATTAACCTACTGAACCAATTAAGATTAAGTTTAGTGTGCAGACCATTTGAGTCCTGAGAACATAAACTATCACTTGTCCTTTACACGTGACAGTTTTTGTTTCGGAAAACTGTAAACAAAATTTTGCTTTGAAAAGATGCAATCTATCAATCTATCTCTAAAATATAAAGTTATAGTCAATTTCGTTGCTCGTTTGTGATTATTTTGCATTGCATGGCTCTTTTAAAAAGGCATTGCATTGCAGTAGCTTTGCAACGTGTTGTAACTTGTAATTCATTCATTTCAAGTTAAAGTTCATTTAAACCTGGTCTGATAACATTTTTGACCTCAACATTTTAGCATTCAATTTGAACAAAAGAACTAATAAATAGCAACCCTATCGGTAACAGTTGGCGGCCATTAATCGCGGGTTCGAAACTAAATTAACTACACGTGAGCACATTAGCTGAGACTATGGAAATACGATTCTATGGAAGGGTAGCTGAGTGAAAAAAATGGTTCCACGAAAGGCGTAATTTTAGACTCTATATAATATGTATACAGTAATTGAGTATTTCGTCACATAGTTAATATTCGTCCCAGTGGGACGAATGGCTAGAAGCGAATTTTTAATTTTTCACGCACGATAGAGGGGTTTGGCCGCTACAGAACAAAATCACAAGTTATAAATAGCGGCCAAACCGCTCTGTTGTTTAAATAAATCGTTACATACAATAATTGCTTGTAATCTCGTCGTGTAGCGACTCCGAGAGATGGGCAACGGGTTTAAACCCGATGGGTGGAAACGGGTTTAAACCGGGTTTTTTGGGTGAAAATGGATTTAAACCCGAATAAAAACCCAAACAGCGGGTTTAAACTTTTAAACTTATATTTTGTATTCAAACGTTAAAAAAAAAAGAATTCGCGTAAGTCGGCGTTCAACTTTGCATATAAATGCATATAAAATATGTTTAATTGAAACCAAAGTCTACAGAAAACAATCATTCAGAAGAAAAATGTTAAATTAAAATGTTGTAAAATAAAACAATTTACATTGTTATGGATAAAGTAACCTAAACCAATGTTATTTTGGTGTCGAAGCCTTCAGATTTATTATTCTAACAATGTTGCCTGAACAGTTTGTTCAATATTATCTTGCTCATGCTTACTTATATTATACTTATCTAAGTATAAGTTCGTCAATCGTTAGCTCTTGATTGTGTAAATCTAGAAATTTAGATTAATTAATGTCATCGTCTTTGACCTCGGGATTTATTTGTTTGGTGAAATTCGCCACTTTTTGACCGACTTCCAAAAAGGAATGTGTGCTAAATTTTTATTCATGGTCAAAGGTCCAAAAATTAGTTTTTCACAAGTTTTGGCGAAACGGTAAGTTTTTTTTTTATTAAAATACCTGAGATAAAAATTGTAGGCCATATAAAATTGTCTACAAAAATGTATCATTACTTTTTACATACCAGTCACCGTTTTTCACTCGAAAAGTTGTAAAAGTTGTTTTTCTCACAATTTCCATAAGTACGCCTCGTATAAAATGTATGCCTATACCAGTGTCAGATCCTTTTATGCTATAAAATATAGTATTACTTGTGTACGAATTGGCTCTTTTTTTCTCTCTCTCGCGGTCTTAAAATGGCAGCCATTTTAAATTTTTTTCGGACCTTTATTTTCATTTGACCAATACTTCTCAACTAAGGATCCCAGAAAGATGAAAAATCGGCCAAGTGCGCGTCGGACTCGCGCACGAAGGGTTCCGTACCATTATAGAGCAAAATTAGACTAAAAATTGTGTTTTTTGTATGGGAGCCCCCCTTAATTTTTTATTTTATTTTAATATTATTATTAAATATTAAAGTACAAGTAAAACTAAGGATTTTGTGGAAAATTCAAGGGCCTACCTGTTGCTATTATTGATATAGAGCAAAAAAGGCCAAAAAAATCACGTTTGTTGTATGGGAGCCCCCCTTAAATAATAATTTTATTTAGCTTTCAGTATTTGTTGTTATAGCGGCAACAGATATACAAAATCTGTGAAAATTTCAACTCTCTAGCTATTACCGTTCTTGAGTTACAGCCTGGAGACAGACAGACGGACAGACGGACAGACATCGATCTCATGAATAGGATTCCGTTTTCACCCTTTGGGTACGGAACCCTAAAAAGGTCGCATTTGATAGGCAAACTCATGGACTGCAATAATATAGGTAGTTTATTAAAAAAATATATTTAAAAACCTGCCAAGTGCGTATCGGGCCACGCGCAATATTATAGGGTTCCGTAGTACCGCTAGTTTTTGAAAATTTTTGTATGGTCAATGAATGTACTGTACATTTATAACGTGTTTTACACTACTAACAACAAAATTTCAGTTACGTTCAAACGAATTTGAATGAAAAGTTCCTTTATACTTCACCGAATATTATTTTTTTAAGCTATTACTCAATAACTCATGAAGTCTTCGTAGCCGTGATAATTTTCCTTTTAAATTCTGCATATTTTCTACTCTGGTAAAGTTTTTCACATTTCCATAGCAACCTTTTAGCTGGTAGAAGGGGAAACTTTGGACTCTAAAGATTTTTCCGCTTTCAAACTTCATATTTCACAAATGGATCCCTAAATCGAAAAATGATCTCTGAATATTCGAAATATTTTTAAAAAACATATCCAACGACACCCCACAGGATGGGGTTGACGCGAAAAAAATTGCATGCCCGCATGATGTGTAGGAGAGGTACCATATATATTTTTTTAAAGATTTTATATACCATTTTGTCGGCATCATTAATATGTGCATTCGTGCCGAATCACAGCTTCGTAGGCCCTACAGTCTCTGAGCAAAACGGCGGACAGACAGACGGACGGACAGACCGAAACTATAAGGGTTCCTTGTTGACTACGGAACCCTAAAATAACATAGAAAAACAAAGACGAATGGAAAAAGGGACATAATATTTTAGTTTTTTTAATTAGTGGCTTTTTGTGCAAAATGCCTGATTGTGCCTGAAAATGCCTGAGTGTTATATTTAAAAAACGGAGGCTTGTAGGGAAAAATGTATTAACACATTTTTGTAGATAATTTTATGACCTGCAATTTTTATTCAGGATATTTTTATGTAAAACTTACCGTTTTGCTGAAAATCGCGCAAAATTCTTTTTTTTTAACTTTGATTTTGACCTGGGATTTTTTGCCATAGAAGGGAATTACTGGGAGGTTTCAAATTTTATTTTTAATCATATTCTAAACAATATTTTCGATTTTCAGCTTGGTGGGATTTCATCTTAACTTCGAATTAGAGCTTCAAATTAATATTCTAAATTCTAAATTGACCGGAGTAGACAAAAGTAATTCATTATAACTTTTAAACTATGTAATTGAGAGTGAAGAAGTTGTGGAATTTATTATAGCTAGATACCTCATCTATTATTTAACATAAAAAGAACCAGTTTGATAAGCCGGATTTTCCACAAAAAGCCAAAAATTAAAAAACAAAAATTCCTTTTTTCCATTCATCTTTGTATTTCTATGTTTTTTTTTAATTATTTTTTAATAAACTACCCGTATTATTGTAGTCTATGAGTTTGCCTATTAAATACGACCTTTTTCATCTTTCTGGGATTCTTAGTTGAGAAGCATTGGTCAATTAAAATAAGGGTCCAAGAAAAAATTTAAATGGCTGCCATTTTAACACCGCGAGAGAGAAAAAAAAGAGCCAATTCGTACATAAATAATACTATATTAAAACATAAAAGGATCTGACACTGGTAGAGGCAAACATTCTATACGAGGCGTACTTTCAAATTGTGAGTTTTAAACTTTTAAAACTTTTCGAGTGAAAAACGGTGACTGGTATAAATATAGTAATAATACATTTTTGTAGACAATTTCATGGCCTACAATATTTATCTGAGGTATTTTTATGAAAAAACTTACCGTTTCGCCAAAAACTGTGAAAAACAAATTTTTCGGACCTTTGACCTTGAATAAAAAATTTAGCGCACATGGGAATTCTGATTCGTAATCACTTTCTCAACAATAGGTATTACCGATTTTCAGCTTGGTGCGAATTTATGTAAGGTTACAGGGGTATTTTAAATTTTTGTCTAAGTTGACTGGGGTATTTGGGTATAAACTATTTTATATGCTACCCTGCACTGTTAGTTCATTATGTAACTTACAAAATACATTGTTTTACGTTGCTAAAATAGAAAAATTTGGCCATTTAGATAAAAACCCGAATAAAAACCCGGCGGGAGGGAATATATGGGTTTTTACTGGGTTTAAACCCAGTGATCGGGTTTAAACCGGGTCGTTTGCCCATCTCACTAGCGACCAAACTGCTTGTCGCGCGGACAATTATATCTAATATATAAAATTCTCGTGTCACGGTGTGCGTGGTTGAAATCCTCTGAAACGGCTCGACCGATTTTCGTGAATCTTAGCGAGCGAGAGAATATCAGCTAGGGTTGAGAATCGGACATCTACTTTTTATATTGATAAGTGCATTTTTTGTTAAATAAATAATAGTAAATTATTACAACTCGAGACTGACGGCGACCATTGTTTGTGCGACGGGATTGCGATGGACGTTGCCATGGAGACATACTTATTGAGTCACTTCAATAAAATAATATGGGCAAAATACTTGATATGGCAAAACAACATTTGTCGGGACAGCTAGTCTTATAATATATAAAATTCTCGTGTCACAATGTTAGACCGCGTAGTCCTCCGAAACGGCTTTACTGATTATAACCAAATTTTATATGCATATTCAGTAGGTCTGAGACTCGGCTCTACTAGCCAGTAGAGCCGAGTCTTTTTATATTGATAAGTGCATAATTAATTTTTTGTTTCAGTTGTACCTATGGGGACCCCTAAAATTTTTAATATTTTTTCCACTTTTGCATCAAAATCTTAATGCGGTTCACAGACTACATCTACTTACCAAGTTTCAATAGTATAGCTCTAATAGTTTCGGAGAAAAGTGGCTGTGACATACGGACGGACGGACGGACAGACAGACAGACATGACGAATCTATAAGGGTTCCTTTTTTGCCATTTTGGCTACGGAACCCTAAAAACGATTCATATTATAGAAAGTTCTAGGCTGTATTGTATTTCAATGGCAAAGAGAAGACCCACCCTCTCACATCGCTACAACTGTTTTTACCCTCGACTTTCTGAAGCTAAATAAGTGTACTCTTATGTGAAATACATTGGAGATACCACATTCAAATGCTTTTCAAATTGATAATATTTTTTTTGCTATCTGGATCATGATATTATTATGTTGTAAATTGTAATGTACCTACAACTTGATAATATTGTTTTTTTTTTTATTATTTTTATACTTTGTCTTAAATTATTCGGGTCGACCTAAGCTGGAATGAACGAGTATTTATTGTAAAAAATAATAGTAAAAACTAAAAACACGTGAAACTCACTCACGTGTTACAGTGAATGGTGAGGGTAGTCAGTTACTAATTCTATTCATATGCAAATTAAGACATTCCATAACATTAATACATTGACATTGAATGCAACATTCTATATATTAACTAGAGACCCGCCCCGGCGTCGCACGGGTATAAAATATACAGCGTGAAATTTTAATGGTTGTTTTCCCGCAGTAAAATGATTCTATCTCAGTAGTACAATAGATTTGTGAAGTTTTTTTTTTTGTTCAAATCATTAAAAAAATTCGGCCTGGTCCATAGCCGCTCGCGCCTATCGGCATAAAGTTGCCATAGTACGTTATACGAAATATTTTGTATTTTCAAAAAATAACTTGCATTATTCGATAGTACTACTGTTGGTAAATAATTGTCCTGCTGCAGGAAAACAACCACTAAAATTTCACGTTGTATAGCCACTGAAAAAATGATTAAAATCGATAGCCAATGATCCTTTACGTGGTCTACTTCTTATCTGTGCCAAACTGCCAAATAACATAAAAACCGCCCAAGTGCGTGTCGGGCCACGCGCAATATAGGGTTCCGTAGTACCGCTAGTATTTGAAAATTTTTGTATGGTTAATGAATGTACATTTATAATATGTTTTACACTACACTTACACTTGTTGTTAACATCATCTCAGTTACTTTCAAAGGAATTTGAACGAAAAGTTCCTTTATACTTCGCCGAATACATTTTTTTAGTTGATCTACTATTACTCAATAACTTATGAAGTCTTCTTAGCCGTGATAGTTTTCCTTTTAAATTCAGCATATTTCCTACTCTCGTGAATTTTTTCACATTTCCAGAAGCAACCGTTTAGCTGGTAGAAGGGGGGGACACTGGACTCTAACGATTTTTTCCACTTTAAAACTTAATATTTCACAAATGGATCCCTAAATCGGAAAATGATCTATGAATACTTACTACTACTATAAAAACCCCGCTTGATGTGTAGGGGAGGTACCAGAAAAAAAATATTTTTTAAATATTTTATGTACCATTTTGTCGGCATTATAATCATATGTATTCGTGCCAAATTACAGCTTTGTAGGTCCTATGGTCTCTGAGCAAAACCGCGGACGGTCAGACGGACAGACGGACGGACAGACCGAAACTATAAGGGTTCCTTGTTGACTACGGAACCCTAAAAATTGCTCCAGTAGTTCGCGAGATAAGCCCTTTCAAATAATTTGCCCCGTTTTTCCACATTCTCCTATTAGTCTTAGCGTGATAAAATATAAATTAGCCTTTCTCAATAAATAGGCTATCTAACCCTGAAAGAATTTTTCAAATCGGACCAGTAGTTCCGGAGATTAGCGCGTTCAAGTTAGCCCTTTCAAATAATTTTCCCCGTTTTTTCCACATTTTCCTCTATTTCTTCGCTCCTATTGGTCTTAGCGTAATAAAATATAGCCTTTAGCCTTCCTCGATAAAATGGGCTATCTATGGGGCACTGAAAGAATCATCAAAATCCGTTGCGTAGTTTTAAAGATTAAAGGGAACAAAGGGACATGAGGGAAAAAATGCGACTTTGTTTTATTGAAGTGACATTTTATTAAAGTGACAGTGACATAATATTATTAAAGTGACATTTTATTTGAATTTTTGTCAGTGGCGATCGTTTGCCGCGAGCGGCGAGGATCGAGTAGTTAAGAGGAAACGCTATAAATAAAGTATTGCCATTGCCATCAAAACGAAGAAACTATTGCCATCACGCTTCATCCTGCGCTAGCACGTGTATTGTGATAGAGACAGATACAGTAAATCGAGGTAACGTATTCCTCTGATTCCTCCTTCAAAATAGTGCCTATCTAATTTATTTATTTTTAAATATCTTCAGTAAGGGTGAGTCTATGCCTCTACATTTTTATTTTACCTTAAAGATCTTTCAAATTGGTTTTATGGTCGGTTGATTGGCGGGGAACGGAATATTATTTTTTTGCGATTTTTGAGTGGTCATATTTTTTTTATTTACAAGTAAATAAAAAAAATAAGAACGTAGAGGCATAGCTTTCACAGATCCCACTAAAGTATAAAAAATCATTTGTCTAGACGCATTATCCAGGGAGGAAATTGGGGAATAAGATTGTATGGAAAAAAGTGTTAGCGTATCCTCTTAAGGGTTAAAGTGTAGTAATTCTTATATTCCATACTTCATCTTCTCCGCATATTTATACTAAACTAAAAAGGGCACTATCATACCTAGTTCTTCGCTGGTGACCAATTTAGATGCAATGGAGCGCATAGCTATGAAGGAGGTTCCATTGAAGATTTCCACGAGTGGCGCTGAAAAAATAAAGCTAAACTTAAACATAAAGTTACATTAAACATATATTAAAAAGTATATAAAAAGTATACATACATAAAGTTACATTATACATACATTAAAAGTTACATTATTATACAGTTTGTCTGACCATCTTGTTAATATAATAATATTAGGTCGGGGAAAAAGTTTTTTTGCCTTTCTATACAAATTCAAAAGGTTTTTTGAATAAATTTCATAAAAAAAATGTAGGTGCCATTTTGTTGATTAACTTTTTGCTATCTTGTAAGTAGGGATGTGATCCCATTGCGCATTGCTATAAAAATTTTGTGGCTTCTGATCAAAAAACTGCGATATGTGGTTTTGGCAGTTCTTTCGTGATGTTAACCTGAGTCCTGACACTGCCTAAGGAATTCTGCAGAGACCGAAACAGGTGAAAATCTAAAGGCCTCTAATAGCCTAGTTCAAAGTGGCATTTTATTTGTCGCCGCGCCGGTCGCTGTTGCTTGCCGCGAGAGGAAAGTCACCTTAAGGTGACGCCTTGATAATTTGGCTGTAGCGATGTCCATTTTTCTCAGCAATGACTAAAGCTAAGAAATTAAAATTCACTGTCAGTATTCATCATGTGTTTGTCTTTGAATTACCCATAGCATAACACGATTGGTCAACTTTTATAACACAGAATAATCAATCAAAAAGACCTCTGTAATAAAAGGGATTCCTATTTTGCCAACAGAGGAGAGTGATATAAGCTTCCAAAAATTGTATATGAATTGGTTCTAGTATACACTTTAATTTGCCCATAGCTTATATGAAATGTATTTATGGTTTTTAAATTACGCGACAAAAACCATTTTGTCGCTACGCCCTTTCTATTTTTTGCTGTTCCATTGCTTGTTTTCTATGAGAGGCCGGGCCAGCCCTGCATAGAAAACAAGCAATCTAAAACACATCCAACACGGTTTTTTACTTTGACATGGCGTCACCTTAAGGGCTCGACGTTCATATATCTAGATTCTACGGACACAATATGCAGGCCTAGCATAACAACAGTAGAAATGGGAAAGAATCGATACTTTAAGATTAAAATAAAGAATTGCATACTGACAGATTTTATCGACAAAATAGCGGATTTCCATTGTCTAACTTTGTCTTATCTTCCGTAGAAAGAAACCGTATCTATGATGACCATGCTACGCCTGCTGGCAACATCGGCTAAGCGTTCTTTATGCTATAAGTCCTTAGTGTGAGGGTCAAACTCTACGTCATCCTCATTAGTAGGAACTAAGAATTTCATTTTTTATTACTTCTTTAACAAGTACAGTAATTAGTACTTGCTGAAGGTAACATAAGACTTAGCATGTTATTTAACTTTAACGAGTACGTTATAATATGAAATAACTTGTTATATAAAGAGCTTTAACGAATAACCCATAAAATTCAGTGACAAATCACTTTTTATGTGAGTACTTATTTTTTGGCCAAAAATGGGGGTTTAAAAAGTTTGACGAATCTGAGCTACCACACTAGCTACCGCCTACCACATGCTTATCCACTGAGCTAACAGAGGTCGTCAAAAACTTTATACTATACTTACCAATGTATATTTCGGTGGTGGTGCTGGCGAACGCAAATATGAAGGACGCAAGTATTTTGCTGGTGCAGGATATGATTCCCACCACAGAGTCGTCCAGCTTCATAAAGTCACTAAATATACTTATAGAGAACAAAGTACCTGAAACAAATAATACGATAATCTGTAGAGTGTAGCAAATAATATATGTATAAAATTCTCATGTCGTGTTGTTTGTTGCCAAACTCCTTAACCGCTGGACCGAGTTGGAAGAAATTTTGTGTGCTCATCTCACACAATCAACGTAGGTTACACGATCAATCTCATAAACCAGATATAAATAAAGTTATATAAACCAGATTGATGTGAAACTGATAGCTATAATAAATACATAATATTAAAAAAATTATCAGACCATCAATCCGTGGGTTAGAACTTAGACGTTCAGTTTCGCGTCAATCTTTACCAGATTGATAGATCAGATTGATGAGAAACTGGTAACCTACGTAATACATCTTAAACCGTAATAAAACAACAATTGCCGAGTCAGCTACATTATATTATAATATAAAGATTTTTTTCGTAAGTTTGTATATGTCGCAGTCACCTGGTTCAATCTGTGATTCGATTGAATGACTAGCGTATTCATTGAATGACACCGTTTTATTGAATGACTGCGTATTCGTCTGATGATACTGCATATTCGTCTGAATCGTTTCATTTCATTATTCATACATGAGTCATCTATATAATATATAAAATTACAAGTCCTGACTGATTGACTGACTGACTGACTGATTCATCATCGCAGAGCAAAAACTGTTAAAGTTACAGCCACGAAATTTGGTGAGCAGGTTTGTTTTATTAAGTAGACACTCACTAAGGAAGGAATTTCGAAAAATTTAACCCAAAGGGGGTGAAATAGGGGTTGAAAGTGTGTATGAAAGTCCGTCATTTCTTAATTAAGAAACATGAAACTTTATTTTTGGGCTACTGAATAAAAATAAATAAACACGTATTTAAGCGTTTTTGGAAATTCTACCCCCAAGGGGGTGAAATTGGGGTTGAAAGTTTGAATGAAAGACCATTATTTCTTTAGTTAGAAACATGAAACTTTGTTTTTGGGCTATTGATTAAAAATGAATAAATACGTGTTGAAGCGTTTTTGGAAATTCTACACCCAAGGGGGTGAAATTGGGGTTGAAAGTGTGAATGAAAGTCCGTCATTTCTTAAGTTAGAAACACGAAACTTTATTATTGGGTTTTTTTTTTTTTTTTCTTTATTTAAAGGCCTTACATCGTAAGATTAAGTCGGCCTTATAACAGTAATAATTACAAAAAACTTAGATCTAAATCCCTTAAATACAATGAGTGGATTACATAACTTAAAAATATATCACTGCATTCAGCCTTAAAATTAGATGACATAATGTTATGAACAAAAAAGAACAAATCGTTACATTTAGCGTGTTGCACAAGTTCAAGCCTGATGCCTTCGTTCCTCCTACATTCCATGAGCATGTGATAGAGGTCCTCGTATCGGTCACACGCGGTACAGTTGGGATTGTCCGTCTTACCCATAAGATAAATAAAATTATTCAATGGAATGTGGTTTGAACGGAGGCGGAAGCAGAGAGTTAAATCTCTTTTATTGAGATTGGCTTCTGCGAACCAAGGACGTTTCGGTGGTTTGTCTACTAAGGTCCTGTACCAAATACCCGAATTTACAGATTTTTGTTGAAAATACTGGTTCCACATATCAAAACATTTTTTCTTAATATTTCCTAAATAATCGTAACAATAAGGTGTCACAACAGTAGGCGTACCGTCGGATCGTGCCGCACTCGCCAAAGCGTCGACAATCTCGTTTCCGGAAATACCTACATGAGAGGGCACCCACTGCAGGCGAACATTAACCCCATTACGTATTAGATTGTAAATACATTTAATAACGAGGAAAGCTTCGGGCCTACCCGTGTTACCTTTATTACAAGACATCAAATGTAAAAGTCCACTTTTAGAATCAGTAACGATGACGACACGTCGATAGGTAGTAGTTTCTACGTATTGCAATGCTTTAAGTATGCCTATTATTTCTACACTCATGATCGGAACGTTATTATTGTCAATTAAAAATTGACCTTTGGCCTTAGATTTAGAGTCGTAGAACGCACAGCCTGCGAAGTCGGAAGACTTCGAACCGTCCGTGTAAATGTGTACGTAGTTACAGTATTTAGTATATAGTAATTCAACACTAGCCGCTTTAAGTTCTGTCGGGGACATTAACTTTTTAGCCCTATGTACGAGCGGAACTTCGGTAAAGCATACGTCCTGAAATGGAATATCGTAACTATGTATATCGAGTTCGTATGGAGGCCAAATGTCGTATTTCGAGATTGATAAGTGATAAAGATTCTTGTAACTCTCGACGATCACAGGAAGACCGTTCCTGTTCCAATACTGAGTTCCAGAATCAATCTCACTAATAAAATCGACCACGAGTTTTATCAAATAATCGTCGCGGCGCGAAACAGTTTTAATAAAAAATTTGTCAGATAAAAATTGTCTACGAATTTTTAAAGGAGGTATGCAAAGCTCGTTTTCCAATACATGAACAGGCGTAGTTTTGATAAAACCAACGCATTGCCTCAGTGACTGGTTTTGAATTAGATCCAATTTGCTAAGAACGTTCCGATTGGCGTTGGCGAATACGACACTTCCATATTCTAGTCGACTCCTGATAAGACTTATATACAATTTTCTTAAATGAATGGGATGAACCCCCCATTTGTAGCCACTGACACAACTTAAAATATTATTGTACTTTAGACATTTTTGTTGGGTCTCGTTAATATGTTTTTTCCAATTCAATCTATGGTCAAACCAAATACCTAAGAATTTTACAAACTTGACAATCTCTAAGGTAACGTTATACAATTTAATTTCGACAGAGGGAACGCGATATTTTCGGGTGAAGATGCATATTTTAGTTTTACTTAGTGACAACTGTAAACCGATTTCGTTTAAAAGTTTTTCAAAACTATTTAGAGTCTCCTGCATGAGTGAAGCACATTCGGTGATTTCTTTACTACTGCAATACAAAACAAAATCATCCGCATACTGGCCAATTCTTAATTTTGGTGTAGCCAAAACTTTAATTTTAAGTGATCCAATATTAAACAAAATCGGGGACATGGGGTCCCCCTGTGCCAAACCGTCGCGACATATTCTCACGATCACCTCACCGTTCGTCAATTTATAGGTAATAAACCTACAACTGAGAAATTCTCGTACATAGTTGCAAATATGCACATCGACACCGAATTCGGCGAGACGCTCGGTGAGCACCTCGACCGATACACAGTTGTAGGCATCCGCGATGTCCGTAAATGCACACAAAAGAAATTCTTTTTTATTAAAACTGAGTTCCACATCCATGGCGAACCGCGCGAGGCCGTCCGAACAGGAGCGCCCGCGACGAAAGCCTATCATATAATCGGGAAAACATTTATTTCTTTCGAAAAACTGTTCCAGTCTTTTGGTAATAATTTTATTAAAAATTTTGCAAAGACAATTAATCAGCGATATCGGACGATATTTTAAATCGGTACCGGTGCGTTTAGGTATAGCTATGACTTTAATGTTTCGCCATTGATGAGGAATCGTGGACGTGGTGTAAATCGAATTATAAATTTTTAACAGAATTTGTTTAGCGTTACCTGGGAGATGATCAATCATAGAATACAGCACACCGTCTAAGCCGGCAGAGGTATCTTTTCGTTTGATTACAGAAACTAGCTCGGCCATTGTGATATGATAAAACGTACTTTGATCCCGGGAATTACTATTAAAAAACTGATTACGCGGCGGGGGAGCCGCGCCGTCGGGAGTTAGATTTCTCACGAACTGTTGCGCCTCCTCCTCCGTTAACGTGTTCGTTCTACTCGGATATCCCTTGATCCATCGAAGTTTACGCCACATATCCGTGCAATTCGTTTTATAATTGATACCTTCACAGAATTTCTGCCATGAATCTAATTTGGCCTGCCGTATTAGTTTGCGGGCTACGACCACCTTCTCTTTAAAGGCTGAATAATTTTCTGTCGTACGGTTTTTGCGAAGTGTTTTAAGAGCGAGCCTCCTTTCCGCTATCGCTCTCGACAGATTTTGGTTCCACCACGGCTTCGGTTTGAATTTAGAAAGAGGACCTGCGCTAACTCGTGTAGAAGGTATGAAATCATCTGCTGCGCTACTAATAATACTGAAAAGGTTGTCGTAGTTTTCCTGAACACTATCACTAAAAACAAACGTGTTACATTTCGATTCAATGTCCGATTCGTACCCTTTCCAATCTGCTAGTTTAACGTTTCGTTTTAAAGAAATTTCACATAGCGAATGGTTTTTAATTTTGATAGCAATGAGTAGATGGTCGCTACCAAAATTTTCGTTACTTACGGCCCACGAACATGCTAGCACCAAATCGGAGCTGGCAAAGGAGATATCTGGAGAAGAACAAACTATTCTGTCGTGTACTTTTGAAATACGGGTTGGGCTCCCATCATTTAGGAAGGAAAAGTTATGATCCGAGCAAGATTCTGCAATCATACGACCTCTGCCGTCTGTAGTGTAGGACCAGGAAACATGATGAGCATTGAAGTCACCTCCTATTACGGTTTTACTGCTAAAAAGGGAGAACAATTCGTCAAAATCTCTCTTCCTTATCCTAACATTACTCGGTGAATACACACCTAATACGTATTGAAGTGAACTTTGATTAATTAATTCTACACACAACATATCGAGTTTATTAGATGGTAAATTTAATTCTTTTATTCTAGCTGGAAGTGAGACATGCACTAAAATAATCAAACCACCGAACCCGTCATCTCGATCCTGTCTGAAACAGCAGTAGCCCGATACATTGAAATTTCTATCGCTAGAAAGCCACGTTTCTGAACAAATACATATATGAACACTTTCCCTGTTCAGAAACGTCTCCAATTCTGCTTTCTTCGGTAAAATACTACGGCTGTTCCATTGTACAATTTTAAGAGTCATGATGTTAATATGTGCTAAGTTTTTTAATCATACGAGTAATCCGATTTTTAACTTTTCTTCCCGAAATTTCTTTTATAACTTCTTTTAAAATTTTAACTAACTGTCCTATATCATCCGTGTACGTTAAGCTTATCTGAAGAATGTTTTCTTTACCGTACGATTCATCTAAGAAACTCATAAAGTCTTTAATCGACATGGGGTAATCGCCGCTTTCCAAAATCTTTTCAATTTCTGTAATCTCCGAGGGTTGTATATCGATCGTCCTTTTTTGTTTTTTAACAATTTTCTTAGCCGGGTCAGTATCGTCGATAGAAACTTCGCTCGAGTCGGACTCACTCATGGCCTCGCTATCTGACAATAATATTTCTGTAGAAGCGGGCGCGCTTTGAGACGATTCGGTCGTAGTAGGCGGGTGCGGTCTTTTGAAAGTTACGGGCGGACGGAAATTAGGGACATTCAAAATATCACTAACGTTGTTAGCGGGATTCGAATTCTCAGTCGACTTTGTATTGCCTGGACACTTATTGGCGACATGACCTTCTTTTTTGCATAAAAAGCACGTCATCGAATCTGTAGACACGTAAATCCAGTAGGATGTACCGTCAAAGTCTACCTGAATGCGTTCCGGCAAAGTATTAATGACTTCCGGTGGAACATAAGCCTGCCGACGAAAACTGAGTATATGACTAAATCCGGGCTCAGTGATACCGGCTCGGATAAAAGATACCGGTGAGGCCAATTCAATCTTCAACTCCGCTAACTTCTCTTCGATTACATTGTGCGGTATTATCGGACATACGTTAGACAATATGATGCGTTTATTTTTCGTTATCAGTGGACGAATCGGTACTTTCATATTGTTTAATACGATACACTGATGGACGTCTGTTAATTCTTCGGCGACTTCCTTAGTTGAAACGAATAGACATACACGATTATTAGACATCCTACTGAGGAATCTAATTTTTGTGGGATCGATAATTTTACCGAAGGCATAGGCATAGTCTTTTATTTGCATATCGTCTATCGCGTCTACGATCACTGCTTGCTCTTTTGTTGGGAAAACGAACGATTGGGTAACGGACGAATAACTTTTAGGCTCCATCGTTCCCGTAGTCAGAAACGATGTAAACACTTGGACCGATAAGCGCGGGCGCCGGGCGCGGTGCGGCGCGCTTGTAGGTAACACGCGTAAATGTAATTGCTATCAATAGGCGCACGTGCAGTCTCAGCGACGTATCGAAAGCAACTGATTATTGGGTTACTAATTAAAATTAAATGGATGTGTATTTAAGCGTTTTTGGAAATTCTACCCTCAAGGGGGTGAAATTGGGGTTGACAGTTTGTATGAAACTTTGTCAATTTCAAACCGATCGGTCTGAGACTTTGCATGCATTTAAAGCTACTGCGACGTAGGCATCTCCTGAAAAAGGATTTCAAAAATTCCGCCCCTAAGGGGGTAAAATAGGGGATGAAATTTTGCATGAAACTTTTGTCAAATTTAAACTGATCGGGCTGAGACTGTGTATGCATATGTATGCATAAAGATACTATGATGTAGGCATCCCCTCAGAAAGGGATTTAATAAATTCCATCCCTAAGGGGATGAAATAGGGGATGAAAGTTTTTAGAAATTTTCTTAGACTTTCGACTAATTGAACTGAAATTATTTAAGATTGTAACCTAAACTAAATATACAATTTTCGAGTGTCATTTGATTAATTATGTGCCTACTTGGCTGCGGGTCCCGTTTTTACCCTTTGAGTAAGGGACCTTAAAAGAAGAAAATTATCCATCTCCGTTATTATATTATGCTAACGCGGACGAAGTCGCGGGCAACAGCTAGTGTAGGCATAAACATTACTAATTTCAGAATGTTTAGGTAAACACATTACACAACATAACTCAGCTATTTTCTGCATTGAAAAACTAGTATTAACTTTAACCGAGGGCAAAATACAATAATGTTATGATTTATGCTTCAATGCATAATATTTTTCCCTGCTTCATTAAAAAAAACAAATAAAATAATAGTATTTTAAAAAGATAAAACCGACTTCAAAATTGTACGTAGGTAATTGAGATTAAAATTCCGTATCTCAAAAACTACAGCACCGATTTTGATTAAACTTGCACTATTCCTTAAGTTGAACAAATACCTAATAAGTGGGTACAACAAAAAAAGAATTACTAAAATCCGACTTGTAGTTAAACATAGCTGCATAGTAAGTACATACACTTTTGTATGCAAATGTATCACATTTGCTGAGATGCTGATTAAGACTCACAAAATATACGAAAAAATGACAGTTCGGAATATTACATAAATACGCGTCGAATTTATAACCTCCTTTTTTGAAGTCGGTTAAAAAGCTGAGCAAAAGTCAAGGAAACATTTTTTACGCACAGTGTCCGTTTACATTATTCCATTAATAATCCAGCGCTGGATTCAATCACTGAATTGGAATAATTTAAACCCCCTATAAGTCTGTTACTCAATATTCTCTATGAATTATGAGTTATGACAATTACTGGAACACACAATTTTCACATTACAATCATTTGCACGTAACAATTATAATATAATATCATTATTGTTATTTATTACCGACGAATAAACAGTGTGCTTTACTTTGCTATTTTATGCCCGGCGGCCCTTCCTATTCAGTTTGTTGACTTTACGAAACCTTTTGTTGTTTTTTGTTTTACAGAATTTATCTTCAAAATGTTTTCCTGTGTGGTCTTTGTTTTAGGCCAAATACGGTGAATTCAAAATGAAGTATTAGTTATTATAGTTAAATGAGTTAATACGAATTTTTTTATCATAAAGTGGCATGTTACAGATTGTCACAATACATATTTTGAGGATTTATTTTATTTATGTCAATTGTCGAAAAAGCTAATAAAATAAAAATAAGAACAATTATTGTATATTGTGTTTATTCTCAACATGGCATGTAATTTGGATTTTTGTCGGTCGCGGCCATTTGCATCCTTTTATGTTACAAAAACAGCACTTACCAACTAAATTCGTAATAATACTGTAGGTGCAGAACATGCTGAACTGAACCTCGTCCCAGTTGAAGCGGTACCTCATGAACAGGTACAGCACGTTCATCTCCCCTGAAACAACACATGATGGTTACTGTAGGAGGAGAAATTCGGTCATTGACCTATATTCTTTCTACTTGACGAATCATCACGGAACTTTGTACACAATATTCTTGCATCCGTAGCATGGCTACAGTATGTAGAAATACGAAAGTATAGACAAGCGGAGATAAACTGAAGGTGTCGTTCCGATCTTTACCGAGGCTAGCCGCGATCGACAAAAATTCAATTTTAAATTAATGCCACTTGATGCCATAGATAGACTATACTCTATGTCAGTGTTTCTCAACCTTTTTTCGCCACGGACCCCTTGGAAATCAGGCACAGTTTTCAGGGACCCCCTTTTATAAAACAAACACCTAAAAATTCCGATTATGTATGGACCAGAGATGACACCGCGGACCCCCATACATATGCTCGCGGACCCCCAGGGGTCCGCGGACCACAGGTTGGGAAACGCTGCTTTATGTCATAAAGTGGCATTATATTTGGTAGGTCGCGGTTAGCCGCGGTGAAGATCGCACCTTCAGTTTATCTCTGCTGTTTGTCTATACTTTCGTATTTCTACTGTAGCCATGCTACGGGTGTTGGAGGTATCAGAAGTAATATAGGATACTTTTTATTCCAAATCGCGGGCAACAGCTAGTGTTATATACAACGTGAAATTTTAGTGGTTGTTTTCCCGCAGCAGAACGATTTACCTATAGTAGTACTATCGAACCCATGCATGTTATTTTTTGAAAATAAAAAATAGTTTGTATGACGTACTATGGAAACTTTATGCCGATAGGCGCGAGTTACTATGGACCCGACCGAATATTTTTTTTTGATTTGAACAAAAAAAACTTCACAAATCTATTGTACTACTAAGATAGAATCATTTTACTGCGGGAAAACAACCATTAAAATTTCACACTGTATAATATTGATGATGATGAATACAACATCTATCTGTAACCTGCGGTTTGTCAATTTCGATGTAAAGTTACGACGTAGGTAAAGTTGGTACATATTCATCGAAACTTTTTAACTACGACACAGCACTAGTTAAAGAATTAACATGCTGTTAACAACTTAAGAAACAATTAGGAATACTACAGGAGAAGTTTGAGCTGAAAGCTCGGTTATGAGCTTAAGCTTCATTCATCATCTCTCTTTACTTTAATTATGTCTCTTTTTAACTGAATCCAAAAAGAAGGAGGTTCTATGTAATATTGTTTCTATGAATTTAAAACTTCTTATGCACGGTTACAGCTATTTGAGATAAAAATAACCCATTTTATTCGTTACACTGCTGATTTATTTAGAAGAAGGTGGTTATATGTGCGCTATTATATTTTAATTCTATTTTTATATTTGAACTAAGCTTATACTATAAGTACAGTCCTGATTTATTTAAACAATGGTATCAGACACTTGATAACAAAATATAACTTCATTCATGGAATCCCTCTCCTGCATAATGTTGTTCCAATTAAATCTGATTACAAAATATGTTGTTTAGATCTAGTGCATTATGGAAAAATATTTAATAGGACCTATGAGTAACGCTTAAGATACGTCATGATAATATGTTAATATAAATAACATAAAATGTATAATGTAATTACCAGTAATTAATGAAATATGATAATCTACAGCATGACTGGTGAGTCAATACCGATATTTAAGGAGAGTATTCAGTACTCGATTCTCATTATAAATATGTAATAAAATTAGGTTCTTAATTTTTTTTTGAATTTCCCAAAAATTTATGAATCATGGATACTAAGTAAATTACGCGGCTAGGCAAGTAGGCATACTATGCGGCCGGTGAAGAGGCGTGCCCTACCAAAGAAACACCACACAACTACCCCTCCCGCTCGCGGTGTCCATGCGTTGGGTAAATAATTATTTAACTTACTCAGTGATCAATTGATATTATTTTTTTATATTATTTTTTTCCAACTAATATAATAGCCAAATATCACGTCCTCAAGTATTGAATATGTCTCACCAGTCACGCAGTATATCTATATACATATAATAAAACTGTAGAAATGAAAATTCTGTACATTAAAGATATTCAAAAAATAATAAGCAGGGGGTGTTACTACATCGCAGATATATTTTTCGGTTTCCAACTTAACATCTGGTGTATAAAATTCCCTCTCCCCACCCCTCTAGGGGACCAAAGAGGGGGTCAGATTTTGTATCAAACATTTTTCTTTGGACTTACTTACTTCCGTTTAAAGATCTTTATTATTCTCAATAAGACAATAATTTATGTCACTTACATGAGAAACAATATTATTGTAACCTTAACACTATACTAATTATTACGAAAGTTCAGAAATACATCAAGAATTACAGTTTTCTAAGGTTGCATAGTACATATTTACAAAATAACGTCGACCCGATTTTGTCGGTAGTTTGAAAATATTTTTTATAACGAGACGTGTTCGAGAATGCAAGTTCGCCAATATAAGCCGGTGGTCCAAGTGATTAACTTTTTACGAGTTGCAACAAAATATGTGTTCAGTTAATTTTTTCTTAAAGATATTGAGCGAGCTTGCTTCTTTGACAATTTTAGGAAGTGCGTTGTATAGCTGTGCTCCCTTATATGTTAATGTGTTTTTTCCGTAGTTTGTTCTTATTTTAGGTAGTACAAGGTGGTCCGCGCGACGAGATGTATGTTTAGTTGTTTTGTTGAGTGTTGTAAATGTAATTTGTGAATTTGTATGTTTGTGTATAATTTTATATATAAGTATGCATATGTTATACGTGTAGAGTTGTTGGATGTCCATAAGTTTAGTTTCCTTGTATATTTTTTTAGATGGTGTTAAATAGTCGTAGTGGTATAGAATTTTAATTATTTTATTTTGTAGTATTTGGATAGGTTTTAGGTTACTTTTAGCAGCACAGCCCCATATTTCTATGAGGTATAATAAATGAGGTTTTACTAAGGAGTTATAAATAAGGGGCCGAGCTTTTTGTGGAATGCAACTTGTCAGATTGTGAAGTGACCCTATTAGAGATGAGATTTTGGTTTCTATGTGCTTTATGTGTGCATTCCATGTCAGGTTTTTGTCCAGTATCAGTCCGAGGTATTTTTCTTCATAATATTTACTGTGTTTTTAAACTTAACATCTGGTGGTACAAAATCCCCCCCCCCACCCCTCTTAGGGGACAAAAGAGGGGGTAAGATTTTGTATCAGCTGATGAAGTAGAAATACTTTATATGGCAAAACAACGTTTGCCGGGACAACTAGTCATTATATAAAACAATCAAGCTACACAGGATTTACCTAATCGATCTATAACTTTTTATCCTTGTAGTGTTTTTGACACAGACATAATTATATTAAGATTAGATCCCGCATGTGTATGTACTTCGCGTGCCATCACGTTCTCAAATTGTGAGCAATTTCAATCTTTCGAAAGTCTGTTCTTTAGTCTGCGCTCCACCGTTATCGGAATCGGACGTCAATCGGAATTCTAAAAATGCCTAATTGTGCCGTATGGGGCTGTGGACATTCGAATAGAAACGTTGGTTTAAATAGTAGATACGTTTCTTTATCATCGGTAAGTAATTTTATTATTAAATCATGTGTCCTTTATTTTAAAATCAATTATTTAATGTTAATCGTGGGTGGCTGCAGTTTTTACCATGAAATCTACGTAACTGCGTGTGTATCGCATGATTCATAATACATTGCCGCTTTAGTTAGAAAATTATAGAGCCCGTTCTGGCAATGGAAATAAAACAATCGATACTTTCACTCATCGCTTAGTGTCGAGGTACAGACAATATTCTCATTTTTCTGTCAAATGAAGCAAATAGTGTTGTACATATTCTCGATTCTAATTAATCGATTTTCGAAACAGACATGAAACAGAGGAATGATAATGTTCGCTTTGGGATATTTTGTGACTCGGTAATTACATTTTATGTAGGTAATATTATGTATTTATGTTTCTGTTTAGATATTTAGCTTAGAATAATATAATATTATATTACTAGCTGTCCTGCAATTTTTAAAATATTTACATTGCAGGCGGAATCATCCCGAACTTCCGCCCCGGAACTTCGGCATGATGTGTTTCTAGACACTAATTCGTAATAATATCGGTTAGTACTAGCTCAAAAACCTAAGTTAGGAAAGTATAAGTTCCTATTTTCTTGAGCATGTAATATTCTCACGTTCCCGATTTTTAATTTATTATAATAATCAGCCACTAAACGTGCACCACTGAGTCCAGTAATTTAATTAATTAACTGAAAATAAATGCCATTACGAGTAGAGTAAAAAAACAAGCACGTTTATTTAGATTTATTATTCCTCTGTCTATGACTCGAATAATAAGGTGGGGCGCGGCGATTCCTTTGAATCGATTCCGCGCGTACGGGTGTTTCCATCACTAAAGCGTTCTTGTGACGTCACAGTAGGTATGAAAAAAGTGACACGCTTATGTTCATACAAATGGAGCGACATGCCGCTTCTATCTTGATCTTATTTCTGTGGTTTTTGACAACTTTCGGAAGCTATTTCTCAACATTTTAGTACCGAGTGATTATAAATGAAAAAATACGTGTAAGGATATAAAACTTACCATGTAACGGTCCGAATATTACGCAGACCACGACGATGAGCAGCGAGACCCGCAGCCTCCGCCTCCGTGGTCCACTCCGAAACGCCACAGTCAGCGTCTCCCGGACGTGCCTGGCGTCGAAGAAAGAGCCGAACCAGCCTCGGCAGCCCACTGGTTGTTCCTAACAAAAGATCAGAATAAGGATTTTTTTTATTAAATAATGGGGCAAACGAGCAAACGGGTCACCTGATGGTAAGCAACTACCGTCGCCCATGGACACTTGCAATATCAGAAGAGCTGCAGGTGCGTTGCCGGATTTTAATCAGACCACAACGCGACGCGTAGATGCGTTTCTAGATTTGTATGGATTTGACAGATTCGCAAGACGTCTCACGCAATTGAAATCTGCCAATTCAGTACATGCATCTACGCATCACGTTGCGGTCTGATCCCGGGTGCGTTTTTAGGGTTCCGTATTAGAGTTGCGTTTCGAGGAATGTGTTTTCGAAAATCCATAGAATTAGGGAATGCAATCTCGGCCCTTTGTAGCGAGATTGATCTCGGTCGAAAAAATGGCGAGATCTCACGAGATTAATGAGATTGTACTCGAGCATAGAAACGTCATAGTCAAAGCGTTTTCGCGAGATTTCGATACTCACGGAATCTTGCAAGATTGATTTCCATAAACTTGCGAGATATCGCTTGATCCTGATCTCGTGAGGTTTGCATTTCCTACACAGAATCGCTTCATCTGACATCTGCCTTACCTCGCCTATAAGAGCAGCGATTCTATTAGATCTTAAAAACACATTCCTTTAGAAGAAACGCATTTTAAGTAGGTGTTTAACGTATATCATTCAAAGAATCTGCAGCTTGTCCAAAAAATGTATTAATAAATTGACTGATTTTGCATATGTCGCATGTCTAAAAGCCTAAAAATATGTTAATTTTTGGGCAAAATCCGATTATTCAACAGATTACGGTATGAATAGACTGAATCTTTTAATTTTTATCCTATCTATTAATCAAATGAATCTTAGAATTTGGCATTAAAGATAACATTTTTAACATTACTACAAATTAACTAGCAATTTAATCTGATATAATTTTACAAAAATTCCTATAAATTTTAATGATGTGTCATGAACGTTCCATAAACCATGATCGAATTCCTCCTCAATTACTACAACTGACAGATTTTAAACACCAGGATAATGAAAACAGACATAACTGGCAATTCCACACTAATTATTATGGACGTTCATTTACGCGCTTGTCGCATTTTATAAATATCTCGATTATATATTATTTAATTATATTGAATGATATAAAGCTTTGTTTCAAGACTTAGACATATCAAGTGATACGTGAGTTACTATACGTAGTAGAATTCGTTAGTGACTTTTTGCACACAACTAATTATTATAATTCTTCTTATTCACCTCATTATTTGCTCATTTTATAATAAGTGACAGTAAAGTTTTTTCTTTACTTTTTTGTTATTAGTAGTAAAAAAAATATTATCACCATTCACCAGACATTCCCAACGACAAAGAATAGCATCGTATCAATATCTTCCTAGTATGAGCAAATTAAAAATTATGAATTTAAAACTATTAAAGTCGATATTAATTTTGCCTCAACAGAGAACAACATAAATACTTGAATTCGCATTTTTGAATGATTGCCATTCAAAATGCGATTGAGAACAAAAGCAGAGTACTCATTCAGTCTATCCGTAAATGGATAAACGTTAGCGGGATATCGAGAATCGAGAGTGACAGGCGAATCGGGATAGATCTGGGATATTACCGATGCAGACACCTTTCTGAGCCTCGCGTTAAGGTGACGCCTTGATAATTTGGCTGTAGCGATGTCCATTTTTCTCAGTAATGACTAAAGCTAAGAAATTAAAGTTCACTGTCAGTATTCATCATGTTTTTGTCTTTGAATTACCCATAGCATAACACGATTGGTCAACTTTTATAACACAGAATAATCAATCAAAAAGACCTCTGTAAAAAAAGGGATTCCTATTTTGCCAACAGAGGAGAGTGATATATAAGCTTCCAAAATTTGTACATAAATTGGTTCTAGTATACACTTTAATTTGTCCATAGCTTATTTGAAATGTATTTATGGTTTTTAAATTACGCGACAAAAACCATTTTGTCGCTACGCCCTTTCAATTTTTTGCTGTTCCATTGCTTGTTTTCTATGAGAGGCCGGGCCAGCCTCGCATAGAAAACAAGCAATCTCACACACATCCAACACGGTTTTTTACTTTAACATGGCGTCACCTTAAACGCTGATTGTATTACGATTAGAGTGGCCAAACATTGCGGACCTTCGTGGACAATAGTTCGTTCGTTTCGTTTAGACAATTCCACCCAAACTTACATACTTACATACAGAGCAAGTTGAATAAAAGCTTTTAATCTATACATATAATAAAACTGTAGAAATGAAAATTCTGTACATTAAAGATATTCACTACATCGATATAGAAGCCAAAATTGTGGTTAGTTTTTTGTCTGTCTGTCTGTCTGTATGGTTGTTCCACTATCACACGAAAACTACTGATCCGATTTGAATGCGGTTTTCGCAGATACATTTGTCTTCTTCCAACTTAACATTTGGTGTATTAAAACAATTCCCCCACCCCTCTAAGGGGACAAAAGAGGGTCAGGTTTTGTATCAAACTTTTTTCTTTAACACGAAAACAACTGATCCGATTTGCATACGGTTTTTGCAAATATATTTGTCTTCTTCCAACTCAACATCTGGTGTATAAAATTTGGGGTGGGAGGAACCCACCCCTCTGAGGGGACCAAAGAGGGGGTTAGATTTTGTATCAAATTTTTTTCTTTAATGGACTTACTTCATGTTTTTAACTGTGTTTCCAACCTATCATCAGGTGTATAACATTTCCCCCCCCCCCACCCCTCTTAGGGGACAAAAGAGATAAGATTTTGTATCAACTGATGAAGTAGAAACACTTTATATGACAAAACAACATTTGCCGGGACAGCTAGTTTATTATAAAATTCTCGTTTCTCAGTGTTTGTGCGCGAACTTCACCAAAGCGGGTTAACCAATTCTATTGAAATGTTGTATACATGTACTATCGAGGAAATTGATTTCTAGGCAGTTTACAGACCTACGTTATTTGGTAGGGTTATGCCAATTGACTACTAGTCATGATTTGGCTATATTTAATGTTACTGACCAAATTATGTAGGACAGTAGGTCCACCATCTGCCTAGGAATCAACTTCTCTGAATAAACATTCGTTACGCCTGAAAATATTGTTTTTTATCTACTTTTTATATTGAAATAATTTATAATTATGGCAAGACAACATTTGCCGTGTCAGCTAGTCTAAATATATAAAACTCAAAGGTGACTGACTGACATGGTAATCTATCAACGCACAGCCCAAACCACTGGACGGATCGGGCTGAAATTTGGCATGCAGGTAGATGTTATGACGTAGGCGTCCGCTAAGAAAGGATTTTGATCATTTCCACCCCCAAGGGGTTAAAATAGGGGATGAAAGTTTGTATATAATAATACTACTTAACGCGAGCGAAGCCGCGGGCAAAAGCTCGTATCGTATAATATTGCTAGTATTATCCGGGCTAGACCCACAAGTCCACTCAGTTCGTTCATCGAGATCGTTTATAATAATATAGTATATTAAACACGTCATATTACATAGAGTCCGTATGTCAGACTTTTAGAGTGTGAAAATCAAGCCTGAGGAGATAAGACTATTATAACAATAAGGTAATCATGCTGCAAATCCTCTTATATAATGGTTGGGTTTGACTTCACACATGAGCCAACAAGACGCCCGATGTTGCATTAAGGTGACGCCATGTTAAAGTGAAAAACCGTGTTGGTGGTGTTTGAGATTGCTTGTTTTCTATGCAAGCCTGGCCCGGCCTCTCATAGAAAACAAGCAATGGAACAGCAAAAAATTGAAAGGGCGTAGCGACAAAATGGTTTTTGTCGCGTAATTTAAAAACCATAAATACATTTCATATAAGCTATGGACAAATTAAAGTGTATACTAGAACCAATTTATGTACAAATTTTGGAAGCTTATATCACTCTCCTCTGTTGGCAAAATAGGAATCCCTTTTTTTACAGAGGTCTTTTTGATTGATTATTCTGTGTTATAAAAGTTGACCAATCGTGTTATGCTATGGGTAATTCAAAGACAAAGACATGATGAATACTGACAATGAACTTTAATTTCTTAGCTTTAGTCATTGCTGAGAAAAATGGACATCGCTACAGCCAAATTATCAAGGCGTCATCTTAAACGGTATTGGAGATTATTATGTATGTGTGTGTCTATGTAATGTATTGCATGTCGGTGTTTGCATGTGTAAATGTAAACGAAGACCGCAGCTGGCGGTATAGGTGACTCAGTTTGGCTGACTTGTAGAGACGTAGTCACTCATTAAAATGTTCAAAAAATTAAGAAAAAGAGCAAAAGCAATATAAAATTAAAAACTAAATTACTGCAGTTAAAATTAAAGCCCTACTCAGAGATATTTAATGGTGATTAACCTACAATTTAATGCAGCGTTTGATAGATAATTATTTATTATGTATGGCACTTACATCAAAATCTTAATTTTATTACAATTAAGTAATAAATATTCGTCTCTGAGTGCGGCAGTAAGAGAACTTTATTATATTTTAATAATTATTATTTTTTAATATTATAATTAATCCGTCTAATTTCGCAAGCGTGGTAACCCTGTAGTGTTCCCCTTCGTTCGAATTTGCGTAGTGGGCTCAGGGCAATTTATCACTTAGACATAGGACTGATCCGGCTACAAGGGAATCACGAATCGTAGTGTACCAGATACCTTACACTTCCGACAAGCACCCGCACTCGGTCAAACATTAAGCATAAGAAAGAACTCATTCACAAGTTACAGTGGTCTTAAGTAGAGTACGGTAATGACTTAGATTTCTAAGTTTAAACCTACAATTACGCGTACGTGTCTGGATTTTGTATTACAAAAAGAGGCTCTAGAAAAGACAGTAGAAAGTTGACATTTTTATTTTATTTGTCAAGGCAGTTTTGCGAGAACAAACAATTAATATCAGTCGATTATTAATAACAGACAATGTTTAAAATACTATACTATACTTGGATGCTAATAAAGTCTTTGAATCTTTGAATATTTAAAAGTTTAAACTCATGCGAGAATAATGTAATTGAGTATAGCATAATATTATACCCATTGAAACTATTACGTATAATGTACAAGCCGTAAGAGCGTTTACTATTATACCGGGGATGCAGTATTGGCAGATCGATTAGTTGAAGCACTCAGCTTAGCGAAGACTTCAAACATAAACTACCAATACTGAGCCGTGCTGATGTACACAATAAACGAGATAAGAGAGTCTAATTCACATTTGAAAGTTTCCGGTAGGTGCTACTAGTTTGCGAAACATTTGTTAGGAAAATACGCCATTCTCCTTCACGTTTCACATGTGAAAAGTTTTAAAACTTAACTTTGTTTGTCAAATATGTTTGTATATTTGTTGTTTGTGTTGATCTAAGGAAGTATACAAAGGCATGAGTACCTACTATACTCACTCGCTTTCTCTCCACCGGAAGTTCGGGATCTTTTAAACGTATGTATCCGTACACGAAACTCGCCAGATACAAACAGTTTGAGATGATAAATATTCCGTAGTATCCGATCTGCTGAAGAAGGATCCCACTGAGCGACATCCCTATCGGGATTCCTAGGGACATACACAGATTGGCCACCCCCACTCTGAATGTTCGCATTTCTTTGGTGGTGACGTCACCGATGTAGCTGAACACGCCAACGCACACGGTGATCCAGCCGCCGGTCAGCGACGGGAACAGGTCGGACAGGGCCGTGATCTCCAGCGGCAGCTCGTAGAAGAAGTACGTGTTTAAAATAAAACTAATACAGCACAAAATCTCGCCGACGATAGGTAGAAGTATGCAGGCCTTCCTCTTTCCAGTTTTGTCACTCCACGATCCGACGAACAAAACTAAAATACATGGAAATGCAGTCTGTACAATATTCTTCCAGGCTTGCACGGATGCCGTCAACTTTTGCACTTCGGCTTCCTCCACGGTGTAGTTTTCCGTCTGCCGTTTGTTCAGCGCCGAGCATATTTCGTCGCTGTATCCTAAATTAACTCGACACGCTTTTTCTAAGTTTAAATTTTGAACTGCGAGGCCGGAGAAGACGTTGGACATGATGTAGCACGCTATGATGGGTTCCACTGTGATATTTGCTCTTATTTGCATCAATTTCTCTCTGACCGTCGCTCTCCTCGGTTTCTTCTCCTCGCCGATCGTTTTATCCGCGTTAACACTTATTCCGTTCATAGTTACGTTGTTATTTTATGCTTCGAGCTTAAATTGAACTCTTGATTCAGTATCGAGCGCCATTTTGTTTTTATTGTTGGTCGGGTCCATTATTCTCTATTTGCACTCCATCGTTAATCGATCGGTGTCGGACTGCCGATTCGACGCTGCTACGTCAGGTGTGGGACAGAGGAGTACTGAGTCCCGTTGTCTTAAATGGATTCGACGGATACGCGTTCGAGTGGTGCCATTTACCAATTGAATTGGTGACTCCTCAGAGCGGCAGCGTTCGCGGCACTGCGTGGATCACAACCTTGCTGCCAGCTACCGTTTATCCCATTAGAGCAATATCTGCTATTATTGTGGCTGGATCCTCGCCTCCATCGGCACGGTCAAGGTACGCTTTATGTGGGTGAGCCGTGATCTACTACTGGCTTGGATCAACTTTGACCTCAGAAAGATGGATATCGTCTACTCACACTGAGTTGCGATGACATTGGTGCTTGAAGGTCGAAAAGATTGTAAATAATTCGGTTTCAAATCTCCTTAAGCACATTAAATTAACGCAGTTGACTTGACAAAAAGTCCTACTTAATTTAAGAACACCAAGCTCCAAATGATCAATCTAGCTTACAAGCTAACACGTGCGCTAAATAAACCCTTATTCTTTTATCAAAATGGCCGCTAAACGAAAACATTTTAAGGCTACCCAATCGATATTGTATAGTGCAATAGTAACCATTAGTTGATATATATAGCTTCCTCTTGGACCCGCGCCGTGATTTATGCCGTCTATTAAATTATAGTTAAAGCGTTCGGTGCTTATACTGTAATGTTTCCCGTACAAATATATGATATTGATCCAGGGAAAATGGTTCTGTTGGGATGGATAGAGTAAATGTTTTTTTTTTCTTTTGCACATTTTTTTTATTTCACATAAGACTTTGAGGTAATCTAGTCTACGTCTTAGTCAAATTGTATTCAATGATTTCAAAGGCGAAGAATTTGACTTAGGCTCGATTTATAAGCCGCCGCCTGACTGCACAAGCAATTGTATGTAAATGACAGCGCGACCGCGCCGCTATTTAAATAATTCGTTACATAGAATTGCGTTATTATTGCTAGGGATCTCGCAGTGTGGCGCGGCGGTCAAACCGCTTGTTCGCGCGGTTTGACCGCCACACATCAATTAAGTTACAAGTGCAATTCGTTATGTTAAATTTCATAAATACATTTTTATGTCTAACTTCTCCGTCGAAACGGCGAATTCATTTTGTCCCTCGAATGTCTGTGAGCACTTATCTCCGCGACGAAACAAAATATGGTTTTCTATGGGATATCAACGATTTTTGATTTCCTGGTGAACATAGAGCCATAGGATGCGAAATAGGTTATTGGTTTCTTTCAAAACGTTTTCCCAACAGCATACTCTTATTCCGATATAGCTCCAAGCCCTGAATATTCATGGGCGACCGGCATTGTTATCGATATATTCTGTAACAAAATGACGTCAGATCCGAGGCATTATTTCATATCCCGCTATAGCAATAAAACAACGATATTTGAGAGTTATTTGCATGAAAACAAAAAACGCCATCTATGTTTTATAAAGATTTAATGGCATAAAACGACTATAAAGTTAAGCTGTTTCATCAGATTGTTATAGAATGGATAATACTTAATATTATAAGGTTTTTTCGGCGTGTCGCGATTACAATGTCGAAATTATATTTACGGTAATACATAATACGGTAGTTTATTAATATTTAAATGCGCATGCACAAATGGCATCGCCAAGTCACTTAACATTTAATCTCTGGTTTCCTCCAAAAGTGACGCCGTCATGCAGCGACCGTAACACAGCGGTAAATGACGTCACTAGAACGTTGTCCATGTAAGCAATATGGCGCGGTTTCCTAGAGAACGGTAATTGACGTTCTCTAGGAAACCGCGCCATACCGGCTACCGCCCACATAGACAACGTTCTAGTGACGTCATTCACCGCTGCATCACGGCCGCCACACGACGGCACCGCTCTTGGAGGAAACCAGAGCTTTAGCGATGTCATAAGTCAAATTTAACCATCGAAACATCAGAATTTACTCAGTCAAACAGCGTGAAATTCTGTACCGTCTCGTCATTTTGATTACAAGTCAGATATTATACAGCGTTTTGACGCCTCCGTGGTCTAGTGGTACAGAGCGCGGCTCTTGACTCGGAGGTCGTGGGTTCGATTCCCGCGTTGGAAACATGTTATTTCCAAGTTTGGTTTGGACAATGCAGGCTGATCACCTGATTGTCTGACAAGTAAGATGATCCATGCGTCGGATGGGCTTGTAAAAAGTCTGTCCTGTACCTGATCTCTCGCCGGTCGTGTCGGTCTGCCGTCCCACTGGGTTATGAGAGTAAAGGAATAGAGAGTGCTCTTGTGTACTGCGCACACACTTGGGCACTATAAAAATACTCCTGGTGTTCCACGCCTTCATTTCGTTCACAGACCCAGACTAATAAACTAGTAAGCTCACGTGTGGTCGATTTAATATAACAGCGCAAAAGTTGCAGCTAACTAGCTCAACTCGATTTACTATGGTTAAATGGCTGAACGTGATCACACTCCTAATACCGGCACAGTTTGTTTTTGGCTATCTGTGGTGACAAACAGGTGAAAATAAATGAATTCTTGTGGAACAATAATCTCTTCTGGACTCTACTACATGTGTAGTAGAGATGTGGTTAAAATTTAACGTAGCTAAAGTAATTTTTTTCTAAGGTTTATAAAATATACTTGACATGATGACATGATCAAAAATTATACAAGCATAACCTAACAAAAAATTACTTCAGCTACGTTAATTTTTAACCACAATAATTTATCATCCAAATAGCAAATTACTTAACATGGCGTATTTCAACTAATATTTAATTATTTTTTAACTAATTTCACATAATTTGAAAGTGTTTCTATCGACTACGTCTTCAGTCTTAAGCCGCTGAACCAATTTTTATGAAATTTGCTGTAGAGATATTATTTTAAAATTTAAATACTTGACTGCGCCAGAAATAAACGAAGTTTTGCGCAACAAAGCGGGCAATGTCTTAATACCAACCTAAAATTGATTGCAAGAGTGAATTGGGTTAATTACTATTCTGAGTACTGCAAGTCAACAGTCGTCGACTTTTTAGATATCACAAGAAAAAACTTTAAAGTATCATTTCGAAATAAGAGGTAAAATTAAGGAAACCTTTATTCGATTCGCGAGAAACAAGTTTTAAATTTTTACACGCAAAAAATACCACAAATTTTTGATCAAAACTCTCAATAGCAATCACAACCCCCACGTTCTTGTGTAAAAAGTATTAACACGCGTTAAATAAAAGCGTGAAAGCGTAAACCGTTGAACGAGTTTGAATTGCAGTTTATACTCTACATCCTAATCCGGGAGATTGCCCTAACATAGCTTTTAACACGCAATAGTGACGTCACTTCTGTTTGTTTTACACCGATTATATTGTTTTAGACTAACAACAATAAGTCTTAGGTTTTGACTCAGTCTCGAAACAGTATGATGACTACAAAACGCTAATGTGAAACCAGCGTCAAACGGATTCTGATTGGTCAAAACATTGTACTCCGAAAGCAGTTTGATGTTTGACCTATGTATCAATTCCATTTTGTTGTTTAATAGGATCCAGGATTAATCTGCTTTATTGCCTGTATTGTACACAGATTCTGATTTTGATATGAGTTTATCTTTTCAACAGCCAACCAAAAGCGTTGGTGAATAAACAGTAAAAAAACCCTCGGAATTTGCGCCTTAATGTTGGATTAAATTGTTTTGTACGGCATGGAAAATTTTACCAAAATATAGTAGCCAGGAAACTAGTGCAAAATATGATAGTTGATCGAAGACCTAAACAATACGTTGTTTATACATGTGGCCCAGTCTTTAAAGGGGATGGATGAAACGCCATTTTATGCTGACATGTGTTTTTAAGGGATATCCATACTAGGGAAGGTCAGGTATCGTTGGACTGAAACCTGCTGTTGCGGGTAAACAAGTCTGTCCATCAAAGGTCCGACTCGTAAAGTATGTTTATGGTCGCACAAATTGAAGTCACTTCCCTTCCTGACCGGCGCTTAAAAGCCCTTCATGGCGTTTACTGTATCGAACAATGAACTAGCTCTGCCCGACCCTTTAACACGGATACAGGGTCTCTGTGACCCGACTGAAAATATTTATATCAGATTGATCTAACGTAAAATTCTACCATTAGTCGGTAGTAAAATAGTAGAAATATAACGTTCATCCGATCTACTACCGTAGAAATTATAAATCGGACAGACCTACCGTATTCCAACCACTGCAGCTAGTATACGATTCGTCGTCATTTTCAACACTTAAACATAATATTGTGTTGAAAATATATGCTAAAGTAATTTATCTAATCATATCCTCTCCTAAATCTAGGGCTATGTTCTCCAATAATTAAAATTCTTAATGAATATAATATAAAAATTAGTATAAAATGAAAATAAAAATTATTATAAAATGGATATCTGTAAAGATATCCAAGATACCAAAAAAATACTAGATTATCATAAGTAGTATTGAGATTTATGAGTAACAATCATTTTCATTTGAAATTACAGTTTACAACAAGTTCTTCCAGGATTGCATATTAAAAGATGTTAATTTTTGGACCTGTAATTCTCCGTTTACCGTTTACTCAGTAGGTACTGTGCATATTTCACCGCTGTAATTCAAAGTAATTCGACACGCCTTTTCTAAGTTTAAATTTGAACTGCGAGACAGACAAAAAAATAAATAAAAGGTTTTTAAGGTCGACTGTAATGTCGGATTTATTCTTCATCAACTTGACTCATCACTCTTTAAAAAACAATCAATAAAAATAAAGAGTGTACACTGTACAGTATACCTACATAATATTATATTATGCTTTTGTGTTTTTAAAAATAATACAAAAGAACTAATGTTTTAAACAGGGAAACCTGGTCTAAGCGACCATAGGGAGGTTTTCTAGTGTTAGTAATATCCATTTTGGCGCTCGCAAAATTTTAGGGCCTTTATGATTGGCTGCGAAGGTTTGGAGTAGCTATTTGTAGGGTAATCCTGGCTGGGTTAGTTATTGTGTTCGCTTATTGGGTCGCGGTGAGGGCTGTTGCGATAGTTTTAGCCCAGACCGAACGGAACTTTGATTTACGACGTTTAGTTGTAACTATGAGATATAAAACCTTATAATATATCATAGTTACTGACGATTTAGTTTGTAATTAGCTGTCTCGGCAAACGTTGTTTTGCCATATAAAGTATTTCTACTTCAACATTTGATACAAAATCTTACCCCCTTTACTATCCCCTAAGAGGCGTGGGAGGAAAAAATTTTATACACCAGATATTAAGTTGACACAGTAAATAATATGAAGTCCATTAAAGAAAAAAGTTTCATACAAAATCTGACCCCCTCTTTGGTAGATGTGTACTTCACTCAGAAGGTATTACTGTAATCATCCACAACGGATGCAAAGGCTTAGTTAGTTCATGCCTACTACATGAGTACCTTTGACGATACCTTATGTATTGCAATGATCAGTAGCAAACGACACGTGAATACATTATACAAATCGTTCCCAACTTCCACGGTTCTGTTTAAATTTCATACAGTTAAATGTACAGTCAACGGAATTATTGTATTTAGGTCACTTTAATTATATTTCAATTATACTAACACAAGTCTATACAGGGTGTAACAAAACTATAGTTAAAATAATTTATGGTGCTTATGGGTACTTTGGCAGTTAACTCTATATAGATAGAGTTCACTGTCAAAGTAGCAGCGCAAGAGAAACTTATTTTTTACTTTTGTATGGGAAAGTTCATGACGCTCGGGCGCTTGCTTAATATACAAAACACAAAATAAATTTAACTCCGTCAGTGCTACTTTCATAGTGAAATTTATGTAAGGGACACATACAATCCTAAAGTAGTAGTTTTGTAACACCTTGTAGATGCCTCAAGAGATTTAGGTTCTCAATAGGCCAGATCTTTTAGAAACTGATGGTATTTCAAAAAAACTAATTAAATTATTAAAATAACTATATGATGTTTTGTTTTTATTTGTTACATTACAAATGGAACTGACAATAAAAATTAAATGATGTGTTTTGTTTCAGAAATTAACCTGGCGTCTGCTACCATACTTACCATAGTTACCTTAGAACGAGGTAACTATGGTAAGTTCGAATTACTGGAACGAGGTGCCTATTTAATTTGTGCGAGCTATAATATGCTGCTGAGTGTACACATATTGCATGTGTTAGTTCCCAAAGTCGGCAGTTAGTTACAGCTTCAGATCTGATTCGAGCTTCAACTTTATTTACATTAATTCGTAGCGAGTTAATTATGAACGGACCATGACCAGAATTCTAATTCCAAAATGTTATTACTTATTTAAAGTTTTAATACTTTTAGTTATCTATAAGTTACAACTTAATAATTCTTCGTCATGACTTTTAAACATTTTATTACAATAATTTACAGGATGCTGAACTTTTATAAAATTACTTTGGTTTGTGCGTAAAACTAAAACAATATTGATGTTCAAATTAAGATGGTCTACTGTTATGGTTTAATTTTTACTACGCCCTATTTAGAAGTATTAGAATTCCATTGACTAAGTTGCAAAACCTTCTATTTAGGAAATCCGAGCCTTTTAGCTACTCGGTATCAGTAAGCAAAAATGTTAAAATTTCAAATTTATTTATTAAAAACTTGTTTTTAAATAAATATCGAAACAAATACACGGGCGAATTCCGAACTAATGTCAATCCACGGTTCGCAAGTTTTCAATATCGAAATGGACAACGGGGGTCGAAGCGACCACTTAACTAAATTGTTTATCAGTACGAACCTCCATCAATATATTGATATGAATTTTTACATCACTGAGTTCCACTTAGCAAATATAAAATGTGAATTCATAAATGTACCATCAGGGATATTATTCGTAGGCGGATCGACGTTATTTGGTCGAGTTATGTAGAGTCGGTGTTAGTTGTGACTGATATAATAATATTATCATTTATCCCGACCAAACAAAGTAGACCCATTATGTGTCTAAGTATTTTTTTTTTATTAAATAAGGGGACAAACGATGTTCCCATGTTCTCTGGGAGTGTGGTCTCTGGAAGGAGGAAAGAACTGCAATGCTAAACAACCTACTCTGTACATCGGGAGTCGCATACTACGGTGATCTTGTGGACAGCGCCAGGAACTTCCGTGCCTTCAAGCGTTTTTGTCATAGTTATTATTGGCAACAATCCAACATATAAAATTGCAATATTAATTTAGCTATAGCGTAGTCAATTATTAACTTGTATTCCCGTGGTGCTTCCCCTTCAGTTCTTTGACTTTTGGTCATTGTAACTTTGTGCTGTCTCCCGCTTTGTATGGGGAGGGAATCTGGAATCTTCCTACTCCTCCTATTTTTCTTCTGATTAAATTCGTTGCGGGTCCCAAGACAGTTTAGCATGTCCCTCGGGCTCCCTGAGATCATATCAAAGGGTTTTCGTGGTTGGATACCGCTGTCGATCCTGGCGACACAGGAGATACAGTGGTGGGAATGTGTGGTGGGCCAAAGCCCGTTGAAAAAAAAAAAAAAAAAAAGGGGACAAACGAGCAAACGGATCACCTGATGGTAAGCAACTACCGTCGCCCATGGACACTCGCAACATCCGAAGAGCTGCAGGTGCGTTGCCGGCCTTTTAAGAGGGAATACGCTCTTTTCTTGAAGGTTTGTAGGTCATATAGGTCCGGAAATACTGCTGGTGACAGTTCGTTCCAGAGTTTTACAGTGCGCGGCAGAAAGTTACGAGAAAATCGCACTGTGGAAGACAAGAAATTTCTCTAATAGTACAAATGCGAAATGCTATCACTTCTGTATTTAATACTGGAATTGCATACAATACTGAAATGACAGGATAATAATTGTGTTTAGTGGTGAGCTTCGTGCGTACAGTGCACATTTAAAATTTACTAGCTGGTGCCCCCGACTTCTTCTCTTCTTGTCTATTATTTCGAGCGGATTATAATTTATTCGCATAGATAATTTTCAGGATTTAGGATCCTAAATTCAGGATGATAAATTCAGAGTTCCTAAATTAACCTATCAAGCCCCGTACAGGCACCGGTGATCGCGACAACAATATACACAATGGCATTTCCGAGAATATCCGATCGACGGATTAAGGGTCCGGGACACAAAAACACGATACGACGTCGTGTCGTACGTCGTCGGTAAGAGAGAGTAGTCTGTGAACCGCATTAAGATTTTGATGCAAAAATGGAAAAATTATTAAAAATCCGCTGCGCAAAAATTCGTTTATCGCACGGGAACCGTACATTTTCCGGTATAAAAGTATCACATTATGTCCTTTCCCGAATCACGGGACTTAAAGTATATCTATGCCAAACAGTAAAATCGGTTCAGCGTTTGGGCGTGAAGAGGTAACAGTAAACAGACTCACTTTCGTATTCATAACTCAAAAGTTACCGTTAACTTCTGGATGACAACTTCTAATATTATTTCACAACATAACATTAATATTTTAGTACGTTAACCGTCCCAGTGATACACAATTCGGAATTGACCTCGGCGCATGTTTGTATGTACGTACGGGAATCCTGCGGGATCGGCCGGGATTTGTCTTCGTATGACGGGGATCGGCTTTACGTAAATGGAACCCCCATCCGTCAGCCGAGCCTAATGCCCGTAAGACGCACGTCGAGATATTCATTATGTTGCCATGAAAGTGCCCGAGCGACGTTTGAGATGCGCCTAATGGTTTTCTAGAAAATTGAGATTTTTCGAGCGACAGTTTTGGACCAGTATCCATTATAAAGAGTCTGATTGCCATTGCTGAAATGTCGTTTAGATCCTATGCTGTCTTAATCACAAAATGAATGCCCGAGACGCACGTCGAGAAAAAAAAGTGTGGTGTGAATGTGTGTTGAATACTTAAATGTTTTTATTATTATTATTTTTATTTTTTTTATATATTTTTGATCGGCGAACCTACTCGTATAAAGAATCAATAAAGGAAACTAATTATGATACGATATAAGATTACGATTTAGAAGAAATATTTAAAAAATATAGTTTACACGCTTTGAATCTTGTTAAAGCAGTAAATCAGCAAATAGCTCTGTTACTATTATAGTCCACACCGTCCACACGGTCTATTAAAAACAATGTTTTAAATAACTCTTATCCCATTGTAATTGTTACCATAATGTTTGCTCTTATTAAAATCGTTTTGTAACAATAACGTGGCCCCTCGATATACATAAAACTGGGTTGTTTTTATTCCGCGTAAGGGTATCAATTAGTAACATGTGCTATTTAAGGTGTTAGGGTAGAGTATAATCCGGCGAAAGGTACAACCATATTACAAGGATTTCTGTTGAACTAGATATCGCTACTTCCATAATAATCTAAATCTAAATACATCTAAATACATAATATATAAAACTCAAAGGTGACTGACTGACATGGTGATCTATCAACGCACGGCCCAAACCACTGGACGGATCGGGCTGAAATTTGGCATGCAGCTAGATGTTATGACGTAGGCATCCGCTAAGAAAGGATTTTGATCAATTCCACCCCCAAGGGATTAAAATAGGGGATGAAATTTGTATATAATAATAATGCTTCTTAACGCGAGCGAAGCCGCGGGCAATAGCTCGTATTATTATAAAATATGTGAAAGTGTGTCTGTCTGTTACCTCTTCGTAGTAGATAATAGCAGCCAAACTACATTTTGAATTAAATAAAAAACGCCAAACCGCTGAACCGATTTGGCTGGGTATGGAGATACTTGAGTCTTGGGAAAGGGCTATATACTTTTTATATACTTTTTATCCCGAAAAAATGTACGGATCTCCCGCGATAAGCGAATTTTGGCTGAACGGAGTTGCGGGCGTCATCTTTATATCTAATAAAAATATTATACTGTGTGTGTGTATACATACATACAGACTGCAGATGCTATAGTCATTAGTCACACTCGCTTACTAATAAAATATTAATGCAGTGCGCACTTTTCGAAAACTATTTTAAGTCCGCTATCTATATCTGTCAAGTTCATTTTCCAATGTACCAGTCCTTGTCTGACACGTTAGAAAAGTCGCTTGACGAAGAACAAAAGATTATGCAAGTACATAACTTTTTAACCCACTTTTTAATTCAGAATGTAGTTTGGCTATAACTCTTATCTTCTTACATTAACTTTATCGTAACGTATTGTGCGTGAAAAGCAACATATTTACCTGTACTAATTTACGTATTTGATATGGTAATTCTTGTGGTGATAACACTTTTTAGGTAACACTATTGTGCTATTAATAAAAAGTTATGCCAGCTACGTGTTATAAAATAAGATACGTATGTTTCTTTCGCTACTCTACAATTGCTCTATTATGTGTAATTACTAATTACAAAGATAATAATAATATTTACTTAACATAATTTCAAATTTTTTATCAAGCATACCATACTCCATATAGTATAAAAGTTAGGTAGCGTACATCATGTCGTCTAATCCCGTGCTAAGTAAAAACTTGTGTCATGGCAATCGTGTGGCAATCAGACAACGGATATACGCCGAACATTATACCTAACTTTACTAGACTATAAATGAAATGAAATGAAATGAAATGAAATGAAATGAAATGAAATGAAATATCTTTTTTATTAAATTTTTTTGTTCCTTGTAGAGTGTTTTAATAAGCCCTGGATATCTGGAGTTAAAATATCACGAAGAGGTAAGTGAAATCGGGCGATTTTACTTATCTCTTCTACGAGAATCGGTCTTCTGCCATTCAGTTTTCGTAGCGTCTTCAAGTTGCACATTTGAGCACGATAGCGTTATAATCCAAACGTGATTGAATTGAAGAGAAGTTTTAGTTCTACATAGAAATTATATACATTTCATTAGGGTGTGTACGTGTTTCTTGTAGAGAGTTCACTGTGAAAGTATCAGCGCTGAAAGACGATTTTTTTTTTCACTTTTGTATGGGCCCGAGCGTCACGAGTTTCCCCATACAAAAGTGAAAAAACAATTCGGTCTTTCAGCACTGCTACTTTCACAGTGAACTCTCTACAAGAAACACGTACACACCCTAATGAAATGTATATAATTTCTATGTAGAACTAAAACTTCTCTTCAATTCAATCACGTTTGGATTATAACGCTATCGTGCTCAAATGTGCAACTTGAAGACGCTACGAAAACTGAATGGCAGAAGATCGATTCTCGTAGAAGAGATAAGTAAAATCGCCCGATTTCACTTACCTCTTCGTGATATTTTAACTCCAGATATCCGGGGCTTATTAAAACACCCGGTTTAAAATGTGTCAGAGCGCCGCGCCGCGCGGTATAAATAATGCTGGACCTTTGCGAAAGGATCGTGTGGACAAGTTACCCAGTTATAGTACGAAATTCACCAAACTTCTGTCAATACACTGTATTAGGTTTTGTCATATAAATTATAATGTTGGATGTAAATAGGTATAATATGAGAGGGGTGTGCTTTGGCAGGAGTGGTCTGACTCGACTAGATTCAACAATGTAATACTGGTGTGATGTAATGCTTATGACTTGCGAGTAAGAGCAAAGAAACTCAAGGAAGGTAATATGTAATAGAGGAACAAAAATAAAGTAATTATAGCCAATACATTTACTTATGTCTTACTAATTTATCTTTAAAATATAAAATATGTATTTTAAAATATAAACTATACTGATAAAACCATTTACATAAAAAAACATTTAACAATTAACAACTAATAGGCAGACTTGAACAGAATCCAGATTACTAAAAAATCTGCAAAGTCACTTAGTTCTTTTCTGATATCCCCAGGGGGTTTTATCTGAAACGATCCACTTTAAAATCTCTAAGCTACCCTTTGTAGAGAATAGATTCTAAAAAACAGACGAAATAAAGTTTCATAGTTGAATTTTCATTTATTAACCTACTATACAAACTAAGACGTTTTAAGAGAGATGTAAATATTATAAAATTTTAATATCTGCAGCAATCGAAGACAAGCGATTTCCCTCTATAAAACATAAATATTCAACATTCAATTTCTTAAAAAACATTCTGTTAATAACTCTACAATTTTCATAAACATTATTTGACCCGTAGCAGGGTTACCGATCTCGAGAAGATCGTGGTACAAAAACGATGAACGGAACGGAAAGTAAGAACATAATAAGTATTCTCAGGGTTTTTTTGTTATTTCAAAACAAGATAGGTATGCCATGTGATTTTTCACATGATTTTAGATATTTTTCATTAGATTTGTTTATTGGTTTACTGGATTGGAATAATGTAAATAAACCTTTTCGAATTGTCTTCTTTGATCTTCGTGTTTAAAAAGCTACCTTCCCATCAAAACAATCAACACATAATATATATTTAATCCATTAATTATTATAAAACGATATCATTTTGCTATTATAAACAAGTTTATAAGCAAATAAGCCCTTTTGAAAACATTTTCCTGTGGTTCCTAAGGTGGTAGCCCTACCACAGGGCGGAAAAACTCACACATCCAATCTCACTGAGATCCTTTTTACCGTCTCTATGAATATTTCAAAGAATGGGGTAGGTGGAACCGTCTAATGATCGAATACGTAATCTCGGGCGTTAGTTTCTTATAAATATTTAATATGCACTGAATCCTGATATGATTGAGGTCGCACTCGCATTGTAGATATATTGAGGTAACCCAAGTTGAGTTTAGGCACTTGACAGTGGCTTGTTTCTGTTTGCGTAAGGATAAGAATATATGGATAAGATGATCCAAAATGTTTTTATTTTTTAGGTTCCTTCATCAGACCCTGTTCTATAAAAAGAACCTGAACCAAGTTTCATAAAAAGAACTCTAGCAGAGGTTTTGTCACGTATCTCAAAAGCTCCAAGGAGCCATCCAGAAAGAAGAAGAAAAAATATCTGCTTCCGACTATCGAGCAAAATTTTTTTTACCTCAAACATTGGTAGAGCTTAGAACACAACATAAGATGTGGCCGAATTACACACACATCACACAAACACATCTACCAATTTACACCTTTACGTCCCTCGGGTTATTTTTAACTGTCGAGTAATTCAGAACGGGCAGAAGTTGTAATTTGTGGGCGAGTTAACATTGTGCGAATTAACTTTTATCAAGCTAATAATATCATCCGTCGTCCCACGCCGTTTAGAGTTCCTTGAACAAGACACCAATGAGCAAAGTAGCTTCCTGATAAAAAAAGCAATTGTTGTTATTACACAACGCAGTTTCTTCGTAATCTTTACTCATATTATTATTAAAACAAAAGATATTATAGTGTGTTTGTATGTCTCTGGGCCCCTTAATGCTTAAGCTGCTTAACTTAATTCAATAGTTTAGAGATGCTCTGACGTCCAGGAAAGGACACAGAATAAGTATCACGAGAAAATATACGTTTTCCACACAATAAACAAACGGCGCGAAGAAAGTTATTTTTTTAACACAAACATTGTCATAAGAACCAAAACATGAGAACGGCAGACAGTTACATACCTTGTTGCACTGTTGCAAAGCTGTCGCAAGATACAAACTCACCCTGCGGAACCCGTATTTTACGTGCGTATTCTCGCTTTATAAGTATTTGGCTTCAATTCCCGTCGTTTTTGCCAAAGCCAATTTGCCGAGCGACCGGACGTTCGAGACAAGACTTTTGTTTACTAACAACCTCAAAGAAAATCATTCGTTCTCTGCAGGTAAGAAGTAAGACGAAGAAAAGTTCCGAGGTATTTAATTTATTTACCTTACTCTAACTGGTGTAAAATGATCTCAGACTGAGGCATTAGAACTGTGGCTGGAGAACATAATGTTAACTAAAAATAGACTCTTATAAATTCTTACTATATAAATGCAATAGTTTGTTTGTCTGTTAGCTCTTCACACTTGAAGGAAAGGAATATTTAAATGAAATAGATTTTGTTGAAGACTTGTCTAATGTAATATTGACCATGCCTGAAAGAGACTTCCAATGAACTGCATATTATCTTGTCATGGTTCCACTAACGCTGCCGCGGATAGTAGTACTCTACAATCAGTGGGGTTAGTGGAACTAATATACTGTATTGCAGGTATTTATAGTCTTACTACATAAAGAGCATGATAAATTCAAAACGATGAAACGAATATTCAAATCTTTCCTTTGTATCCCACACTTGAGCCACATTTTAGATTTTTACCAACAAAATTTTAAAATTACATTATAATATAGTATTGTCATACTATAAAATATGTAATTTAAAAATTTTGTTCGCCTTACACTGTTTTTAATATTGGACATTTGTCAATGCATTACAATTTTCAGGTTATCATAGTAGCGCTAGGTTCTTATTGTTCGTCTAAAACCGATCTTAAAATTAATGCATAAATGAAATGGTTTTTATCGTTTGCGAGCCAGTAAATTCCATTTATCATTCGGTCGGAGGCCATAATGACGCAGGTGATATGTCGATTTTCTCATAAACTCCGCTTCGTGTCTCACATAAAACTTTATGAGCGTGAAAACTCTTTACCATGTGACTGGATTGAGAAGAAAATTATTTATTATTTTTTAATGCGATAGAAAAAATCTTTTTTAAGCTTTAAATAACAAATAATTTTGTAGTCGGTAACAGTGTCAGGAGTTTATAATATTATGGCAAATTAAATAAATATAAGAGGCATAAAACTTGGAGCATTTACGAGTGTTTTATTCAAATAAGGATGTAACAATAAATTGACTATAGTTTTATGGATGACCACATAAAAATATGAATTTTTCTACATATTCCCCCCAAAATTTGTCCAACTACAAAGTTTTCGCTTATTCAAAAACAAACATGTCCACTATAGCCTATCGTTGCCTTGTGCTAGCAATGGCCGGCGACGACACCAGAAAACTTAAATTTTCCCCCAAAACTCTAGCCGAATCTACATAAGATTCGATCAGACAATATTCTTTCTATATTTTCTTCTCTACAATATTATGGTCGATTTGTCAAAGCAATGAACAACGAGTACTTACTCGTATAACTTTTCTATGAAGTATTTCTTAATTAATTTAAAAGGTATTATTAGAATATACAATAAAACTAAATTTAAGATAATCAAATACTGTTTTTCTTTATTTTTACTATTTTGGAAATTGTCCTCATTTCTTTAAATTTTTTTCACACTTAATATTTACTTGTACTTCCAGTAAAATAAATATTTCGAAACGTATTTTTTCCTAGAAACTATATTTATAATTGTAATTATATTATACTTCATAGACATAAAAAATATGTTAAAAAAAATGGCCAAAAAATAGTTTGTCTCGTTTCATTCCATTAACCTTCCCTTAGTCCGTTTTCACCTGAAAACCACTAAAGTGTCCTAAAACTCGATTGCACCTCTTTCATTTTCGCTAAGCCGCAAGCGACATTAAAGTTATGTACGACTTATAACATTTAAATCGAAATAATATCCATCTCTCACATTTCTCCCGGCGGTGGTAACTGGAGTAACACACCCAATTAAGGACAACATGTCTCCGGGGCGAGGTTATTTTCATCCCCGTATTGAAGACCATCGCAGTCAAATCATTAGTGGATCTGAGTGGGGTAATTTAAATGACAATTGTCGTCTATTCAAATAAAATCTTTGTCCTTGATGACAAACTGCAGTATTGAAGCAAAACCGTTACTGGTAGAGCCTTCAAAGGGGGTGTATTTTATATAAGAAAGGATTTTTTTTTAATTTGACTCCAAATGCGGTGGAAGGGGAGTGAGAAATTTAACGGGACAACAAAATTACTTAATCTGATTTGCTCTTTATTTTTCAAAATAGCAAGCAAGCATGAAAAAGTAAAATATATTTTATAAGTTATAAGATTTATATAATTTATCAAAATTAATACAAAAGTAGGTTTTACCGTGAACGAGGACGAAACACGTGGAAAAATTTAAGTCAAAATTCAATTAACTAATAAAATAACATAAAATAACTTATAATAAAATATATAAAACGTTTAGATCTAACAGGCACATTTGCTCTTAAGGTTAAAATATAATTAGCCTACTAGTGAATGGTGATACTAAGCAAACATTGAATTCCTTAACAATATTTGCACCACAATATGTGAAAATGACGTGTTGTATGGGGTAATTGTGACCAGGATAACAGAGGCAGTTAGGAGTTGAGACAGTCGCGCTAGCAGCTGTTTATGGCGCACGTAAAAAGTTTAACCCTGTAATGTGCACCCGCCCGAGAAACTACACTTCTAGGGCTGCCAACAACCATAATAACCATATTTAATACACTTTATATAGTGATACTAGATGGCGCCCGCAACTCCGTTGAGCCAAAATTTGTTTATCGCACGATAAAAAGTATCCTATAATATATTATCCTTTCCCCCGGACTCAAAGTATCTCTCTCAGTGGTTTAGGCGTGAAGAGATAGAAGACAGAAAGACACACTTTCGCATTGATAATTCATAATATTATGTAATAAACTGTAAACTGAATGTATTTTATACTATACAGTATACAGTTTTATTTATTTAAATCTCTATAATATCTCTATTTAATAACAGACAAATAGACATTGGTGTGAGACATGAGATTAAAAACGAATTCTAAATACTCACCAATTGAAATGGGGCATATTCGGTCAATATGAATATTTATTGATCAAGTTATAAAAATAGTCGTTGTTATCATCTTATCAGTCATATAACAGTATTGACTATTGACTAAAGTCTAAAACACCCTTAGATAGTATATATTTATCTAAAAATTGAGCTAGAGAGAAAACTTATAAACATGAATGAATGATACGGCCACTGAAAAGAACATGCAACATATGCTATTGGCGCCGCGTAGTCATAAAATTTAGTCTAAAATTTACTCCAGGCAAAAACGTAATACATATTATTATGCAATTTAAATAGTGATATTGAAAAGTAAATGTTTTTATTACAGCCCTACGGGCTAGGTAACTTCAGTACAAACGTTAGCCGTTTCTGTGAAACGAAACACTACACTCGAACCCACAACCGACCTACGATAAAAGAGAGTCGCGTTTCCCGCTATATCTGGGGCACGAGAAAATAGTTCTTAAAAACAATGATATCGAGGGAAAGAAGTTTAATTTTCTATGAACAGGGGCTGGTTAATTGAAGCTGGTTTGTCGAGTTTTTGCGTCCAGCATCACTCGACTGTTCCGAGTGGAGTCTGGAAAGTTCGTTGTTCCGAGGGGTTGTCGGTCGTTAAAATTCCATGAAGTGGTTTCTTATTCCAGTGCTAGTTCATGAAATGGCTTAGGATTATTAATGTTTCGCCCGATTCTTGTGCCTTCGATTCAGAGCGTGATAATCGAGCTAAGTCGATGTTTGGCTATTAAATAAAAGTGAAAAATAACTTAGTTACATAATTTGTGTATATTGCCTGAAAAGCAATTTTAAGAACTGTACCGCTAGCGAGCCATTGCCAGGCATGGTAACGGCAATTAGCCATACAAACTGTGGCTAACTTCTATACGGCAAATAAAATCTCGCACTCAACACGCAGGTAGCGCGGTGTCTAAACTGTTAGCACACCTTAAAATATAATTAAGCTCGTTCTACACCGAGCTTAAAGCCTGTCAAGCCCAGCTCCGATCCTCATAACAAACTTAACAAAACCACTACTTTGCAATAAGTTTACCCTTTGTGCGGGGTTAAGGATATTGGCGTGTATAACAAGCTAACTACCGTAGCTTACCACATGTTTCAAGCGTTCCAACCGCGCAGTTTTTGATACAAGGAGTAAATACCGGCAGGTAATTATTTAAATAACTATATTTTGCAATATATGATATTTACGATTATATGTTGTAGAATTTTTTTCGTGACTTTGTATAAGTAATATGAAAACGAATCCCGAAGAGCTACACTTTGCCGCTATAAAAGTATCAACTTAGGGCCTGTTTCACCACTTCCTGATAAAGTGCCGGATAGGATATCCGCGACTTTTTACAGATTCTTCATACTCTATCTGTCAAGTTAAGTGTTGGATAGCCTATCCAGAACTTATCAGGAAGTGGTTTTTAGCTGCAACATAATATTTTATGCTCTACTTTTTACAATTTTCTATACTACTTACCTACTCTACTGTGTTCAACAGATTCGGATATTTTGAATCACCTATTTACGCGAGATAATATATTTTTTTCTAAGCGTCTGAGTAAATATTGTAGCAATAGACTTTTTTCTCAAAATATCCGTAGATACCTCGTAGATACCTATACCTTTTACCACATTTTACCACACCTCATTTAACGATACCATAGTTTTTCAGATCAGAATTGTAGACAAAATATAATATATAAAACTCAAAAGTGACTGACTGACATGGTGATCTATCAACGCACGGCCCAAACCACTGGACGGATTTAGCTGAAATTTGGCATGCAGGTAGATGTTATGACGTAGGCATCCGCTAAGAAATTATTTTGATCAATTCCACCCCAAGGGGCTAAAATAGGGGATGAAAGTTTGTACATAATAATACTTCTTTATGCGAGCGAAGCCGCGGGCAATAGCTCGTAGTGTATGTAACTAGTAGCACACCCTACAATATAGTAATAGTTTTTAATATCTAAACTGCAGACATGACATAGCCAGATGGTAGATACAACATAATATAGCTAGAGGCAGTAGGTATATAAAGTAGGTATATTATATTTGAAGTAGTCGAGGCAGCAGCGCGGAGTAATTCCAGTAATGACCTGCTTCCCTTTAGGGCATTCCGAGACGAATTGAGTTCCTCCACTGCGCGATCTCGCTCAACTATTACTAGTATATCCGCGTTAGTTTTGCAGTGCAATCAAAATATTTCAGTGTTTGATAGCCAATTTATCGAGGAAGGCTATATTTTATCACGCTAAGACAAATAGGAGTGAAGAAATAGAGGAAAGTGTGGAATAAACGGGAAAAAATATTTGAAAGCGCTTATCTCACGAACTACGTGAGCAATTTTTATGTTATTTGGCACAGATAAGAAGTAGACCACGTGAAGGATCATAGGCTATTTTTTTTTGTGGACTAATTTGTCTGTGAAATATCTGATTTACGCGGGCGAAGCCGCGCGGTACGTCTAGTATTAGTATATAAGTAATTTTGGTGACTTGGCACTTGGCAGTGAGATCCCAGATTAGTGTGGTTTAAGTTGTTTGAAAATAATATGATAAATATGTAGAGTCCACTCGGACTAACTGACGTCAAATAAAATATTTACGTTTAATAGACAGCAGCGGACTTAATTCTTGGAAGGACGAGCGATAAATTTCAATAAAAATCTTATTGAGAAATAAAAATAGCTATTTGGTGCGAGACAATATATCAAAACAGAAGTCGCTGAAATAAAACCTTAGAGTGGTCGTTCAATATTAATGGCTCAGCGTACACTTCTTGCGGGCTTATTGTAGCCTTATATTGGTGCACTAGACGGTATTTTATATTGTTACTTATGTGTGAGTAATACTATTCCTATATTTAATAGTATAAGCTAGTACGTTTTACAAATTCAGGAATAAATTTTGAACTATAAGTTCTATTCTAACAGTAATTAGTGTTCCTTTGACTTGTAAGTAATTCTTATCTACTAGATATTGCTCTGGATTTAAAACAAATAAATCCGCTGGCACTGTGCATATTTAGTGGGCTACGAAAAGTCTGAAAAGGTCCAATTCAAAATACAAACAACATTAAATGTTTTATAATAATCGGGTAAATGCGACGAACATTACGTCAAGCGAGATTATAACACGATCATCTGTAATACCAGACGATACCCAGGAGACCAAGCATTGTGTCTTCAGCCGTTATTGTATAGTACTCTCAAAGGAATTCGTAGTAAATAGTAATTGAAGTGATCATGTGTGTTAATGTCTTCATTTTATTACATTTTGATGCTGAAAACGAACATATTTGATCTATTTAAATAAGCCTTTTTCACGTAGGGCAATGATGGAGTACCATGATGGAAAATGTGTTCAAAGCACGTTGAAGATAAATATTCCCTTCTACACTTTCATTCAAGATAAGAAGAAAAGACAAATAAGCTAAGTAGCTAAGTTTTAAAAACTTGAAGAAACTATAATTAATTGTAATGTAATAACATTACTATTAATGTTTCTTGTTTGCGCCAGGCGTGATCACTATGCAGCCTTAAATTTTGGTGTATGTCACAAGATTTATGTGGGAAAGGAGCGGATGGAAAAAGGCACAATACCTATGTCGAAACACAAGACTTATAATAATTACAGTCCGACAAGGCTTTATATTATGAATGTGTCAATGATGTCAAAAGGCGCTGCTGGTAAAAGAGAACTGTCAGACACTTGTCAAAAATGACGTTTTTGTATGATAGAAGCGTTTAGTTCCTTTTCTCGTCACGTTCATGTAGAGCCTTGTCGAACTTTACCTAGAATTTTTCGTGCATACTTTGCACTACTTGTTAGGGAACATACCCATACTACGTGACCCATTTAGGGGGGGAGGGGGGTCTTTAAAATACTACGCTCGGTCACAAGAGGGGGGGAGGGGGTATATTTGTCACGTAGTCAATTTCGCCGAGAGAAACGTCATACGAAAATTTTTTTTTCTCGCCATTTCACTCTTTCTACTTGCAAAATGATTAAAAATTATTCTTGTCAATACCACGTGAACATTTTAAGGGGGGGTTTGTTATGGCATATTATACTACGCGTGGTCACCAAGGGGAGGGAGGGGGTCAAATAATCTTAAAAAGTAGGTCACGTAGTATGGGTATGCTCCCTTAATTAAATTACACGAAAAAGAGTGCAAGCTAAGCAAACAGACTCAATCAAAATATGTCTGCATAGCGCACTATCTTCATTGAACGACGAAATTAAAACGTAATATTGATGGGCGAGCTCATAAAGACAGTATGAATTAAAATAGGCGCTAGCTGCGGGCGACCACGCCGCAATATACCGCCGTGTCAACATTTGCGGACGCGCTATGAGCTCCGGCCTCCGTGTTGAATAAACTGAAAAAATCCCTGTACATGAACGTCGATGGCCGCCAATTATTACGACACCTTAAAGTATACTTTAGATAAACTTTATATTAGCTTAAAATAAAAGTTTTGATTTTATGTTTTTGTGATTGAAAATATATTTAACTAAATATCCCGGTGAACTTCGTATCACTTCCCTCCAAATATAAACCTTCCCTGGACTTGGTACTACTAATATATATATTCTGTGCCTGGACTTCCACGTTACAGGGGCGCCGAGTTTTTCAAATTCTTGTGGGTGCTCCAGTTTTATAGGGTTCCGTACCCAAAGGGTAAAAACGGGTTACTAAGACTTCAATGTCTGTCCGTCTGTCTGTCTGTCTCCAGGCTGTATCTCAATAACTGGCGTGCGTGAGAGCGGCTTGGTTTGTTTTTAGGCGCGCGTATTACGTATATTATTCAAGTAAGTACTTACCTATAATAGTTAAAAGATGAGAAAGAAAATTATTTCAGATATTCATAATCGTGGGTGCTCCGCACCCACTGACTTACCTCTCGTGGGTGCTGGAGCACCCGAGTACCCATGGTGTCGGCGCCTCTGCACGTATATTTCAAGAGATTAGCTAAATCGGTTCGGCTGTTCTCGACTTTTAGCGAGACTAACAAAATATTAGATTAATTTTAATTCATATAGATTTAAGACATGGAAGTATTGTGATAATTTTTGAAGAGACTACTCTAGCGCCTTTGTACAGATTTTAAAACGTTAAACCAGGAAAAGTGACCCTAATTAAAAATTCATAAAATGAAAGGATAAGTAGACTGGCTGGTGCAACGTAGGAGTGGAAGAATTATGACCCTCTCTTTTTACCGGACGAAAATATAATATGCCCGCTGTTTGTGTGAGAGGTTACATTAAGTATATTATATTTTATTAGTACCTTTCTATGTACAGTGTAGGCCTACCTACGTTCCCCGAGAGAGTTGCGATGCGCGTTGTGTTCCTGCGTATCGCGACACAAAGACGACCGGCCTATGCAAGCCCCCCATGTGGGGCCTCTGTTCGGCCTAGGGGGACAAGAAACCCCAACAGCGCGGGCCTGCTTTGGGTGAGCAGGCGAGCGCGGACGGAAGCCACGGAAGACATGTAGTACACCCTCGCGTCTCTTTTGTATAATAAAAAAAGTTATTGCATTATCGAAGCTATCATTATCGGAATGCAATAAACATTTTTACAAGGCGGGGGGATCAAAGGACTGTTGTCAATCGGGTTATAGCGACAGGATCTCAGTTTATCCCGTATTCAAATACGAATGAATAAGCCCTTTTATGTATATCCCCGTCACACGCTCCGACTTACAGGTTCTACTCAGGACAGAGGACATGAACGACGCAATTACGCAATAATGTATAGCGTACATAATATACCGCTTTTTTTTTGTTTTTAATATGTAACAATATTTTTGCCTCATGCTATAAGTTACTACTACTAAACTAATGTGTTAAAGTAATACTGCTTTAAATTCGTCAGTTCCGGGAAGTAGATAACTTAATAATTAGTCCTAGAGGCTGAAGAAATAAGACTTATTTTCGATAAGAAAATTAAACAGTCTCTATATTATGTAGTAAATTATGAGCTCTACACTTCAACAAGACTATCCGACTCTCAGTTTTTAAGTTCAATATCAAGTTTTTACCGTAACAAAACAGCTGCACTCAGTATAGTCCAACAGGTAGAGGTGCTACGACGTAGAGGGTTGTAGTCTATGGTCTGTCTGGTAGGAAGGTCGGGACGTGTAGACGGGGTATAACACTAGATATTGGCTTGACAAAATTGTACAAGTTTAAGGCTACATTAGCTCGTTATTTTCGTTGAATCACCGTACTTCTGTCATTTGTGTGACACGGGGTTTACGGTGGGCTTTACGTTACTACGTGCTACGGCGTAGAGGGCCGTATATGGTAGACGTTAAATACGTATTATAATTATTATTTACAGTATATTATTATTAAATTGTGTGTTTGTGTGCTTTAAACTTTTTTCTTAATATAATATGTTACATACCTATTCGTTATTAAGTTCTACAAGATACCTTAGGGCCTATTTCACCACTTCCTGATAAGGTGCCGGATAGGCTATTCACAACTTTTTGACAGAATCTCCATACTTTATATTATGTCAAGTTAAGTGGTGATATGGCACTTATCAGGAAGTGGTGAAACAGGCCCTTAATCTATGTAAGGCGTCTCCCAGACAGACGCGGGCAGCGGTGGCGGTCGCGGCGGCGGTCAGTTGTTTGTACTGCCACCGCCACCGCGTGTCTGTGTCGTTCCTAGAACTCTCAAGTCATCCAACTGACCGCCACCGCCAGAGCCACCGCCACCGCCACCGCTGCCCACGTCTGTCTGGGAGACGCCTTACACGTGCCATTATTACAAAACTATACTATAACATTTCAGTTAGAGAAATCAAAAGGCGCTACAGTGGAAGTGATGAAGTCTTTAAAATTTAAATAATACAAAATATATAATAAATAATACTTTTGTCATCGCCATAGGTTTTATTCAATAATATAAGATCTATTGAAATCAGGATATATTTGTTGATGATGGAAATACATAAGCATTCAGACATCAAAATTGACAGGCACAACTTTACCGATGACGAAGGTGGTTGTATTTATACTTGGGAGGAATAACATCCCTGGAATATGCTGCAGAATATTATGGACCGTATAACTATTTAAATAAGAGTTTTATAAGACAGACCACGAGTCACGACAGACAGTGGTAAACATTATAATGCATGACTGTTATCTATCTTCTTCTTATATATAAAAATGGATTTTCAAATGTGTTAGTCGCGCTAAAACTCGAAAACGGCTGAACGGATTGGGCTGATTTTAGTAAAAAAAATATTCGTAGAAGTCCAGGGAAGGTTTTAAAGTGACACGAAGTTCAACGGGACTGCTAGTATTATTATAAAACGTCAAAACACCAGCCGCTCTAAGACGCGCAAACGAGAAAATCTCGAGATATCTCACTCTCGTGTGGAGTTATATTGTCGATAACGACATAATGTCAAAATCATTTTTCGACATTATGTCGATAGATTTTGGCGACAGATCTACACGAGAAAAATGTATAATGTCATGTTAGGGTCAATAGAGATAAAGAGAAAAGCCATCAAACAAACAAACCACCACAAAATTTTCTCGTTGGCGAATGCTAGAGGGGCAGGATATAATTTGATTTAAAAAATTGATTATCTAGTATAATGAAGTTTGCAAAAATATGTCGACAATCAAAAGCACCAAAATTCGTTAAACAAACGTAAAGCAACGCACGAGTGGGCCCAAAATTGGCTAAAAAAACACGTACACGATAAACATTCGCCAATTTGTTTGTGAAATTTCCACAAAATGCATTTGCCGGTGGATTCGTACAATTTCATAATTTGCACACCCCTAGGAAAACATTCGTTCACTCGTCGCGGCCGAAAATTTCGAAAATAAATAACGTCGACGAGCTGACGGTGACGGTGATGTAAAATAAATTGCGTTTAATTCGCGAAAAAGTTCACGCCAAATTGTCGATGTTACATAGTCGAGACTGTCGACTCTACTCCAGCTCTGGATTTACGTATGTAGGCAGTATAGGCCATGATCTATGGGGGAGGGGGGGGGGGGGGGGGGGTAATTTGGTACCTCCGTACCAAATTTCATCAAAATCGTATAGTTTAAGAACAGTTTACGCGCAAATCATAAAAGTTTATTGTGCGGAAACCGTACATTTTGCCGGGACAAAAAGTATCCTATGTCCTTTTTCCGGATTCAAAGTATCTCCGTACCAAATTTCAGCAAAATCGGTTCAACGGTTTGGACGTGAAGAGGTTGTTACCTCTTCACGTCCAAACCAAACCGTTGTCTATTGACAGACAGACAGACAGTCAGACACACTTTCGCATTTATAATATTAGTATGGATATAACCTAAATCAATAAATATAGCAATGCAGCTCGAAATTCAAGCTCTGGCAACGCAACATATCTATTTATTACTGCTTAACGGTATAATTACTATACTTAATAATAATTAAATAAGGGTACATAACCTTAGTTAACTATAGTATAAAAATAAGTTAGTAACTACAGCTATACAGCATGACTGGTGAGACATTACCGATACTGGAGAGTATTCAGTACTCGATTCTCATTATAATTATGTAATAAAATTAGGTACTTAATTTTTTACCAAATTTCCCTTTAAACAAATGAATCATGGACACTTAGTAAATTAGGTACTACGCGGCCGGCGCGGCGGCATGCGCCCCGCGCCGCGCGCTACCCCTCCCGCGCGCGGTGTCCATGCGTTGGGTTAATAATTATTTAACCTTAAGCTACATTTACTCAGAAATTGGTACTTTTTAGGGTTCCGTACCCAAAGGGTAAAAACGGGACCCTATTACTAAGACTTTGATGTCTGTCTGTCTGTATGTCTTGAGGCTGTAACTCAAGAACCGCTATAGCTATACTTTTGAAAATTTCACAGATTGAGTAGGTATATCTGTTGCCGCTATAACAACAAATACTAAAAACAAAATAAATTAAATATTTAAGGGGGGCTCCCATACAACAAACTTGATTTTTTTGCTATTTTTTTCTCGATATCAATAACGGCAAACAATAGGCACTTGAAATATTCAAGAAATACTCAATTTTATTAGCACTTTAATAATTTATAATAAAATTTAAATGAATAAAATAATTAAGGGGGGCTCCCATACAAAAACACAATTTTTAGTCTATTTTTGCTCTATTGTGGTACGGAACCTTTCGTGCGCGAGTCCGACTCGCACTTGGCCGATTAGTTTAAACAGCCATGATTTTGTGTGTTTTGAGTTTTGACCATAAAGTTAATAATATACCTAGCGGATTCCGCTAATGATATTAACTTTATGGTTTTGACCTAACAATAATATTGTGAACTGAGGTCTGACGCTCGTCCAAGCTTTTTGAAGACTTTTTGCTACAAGTTCTAAAAATGAGTTTTACAAAGATAACTTTTTTCACAACAAAGATAAAATTACTTATACGACAAAAAGCTAGTCAATTATTATATTAACTTACTTTGTAAACATTACACTGCCAGGTTACTCTATCATTAAACCTTTTTCTTGTTAAATTAAACTTTATTTAACTCAAAAGAAGGTTCAACGCCAGATTTTAATTACCTAGTTATGTAAATTCATCAGTGGACAGTGCCACATAATGAGAAACTTTCCCTTCTAAATTGATTAAAAAGCAATTTAAAATTAATTTTCGCCATAAATTAAAATGGGTCGCGGTCCGTGCTCTATCGGGTCATCTGTGGTACGTTATTATTTATTAATTACCATAATTAAAAAGGAAATTAAGTTTGCGAGAAAGGGACGGCGACAATACAACGTATTATAAAATTAAATACAAATTTTGTTTTCTTCTACCACACATATTAGAAGGAAAATCAAAGCACTACGAAATCACTGAGTTTACTCGACGATTTCGTGAATGGTGCATTACAAGTTGCAACTGATTGCAACTGACTTAAGTCAGTCTGGCCCCCTGTTAAGCACTTGAAAGACTGAAGGGCTACTGTGACTTGAAGGTTCCGTTGACGGAAATATATTATTAATTATCACTTTCTATACAATAATTATTATATTATTTAATAAACGTCCATGACCAGGAAGTAGGAACACCAAAAACTTTTTGTTCCATCGAGGATTTGAACCTGCGACCGCCCGGCTTGAGCTACCAGGCGCCGAACCACAAAGCCACAGATATCATCATAAGTATTTCAATAAATTAATAAATGCAGTAGTATAATTATTATTTTATTAGGTAGGTATAATAGAATAACTTTTTATATTAACAAATCAAAAAGGTTATCGTATCATTGCACCTACCGTACTACTGCAATAATATATTTTTATTTTAGGTACCTACTAATATTTTCTGACTTCTGTAAACGAATCTGTAAAAGTTATTGCCGTAAACCAAGAAACTAATAAAAAAAACTAATGACGTTTTACGATTTTGATAGCTGTCAAATTGACAACATGTGCCGTCAATGTCACACATGTTTTCAAATTTCAGTTTAAAATTACTTTTGAGAAGGAAAGTTAATGTTTTTTAATAGTTTGTGGTGTTTCTTTTTATTAAAAATAGAAGATAAATATCGAATAAATCGTATTTATCAACTTTGTTACTGTTGCATAACTTCTGACCTTCGAATAGGTTAGTATATCACCCATACTGTAGTTCTTAGAATGGTATGAAATTGACCCTATTAAAACTGTGTTTCGGTTCAATAAAATCGAAAATGCATGAACTAACAAGCTCATCAATCGTGCCTCTCAATGTTCGTGGCATGAAAGAACTCGACAGACAAAAGTTTTTGCGTAAATTTACTGTTCCTATTCTTAGAATCCCCGAGGAGAAAGTATCAAAAATTACTAAAACTTGTAAGCCATACTTTTTGAAAATGGAAAATTTTAAGCCAGTACAAAGTACAACAAATAGCCGGTTCAAAGAAATTATTTTAAATCCCGAAAAAGTGACAAAATGGAGCGACATTTCAGAAAGTGACCATCAGGAACTACAAAGACATGGTGTAGATGAAGCCAGCTTCATAACCAAAGAGATCCAGTTGGGTTACGATAACTTTAAGTATGAAGCCATTTTTAAATCTGTTCTGCCCGAGGGCGAAGAGACTGTCAGTGGGTTTTCACAAATCGGTCATATAATTCATCTCAATCTCCGAGACCACCTTCTCGATTATGCTCCCCTGATCGGCCAAGTCCTTGTGGATAAAATTAAGACCTGCCGAACTGTTGTCAACAAGTCGAACATAATAGACAATACATACAGGAATTTTAAGATGGATGTGATAGCTGGAGATGAAGATTTCCTTGTGACAGTTAAGGAAAATCAGTGTCATTTTCAGTTTGATTTCTCCAAAGTATATTGGAATCCCAGACTTGGTAAAGAACATGAAAGAATTCTCAGCTTTTTGAAACCCGGTGATGTTTTATTTGATGTGTTCTGTGGTGTAGGACCGTTCTCCATTCCGGCAGCTAAAAGAAAATGTAGAGTGTTTGCTAATGATTTAAATCCAGACTCATTCAAATGGCTCAATGAGAATGCAAAGAATAATAAAATCAATAACAACTTCTTCAAATCTTTTAATGAAGATGGGAAAGATTTTATTTGTAACACGTTTAAAGAGTATATTAAAGATCTATGTAATGGCAAGGAACAGTTGCAAGTTGGAGCAAAAGTGCATGTCACAATGAACCTGCCAGCCTTGGCTGTTGAATTTTTAAAATATTTTAAACATCTTATTACTGACAAAGATTTATTAGAAACATTCAACTGTGATGTAATTGTATATCTTTACTGTTTTGCTGTTGGTGAGAATCCTTTTGGTGTTGCGAAACAGATGGTCATTGATAACATTGGTGTTGATATATCTTCAGATATTTTGGATATGTTTGATGTTAGAAATGTTTCACCTAAGAAAGAAATGATTCGGGTAACATTTAAATTGACTAAAGATGTCCTATTTGGTGTTGACATTGATACAGAACCTCCTGAGAAAAAATTGTGTATAAGTGATGTAAATGAAAACTAATAATGACCTGTTATTTCTGTAAGAATAAACTTTATTTTTATAAGTCTAATTGATATTTTATTAAACACCTACTCAGAAATCTATGAAATAAGATTCAAAGAAAAATAGTTGTGATTCAAAGAAGCTTTACATATTTTTGCTGTCGATTTTTTAAAATTACCTAACCATGTGTGCGATTCTGACAGCAGACTGTATGATCTAACTAGGACATATTGTTATCAACCAAGTAACAAACGTACAGTATAATATGAAATTCAAATAAGTTAATAAATACATAAAGAAGACTTACATTACTTATTTTCCTTGTTTCCTTTGGAGATAAAAAAACCAGTTTTTAAAGTTTTGCACTGTTCAAATGTGTTTAGCCATATCAAACTTTATTCTTTACATAATATATCTGCAATTGGCCTGTACTTACTTTGATCTTTATGCACATTATGTTTTTACAGAACAGTGAACCCTGATATGTGCACACAGTAACATGGATACAGAGGACTTTACTAATGCTTTACAAGAGTCAGAGCAGGTAATTTTTTTTTAATTTTTATTATTTATATAAAGAAGAGGCCATGTGGCATGCCCTTGTAGCACTCCCGCAAACGACATCCGACAAAAAAGTCAAATGAATGGTTAAAATTTTATTGAAGAACCATAGTTGTATAAAAAAGTATAATTTTACTGTCGAACGAATTGAAAAAAAGAGATTAACCCATCAAGCCCCGTAAGGACACCGGTGACCGAGACAACAAAAGAATACAAAAGCATTTCCTAGAATCCCATATCGGCGGATTAATAAGCATGTTGACTCCTAGGTAATATTTTTAAATTTCAATTATTATTGTTTAGTAATTAAACCATTATAAAAACCGCCGCGAATTTTAAGATAAGATTAAAGAGTCATAAAATTAAAATTTATGCCGATTTCAATCACACCAGGAATTATAATAATTTAACTATTGCGCATATCATTTTCGTTTGTGTTTAGTTCATATTTCATCATATCATATTTTATTGTCTGACTATTTCTGACTAACAAGCTAATATTTTCTTTAAATATCGTTTTTGATCGGCTGTAATTTTTTTAAGTATTATTTAAGTAATAATCTTTTTTATTCTAACGGGATTTTTACGTTTCAAACATTTAATTTTGTTTTTAGGTACTTAGAGAATGCTTTACAAAATTCCAGTTAGATGAAGTTTTATTTTCTTTCAATGGCGGCAAAGACTGCACTGTTCTACTGGACTTGACAATCAAAGTACTTAAGGAGTTCTATGAACCAAATCAAATAGATAGGTTGAAAATAGTCTATATCAGAACCAAAAGTCCTTTTAGAGAGATCGAAGATTTCGTGAAAAAGATAGAAGATTATTATAATGTTAAGTTAATTGTGTGTGAGGGAGAGATGAAATCTACTCTAGAGAAAATACTGAAAGAGGATCCTCTGTTGGAAGCTTGTCTAATGGGCACAAGACGGACAGACCCTTATAGCGAATCATTGCAGTTTATGCAGGTTAGTACTAAGTTTCCAAACATTACAATAACTTTATGCTAAAACAGAGTGGCACTGCAGGTACACAATAATATATGTGTTATGTGGCCTTTCGTTTATTTAAATTTTTAGTCATTTACATTTTATTTATTTTTAAATATTGTCTCTTTTCCTTTAGTATGTCTCCTTCCTCCTCCTTTATATATTTCTTTTTTTACAGAAAACTGATGCAGACTGGCCTCAAATCATCAGGGTGTCACCTCTACTCAACTGGAGCTACCATCAGATATGGAGCTACATATTCAAACACAAAGTGCCTTATTGTAGCCTATATGATAAAGGGTAAGTATGTTGACTCATCGTTACTTGTCTCTTTTATTCACACACGAATATAATTTTATTTCAGCAATTATATAATAGCTATAAAATTATATTCATCATGCTTTGCCGGTGCGCACTATAAACAACATTAGTATCATTCGTTAATATATTCGTATCACTAGTAAAAATTTCACAATATGTTCTTTTCTCTTGACTAGCTATGTAACGACCTTGCTACCATAGATTCTCATATAAACTATATTTCTCATAACATAAGAAGCAATAAAAATGGCTATCTACAATAAAATAACTTTATTTTCAGGTACACGTCAATTGGCAGCGTACACAACACGCGGCCAAACCCGGCGTTACGGTACACGGACGAGTGCGGGCGCGTTGCGTACCGCCCAGCGTACACGCTCGCGGACGCAACGCTCGAGCGTGCGGGCCGGGGGATCGTTAACGGACATTGAGGGTGTTAGAGTTGTGCTTGTTTGGTCACGCATAATTGGAATTATTTAAAAAAAATCATGGAATTCATTATAAAATATAACATCATAAACTTGGAATAAAAATATCCACATAACTTACAGACCGAGGCTTGGGGCCTGTTTCACCACTTTCTGATAAATTGTTGAATAGGCTATTCACAACTTTTTTGACAGATTCTCCATACTTCATCTGTCAAGTCAAGTGGTGGATAGCCTATTCGGCACTTATCAGGGAGTGGTGAAACAGACCCTTAGAGGCTTAAGCTATATTTTCCTCTGATATTGTAGCAGTAACTAAAGGTGCCTCTTTACAATGATCCACGCTGACCCACTATAACAAGCCATCGCCATTGTGAAGACGGCGTGTATGATGGCGGACGATGGTCATGTCAGTATCGTGTGTCTACACCAGTGATTTCCAAAGTGGTCCAGGTGGACCCCCAGGGGTAAGTCGGTAAACCTCTGCGGAGGGAGTCCGACATACCCCTGCTCCTTCCCCCCGAGGGAGCAGGGGATGCGTAATGCATTTCCCCTCCTCAAAAAAGGGGTCCACACTCCACAGTAGGCGGGTGGGTCCATGTAAATTAATTAGGTTAGCAGTGATTTATTCATATTCCATGTAAATTGAATATGAATAAATCACGTTAGCTTCTATGTAGCCTTGATTTGTCTTATTAGAAAGCATAGGACAGGGATGGCGAACCCTGCCTTATCAACGTGCCACTTTTCTAAATAATCACTAAAGTGTCATCAAATAATAATATGATCAGTAGCGTGCTTAAAATGATATGTCGCGTGCCATTGGTTGGCCATCCCTGGCATAGGCGGATAATCTGTTGTGAAAAACAGCGACTGTTACTTACAATAATAGCAAGTTTCATGGATTTATGGATTAGTATTGTAGGGTTGCTTCAGGGGTTCCGCGGTATGCACCAACATTTGAAAAGTGGGCCACGAAACAAAGGTGTTTGGGAACCTCTGGTCTACACAATGGCGAAGACATTTATTGGGCCAGCATGGACTATAATTGTAAAGAGGCACCTTTAAGAAACCAAAGCTTTGAGGTGACACCTAGCGTATTACGCTGCAGCGACGTTACACTACGCGACAGAAAATTCAGTCCGTTCTATGGAACTTGAAGTGTCGCATCGCTCCACGCAGCGTAGTTTCGCTGAGTGCAGTCTCGCCTTTAGGATCACAAGCATTGCGATGACAAAAAATAGGAAATTCTTTATCAACACAATTAACTTACATTGCATTAAATCACTCTAAAAGCTATTTTAGCATGAGCAGGGCAAGTTATCTCAATTTGCTGAACATCAATAATTATTAGATATATTTCCACATTGTGCCCTTTCATCTTCAATTTTCATAATCTTCTGACATTCGAAATGTCAAAAGATTATGAAAATTGAAGATGAAAGGGCACAATGTGGACATAGCTATTAGCTATTCAAACTATTATGTATACTTACTGAAAACTTGCATAATTAACGCCTCTGTGGTCTAGTGGTACATAGCGCGGCTCTTTAGTCTTGACTCAGAGATCGTGGGTTCGATTCCCGCGTTGGAAAGTGGAAACATATTGTTATTTCCAAGTTTGGTTAGGACAATGCAGTCTGCATGATCACCTGATTGTCTGACAAGATGATCCATGCGTCGGATGGGCATATAAAGTCGGTCCTGCGCCTGATCTCTCGCCAGTCGGTCGGTCTTCCGTCCCACTGGGTTATGAGAGTAAAGGAATAGAGAGTGCTCTAGTGTACTGCGCACACACTTGGGCACTATAAATTACTCCTGCGTAGCTGGCCTGATTTCAATGAAACCGGCCACCGTCACCAAAACCGGTGTGGGAGCTATTATTATTATTATTAATACGCCTAATGGATTTTGTTTTTAGTTGTAGTTAATTTAGTTACAAAATTATCGAATTTATAAAGTTACTTAAATAGTGCTTAGTTTATTGCAGTTAAACTGTCTTGAATACGATTTATATCATCAGTCATCAGAGAAACTTAAGTTTTGTTTTCTGAATTATTATTGTCAGAGAGTGTTAGTTAACATCAAGTCAACGCGATGATTTAAATAATAAAATCAAAAAATACAAGTACAGATACGTGTTTTTACAGCATCATCGCATTTTGGTTAATATGCCTTAATACTTATTTACACACTAACGTTGCAAGCTGCGAAAAAGCGACTTAAAACGTTGTCTTGCATCTCACTCTTTCGCTTAAAAAATTAATAAGAGCATGGTTACCAATATCATACTTAAGACAGCTAATAGTTACGTACCAATTGCCATAGGAAATACTTATTATTTAAGAATAGCATTTTTAAGTATTTCAATGTATAAATTATATTTACTCACAGAAAAACTACAAGTTTTAAAACATTTTCTAATTTGTTATCACAAATTATATATTATAACGTCATGTTTCTTTCTCATCTAATTACAGGGGGGCTATTACGAGCTCTTATATCCAGCCAGTTTACAGGCCAGTTTACAGGCCGTTGCATAGACACGGCCTGTAAACTGGCTGGATATAATAGCTCGTAATAGCCCCTCAGTAGTCAGTAACACTGTTATTTCAACTTTTAAAAAGGCTATAATGTTATCCCATCTGATAACAACAGTTTTTTTCCTTATCATGTATTCATAATCATAAAAATCATTTATATATTGAGATAATAATTTCATAATTTTATTTATTCACTCACAATCCTAATAGGTAGTTAATTATTTTATTGTTATTTGGTTGTGATTTTTAATAACCTAAGTTAAAAGGATGGTTGTTTTAACATAATACTCGCAGCTTATAGTTACTAAGTTGTCAATTAAATGATTTATTTTATTGCACATTTTGTCCTTGTGTCCAAAAGTAGATAAAATATATGGTCCTTATTATGTATTTATGAAATGTATTTTTACTGAATGATATTAACTACTCAATGTTATTTATTTGTTATAAAATTACTTTATAATTAATAATTACAATAGTTCTTTAAATATTATAGTTTATCCATTACTATTTTTATTAAGTTATTACTTATTATAATAATTATTTTAAACCCTAATCAATACAAAATAATATTTTGTATTGATGACATATCGCAATAAAAAAAATCAGGATTCATATTATGTATCCTGATTTTTTTTTTGCTTTCATAGGTTACAACTTACAGGATACATAGCTATATTATGTTTTCAATTTATTATTTAATAGATACTTTCTATGTGTAGATTTAAATGGTATAGCTCGCGCTAGAAGTACTTACAAAATATATAATATTTTGAATAAAACTTGAGTTTTTGTTATATAATCTTTCGGCTACCATGGCACTCCCAGCGGCTAGACCTTGCATGATAAAGCAGGGCAAAAGTTTGGTACGGTCTACCGACTTCAAAACTTTGGTTCTTCAAAAATACAACTCAGAACAGGTTCTTATTATTATATTCAATATCACATTAGGTTGAATTCATCATCATCAGGATGCGCTAAGTTTTTGGTTCAATGTTGTTTGGCTTCACGTGTTTGTTGAGGAATTCTTGGAAAGCTGCCACATCCTCGGGAGGGTCGTCTGAAACATTTCAGTAAAGATTAATGCTAAACCAGGCGCGGTCCAAGGGGGGGGGGGGTCACAGGGGACATGACCTCATTATCTGACTTGTTATTTGGCGCACGTGTATCATACATTATAATATAGGTTTACCCACAGACATAGATCATGGTAGAAACCACATGTGTATGTACTTCGCGTGCCATATTATCGCGCTCTCAAACGACGAGCACTGCTCGTCTTTCGAAAGTCTGTTCTTTAGTCTGCTATCGGAATCGGACGTCAATCGGAATTCTAAAAATTCCTCAATACCTAAAAGTGCCGTATTCAGCTGTAAAATTCAAATAGAAACATTGGCCTAGATATTGGACACTTTTCTTATCATCGGTACGTCACAGTAACTGTAAAAAAGTGGCACGCTCGTTTTCATACAATTGGAGCGACATGCGGTATCTATGTCTGTGGTTCTACCAGAATCTGATGGCAAAAAGTGAGAAATTAAATTGACTCTAGCAATACTGGGGTAGTTGGAATAAAACATTTTGATCCTTTTATTTCTAAATAGCGGCTGATTATGTGTGTTAAACATGCAAATATAAAAATTAATCCAATGATCAAATATATTTTTTAAAAATCTGCTGTCAAAAATTGCCATCAGATTCTGGTAGACCTATACCCAATACAGCTTCGCCGAGCGATTTTACAAGACATGTTACTGATGCCGCACACAGAGTCGAAAATTAATTACTTAGTTAAGTAATTCAAAATTTTCACATAAGCCCTCCATACATTATCTGTCAAACTCTTCATTAAATTAAAGGTTAATCATAATTAAATGATTCTGAGTACGGCGGTTAGCAATTTTCACTTTTTTACTGGAGATTAGAGTCCAACACTTACCCGCTTCCGGCCTCATTTCCGTACCCTCGTCGTCAGTGGAGCTCTCGTCGCCAGGGTGTGTGAGGTACACGTCGCTGACTTCCCTCCCGCCGGCCACTTCCGTGATCAAACCGCGCTCGTCTATCACAACACCTTCACCTGGATGCAGACAATGCTTTTTTTATTTAGTATTTTACTGACATACAGCACTTAAGGGCCCGGGTTACCCTCGAAATTTTCATACATTCTTAATACCAAAGTCATTTTCTCATGCGAAAATATTTAACATGTTTGAGTTATTTTTCAGCTTAAGATAGTAATTACCTAGGGTCCTGAACAAATTTTTTTTACAAAATATTTAAATACTAAAAAAAATTTTTGTGTAACTTAAATATTTTTTAGTAAATTTACTACTAAATATTGAAACACCAAAAAATAGACAAAAACACTAAAAAATATATAAATAAATAGTAAATTTACTACAAAATATTTAAACTTTAAAAAATATTTTTATTATTTAAATATTTTGTAGTAAATTTACTATTTATTTATATATTTTTTGTGTTCTTGTCTATTTTTTGGTGTTTAAATATTTAGTAGTAAATTTACTAAAAAAATATTTAAACACAAAATTTTTTTTTTTAGTATTTAAATATTTTGTAAAAAAATTTGTTCAGGACCCTAGGTAATTACTATCTTAAGCTGAAAAATAACTCAAACATGTTATATATTTTCGTATGAGAAAATGATTTTGGTATTAAGAATGTATGAAAATTTCGAGGGTAACCCGGGCCCTTAACATTAGATTTTTAATTGCATTGATTTTTACGGATATTATTTTTTTTTTGAAATAAGAAAGAGTTTCAAGGGCCATACATAGGAAAAATTCTAAGTTGGATGATAATTAGATTTTCTTCTATTCATACCTTTATCTTCTTTTTTCGATTCCTCCTCCTTCTTTTGTTGTTCTTGTAACTTTTCTGCTCGCATCTTCAGCCAGTCCGCTTTGTAATCTCTGACAAAATACATAAAAATATTTTATACAATAATATAAGGTGTATGCAAAAAATCTTAAAAATATCATTTTTTTTATTTTTTGGCAAAAATAATGTTGTTTATAGTAATGTGTAGCTACAATCTATGTGGTTAAGTGTTAGCCTTGAACCTTAGGGTTGTAGGATGGAATTTATAGATATAATTACATATTATAACATAAAAATTGACACTTGCTTTTCATACTCTTCAGCAGCTTCATCGACAAGCTTGAAAAACTCATCCAGGCCCTGAAATAGAAAGAAGATTCATTTGAAATTACCTAACTCAATTAAGTATTAATTTAACAAAATATGCAAAATCAATATACCAACCTCTCCAGTATGTGAACTGACACCACAGCATTTGAGGTCTGAGTAGAATGTATCTAATGCTAGAGCCATGGAACGGGTGAGATTTCCAACATATGTGGAACCCTCTCCGGAACCCTCTACATCAAGAGCCTCTTGGAACGCCTCAAAATCTCTCATCCATTCCACTGCATAGCCACTGTCTACTACATCTGTCTAGAAACAATCAAACAAAAATTAAACTGTTTCTTTTATTCAAGTTGGTACTAAATATATGTTCAGTTCAGTACAAAAAATCTTACTTATCAAATTATCAATGCTACAAAAGAAATGCTAAAAAAAATTGGCTGCGGCCCACACCAGTCACCACCAAGACCCAAACGTGTCTGTGGCCCGTATAAAGAAAAGGTTGAGAACTTATTTGCATAAAGCAAGCTGTTATCTCTTTAAGCTAGTACAAAGTTTCAATACTCACTTTATTCATAACAACAATGAAAGGTAGTCTTGTTTTGTACAATATGGAGCAAGCATACAGCATGTTGGACATGAATGTTACGGGTGAGACACTGCGCACTGTGTCCATGACATACACAACAACAGTCGGGCATGATGATGCTAGGGTTTCTGTTATTATTGTGCCTGATGCTGACCATGTGAACACCTCTATTTGCCCTGGAAAATATAAAACTACATCATAACAGACATTGTTACAAGAATTTTTGTTTCTTGAAATAAAAAGCTTTTTGCATAGTGTCAGTATACAATAAAATAACATTTTAATGTGTATGGCATATAACAATATGTTAGCCAAAAAATTATTATACGGTACAGCAAGTCTACAACGCATTGAATAGAACTTGGCACCTACTTGTTTAAAGTATCCTTAGAGTAGGATGTAAAAACCTAAAAATATATTATGACATTGTTTTTACCTACCTGGAGTATCTAAAATACAGTATTTGTGTTTTTTGCCCGCTTTTTCTATCAAGTCCACAACCTGTCCAAACTTAGTAGAGAACAGATTAAGAGCTGTGACTATTCCTCCATTCGGTCCCAGACCATATTGTTTCATTACTTCTTTGTAGTTCACTGTGTCTCTTATATCTAGAAGTGAAAAGTCAAACATATTTTAGCTACTAGAAGCAAACCAAGTACTTTAGGGCCTTACCACACAGGCAGACTTGAAAAGTTGTTTTGGGCTTTAGAGTCACTTAAACGGTAAACCACTCGAAAGATATATTCTAACTTATGGCACACTTGGGTTAAAACAATATACATTACGTGATGCTCCTAAGACTCACCTATGTTGGCTGGATATGGCACCTCTCGACAGGCCGGGTCTAAGTTGATTAAATATGGCCTATTTCCGTCCACAATTTTCCCAGAAAGCCTTCTCGCAAATGAAGTTTTACCTGCACCTGCCATACCTAAAATATTACGCACATTTCTATAAAATCAGAACAATAATTTACATCACCATTTACGGTTTATTTGGTGATGGTTTGGTGTCAAAAGATATTACCCAATATGATAAGGCATACGGGTTTTTTGGTTTCTTCTTCCATTGTCTTTATATTATCGAAAATTATTTGTAAATAACAACAATACACCAAAATCTTTACGAAATGCCGAAATCCGAAAGCATGTTTTCTTGTTTACAAAAGGTCAGATGTCAATACTCAATGTCAACTGTCAAATTGAATGTCATGTAACATCTTTTTTAATTGTGATAAAAATAACGCTTTAGGTTTCTATCTGATATATTATTCAAGCTACAAATTATTATTGACAGGGACACCTCTATCTCTTTACTAGGATTCCTAAGCTGCATATTTTAATAGAAATGAATTTAGATAATATGAGAATACTTGGTGAATCGGAAAATTATCTTTAATCAATAATAAATTGATCATTGTTGTTTTGGCAAAAAATGTTAGTTTTTTATAAAACAGATTAAGACGAAGTATTTAAAAAATCAACAAAAGTAGAAGTTGATGAAGAATTTATAAATTCGGATACATACCTACGGCTTGTATTTATTTTATTGGAATTTAAATTATTATTATTTACTTCAAAGAATAATCTTAACTATGAATCCTCAAACTAAATCAACAGCGCTCTCTGCAGATTTAAATAACTTTATATATGGCGTTTCACGAAGAAATTACCAAAATGCTCCCGATTTAACCAAAATCGGATTATCCTTACTAAAAAACTTTCCTGCAGCTAGAGATGCTGTCTTAGAGTACTTTGCCATGATTTTCCATGAAGCAGTTAACATCTCCATAAATCAAATTGATATTGAAGTAAGTGAATGCTGCTGTATCGTCCGTCAGCATATTGAAAACCGGCTGAAAGTTCTTATACAGCTGGTTATAGGCAATCCTAAGACTTATGTCGAGTTTCCTGTTTTCAGGCAGACTCTGCAGCGAATGGCCCACTGGAAGCTGTCAGTATGATCGGTCCCGAGCTCTGTGCGCTGGGACAATCATGGGCACCCTTTACTGCTCCTTGGTGTATAAAACTGATAATGGACATAGCTACGGACAAGGCTAATGTACAAAGTAAGGGTTGTTTTGTTCATCATTATCATTGTTTACTTTTGCATATTATTACAAAAACATTTAATATTAATTGTACGCTATTATGAGTTTATGTTAACCATCTTTTATACAGATTCAACTTTACAAAATACCGAACCAATCCGAATTCTACTGGACATTACTACACAAATACTGACTTTACTCAATTCAGAAGAGAGAGCAAAATGTATTGACATGATGATAGGTAAGTAAAACTACTTAACATACATTCATTTTTTTATTCAGTTTCTTTTTTAAAAAGGAGGCTGGCCTAAATTATTTTTAGACAATTAACAGAAAATATGAATTAGGAAACCTTTAGTACCTAGGTCTTAATTTTTAGGGTTCCGTACCCAAAGGGCAAAAACAGGACCCTATTACTAAGACTTCGATGTCTGTCCGTCTGTCTATGTGTCTCCAGGCTGTAACTCAAGAACCGCTATAGCTAGACTTCTGAAATTTTGACAGATTATGTACCTATATCTGTTGCCGCTACAAATACTAAAAACAAAATAAATTAAATATTTAAGGGGGGCTCCCATACAACACGTTGATTTTTTTGCTATTTTTTGCTCGTAATCAATAATGGTACCAGCTAAGCAATTGAAATTTTTACAAAATCCTTAATTATATTTGTGATTTAATAATTAATAATAATACTAAAATTAAATGACTATTTATGGGGGGCTCCCATACAAAAAACAGAATTTTTTGTCTACTTTTACTCTATGTTGGTACCCTTTGTGCGCGAGTCCGACTCGCACTTGGCCGATTATTATACAACTCTAACAACATCCAGTGGCGTAAGTATACCATCTGGGGCCTGTGGCAAATTGATGGGGTCCTATCAGTAAATATCGTCTTGTTAATAATAAAACCGTTAGCAATCAATATATAAAAAAATCTGACCGCACAGCTTCTTGGTCCGGGGCCCTTTTGGGTCCCTATATTTACGCCACTGACAACATGATTAATTTGTTGTTTTTATTTTATTTTATTTATAGCCTTTATTTTCAGACTTCTTCATTTTTGTTATATCTTAACCCACTGACTAGAGTCAGTGGGTTAAGATATAAGTCTTATTATACTATAGTCAGTTAAGATATATTATACTATAGTCTCGGTCTGTTTGCCCTATTTTGGCAAAGGCCTCCCCTATTTCTTAATTTATTTGTTGTTGTCAAATGTTTAATCAACCTTTTGTCTTTCAGATTGTAGGGCATGTTCCTGGGCTGTAGGGTGGGTAGGTCGGGCTGAGCCGGCTCTGGTGGCACCGAGGGCACTAGCCCTAGGACCTGATGCAGCCCGGGCTGTACTTGCTCACCTGGCCAACCACCCCCCAGCACTGTTCCATGTCCGAGCGGCACTACTAGAGTTATTCCATGTAAGATTCTTATTTAGTGTGATGTTAACCTTATAACAGCTATCAGTCTACAAATTATAAGTAGTGTTGAAAGTTTTGTAAAAAGATGTTGAAGACCATTATATGCCATACTAATTTAATTACAAATGTGAAACTGTAAATGTCTGTACCTAAACCTTATCAGTCATCATACTTAAGACACTGTACCAATTTTAATGAAACACAATTAAATATACAATTTCTTATTCCGGAAAATTGTATGATTCATCTGTCATAAATAAATTATAGTACAACAAGGTTGTTAATAATACTACGTCTGGTACTCTTTTATAGGATGCCATTAGTGACAAAAGCCATGCAGATAAGAAGAGAGATGTTATTCCATACTTGTTGAATCTGGCGTCAAAATCTGATATTGTCTTAAAGGCACTCACACAAGATGTTGAACAGACATGTAAGTGTTATCTGTAATAGAGTGCCTTTTTTTTGCATGCATAATATTAAGTTTTCCATCTTCGTGTGATGTGATAATATGTCCATATAAGACTCTAATACTTTGTTTGGTGCAGCTGCTGTTTACTATTATGCAGTATCTTATTTTGGACCTCAGAGCCTGTCCACACGGGCGTTGCGTCGACGCAGCGCTGCAGTTTGACGCATAGCCGGCCACACGGGCGCTGCGTTACCGCAGCGCGGCGTTATTACGAAGCAGTCTTAACGTCAATACCCCCTCCCGCTTTGTCTCGAGGGCTGCTGTCCGTCATGCGCGCCGTGTGAACACCTTGGTTTAATTTGTATGTAAAACAACGCAACGGCAGCGCTGCGTCGACGCAACGCTGACGCAACGCGCCGTATGGACTGCCTCTTAGACTTATGGTTGTCAAATATTTTGCTGTCATCCAAAATAGACTTCCTGGTACTGGTTACTGGTATCTTCAGACAAATTGATTCATAGGCATAAGAAGTTGCGTTGGTCGGGTAATGTAATGTGTATTGGTGGTATGTGATTCTATTGAGCTGAAATGTACCACGTCGGGTTACCAATGTGAGAATGTGGGTGGCGGCCACAAAGGAAGATCCTCCGACCAAGCGAAGATGTTATCAGGCCGAAGCCCACGTGATACATTTCAGCTGTCGTAGATACCGACGCACTTAAAAAACTTCGATAGCGTGATGCAGGAATGTGGTGCTAATTGTGGGTACATGGTTGTACCCACAATTAGCACCACATTCCTTTATTCTACACAATATATTCATTATGCAGTGACAGAGAGCGTCATGGAGCGGCTATGCGCGGTGTGCAAGGCTCACGGCGCGTCATGGGATGGAGTGCGGCCGGACGCCGTAGTGGCGTTGCTGATGCGAGCCGACTGTCGCTGCCTGCTGCTGCTGCTGCGGTTCGCCCGCACACACCTCTACTGCCGACAGCTGCTAGGTAAATGTAACCGTAAGCTGAGCTGCATTGCAAGGAATGCGTTTTAGAGAACCAATATAATATTTCATTTATATCAGTACTGCAATTCGATTTTAAGTTTTTTTTTTGCAAAGCACCTTAGCTTAGGCGAAAATGCAGCCTTATTGTCATGCCGCGGCTGCATAGTGCTTCGCGCTAAAACCGATACCATTGGACGATCTGCGTGTATCGTCCAATAGTATCGTCTCATCGCACGAAGCTTCGGATGATAGACGCAGGTGCGGCCGGGCCGTTAAAGTAAGGCGGCCAAAAATAAATAAAACGTGAAGGGATTATTACTGACTTATCCTCTTACTTTATTTTTACATTTTATTTTTTCTAATATATTATTTTTACAGTATAAAATTATTTAAGGTCCGGTGTGTTTGTTTGTCATGTATCATCCTTAATATTATAAATGCTAAAGCGTGTCTGACTGTCTGTTACCTCTTCACGCCGAAACCGCTGAACCTGTTTTGCTGAAAAGTATAGAGATACTTTGAGTCCTGGGAAAGGACACCGGATACTTTTTATCCCGAAAAAATGTACCGTTCCTGCGGGCTGCGCGATAGATGATTTTTGGCGTTGACAATTTAAGATGGGTCAGCAAGCTTATCAAAAAAACATCGCATCAAAATACAACATCGCATACAAAATAAAATTAATGTAAATGTTTGCAAGCTACATTTAATGCATTTTAAAGTGGTGACAGACACGCGAGTAACTTCGCGGACTAATGGCTCGACGATCTTAATCGCCTGTGTGTCGGCAAAGAGCTGCGAGCCGCTAGCCTGGGGGCATAGTAGGTAATCTATTGTGAGCGATTCTCGTGTGTCACCGACGCGAGCCGAGTAACTTCGCGAACTTAAAACCCGCGTACTTTAAGTTCGTACGTCTATCACGCACTTTCAATAATAATAATATGTTTTCAGAGTATCTCCTACAGAAGTTGGAATATGAGAGTCTTTTCCCGGACCAGATTCCTCCCCTGATCATGAGTGCGGCTGAGGAAATAGATATCATGAGGGAGAAGCTACTTGATGGCAACCAATTGGAGCAGTATTCTATTGCCAGGATACTTATACTTGTTTGTAAGTTATCATTTTAAAAATACACAACATCATCATTTCAGTTATAAATAATTGTCTTTAATGAAACTATTTGTCATAAGACTCATAAGCATAGCCAGGCGGTAGGAGCCCAAAGTTCAATTTTTTAACCGACGTCAAAAAAAGGAGGTTATCAATTCGACGCGTATGTACGTAATATTTCCAGAACTGTCCAATTTTCGTATTATATGTTAGTCTATATCAGCGTCTGAACAAATGTGCCAAATGTAAGTATAATATTATATGTATGTATGTTTTTATGTTTGTGTTCGCATATCTCTGCAATTACGTACAAATTTGAAGTCGGTTTTATCTTTTTAAAATACAGTTATTTCCTATGTTTTCTGTAGACTTCATTTATCTCTTTTTATACTAATAAATGTAAATGATTTTAATTTATTATTTCTAATTTTAACTCTTTACATGTGTATCTGACGCATTTCTTTATTTTGCAGCATACAATTTACCATCCGAATTTGTGAGTACAATCAGCTACTTACTACAGTATTCAAGGAACGACACAACTCTGGCGTTACTAGTTCGTATTATATCCGGTACCCTGACAATGCACACACCAAATGACTCAAGCGACATAAACTTAGATACGGAGAGATATCATAATTTCATAACAACCGGCATAGAATATGCTTTCCGAGACGCTGAGTTATCTGATACGCAGATCAAGCAATGCTTTATAGATGACAACGGCAAGGAACAAAAAACGTATCTGCACTATCTCTGCCTCAATATCATCAAGTTGTTAAGGTGAGACTTGTATGTATAAATATGTTGTAACTTCCAATGCTGGACGCATTCAAACGAATCTAGAATTACTGCTAAAGACTATAAAATCATCATCTGACTGTTAATTCAATTTGATTTATGTAATGATATGCTGGCTCTTCTCGCCGGGTTATGTTCCCAAACCGGTGGTAGGTGATCACGTTAACTTTCTGAAAAGATTTGATTCAAATTTGCTCAGAAATAAAAAATTTAACTAATTTTATTTTTTTATATTATAATATTACATTTATATGAGTAAAACAACTAGACCGATTTAATGCGCTTTTGTATTTCTGTGTTGCGCTTTTAAATAAATGAAATTCAATTTGGAAGCCTTATAAGTTATAAACTTATAACCTACATATTGTGCATTAAAAGCTAGTTAAAAAAAGTAAATCAACTACTTATAGCGTTTTCGACATCTGGAACTGCCCCAGGGCAGGGCAGACCGAATGAATACGGAAATAGCCGAACAAAACCGTTGATCCCGAAGCACATGGACTTAGTACAGTGCAATACAAATACGTTGTTTATGTTCTTAATTTAAACTTCGGCTATTTTCGTATCTGTTCTACCCGCCCTGCCTGCCCTGCCGCGGGGCACTTCTAAATGCCGAAAACGCTATTACTATATACACAGATGGGAGAACAGCAGCCGCATATCGTCCCTACGGGGATGGCGAGTAGGCCGTGTCGGTGGCGCGGTGGCGGGCGCGGCGGGCCGGCTGGGGGCGGCGCTGGCAGCGCGCGCGTGCCTGCTGCGTGCGCGCGCGCCGCACGCCGCCGCCGAGTTGGATCAGATGCCGACGTGTCACGCGCTGGCTGAGGTACGTACATATCAGAGAAGTTGTTTCACTATTAACGAAAACTTGTTATTGGCATGTCGCTATTTAATATGTATCATTACCCCTATTGTTATCTGCTGTAAGTTTTCCCAATAAAATAAAATAAATACTTAAATAAAATAAGGCAGATGATGGACCTACGGGTTACGTTATGTCAAACACAGCCGTCAGATCGCGGTTAATATTGAAATGACATATCCCGACCAAATGATGTAGGTCCGCCATCTGCCAGGTGCGGAAGCTCAGTTTAGTGCCCGCGCCCCACGGCCAGAAGGAGGGCATGGGGGGGTTTTAGTTGGTGAGCTTCGTGTAGGGAGTACCACATATCCCCGCCTCTTCCTCGAAGGGGTGGGGGATAAGTAAAAAAAGTGGAGATAAAATAAATACAAACCATTACACGTAAAGGTTGCTAGGACAAACCTGGGTCACTATGCACCGCTCAGAAGATTGTGTAGATCCTACAATGCTATATCCGACTATCCCGACATCTGTATATTCTCTGATAAGCTTAGTTATTTTAAGACAAATCTTAAACGCTATTTTAATAAATTTCCCACGGTCAGTTAGTAAAGTTCAAGCTATAATAATAATAATATAATTAATTACTGTCTGTCACAGCTGTTATAATTTTCATTTTTCTGATATTAGAATTAGTTTTATCTTAAAAGTATTTTAATTTTTAATTTGTTTAAAAAATAAGAGACTTTTTTTTCTTTGATACACACATATTTTTATCATTATCATAATTATCACCATATTCACTTCATTTCATCTCGTCTAATTTTTGTCGCATACGCACGCTGTACTTCACCTGTCATTAGAATTCATTTTATCTGTAAACAAATTTTATGTATAAATTTAAATTGTAACAAATGCTTTTCTGTTGGTGAGTCCAATAAATAAATAAATACATAAATAAATAAATAAATAAATAAGTAACGTATTTCCCCTCCTCAAAAAAAGGTCCGCCATCTGCCTACGAATCAACTTCTCTGATAGTACATACATACGTATGATACGTATAGCTGGCATACGTGTTCAATGTTCATACTACTGCATATATAACTGACATTGTAAACAGGCAATGAAAATCTGTAATAATTGTTCTATCAATGAAATGAAGTCATAGGCAGATGGTGGTCCTACGTAATTTGTTTGCGTGATATCAAACCAAACCAACGGCTAACTTAAAATTCACATAACCCGACAAAATGACGTAGCCGGCCCCCCAGTGACCAAACTACCTGACTAAATATGTTTTTCATAGGTACTGGACCGTATCGACATGTCTGGGACGAAGGCGTCGCCGCCGAGCGTCGAAGCTATCATAAAAGTAGTTCAAGCTACCGTCAAATATTTCTTCCGGTGTTTACACGAGACAAGTAAGTATACATTAGACTAGCTACGGACTTTGCTACTGTTTTAATATAATGACTAGATGCTGCCGTAACTTTGTTGCGCCACAACTATTTATTGCGCATAACTGTAAATTTTTCGAGATAATATATGTACTATCAGAGAAGTTGATTCCTAGACAGATAGGGGACCTACGTAGTTTGCTCGCGTTACGTCAAACACACATCACAATTAACATTGAATTGACATGATCCGACCAAATGACGTTGGTCTGTCAACTGCCTAGGAATCAATTTCCTCGATGGTACCTGTCTTTTTCTTGAGCCCAAATATCTACATTTCAAACGTCCTTATTCAATTCATATTTTCACCACATCCACGCCCTCTGCCTCTACTTCGCAGGTACTAAAATAGGCACCTATTCCACTTTTACCACTTTTTTTCGTCTAGCCCCCTTTCGCAACGCGCGATAATGAACTTCTTTCTAAAATATTTAGTACATGATATTTTTGTTTTAGACGTAATGCAGAAGCTCCTAGGTGTGCAGACAGCTTGTCGGCTGCTGCACAAGCTGTGTCTCCACAGCAAGCTCGCGCGGGCCGTAGCTCTCAGAGAGCTGCTCGAGACAGCGATGTTCAGGGAGGGACAGACTTTCGGCTCGCCACCCGACCCGTCCGCCCCACCCACGCAACTCCTTATACACATGAACCGTAGACACGTAAGTAGTTACACGTAGGATCTTCGTTTATTTACTTTGACGCGTTTATATTAATTTTTGCTATTCCTATTATTATTTAAAAACAAACTAAAATGAAAATTGTGTGTGTAAAAAAATGAAATCTATCTTTATTCTGATTTATCACTGCATGGTTGCCCCCAAGCGAGTTTCTTACGTCGCTCATGTCGCCGGGCTAGTTCCTGCAAACTCACTGTAAGTGGTAGATTAACTAGTAAGCTAGGTAGGTGAACAAGTATTATAAAAACATTTGTTTCAAAATTTAAAAAATATATTTTTTATTTATTGATCACCAGGGGCCGATAACGCAACTGACACAGTCCCACACGTCGGTGTTCCACGCGGGCATCATCGGGAAGGGCGTGCGGCGGACCGCCCCCGACGACGCCACGCCCCCCATACTCACCGCCAACAACGAGCTGCTCATGGGCGCGCTCATGTCTTGTATGGTACGTCTGTATTACTATACAATTGAACCCAACCCCTAGGAAGTCAAGCACAGTTTTCGCGGACCAACAAATAAACAGCAAAAAAATCGGATTTTCTATGGTCCTGAGATGACACCGCGGACCCCCATACATATACTCGGGGACCCTCAGGATTCCGCGGACCACGGGTTGGGAAACACTGCAATAGACTACTAAGCAATACCACTATTCAACAAACTAAATAGTCTTATTTAGAAGAGATAAAGAAGGAAGCAATCATGAATGCAAGGACCAATAACGCCTAGACAGAGTTCATGTTTACTAGCTGGTATATAACCAAATTGGTAAAACTTAGAAAAATAGACATTCTATCTACGAATAATAAAAACTACATTGTATGTTACCAAAATGAAGTGTTTTTTTAACATTTACTTTCTTTTCAAAAGTTTGCCACATTTTATGCTACGTTTCTGGATAGCGTATGTGCGTATGTACGTAGCCATTGGACTTGCTTGCGTGTATACTGTGTACATGCATCAGTTAGCTGTTAGGCAAAGACAAAAACAACAAAACATAAATGGTAACATAATGTGCGATTTATATTAACGCTATGTAATAATATGTGTGTGCAGGATGGCAACAGCGGCATCGTAGAGGGCGCTACGTCTATCTCGCTCCTACTGGTTGAACTGGTTTCGCCAGACGTCATGTACAACGGCCTGCCCTGGCCTGACGAGGACTTTACCAAGGTGCAATATTTTACTGCTGTATAAAGTGTGTTTTCCAATTGCAGTGCATAATGTGACTCAATGCCTCAGAGTGCCAAAGGAACGTAAATAAGTATGTTTGAGAGTTGATTGTGCAAATTGTTGCTGACATTGAAACATTTAATGTTGAAACACACGGCAATATTCTTCTTTAATATGTTAATGACAAAAAATTAATAATAATATTATGTAATAAGTTTATTGTATCTCAGTAAATACGTATTATGACAGTAAAACAAAAGATACAAAATAATACAAAATCAGGTGCACGTCATTTGCACAACCCCTACACTAATGAAAAAAAATCTACATACCTTAAATAAAATAATTAAAGTGGCCATTTACCGAATCTTAAGCGGCTGGAGGTATTTGTAGTACGTTACATGACTCAAATATTACGCTGGCAACTTTTTAATAGTTTAATTTCGTTTTCAATAGCTGTAGTGCCATAATAAGAAAAAAATAATAATTTTGTCTACAGCAAGTGAGCATAGAACGCGAGCTATACATCCGCGGCGCGTTGGAGCGGTGTGCGGTGGCGCGCGCGGCGCTGCGGCGGGCGGCGCGCGCTCGCCCCGCCCTCTGTCTGGCGTCCGCGCTACTGCGTGCCATCGCCGCGACGCTGTTGCACCGCACACGCGCGCACCTTGGTACGTGTAAGGGCTCCCGCACAAAACTGCGAATTCGCATCGCATCGCATTGTCATTTTGGAACGAAGTTCTTTATCGCGCGTTGCGAAAGGGGACTAGGCGGAAAAAGTTGTAACGACACTTTTTGACGTCAACTGGCGGGAAATTTAAAACTTCGTTCCATCCGGGTGTCCCTTGACACCTCTCAAGGTTTTTTATTATGAATTTTTTCGTAGATTCGGAGTTATGTGTTGGAGCCCTAAACTTGAAACTCCGCACTGCATTACATCAAACGTCAACCAAACCGGTTTTCATATCATCTGGTTCTTAAGTTTCTAAGTTCGAGAGTTGTCACGCATGAAATCTTTATGATGGAATTTAATAAATAGTGTTCTGTAAATCGTAACATATTATTATCAATCAGGAATTCTCTGTAATTGAAACTAGTAACAACTAGTAACACATGTCATGCCTGTAGGCTACCGGCAGCCATGTCCGACAGGCTCCCCTACTATGAGGTATATGCAGTGTGTTATTGTCATGGGCAGGCCGGCTATATGCGGGTATATATGCGGGCATGTCCGTCTAGTGTATTCACCGCTTTAGCTTAGTTAATAATAATTATGGTGCATTCATCAGACACGCAGTCGGCGGAGATGTCCCGCGAGCTGGCGGCGATGACGGAGCTGCTGAGCACCATGTCGCTCGGCCAGCTGCTGCCGCACCCGCTGACTCACATACACCAGCTGGCGCCCGACCTCACTGCGGCCGAGGTGAGTAGATGTGGAGCGAGCTGGCGGCGATGACGGAGCTGCTGAGCAACATGTCGCTCGGCCAGCTGCTGCCGCACCCGCTGACCTCGCCGCGGCCGAGGTGAGTGCTTTAAGGCTTCAGTCACTTACCCCTCATTTACACTCAGCCCTGTTGGACAGGGAAGTGGGCAACGTGAATATGTAAATAGGTGACTCGCGCTGCCACTCGTCATGCCGCCGCGCTGCCGCTGCCCGACGCGGCAAGTGACAATGTATAGATTTATCCATATAAGCCGTCTAGCGGCGGCCGGCGAACGGCGCGCGGCGTACTAAACGGCTTATTCATAATATTGCCTTAGATTGGTGAAACTAATGGGGGAAATGTATACAATGCACCAATAACGTGTTATTGAAGAACTTTCTTGAATCTTGTCTCCATGCCAAAAAAAATCCGCAAAGTAAAGCAGCAATTAAAAGTGACACCAGCGAAACCGTTCGCGCTATTTCCTATTGACATTTTACAATATGGCGACCCACATTAAAACTGATTTTGGCCACGCGCCAAAACAGCCTTGTAAAGCAACGAAAGTGCTGCGAACTGGTGTCATTAAAACGAAACTTGTACTCTACTGCAACTGTACTGACTAGTGAGTAGTGAAGTGACTACACTTTAACATGACATGTGCTGCCATTTTCCTTCCAGTTCCCGCACATTCCCTCCACCTAGCGCCATCTGTAACTTGAACCGTACTTTAGATAGTGATGTAGTGTGTAAGAAGTATTAGAAAGTTTCTGGCAGATGGCGTTTAACGGTCGTATGAATAAAAACTTAGCGAAGGTTTACAACAGCTTTATAAGCCTGTTGTAAAATTTAATATGAATAAACGTTCTCTAACAGTGCTCTAACACCTTTTTAAGGTGACAGCTGTCAAAAATTAATAATAAGCCTGATATAAACCTATTTTAAGCATAATCGTTATGAATAAACGTTTGCTAACAGTTGCTTAGGCTCGAAACGTCAAATAGGAGTTCGCTAACTTTAGTGAAGCCTCGGACCTACTTTAAGACCATTTTAAGAGATTGAAATGGACGAAATATCGAGTATTATCGCGATTTCTGACATTATTGCAATTTTTGAAGGAATTTCCAGCCGCCCTCGTCGACAAAAAGTATACATATAATAAGATAATAATAAATCCATTTGACGACTTAAAAATATTTTTATTAGTACCTGCATGTTAGGGGCAGAGGGCGCTGCGCGTTGATAGTATTCCTGTTCGTCAATAGATGGTGTTTTTTAAATATTTTTTTTGAGTAGATTTTTTTAACTCATGAAATAACTCTATTCCTTTCGGGTGTCCTTTGACACCTCTCAAGTTTTTTTTTCTACAAAATACTCATTGAATTTCATTGAATTTGACACAATATTGATGATTGAACACATTAAATTGGCACACTACCAACATTACCAAAAAAAGAATACTATAAAACGTCATCTAACAGTATTCAAGCTAGCGAAGGCTTAGCAAGCGTTTATTCATATGGAGTGTTATAAGACGGTTTTTAACTTTAGCGAACATTTTAGTTAGAAAACTGTTAAAACCTTCACTAAGATTTTTTTATTCATACCACCGTAAATGTCCGTGTTTTTAGGGTTCGAGACGAGAAAATACTAAAATATTTAAAGTAATTGCAAGCTCAATTTTTATTAAAAGGACTTTTCCACCACTTACTGATAAGGGCCTGTTTCACCATTTTTTGACAGATTCTCTCCATCTGTCAAGTTAAGTGGTGGATAACCTATCTGGCACTTATCACGAAGTGGTGAAACAGGTCCTAGGTGTCGGATATGCTATCCACAATTTATCTGATAGATACTCCGCACTATGTATTAATAACTTATCTGAGTTAGAGTAATCTGTCAGATAAGTTGTTAATAGCCTAATCGGTACTTAAAGTGGTGAAACCGGCACGTGTATAAATTAAACTTTTTGTTTCAGATAGTGCAAGTGCTACGGGACTGTATCTGGAACTACACGCGCGACAACGTCCCCTCGCCAGCACTATTCACCTGCGATGCGTCAGGTAGTTTATTATTTAACTGTAATCTCTATTGATATATCTGAAGAATGTTAGTACCATTAGAGAAATTAATTCATAGACAGATGACGGACTTATGTTGTTTGGTTGCATTATGGTAGTCAAAGTTAGCTGCGTCAGTTAGCTGTGTTTCATATAACCCGACCAAATAAGTAGGTCTACTATCCGCCTATAAATAAATTTCTCTGATAGTACTATCAGAGAAGTTGATTCCTATACAGATGGCGGACCTAAGTAATTTGGTCGCGTTACGTCAAACTCAGCCGATAGATGATAGCTAACATTGAAATGACATACGCCGACCAAATGACGTAGGTCCGTCAACTGCCTAGGAATCAATTTCCTCGATGGTACAATATCATGAAAGATGATGATTTTATAATTTGTATTTTATTATTTTATACCATATTACCTACCGGCTACCAGTAAGGTTGCAAATAGCCTGGCATGTCTCAATAACATTCTTACACCGTAGGACTACACTGGCGGGACCCGGCGACCTGCAAGCCGCTAGCTATCTACACCGACACGCTTCGCATCATCATACAGAAGAGGATCGCCAAACTCGGCCACATGTACCCACTCATGTTCCTCAATTTGGAGAAAGAAGCTTAAGTGTCTAAACACACTATGCCGAATTTCCACGGCAGAAGTTCGGCTTGATTCCGGCTGCAATGTAAAATAAACTGATGACACACCACGCCGAAATTGCGTCGCGTTATATTGTACGCGTTTGACATTGCTGACGTAATCATGCCGAACTTCCGCCGCGGAACTTCGGCCTAGTGTGTTTAGAGTTTGACACTTATAGTGTTGTATATAGGTTTAAATATGTAAATATTGTAAATAAAATCAAGTGCCTATGTTTTTAAATGTTTCTTTTATTTCTAAACTAGACGACGCCCGTAACTCCGTTGCGCCAAAATTAATTGCGTTTATCGCGTGGGAACCGCACATTTTTTCGGGATACAAAGTATCCTATGTCCTTTCCCGGGAATCAAAGTATCTCCACAACGAAATCGGTTCAGCGGTTTGAGTAGGTTTGAGCGTGAAGAGGTAATAGACAGACAGGCGGACACATTTTCGCATTTATAATAATATTAGTAGGTATGGATTTACTAAATTGAGAAGACCTAATGTTTATTTGCCCTATCAGTGTGCGAAAAATAAACTGAACTATCAGCGCTTCTAGTTCAGTTATTTCAGTGTGCGAAAAATAAACTGAACTATCAGCGCTTCTAGTTCAGTTATTTTCTTACAATCATGGCACTCGTAATACTAGAGTTAGATTACAATCCGCACGCGAGCACGTACGAATCGAGGAGAACTGCAGTGGCGCGGGCGGGGCAATATCTGAATTCCATAATTCATTGTAGGCAAGATCCAAGATATGATTTGCGAAGCCCCCTGATCAATAACGCAAGAGGACGAATTTTGTTGAAAGAAATAATTTTTTGATACTTAGGTACCCTTTTTTTTTAAATAAAAATATGAGTACTTATCCAAACTCGTAAATCCTACAAAAATCCTCGTACCTATACGGTATACCTATGTGTTATTCGTGCCTTCGAGGCCGTAGCTTATAGGTATGACGTAGGTGGTAACTCACGTCATTAAACTCTGCTCTGCTCTGAGGAATTGTTCGGAATCTGCAACTTTTCGCCATCGTCCCACGCGAAAAACATACCATCCTCATCACCTGAGTGGCAGTCTTCCACAGTGCGTTTTTCGCGTAACTTTCTGCCGCGCACTGTAAAACTCTGGAACGAACTGTCACTAGCAGTATTTCCGGACCTATAGGTCGTATACGACCTGCAAACCTTCAAGAAAAGAGCGTATTAAGAGGGATCTTAAAAGGCCGGCAACGCACCTGCAGCTCTTCTGATGTTGCGAGTGTCCATGGGCGACGGTAGTTGCTTACCATCAGGTGACCCGTTTGCTCGTTTGCCCCCTATTTACTAGAGTTGCACCGGCTTACTTTAACTATAACTTTAACCCTTAACCATAACAAAATGTGAAATAAACTGTCAAATACCTAGCAAAAGTCGAAATATTTGACGATAACCTTATCCTCAACTTTAACTACGCTTCTGGTGCAATTCACCCTTAATAAAAAATTAAAAAAAACTCACGCCGCCTCTACAGGTAGGGTGCAACTGCAGGTAGGTTAGGCGCTTTGCAGACGACGAGGCGGGGCGTGCCGGTCAATTGTGCCGCGAACGATAGCACAAAGGGAATCCTATATTACCAACGCACACGGCGGTTGGTACTACTAATATAACATAATATTCTGTGACGGCGGGCAAAAAGACCACGCTGCAGGTGCCCGGCGCGCACTGACGGCGCGGCTGACCGGCCCGCCCCGCCCCGTCCGCGTCGTCTGCAAAGCGCCTAATATTATTAATTATTATGTATAATGTCTGTAGTAACTACTGTATTCAGGACATGGTATTTTTAAAGAGGCTGTTCATCACAGTATAGCAATACTGTTCATTCATGCCGAAACATGAACCTTTAGTAATAATAATTATTAATAATTATTATTATTACAATTATTATTATGCTTCGACTTTCCAAATAAGCTGGTAGGGAGAGCTATAATAAGTAATACCATAGGTAGTGAAGTTAGGACCTAAAGTAGTTTTTAAATTTTACTGAATGGACATTATCATATTATTATGTTGTACTTATTAGATAATATTATTATGTACTACCTATCTATGTATATCTAACAGTTAACACGGCGAACTAATTAATTCCCGTCAAAATAAGGAGCCCTTTTATATTTATATATTATGTTAAAGGAACATATCAGGAACAGTCAAAAATAATAGGCGATTTAATATAACTGTATAAATACTGTATAAGTAGGATAGATGCATTGTAGGATTTGTAGGGTGGTTAAATGCGACGGTCACAAAGAAAATCAATAAATACTGCGCACGCGGTCAATAGTACCCACAGACTGGGGGGTTATTTGTGATATTACCCCATGCACGCAGACGAGTCGAGTATCGCTTATTATTATTTAAATAGATCATGGTCGTTGATCATGGTGTAATGACTTATGTGGCAATATCATGGCCTTACAAAAAAGGTTGGGAAAACTTTTTTGGTAGAAAAAAAAATCTGTTTCAAAAAATATAAGTACCAAAATGGCGTACATTATTGTAAAATGGCGACGAAGTAACAAGACGTGTAAAATATTATTATTAAAAAATAAAATTTGTTTGTCGCTGTACGGATTCAGTTTTTGACCAGAAATATACGCACTACCTATTTATTTATAAAATTAAACTATACAAAAAGGCTTTGGTAATAATTTGTCTTTTTATTTGCGACTTTGATCATTGATTAAGTAATGTTTTACGAAGGTTTTACGTGTAATTATATGGCACTGGCTAGCCGGCATATGTGCAAAGTCATGAGAGCTATGAGGTTTAAAGTTACTTTTTATACATTCTTTAAAACTTAGAATAATTTAGCATTTGTCACTCATTGTGCACGCTGTAGGAACTTTTTGACGGTTCGGCTTATGTTTTCTTTCACAATTTGGTGCTTATTTTTACATGTGTACTGTGATAGTCATAATATTATATTCTTTTCTAAATATAATATTATTTATTAGATAGGTATATGATATGATTTATAATAATTTCTAATACTTCATTTTGTGGTGACGAAAAATAATATAATATAATAAGTCTATGATATAAAGTCAATTAAGATTTATATTTTATGAACATTCAAAAAATTGATTCGGATTTCTTTTCGCTGGTACAACTAGTGTCTAGTACCTACTTACTATTTTTAATGAACCGACTAATACTAAAATTATTTTTAGTCAGAATTAATTTTAATTGAAATGATAAATATTAATAAAAGATGACACAAAACCGAGGCTTTCATATTGACGTTGTACGTACAGCATTGTTCTATGTACAATGTACATGCTTAATATATTATGTTGTTACTAGGCGTAGCTAGGTAGTTATGTAGCAATTTGCGCATGGACAGGATGGAGAAGGGTACCGCAGGCGTCACCGTAGAGCTAGGTGTGTTGAAAACAGGGCGCACGCGCGCGCATCAACACGATGCCAGCGACGCGACGCGAACTCATGGGAGTCATGGATCGATGAGATATACGCGCAACCCCGCTCTTGCGTTAAATCAATACGAATCCTATCGATTTTTAGAGCCGCAGCCGCCGCACACCAAATCCGAGGGTCGCAAGCGGTGGGTGCGCGCAAGTTATTGTATTACAATTTCTATTATATTATTGTGTAGATCAATTAATGATTTCAATAACTATCAACACATTAAGGTAATGACTTAAATTTTTAACCTTAGGTTTGTGCTGTTAATTTTATTTTTTTAATTATTACCTAATGATGATTAAGTAGTTATTATATTTTTTACAATCAAATTTCAATTAATTTCGGTTTATTTAAAAGATTCTAATTTATAATAGTAACATTGTAATGTAAACTTACAATGCCTACGCCATCTCTCGAGATTTGAGAGCATAATAATTGAGTTTGAAATTATATTGTTTGTGTATTTATATCATTATTTAAAATTTGAATGTTTTTATTATATTATTGTAGTTTGGAAGTTATTATTTGCTATTCTTTCTTTGTAAATTCTGGGCTTTGCTACCTAAATCATAAAATCAATAAGTAACTATCTCAATTTTTCATAATCAATACGAGCAAGCTGTAGCGGCCATGACGAAACAAAGTCGTAGCATGGAACTAGTTAAGGAAAGGGTTGCCATATAAGTAGTGTAAAATACTTCTATTTATAAAATAATTAAAAATTAAAAATAAAACAAAAAACTAAACAAATGAGCTAAAAATTATTGTCTTATTGACAATATACCTATGTGTAGTTTAATGAGATTATAATAAGATTGTTAAACTAAGATATATGTATAAATCGCTTTAAAGTTACTTTGAAATAATAAAATACCAAACTCCAATTTCTTTCGAAATGTGACAACACAGCATGGCCGTTGCCTAGCAACGAAATGTCGGCACTGCGTTTGGCTTGTAAACAAAACACAAACTTCTACCGCTCGCTCTACGGACAAGTATACGCGTTTAGCCAACACCAAGGCAACATTTTCAGATAATGCTAGAGAAAATGAAGAAATAAATAAAAAATGACGTCGACGGACACGTATCAGCTAAAATGGCACTCGCACAGTTCCCATTTGAATGGGTCTGTAGCAGCGCTGCTACGGTCGGATCGGTTTACCGACGTGGTTCTGTGTACTATGGACGGGTCACAGATACCGGCGCACAAGTTCATACTGAGCTCGTGCAGCATCTACCTGAGCAGTCTCTTCGAGGGCCAGAGGTCGGTCATGAGAATGGGCGGGATGCTGTATGTGGTTCTGCCCTCCGAAATATCGACCAAGGCCTTGAAAATTCTTATAGAATACATGTACAAAGGTATTTATAAGACATAATTCAGTTATTTTTGTTTCTAAGTTTAATGCCAGTTTGTTCATAAATAAAGTGAGAAATGTACTTACAAAGCGTGAATAATAAAATTTTATAAAAATATTTTAGGCGAGACGACAGTTTCGAACGAGGTACTAGATATCGTTTTGAAAGCTGGGGAGGTGTTGAAAATTAGGGGTCTCTGGAGGCAAACAGATGAGGCTGGCGGTGACTCCACACCAGCAGAAAAAACCTCAGCCACCACAGCAAATCTCACACCTGCTGCAAACTTAAATAAACAAGTTGCGAAGAAACCCGAGGACCCCAAGCTAACTGTTAAGAAGGATGATAAGCTCCTCAAATCTTTCAGCCCCAGCCCCACTCAAGGAGGAGTTACAAGGTACATTATTTAATACATAGCAGTAATGTTATAATTTTTATTATTAAACTAAGTACTAACTTATAAGAATATTTAGTTATTCATTAATAAAATAAGTACTTATAGAATTTTCTAAATATATTATAGTCAGAGGGTAAATAATATTTTTAGGTTAATGCCACCAATCCTTTTCACATTATTTTTAGAAAATCTTAATATTTCTCTAATTTATTGCAGACCCATGTTCATTGGACCACCAAAGCTGGTTTTCATCAAAACAACTGAAGGTGGCACCCAAGCCGCTCTGCGTCCGGGGGCTCCAAAGGGCCAGACTATACTAGTCAGGCCGGCACCGTCCAGCGACAGTATGGCCACAGCCGTCAGTACCGTCAGTACAACGTCTACTTGTTCAGTGGCGAGCACTGATGGAGACGATTCCCCTGATGAAGCCCCAACTCCTCGTATACTGAGGAAACACACTGAGAGGAAGTACGGAAAGAAACCAAAGATAAGCGAGTCAATGGAGACAGATGAAAGCAAAGACAATGATGAACAAGAGGATACTGTTAGTTCAAGTGAGTGTTTGCTTTATTGGCATAGATACAGGGTGCAATTAAACCTTCCTGCCAAATTTTAATAAGTATATTGATCTGTGGTAAAAATAAAAATACACGTATTTTTTCTTTTATAATCACTCAGTACTAAAATGTTGAGAAATAGCTTCCGAAAGTTATCCTAAAAAACACTACAATTAATGGACACGACGCGTCGCCCGCGCGTGATGTGACCCCGCGCGCGCGCCTCCCCCGATCATTCCCCCGCGCCGCGAGTGACCATTCTGCAACGATTTTAAATGGGATAAAATATGTCAATAAAAAAATATAACACCCAATTTTTTTGGTTAAATGGACTCTCCTAATAAGACCTAAGCCCTAGAAAAAATTTGGCAGGCAATTTTATTGCACCCTGTATATTAATTATTATAAGGAGGACTTACATAACTTTGTCAGGCTATCACAAGTCTATGTTAGCAATGGTCTGTTAGCTGGATTTGAATATGACCTGACCAAATAATATGTGAGTCTTCTGTATGGTTACAAGCCAATTTTTCTAATGTGTAATAATATACCACATAAAATAGAGCAATGTTATAACACCTATCTTTATTCTATAGATGTTCCAAATTTTTTTTGGTATAATGAGTAATAATAATTGCACTGGATCATATTGGTATTATATTATGTGACTTTATATTTAATTACTCAAATGAGCCAAACTGGTGAAATACCATTTTTCTACGACAATTCACGTTTATATAACATTGGAATGCCAAAATGCGTACAGCGTAGTGTGGCTTTTAAAAACACTTTTGACATACCCATTGTTTATTTCCAGAAAAATCTACCCATAGCACTGACTCAATACAGAACACTGAGGTACAGATCAAAGATGAGCCAGAATGGGACGCGAGTAGCATAGAGGAGGAGGAACGATCCATAGCCGAGATGTTTCAAGCTGAGATGAGCGTTAAATCCGAACCTGTCGATGATGTGGAAATTGAAGAAGAGAGCTTAGTGAGTATGCTTAGTATTTATACAAATTTAGGAAAATATTATAATTTCAAAAATGTATAGCTGTCTGTTAGCACTTCAAGATTAAACTGTTAAATCTATGTCAATGATGTATAAATTAAGCTACTTCGAATCTTGGAGGAAGATGTAAAATAGTTATTATCTAGTATTAAAAACTTGCGACATAAAAGAAATGGCAGGCAACAGGAAATGAAATATTCTTTATTTTTCAGCTGTACAGCCCGCTAGCGTGCGAACTCTGCGCCGCAGTGTTCACGGTGCCAGCCGCTTGGGTGCGCCACGTGCAAGGCCACGCCCACTCCGACACTGAACAGCCGCGCAAACGCCGATATCGATCAGGGGTGAGTATACCTGTCTCGCTCACACACATTGTGTACACGTGCCGCGTGCATGGCCACGATCACTCTGATACAATACAGACGCGAAAGTGCCGCCATCGATTAACAGTTGGTATACCTGTCTCACTCCCACTATTTTCTTCGCAGTGACTCTGTCACGCGTTGCGGCCACTCTAACTTTTTAAAAACTGGCTGCGCTATTGTAAGCGGTGCCGTCGATCTGCAATACGAGTCCAATAAGAGCTAAAGAGCTATGCTTGTCTCACTTACACGCGGTATTGCTCCATCTCTCTTACACATCCTGGGTGTACGGTGCTTGCGAGTTGCGACGTCTCGCGTATTTATTCATTAAAAAGTAATTAATAAAATGCTCTTCTAACCGTATAAACATTGTCTACAGAGTGACGACACAGAAGAATCCATGGCGCTTCTACGCTGCGACCTCTGTCAGAAGCACTTCCCCAACCCGGCCGAGTGGGTGCGACACATACAGAGCACGCACACTGAAACAGGTCAGTATCAATAGTATTAATAATATTTCTTCGATATAATTGTACTATTATTTTTATATATATTATTAACATGCTAACCTAAAGTGTGTGTTCAAAAAATCCAAACGATTTCGTCAATATACAGGGTGAAATTATACCTTCCTGCCAAATTTTAATATATTGATCCTTGTTAAAAATAAAAATACACGTATATTTTCTTTTATAATCACTCAGTACTAAAATGTTGAGAAATAGCTTCCGAAAGTTATCCTAAAAAAACACTACAATTAATGGACACGACGCGTCGCCCGCGCGTGATGTGACCCCGCGCGCGCGCCTCTCCCCCGCGTTACCCCCGGTCATTCCCCCGCGCCGCGAGTGACCATTCTGCAACGATTTTAAATGGGATAAAATATGTCAATAAAAAAAATATAACACCCATTTTTTTTTGGTTAAATGGACTCTCCTAATGATACCTAAGCCCTGGAAAAAAATTGGCAAGAAGGTTTAATTGCGCCCTGTATTATCCAGATTTTATTACTTATAACTAGTTGAAAAATCAATCCAGTTAGTGTTTATCAAAAGATCAGAAAGACCTATGTTCAAAGGTTGTTTACATGAATGATGTATGTGAATAAAATATGAATGTGGTGATAATTTCTAGCAATGATAAACGTCAATAGAAAATTAAAACACATAATGTTGTTAACTACGGTTTGTTAAGAGTTATTTGACTTTTGACTTATTTATCACTTATCACATAATAATATAACTGATAATACAATCTGAATGTCTGAGTAAGTCCAAAAAATAACTCTCAACAGACTACAATTAATTATTTCAGTGTGCCACATATTTCTAATTGTTTTATTACTGAATAATGTTTTATTACTGAATAATGTGTTATTTCCTAGATGTTTTTGATAATAACATAGCTGAAACATGATTGTTGTGTATGTGGCTAATTCTCGACGAACGATGCATCGTGTATTGGTAATATTAAATTTATTAATCACTATACTTCTTTCCACTGTTTCGCCTCTTATGTTTTGCCTTTTTGTTTTCTCAACACCAGCCCGCTACAGTCATAATAATCACTTCAGTTATGTTTACACAATGAATGCTTTGTCCGTCTCGAGTCGAAGGTTTCGAGGGACCAACTTAGTCCGTCTCGAAGGACCAATTTTGTTCGACTCGAAGGACCAACTTAGTCCGTCTCGAAGGACCAACTTCGTCCGACTCGAAAAATCCCCAACGAAGCATTTCATTGTCGTGAAACTTATTGTTCGTTCGGTGTCGGTTGTCCAGAATTGGCCATATCAAACAACAGTGCCCCACCAAAACGTCACAATCGTTTCACAGAGGGCGTGCAAAACAAGACTTGCGCGCACTGCAAGAAAAACTTCCCGTCGCACGCCTCTATGTTGATACACATGAGGACACATACAGGTGAGTTGCACAAGTATTTTATTATAATCAGTATTTATTTTACAAAAATGCTAATAAATCCTGAATTATAATACATATTGAGTTTTAGTTGCATTGCCCACTAGGACAGTCTTTTAATTTAAGCCCCTATAATGTTTAATCCATATTCCATACTAATATTAGTATATATATTATAAATGTGAAAGCCGAAAATGTGTCTGTCTGTTACCTCTTCACGCCCAAACCGCTGCACCGATTTTGCTGTTTGGTATGGAGATACTTTGAGTTCCGGGAAAGGACTTCTTATGCCGCTAAAATGTACGGTTTCCGTGCGATAAACCAACTTTGGCGCAACGGAGTTGCGGGCGTCATCTAGTTATAATTGGGTAGGTTTTCTTACTATAGTCAGATCACGTTACAGGTATTCTACTCGAATAACTTCAACAAGCAGAGGCCCGTATAACTACTTAGGATGCGACATTGAGATACTATAGTCCTTAATCTGTGGGATGCGAAGTCTCAAGACGCGGTTCGGCTCTGTGATTGGTCCAAATTTTGACAGCCAACCAATCACAGAGCCTGAACAGTGTCTTGAGACCGAGATGTATCTTGAGTACTATTTACACGGGCCTTCGGCCGGTATAGTCAGTACTCAAGATGCATCTCGGTCTCAAGACACGGTTCTGGCTCTGTGATTAGTTGGCTGTCAAAATTTGGACCAATTACAGAGCCGAACCGCGTCTTGAGACCGGGTCGCATCTTAAGTACTGACTATTTATACGGGCCGTAGTCTCAGCACGGTATTAATGCGTCTGTCTATCCGTCCAGGCGAGCGTCCGTTCGTGTGCGGCATGTGCAACAAGGGATTCAACGTGAAGTCGAACCTGCTGCGCCACCTGCGCACGCTGCACGACACGCTCGACGACCCCGGACCGTCCGACGTCAAGCGCGAGACCTGAGGGAGAGGAGGGGGGGCAGGTGGGTGTTACAAACACTTGGACTGTTAGGCCGGTATAAAAAGCACTCAAGATGCATCTCGGTCTCAAGACACGGTTCAGGCTCTGTGATTGGTCCAAATTTTGACAGCTAACCAATCACAGAGCCTGAACCGTGTCTTGAGACCGAGATGCATCTTGAGTGCTGACTATTTATACCGGCCTTAAAGTTAATGCTCGAATTGGTATCACGATTCATGTTACCTTTTTTCGTTCATCATATGAATGAAAGAGAAGACATGACATTTTAACCAGCTGTTAACACTAACAGACGTTGGTGAAATTGAGCCTTACGATAGGCAGGTAGCCAATTTCGAAGGATTAGGAAGTGAAACTTCTTTGGCGCGTTGAGTGAAATTTTAAGATCGCGTCATTAAAAAAAATTATGTGGTACCTCCCCTACACATAAACCGGGGATAATTATTTTTTGCGTCCACCCCACCATGTGTCTTAAAAATATTACGAGTATTTTCCGATTTAGGGATGCATTAGTGAAATATGAAGTTTTAGTGGAAAAAATCGTTAAAAATCCAGTGCCCCCCCCCCCTTCTACCAGCTAAACGGTTGCTTCTGGAAATGTGAAAAAATGTGCCCCTTATTTTAATTTATTATTGTGTCCGCAGGTAGAGGTAGAGGTCGCGGGCGCGGCGGCGGCGGTGGCGCGACGTCGGCGGCAGCCCTGGCGGCGCGCAAGCAGAACTACTCGCTGTTCCTCAAGCAGCGGGCCGTGCTGTTCTCCGCCAAGAAGTGGAAGTAGTAAATCGTCCATCGGCACATTACTTGATAAGTATTATGATTCATAAATCATATGTCATATGTATAAAAGAGTAGACGCCGAACATGATAGTACAAAAATCTTATAATTGCAAATAAAAAATGTGTCAGAGCGTTAATATTTAAAGTATACAAACGTCTGTGAAAATGCACGGCAAAAACTACCATTTGATCGTGATTATGTTTGGAACTCTTTCTTGTCAGACTGTTGAGGCCTCACCAGCCGGCCTAGCATACGCCAACGAGATATCTCACTCTCGAGATAATTAAAAACTACTCGTCTCATAATGTCAAAATCTCGACATTATCTCGACAAAACTCTATAAAAATGTGTTATTGGGATGATAGATCTACGCGAGAAAAAATGTTTGTCATGCTAGGGTCAATAGAGATGAAAATACAAACTATCAAACATCGAGAAACATGTAGAGAGAGATCTCGTTGGCGTATGCTAGGCCGGCAGCAAATAGCAATACAAAAGTAGGTACAAAGCATTACGAAAATCGTGATTTTGACATAATATACAATGTTTCAGTTTAGTAATTTTATTGCTGGTAAGGCTATGACGTCATATATCGCCGTATAGAGAAATTCCAAAGTAGGTCTACTTAAGTACTTGTCTCTTTCACACATGCATGCTAACAACGGTATTGCGATTATTTTGAAATAAGAATCCATGCCCTACAATAACCGTAAACAATATTATTATTGTCACATTCCAAAAGTTCATTAGCTTACTTCCTATTGGAGTAATATTGTTTCAAAAGATCTAATACTTTGTGAATGTAACAAGAACTTAACATTAATGGCGTTTAAGAGTATAGCTGTAAGCACTAAGCGGTGTACATAATAGATGTTTGTCTTTATTTCACTATAAATGTTCAAAATCATAATTGTCTATGAAATATCATGTAACAATCAAAACTTTCTCAAAATTGTAATGTGCGCGATGGAAGTATTACTAATTAATTGTAACTTGCCCACCCTCCTATTTAATCTTTTTAATTATTTCATTATAAGAAGTAAATTATTTTTATATAAGGATAATCTTAGTAACGTTCTAGTCTCGAGTGAAAAGACTTTTAAGTTATTTTAACTTATTTTAATGTAATTTTTATGAATGCTGAACATAAAGCTTAGAAGTTTTATAAAGTGTTTGTTTTACATTCCAGTGTTTTAAGGTTTTAGTTTTTGCGACATTATTTTGTACTTTAAATACTCATGTTTGACATGAAAAATAATTGATGTGAATATAAACATGTCTGTAATATCCGAATGTTTTATTGTAAAAATTACCAAAATACTTTTAATCCTATCACAATCAAATTATGAACGAACATGATGGATAATTAACTTAACATTTAGAACAATTACACATTATGAGATAAAATAAACAGGAAACATTTGTGTCTTGGACATAGGAGCTCTTATCAAATCAAAATTTAGTCTGATATCTAACAAGAATTAATGTTTAAAGATGGGTTTATAATATTTAATACTAAAACACATCTTTTTTGTATTTTATCAGCCTGATATTGAACCGTACAATGTGTAAATTTACTTATATATATCTAACTATCGTCTTCCTCAATCTTGGGAGCCAGGTAGTATCTAATGTGGCCGATGTCTGGAATGCGGTATTCTACAACTAAGGGCACATCTGCAGACATGGATAGTTGAACCTGTAAAATAACAGTTTAGGCTTTATCATTTTAATACTTTTAAGTTATAACATACAAGTCAATGCAATAATAATTAGATATAAAAAGTTAAAACATCTAAGAGGGCACTTGCGTAGATCTGGGTTAAAATTAACTCTAAGTCATAACATCATGTCATCTCTATCACTATTTAAATTTTAAAGTGAGATACAGATATGACATGATGTTTAACTTAGAGTTAACTTTAACCCAGATCGGCGCAAGTGGGCCTAAGGGGAGCAAACAAGCAATTTGAGTTACTTATTTAGAACATTAAGGGCAGGTTATCCCGCCGCGCAAGTGTCTATGGACACTGATGCGACGTGGCGTCAAGCGTGGTGTGCGCAAGCCGTATTTCTCGTTGATATTGAATTTTATTTAAAAATTACTTATTCTAAAAACGTGAATTTGGGATTTTTTTTTATTTCTTTATTTAAGGAGCTTAGTCAACATTGACATGTCGCTCCATTATAACTGAATTTGGGATAACCTACCCTTAAAAGCAAGCTCAAGTCATCTGTAAACTTTTGTAAGAATGCACTGGCCTCCCTCATCTCAATTTTTTTAGTGAGCAACTTTGGTAAAGTTTTTGAAGTTCATTGTGTAAAGAAGTTTTTCTTTTTATCTTACCTGACTGCTCAGTGGAGTGGCCTTGGTGAAGTAGTTGAGGTACTGGCAGGCAAACGTGAGGGTGACGGGTTCGTCCATCTCTATTACCACTGCCTCTTCCTCCTTGTCAATTGACGCTGTTTGAGCCAACTTTACATTGGCTGAACCGATATCACCACTTGATGAAAACTTGACACCTGGAAGACAGTAAAACTATGAATTTTGGAAATATTTTGATCAACTTTGGTCTATTCTTGAGAACTTTGTAATGACTCTTCACCGTAAATGTCTAAACAGGTAACTTATTTTCTGGTAGTAAATAAATTAACTAACAATACTAATACAACACATAGCTAATAATCAAAGACTGATTACAGATATAATAATTATACTAAAAATGCATGTTAAATAGTATATTATTACGACTAGTTTGGTAAAGATAATAACCTTACACCTCCATCATGGGTATTGCAGGTACAATAAGTTTTCATTTGTTATGTGGCAGCCAGCTGCCGCTTGGGGATTGCTGGGTTAATCATAAATACTATTTGCTATAGGTACTAACCTTCTTTTGTACATGATATGACCATGGACTCTCCAAACTGAGACTGGTCACGGCAGATTCTGGCAAACTCAGCACTGGGCATACGAATTGTACAACTGTATTCTGTCTCTGGTATGCCTAAAATACAATTGACAATATTAATTAATGTATTTTTGTTAAAAACTTCCATGAGACAAGTTAGTAAATGACAAATGTATATTATGGTGACTATTCATAAAGGTATTAAAAAAACGAATTTGCAAATTACCTAAATGTTCCAAATCCAGATTCATTAGTTTCATTTCATAATCGGAAACTTTCTCTTGATTAGGACTCTCAAATACAAATGTAACAGTGTCAGCGTTATCCTGCGCTCTTATTGTTACAGTGTCTTTGTCGCCCGCACACTTCAGGATTTTGGACATGCTGCAAAATAATAATTAAATAATTCATTTAAAACCAATTCAGAAACTTTAGGATATACCTATAATAAATTTAATGTATTATATTTTACCTTCCTAAATTCATTCCCAAAGAAATATTTCTATCACATCTATATTTGTCAAAGCCATCTGCTCGCAGAGAGAGGGACACCAGTGATACGTGGGAATTGTCCATAGCCTGTAAGTGAAATTAACATTTCATAATAAGGGGTGGTTTCATAGTCACATTCACCAATATTTTAAGACTTTAGTGGGAATGGCAACAACCAGCAGGACAACAAAGACAAATGGGAGTCATATTTTGAAGAACATAGCATAGGTGTACTATTTGATTATGGAATGGTATGATAATTACCTGTAGTTGTATTCCATTGTCGTCGCAATCGAAGGTTGCCTGTGTCAACAAATCTTTAATCGCTTCCAGGACCTTCTTCAAAATGGAACTTCGTAGAAGGCGTGCTTCGAACATTTTGGACTGCAAATTGCACAAAGAACGGTAAACGTATGTGTTACTCAGTACTCTATAAATGTTCAATATAACTTGTCTTACCGATAGAAACAATATAAATTGACGAATTAAGAATAATGAAGGGAACTTTTTAGTTTAAATCACTGAATAATTGCGAAGACAAGCACAAAGCCGGATTGTTGGGCGACATTCGACAAGCGGGAAATTTTAGCGCGAACTTCTACTGTCATTTGTCAATTGTCATTGTCAAATGTCAACATGAAGAACCGTCATCTGTCAAAAAAGCAAGTCAAAATCTTTTTTAAGTAAAATAGGGACCGTGCAGAAACTATAAGAGGGCGTCGTAATTCGACAGCAGCGACACGATGCGAGTAAAAGACGTAACTTGTGAGTGACTTTGGCTTCGCCTTCTCCTTGACCCTGGCTAGTTTTTTATGTTTTACACTATAAAATGATATAATTCTTACACTCCCAAGTGGCCACATGCGGCCGCGAGAACAACGACAGATTTCCAAGAATCCGCGATCGAAGTATTAAAGTTAAAGACTAGATGACGCCCGCAGCTCCGTTGCGCCAAAAATCATTTATCGCGCGAGAACCGTACATTTTCCCGGGATAATAAGTATCCTATGTCCTTTCCCGGGGCTCAAAGTAAATATATACCAAATTTCAGCAAAATTGGTTTAGCGGTTTGGGCGTGAAGTGCTAACAGACAGACACACTTTCACATTTATAATATTAAGTATATTTTTATAATATTATGTATAATATTAAGGGTTTCTACTTTCTACCCGTAAACAAAGAACGGAAGAGTGAATAAAAATGTACAAAGCTTATCTAGTTAACTAAGAAAATATCTGAAAAAGTAATTAATAGCATCCATCAGCATAGAAAGTAAAAACTTGATAAATATTGCAATAAAATAATGAAGCTATGCAAAAATACTTATAATCTTACTGAAAATGCTTGTGGATTAATAAAATAAAACAAGTTCACTAAAATAAATGCTTTTATTTCATCAACCTTCTGTGATTCGATCGATACCATCTTCACAACTTTTGTCTGTCACTATTTTTAACTAATTTCAGTCTGGACCTCATCAGTGCAAACACCATTTATGTATTCTTTAAATAACACACAAAGACTGCACTACTAATCTTTTTCCTACTTGAAGAATCATCCTTTTGAGAACCAACACTTTGACAAGATGGTTCAAGTTCAATACTATCCTCAGTGTTGAATTCCTGGCAGGACTTCTCCAAATTATCCTTACTTTTGATGCAACTTTATGCCAATTAAATGAGCGGTGCCTATGTATGTATATCAATTTAGATGGAAGCCAGTTTGGATGGTTACTGAAAGAAGCAACGGTTATTATAGGTTATGTTCATATTGTGTTCATAAAAAATGAATTTACGGTTATAATCTACAAAATTCAGTGTTTTTACGAGTCTACACATAACATTCATGGAACTTTTTAAATACTTACGTATGTTTTACCGCCTTTTAACCATTTCTTTCGTTTTTCAATATCTGTCGAGATTTTATTGGCTACTAAAACGTCAGACGTCACAGAAGGTGCACTGTTTGGAGTTTAGAAACACTATTGTTTTTATTCGGCGAACCCAGGCCTATATTACTCTAATCTGTGACCCAGGCGAACCGCGATACCGAATTACCTACCTAGGTTAATCGATATAAAGGTACTATATCGAATAACCTGCAAATAACTTTGGATTTTACGAAAACAAAACAAACTATACCTATTATTTATAACTTTTATCTGAATACATAAATGATTATCAGAAGAATTTTCACAAGTGCTGTAGTAGTAAGTCTTTTTGGACTATTCTTTTACTTTATATCAGTTACCCTCTATATTTATGTTACTTTATGATATCAGTAATTATTGAAGATACCTATTGACATGTCTTATTAACTTCATTATTATTATTTGCAGTTAAGGCTAGCATATTTTTGTACCAGTTCTGCGCAAGCAGCGAACCAAAATAAGATAAAAATGAACTATTTGTCGCAAGCCAATGCAGCAGCACTTGATCAAGAGTTGTTCAATGAATATAAGTTCAGCGTTGATCAGTTGATGGAACTAGCTGGTCTGAGCGTAGCCACGGCGGTAGCTCGTGTGTACCCTTCAACTTCGTAAGTAATACCTTAAAATATAATCCAAATATCAATATGAAGTAGTGCAGTAACAGGCAGTTAGTATTTCAATTTGTTCCTATGATTCAGATAAACTGCACAAAATATCTGCACTTGATTTTCAGCTAACATGGTTTATTTTTCTAGGCATAAATCTGCTCTAATAATATGTGGCCCGGGTAATAATGGAGGAGATGGTCTAGTGGCAGCTCGCCATATGAGACTATTTGGCTATGATGTAGCTGTTTACTACCCTAAAAGGACACCAAAACCACTTTACGAAAATCTCCTCTTACAATGTGAAAGATTTGGTGTTGATATTCTAAGTGACTTGCCTGCCACAAATGATATCAATACAAAATATAATATGTTGGTAGATGCATTATTTGGATTCAGCTTCAAACCACCTGTCAGAGAAGAATTGAAACCGGCTTTAGATGTATTAATTGATTCAGAATTGCCAGTGTGCAGGTAAATGTTTTTATTTTAACCTTTCAAGCCGCATTTGGTCGCATTGCGACTGCGATAACAAAAAAAGAACAAAAGATTTCCGAGAATCGGTGATCGAGGGTTTACATCAACATGATGAAAACGATATTAATATACAAAAGTAATGTGATACTAATTAGTAAAAAATACATATTATGTTTATTTTTATAATGCTTGCTTAACTTGCTTATTTTTGCAGTGTTGATATTCCTAGTGGATGGAATGTAGAAAAGGGACCTGATTCTGAAAATGCTCTAAAGCCTTCCCTACTAATATCTCTCTCAGCTCCGAAGATGTGTGCTCACCCTGATATACTGAAAGGCACAAAACATTACTTAGGAGGTAGATTTTTACCCCCTGGGATAATACAGAAATATAATCTCACACTGCCTGAGTACAAGGGACAAGATCAAGTTGCAGAATTATTGTAGTTCAGGGAAAAAGTTTCATAAATGGTTTATGGAAGTGCAGGAGTTCTGTCAGCACCTTCTGAACCATGGTATACCTTGGTGCACAATATTACTTGTTGGTAGCATAATATGCTTAGAACACTGCTCACGAAACCAAAGTCACCACATATTTCCATATAAATTTTGAGAAGTTCCCTCCATTTCTTATGTATCCCTTCATCAGGTTCATCACTTTTATGAATATATAATTATAGCTCCCACACCGGTTTCGGTGACGGTGGCTGGTTTCATTAAAACCAGGCCAGCTACGCAGGAGTAATTTTATAGTGCCCAAGTGTGTGCGCAGTACACAAGAGCACTCTCTATTCCTATACTCTCATAACCCAGTGGGACGGAAGACTGACACGACTGGCGAGAGATCAGGCGCAGGACTGACTTTTTACACGCCCATCCGACGCATCATCTTATTTGTCAGACAATCGGGTGATCAGCCTGCATTGTCCTAACCAAACTTGGAAATAACAATATATTTCCAACGCGGGAATCGAACCCACGACCTCCGAGTCAAGAGCCGCACTCTATAACCACTAGAGTCTAGACTCTAGACCACGGAGGAGTTTTTTTTATGAATATGATACCAAATTGGGATGATAAACTATACACCAAAAGAAAAATTTTGAAAATCAGTTCATAAACGGCAGAGTAATTGTTGAATATAAAAAAAAACGAACATAACACCTCCTCCATTTTGGAAGTCGGTTAAAATTTGCCGGAATTTCTGATGTATAACTTATAAGGCGTCTCCCAGACAGACGCGGCCTGCGGTGGCGGTGTCGGTGGCGATCAGTTGGATGACTTGGCCGTGTGGCCGCGTGTGTCTGTGTCGTTCGGCGTTCCTAGAACTCTCAAGTAATCCAACTGACCGCCACCGCAGGTCGCGTCTGTCTGGGAGACGCTTTAAGCTATATAAAGCGTCTCAGCATCTCAGTTGTATGACTGCCACCGCCACCGCAGGCTGCGTCTGTCTGGGAGACGCTTTATTGTAAAGTTTCATTAAAATCCGTTCAGTAGTTTTTGCGTGACAGTACAGAGTAACAAACATCCATACATACATACATACATACATCCAAACTTTCGCCTTTATAATATTATATACCTATGTAGGATGTAATATAAAATATGACGTGATAGAAAAAATGTTTTACGTACTAAGGTAAATGACTAGTCATTGGACAGTACAAGCTGTGGTACTAGTAATTGGACAGAGTACAAAAACACAATATTTAATAAGGTTGCTTTAAAAACTACCTACCTGTTTTTCTTTAAAATCAATAGGCAGTTTTTGAAGCAACCTTAATTAATGTATTGTTTTTCGGCTTTGTCCAATGACTGGTACTGTCCAAGTTACTAGTCATTTACCCTACTTATTAATAAAATGGTTTTCTGACTGTTGCAAGTATTTTCAATTCATTTTGTATGTTGAGCCCACAGATTAAGGTTGAGCCCATTGAGGTAATAATACTATAGGAGTCCGCCTTATATTTTGACAGCTGATAATGTTACTCTTTCTAACTAACGATGTAGTAATTTGGGTGAAAGAGAAAGCTCATATCGGTGTGTAAACGTCAAAAGCCTGTAATGTTATGTCCCACTTAGTAGAACATAACAAACGAGTAGGTCTGCATATTTCATGTATAAAAAGTGGTAATAAAAGTGTTTAGTGAACGTTCAATGCAATTAATTATTGCGTTTTGTGGTTCCGCTATTTATTAAACCATAAAAACGGCCAAGGAATGCCTCAAACACGTGGATTTAACATAACATACCTACGTAAGTTTTCAACAACTTTGTTTGGGCTTATCAATCGGTATTTTTGTAAGCTAAAAAAGAAAATTTATAAGTATAATAATCCATTAATCATGCTATATAAGGCATTAGTGATAAAAATGTCACATCAAGTAATAATTTGGCTATAAATATTGCATAGTTTTTTACGTGTATTTTAGGGATGCGCCTTACTTGAACTATAGTTTATCGATAAAAATAATGTCATGGACTAAATGATTTTTTTTTCAGGTTGAAAATGCTTCAAAATAGACGACAAACAGATATATATTTTAGACGCAAGTTTCATGCAAGTTTTTAATCCTTACTCCCTTATGAAGGCATCACAATATTGGAATACGTTTGAAACAATGATTTTATTGAAATAAAGAAAGTTCTAACGGAGAGTAAAATAATTGCATGATCAACAGCTCTCACACCTCCCCCCTGTAAGTACTCAATTCGTTACTTAAAGATACTTCTTGAAATTTTATCCTGGCATTAGGTACTCTTTTTTAATAAGTAAAATGTAAAATTTTAATAAGGCTAAAGTCATAATCATTTAATAAAATAAATTTAATACCTCAATCGTCGAATTCCAGACACAATATAATATATTTAGTTGTTATGCGGCACCTGGGTTCCGATTGGGGCTGGATGGGTTAAGCATGGAAAACTTACATAAAGCATATTGCCCCGTATACAATATTATGAATTATGTGTATAATATTTTATAGTATGTAGTAGTATAGTACATTTATTAACACTAAACCATTTATTTTTTTCAGGTTATTGGAATGCTCATAAAGAAGAGTTCAATATTATGGTGGTGACGGAGAGACCTATAATGAAGATAATAATTATTTTCAACTATTAATTTGATAATAAGATTGAAAGTGAAGAATAATATATGGTTTAGTGCTCTATGATTTTGATTGCACACACCGTGATATTGCACAATAAAATTGATCGTCTAGACTCTAGAGTCCTACTTAGGTTATTAATTATTATTATTATAATATCATTATTCAGGGGGCGTCGAAGTATCTATTTTAAGTCTTTTTCTGTATAAATATTATTACATAATTATATTTTAATAGGTAAAGAAATGCACCTAAGCGTTTCTGGAATTACTTTAAATAAGTAGGACTGAGATTCATTCTTATATTTCTTTGATAATAATAATAATTGTTATTCTACAAAATAGTTGCTTAATAGTAAATAGTAATTAAGTTTAATAAAGTATAATATATTTTGTTCTTCTGTTGTGTTTTATAAAAACTGTTGATTTTATTGATATTAGCTATTACACTCCGGACAAGCTTTCGTGGCTTATGGAGTATACATATTATGTATATTTTTAACTATTTGTGTAATTATATATACTTAAATATTTTGTTTATACAGGGTGCAATTAAACCATCCTGCCAAATTTTTTCCAGGGCTTAGGTATCATTTGGAGAGGTCATTTAGCAAAAAAAATTGAGTGTTATTTTTTTAATGACATATTTTATCTCATTTAAAATCGATGCAGAACGGTTACTCGTGGCGGTGGGAATGAGCGGGGGTGACGTGGGGGGGAGGCGCGCGCGCGCTCACCCGCCGGCGACGCGTAGTGTCCATTTTAATTGTAGTGTTTTTTAGGATAACTTTCGGAAGCTATTTCTCAACATTTTAGTACTGAGTGACTATATTAAAAGAAAAATACGTGTATTTTTATTTTGAACAAGGATCAATATATCAAAATTTGGCAGGAAGGTTTAATTGCACCCTGTATTTAAGTATTTTCATACACTTAATAAATAGATAAAAAATACCTTTTCACCAAATTGAACGACTTCTAATTTAATGAGCATAATATATCCTAAATTGAACATGCAGGTCGAATTGATAACCTCCTTTTTTGATGTCGTTTAATAAAAATCTGTAACATAAAATTATGGTCGACTTGGTCGATAGCTGTAGTCTAATTTTATATTTTTATCGATATACGCCATCCCTACACGCACACTACAGCAATTGCACACAAGCATAAAATGGCCACGCGCTGGCGAGCTAAGAATCCATCTATGTATACTTAATCTGTGGTTGAGCCCTTTCATTTTTCAACTACGTATGCGCGGCTTTTTTCCATAGACAAAGTATCTAGTAATAGACTAGCCACTAAAAGAATAATAATTTTAGAGTGAGATGTCGCGAATGTCAAATCGTGTATGTGTGAGCAGGATGAGACATAAGTTTTTTGTCTCTATTTGCGTATAGGGTTTTATTGTTTGCCATCGGTGCCGTCGATGGCAGACAAATTCTTCGAGTCGGAGTGATTTATGCTTAAAATCTATAACAGTTTGAATATTTGTTTTCCAATCATACTCTAATCGATATTCAAAAGTGTGCAGTTATGGTGAATTGCAGTATAACTGGCTGTAAAAGCCGTAGTGATCGAAATCAGCCAAACATAACCTTTCACCGGTAAGTTGAATTTTTTATGAGAAACAGTAAGTAAATCAAAAGCTCATTAAACTAATTTGTATTTTATATCATTATTAGGTAGAATTTTACCAAATTTAAAGTCTAATTATATGATAAAATCAAAACTAAACAATTAGTATTATCCTACCAAATTGGGATACACATTAAATCAGATGGTTATGCATACGTATTGCGTGCAATGTGTAAATGGTCGGACTATATGAACTTAGGGATACCAGCTCCTGATTTTTTACCGTTTTTTTACCACGTTAATTTTAAAAGTTTTATATCTACACGTTTTTCTTTTTTTGTATTTTAGTGACCTATAGATTAAATACGATAATATTAAAATATTTATTTATAACAACATGGCAAGGGAAAAGTCAAGGGGTCAAACTATATTTTATCTTTAGTATAGAAGATTTTTCTTTGATAGCCGATAGGCCAAGTCCAAGGTGAACTCACTCAAAAGTCACCAATCGTTTGCCATAGGTTTAAGAGTGCCCTCTATGCATTGCTAAGAGAACTACTGAAAGAACACTGTTTTTCTTTTTAGCTTTCCACATGAACCTGCTTATAAAACTAAGTGGATTAAGAGTACAGGCCGAGTTAACTGGCAACCGACTAAGCATTCTCGGATATGCTCAAGACATTTTGAGACAAATTGCTTTCGACCAAGCAAAAATGGTACCTATATGTACTTGAAGCTACGTTCGGTGCCTACACTTTTCATCCCAGTAAGTTACAATTAATAATTAATTGCTTGTTGTTATTGAGGCTAGGTAGTTAATTGGTGTGTGTTCAGTGACAACTGACAACCGAGTGCTTTTAAATATTATGAAACATTAGCTTATGATATAAGTAAAAAATATGTTTCAGTTTTGCATTTTACTTTTTTTTTAACTAGTTGGCCTGGTTTAATGAGGATTTTTTATTTCAGATTCAAGATGAAGAAGCTGTAAGCCAACCGAGTACCTCTAAAAGTGAAAGTTTGGCTATGAATATAGAAACAAGAGATTTCTCGGTAGGATTTTATAACTGCAAACAGTTTTATAAATTTAGGTAGTTCTTGTGACCCTTTGGCCTGTTTTTAATGAGTATTTTTTGTTTCAGATTCATCATGAACCAGCTATAGACCAACCGAGCACCTCTAAATGTGGAACTTGGGCTATGAATATGGAAACAAGAGATTTCTCGGTAGGATTTTATATATTCTTATAACTACAAACAGTCTTATAATCTTAGCTTTTTTGACCCCTCGGCCTGGTTATAATGAGTGTTTTATTTATTCCAGTTTGGCGATTCATTCATGACAGATGATCTTTCATCAAGTTTACCAGAAGTTGCTATGGAAATAGAAATTGAAAGCACTTCGGTAAGTAGAATAATAATCGGCCAAGTGCGAGTCGGACTCGCTCACGAAGGGTTCCGTACCGTTATAGAGTAAAAATAGGCAATAAATTGTGTTTTTTGTATGGGAGCCCCCTTAAATATTTATTTTATTTAAATTTTATTATTAACAATTAAATTACAAATATAATTGAGGATTTTGTGAAAATTTAAAGCGTCTAGCTATTGCCATTATTGTTTACGAGCAAAAAAAGACAAAAAAAAACACGTTTGTTGCATGGGAGCCCCCCCTTAAATATTTATATTATTTTTATTTTAGTGTTTGTCGTTATAGCGGCAACGTAAATACACTATCTGTAAAAATTTCAGAACTCTAGCTATAACGGTTCTTGAAATACAGCCTGGAAACAGACAGACGGACAGACATCGAAGTCTCATGAATAGGGTCCCGTTTTCACCCTTTGGGTACGGAACCCTAAAAACTATATGATCAACTTGTTCGTGTGTGTATTTTGAGCACTGTTTTTATTTCTTTGGTACGTGTTTCAGGCCCAAGAGAATGTGTCAGCCTCGAAGGTTGATATAACACCCCGAAAGCAAAGGCTATTAAAAAGACTGGAAAAGAAAACGATAGTAGGCGAAAATAGAAGAAAAAAACTAGCCTCTTTAAGGTCGAAGACATGGCGTTTGCAAAAGAAAACTGCTGAACTATCCGCTGTTATAGAGGAATTAAAAACGCGTTCATTAATTAATCAAGAAACAGCCGACTTGTTGTCTTCAATCGATGTAACTAATAGGGATTTCTTGAGAAAGTTTCTATGCAAAGAAACAACGCAACGTAAATATACGCCAGAGTTGCGAAAATTTGCCTTAAGTCTTCACTACATAAGTCCCAAAGCTTACGATCATGTTAGAAAAACGTTTAACAGTTGTTTGCCTCACCCACGTACGCTTTCACGATGGTATCAGTGCATTGATGGAGAACCTGGGTTTTCCACAGAATCTATAAAAGCTGTAAAGTTATTACATGAAATGAAAAAGAAGCTAGATACATCACACAAAACTATTTGCGCCCTTAGTTTTGATGAAATGGCAATAAGAAGAGGTTTAGATTTTGATGGTAAAAAATGCATAGGATTTGTAAATTTCGGCAATAATGTTGATAATGACCAATTAGCTAAAGATGCACTAGTTTTTATGCTTACGTGTGTGAACGGGTCCTGGAAAATTCCTTTAGGGTATTTTTTGATTAACGGTATAAGCGCAGAACAGAAAGCAAATTTGGTTTCTACTTGTATACAATTATTAACCGAAGATTGTGCAATCGATGTTATTTCCCTAACTTTTGACGGTTGCCCTACAAATTTTGCCATGGCGAAAATTCTAGGTTGCAAATTAGACGATGAAAATATTGATCCTTGTTTCACTGTCGGCAGTAAGAAGATAGTTATACTTCCAGACCCTTCACATATGCTGAAATTAATAAGGAACACTTTAGGAGAAAAAGGGCCAATCATTGATCCACAGGGTCGAATTGTATCCTGGGAATTTATAAAGTCACTTGTTGAGCTCCAAGACAACGAAGGGTTGCATTTAGGCAACAAATTAAATAAATCCCACATCAATTTCTACAAACAGATTATGAAAGTAAAGTTAGCCGCTCAAGTTATGAGTGAATCTGTTGCCAATGCGATTGAATTTTGTGACAAAAAACTTAATATTGGCAGTTTTAAGAACTCTGCGGGTACTGTTGATTTTATTAGAAAAATTAATAATCTATTCGATGTAATGAATTCGAGAAATTTAAATGCATACTCCTATAAAAAACCATTATCAAACAAAAATTTCTCGGAAATAAAACCTTTCTTAGATGAAATGATAACATATCTGAATAAATTAAAACTAGGAGACAGAAAAATAATGTCATCTAATAGAAAAACGGGATTTTTGGGATTCATAATTTGTATTAAAAGTGTCATTTATTTACATGAGTCTCTGGTCGTCCAAAATCACCTTATGTTTCTGAGCACCTACAAACTAAGCCAGGATCATTTGGAATATTTTTTCAGTGCTATTAGAGCCAAAGGAGGATTCAACAATAATCCTTCAGCCAGACAATTTAAATCTGCATTTAAAAGAATGTTAGTACACGGTGAAATTAAGCATATTTCATCAGGAAATTGTATTCCTTTACAACATATTAACATATTAACACTAACGAAACCTGAAGAAGCAATAAACAAAACATCTGATAAAAATCGATTGATTGATAATAATATTGACTTAGATGTGAATACCGAAGATGTTGGTGGAATTTTAATGAAAGATCACGATTATTTAACCGATCCAAGTTTATTAACAGAATTTTCAAAACATATTATTGTATATATTGCTGGATTTGTTGTGAGCAAACTAAAAAAAGAGCTTCAATGTGAAGACTGTGTCTCCGCTATCATATCAAATACCAAATACGCTAGTCTTCAATTAATAAAAGATAAAGGGGGACTCTACTACCCCTCAAAGGCCGTAGTAAAAATTTGCGAAATTTGCGAGGTAGTATTTCGTAAAAATCGAGTCCTGAGCAAAAATAATATTTTAATTATCCTTACACAGGAATGTTTAAAGTATTGCTTGGGTTTAAATTTTTTTTCTCGAGAATATCATTTCAATACCCAATCTTTTCTTGACTGTCACTATTCCTTATTAATAAAGGCTGTAATTATGAAATATTTAAAAGTTCGAATTCATTACACAGCTCGAAAACTTTCCGAAAAAACTGATAACGTTCGAAATTTATATAACAAATTAATTTTGTTCAAAGGCCAGTAGATATAATAATATGTTAGTTAACCTGTGTCAAAATGTTTTCAACTAGAATGTAGATACTAATACTTACCTTGTAAATATATTATAGTATTAAAAGATTATGAGCGAAAGTGCATTTTTTCTATAAGTACTCCTTTTATACCTCATAACCTCACAGAAAAAGACAATATACATACTTGGAATTTAGGTATGTCATCTTATGTATTTAAAGCTAGGCAGTTGGCAGTTGTGGTAGCCACGAATAAAATTGTTACATACAGTTGGATATGACAGCGACCACGCCGAGCCACTTGGTTGAGCGGATGCATAAATAAAAAATAAAATAATAAAATAAAAAGCCTTTATTTGACCAGGCTACAAAGATTCTTATCAACTACAGTTCGACAAGGATTTAAATGAATATGTCAATGATGTCAATGGGTGCTGCTAGTAAAGGAGAACTGTCAAAAATGGCGTTTTTGTATGTTAGAAGCGTTAGTTCCTATTCTCGCCACGTTCATAAACAGCCTTGTAAAATAAAACGAACTATATCTGTACTTGGCGAAGCATGGCGGTAGCGGTCATCGACTCCCTGTTAAAAACATGCCATTTTCATAATAAACCATGATTGACAATGAAGTGTCAGATGTTGTCAATCGTGGCTTTGTATAGAAAATGACAAGTTTTTGACAAGGAGTCAATGATCGCTACCGCCATGTTTCGCCGAGTACAGTATAAGTATTAACATATTTGAAAATAGTACTTCTTAAACTAGGTCCCCAGGTCCCCAAGTCCTCCTTGTCTGTTGCCCCTTAAATGACGCATACCATTTTTTAAATAATATGGATTCTGTTCTTTGAAAAGTTTGAAACAATTCTCTTTGCCATGTTATCAAAGCATGATTTACCCACAAAATGGGGTAAATGTTAGGTCGTGGCAACACTAATTACGACGTCCATATATATAATGTATATATATAACTCATTTTTTCTCTCACACTGCATACGCGAATGACGCCTCTATACCTTTCTCTCTCTACGCTTTTTTCGCAGTTTGGCAATTGACTGTCAACTTCATTAATGTGTCATGGTCATGTCATGTTCATACAATTTCTGTCAGATTTTAGAACATGACACTCAACTGACACAAATTTTTAACTTTGCGCATGCGCAATGTGGATTGAAAAACCAAACGAACACGACTTATTTTAAGTGGAAGTTTTTTAATTATTATTTATTTTAGATAATTTTAACTACTACAAAGAAGACATGAAATCCATATTCCATATATTATGGCATGCTATCATGCTATGAATTATGATTAAAGTATCAGATACACGGTCGTCAACGGCGGTTGTCAAGTGTCAACAGCAAAAACGGGTACTGCGCGTTGCCAGCCACACTGTTGTGAACGTGTTGTCAACCACAGTGTTGAATAGAATTGAATAGATTTTGCGTGGGCGTCAATCGCCGCGCCGCCCGTTGACGACCGTGTATCAGATGTTTTAAAACATTGCGCCGAAAAGATAATTTTGTTGTTTTTGATACTTTTTCCCTACGTTCCGTTAGAAGCTCAGAAGTCCGACGCTCAGAAGCTCAAGACTGTAGTTTTTCCCGTTGCATTAGCATGTGAGCGTCAGTGATACAAACCCAAGTGGAACGGATTTTTGAGCGTTTTCAGCGTTTTGAGAGAAGTTTAAAAAAGGAACATCAAAATAACTAATATTTTAATATTTTACACAGTAGAAACCCATAAAAATGTTGATTGAAAAATATGCCTTTTAAATGGCGCCGAAAACACTGTCGGCCATAGTGTGACGTCATATTTTTTGTATTTTAGAGTCTCTTTATTGAGCATTTTTTTATGTGCTTAATGTACGAGTCTAAAAGTGCCCAAAAATTATAAAAGAATTAAATAAGAAATTAGAAATCATTTGTAATGTTGAAAACTTTTAGAGAAAAGTTTAAGCCATTTCATTTCCCGTCTACAATAAATGGAGATAATATATAAAACCGATGTTTTATTCGAATTATTCAAGAAAATATATTTTACAAATCTTTCTAGGCTTATTCTTATTATTTATGTACAAATAAACTTACATATAACGAGCGCGATAAATAAAAGATATTAAATTACGAATGTGATGACGTCACATCCGTATCGGAAGTACCGCAAAAGCGTTTTAGTCAGTACAAATCATATTTTCATAAAATCATATTTTCAAATCGACTTTATATTTTATCAATCATAAGCTTTTATTTGATGATAAGGGTGAAATACGGTTTCCTAGGCTAAGTTCTACTAGAAATATGCATTTGTTTAATGAAATTGAATATAGGTCAAGTAGCCTATTATTATTTGTTTCGTTTTTAGTACTAATTACATTTTTTTACTCTTATTTTTACTAACATTTTTATGAACATTTAAGTAAGTAATCATGTTTTATTATGGCTAAACTTTTATTATAATATTTCAAATTGAATCATAATATTATTATGATAACAAAACCACATAACCAACAGGTACAGAAGAGATGAAAATTAGTACCTATTATATTTTATAAGAAATCATTTGAAATTTCATTTAAAACAATTTCTTTTCCAATCAAAATATTTTATTCAATGTTATTATACATATTTACAGTAAAAATATAATTTGTAACGAAATAATATGAAGTTTTTTTGTCTCTAGTCGCTAGGAGTAAATGTTCTGTGGTTTGACAACTGACGTCTGACAAGTGACAAACCATCGTATTAAAATTTCAATTTTATTATAAAGATGGCCGCGCTTAGAGTGTTTAGTCGAAATATACCTTATTTACGACAACAATTTTCGGCATTATTAGGAAACACCTCGCCATCAGTAAAATTTATTTGTGTAGTAGTGATAATAGGCTATATTTTATCATTTTCCGAAGATGTTGTGAATGTTCTAAGTGTAACTCCCGGTTATTTGTTGCCACCTTCTTTTCAACTGTGGTCTACTTTCACGTTTTGGTTTTTAGAAATACATCTATGGGAAGTGATTATAGACATAGTGACAGTGGGCCTATGTGGAAAGCTAATAGAACCATTATGGGGTCAAATGGAGATGATGAAATTTTTCTTTCTCACGAACATAGGTGTAGCTTTCTTGACAACCTTCTACTATTTGCTGATATTCTCATGGACTCAAGACACCTCGTTATTATTTGATATTCATGTCCATGGTCTAGCTGGATACCTCGCGGCCGTAAGTGTAGCTGTGAAGCAGATAATGCCAGATCACTTGCTAGTTAAAACACCATTAGGTAAGAATTAAGATGGTTCTACATGGCTATTACTTATTCAGAATATTATGTGTACTCATAGCATAGACAGTCTCATTATATATTTTGTGAACTCATTATTCTATAGTTATGATAAGCATAGAAGAACTCATCCAGAAATGTTGCATAAACTAAATATTGTACAAGAATTTCAATACAGATTCTTTTTATTTTAAATTAAATATTTATCTGATGCTAAGAATTTATCATAAGGCAGAGATTACACGGTCAGTATTTCATCAATCTGATCCATCAATCTGATGATCAATCCATCAATCCAGTAGGTTAGACAATAAATTTTTCGTCAATCTGATCAGGATTGATGGATCAGATTGATGAAATACTGACCGTGTAACCTCTGCCTAACATAATAGTCTGATACTATAGTTGAAATAAGAACTGCAACATACTTTACCATTACTTTTCAGGTAAACTTACAAACAGATCTGTGCCTTTATTGGTGCTCATAGCGGCCATAATATTGTGGGCCATTGGGGCACTGGAGGGCACATATCCGTGCATGTGGGGCAGCGGGACTCTACTCTCCTGGACCTACCTGAGGTTTTGGCAGAGGCACAGCAGTGGCACCCGCGGTGACATGGCAGATAACTTCAGTTTTGATAAGTTAGTCTTAACTGTTCTTATTTTATTTACACTGATCTAGATTAAAGTTAACCCAGGGTTATAGGGATTAATAATATATTAAATGATATTATTAATCATGGAAAAACGTGACAATAGATTTCTATTGTTATTGTGGTCGCCGGTGACCGCTTGGGGCTTGAAGCATTAAAAAAAGCTTAGGGTGGATATAAACTTTACCTTTTTTTAAACTGAAAACTGTATGATGTGATTATAAATTAATGAAAAGGACATGTTTTGATAAAATTTTTAAGAATTCTGCTTTCAATAAGTATCTAGTTCCCGAGCTAACTAATTACAAACATAAGAAATAGGAGTGTAACACATTACAATCGCAGTAACATAATATTTGCATTTCAGTTTCTTTCCTACGGTGCTTCAGCCAGTGATTCGTGGAACACTGGGTCCAGTTCATAGATGTTGCGTGCGGATCGGCGTGTGCTCGCCCAGCCCGCGTCGCGTGCACCTGGCTATGAGCTCAAGAGGCGTGACCATTTCCATGCCCGGCGTAGAACCTCAGGACATGGAAAGGAGAAGGTAAACTGCTTAAAGTAACTGTAAATTATTGAGAACATTGATTTCTTCAATCACTTAGGGCCTGTTTCACCACTTCCGGATAAGTGCCAAATAGGCTATAATCTGTCAAAAATGTTGTGAATAGCCTATTCGGCACTTTATCAGAAAGTGGTGAAACTGGCCCTTAGCTTTCTTATTTAGTATTTAAGTTTTTCCTTTTCTTATTTCTCATTATATTTGCCATCATTCCATCTTTTTCTTACTGTTTTTTGTTTTTGTATTTCAGACAAATAGCCCTGAAAGCACTAAGCGAGAGATTATCAAAGACTTCAGAGCAGACAAGACAGAAAAATCTATCAACGAAAGTAAACATTGAAGCAGTTAGGAAGATGCAGTCATCACATGTGATACCGCAGTTCCCAGCAGAAGTTGACTCCCAGCAATCAGCCCCCGCCGAGGTTACATTGGTGGACATCAGCACAGAGCCTCCGCCACCCACTACCAAAACATCATGATTATAGTCCAAAAAATATCATAAGAGACAACAGTTCAGTGTTAGAAACTTAAGTTTTAACAAACTTCATTGACTTATAAAAATGTTATTGTTAATTTTTTATTCATAATTTAATTCTAGTTTTGTGCAAAATTCTAGAGCCCTTGGTTGTATTGTTTCCTCAATATTATAATTATTGAACTATCTTGTTACAAAATTGCATTTAATATTTCTAATCTAACACTGGCTGTGAACATTGTAGTATTGGTTATTTAAATTAATTTCTGTGAACAGTGTGCAGAGTGTAAGTTTTTTGTTTCACATTCGATCGTGAACGCGTTTGGCGTTTACTAAGATTTTGTATGGGAGCTCGGCTCACTCCCGTGAGCATCGCTAGGTGGCGCTGTATAAATCCCATACAAAATCTTAGTAAACGCCAAACGCGCTCACAATCGAATGTCAAACAAAAACTCACACTTGGCACACTGTGGTGTACACTTGAAGGGACAAATAGCAAATACAAAATATGGCAATACAGTTTGCATAGATGCCTGCAATGTTGCCAATGGTTATCGAGATTTTGTGCATGTTATAAAAAACTGTTTTGATTAAATGTAAGTTAATTAAACAACCACATTTGAGAATTGACATGTAGACAAAAGTGTTTCTTAAAAGTCTTACTATTTGTTCCTTGTGTAATGTATGTGAGTAATTTTATAATTTTATGCAATTGTATTTACTGAAGATTCAAAAGGTGTGAGGTGCGTGTATATTATTAGTAATAATAATAATAATGATAAAAATTAGGTGTAAAATTCCATTTGAAATGCCGATAGACGATTTAAAATATAGTTTATTTATTTACACGGCCATTTTCTTTTTACTACACAATGTTACCTGTTACTTGGTAGCGCGAAAATTAGTTTATCGAGTAGTAAATATTTTCGATTAACTAACTTCTTATACTAACTTCTTCTATGTCCTTTGTCAGGTTAAAATATCATCACATTAAAATTACAGAAAATCGGTATGCAGACACACTTTTGCATTTAAAATATTAGTGTGGAAGTATGCATAACGATTAACGAAACATGCACAATTATTTAGAATTATTATCCTTATATTACAACTGAACACTGTAGACCGGGGCTTCCCAAACTATACGTCGCGACGCCCCAGGGCGTCGCTACATTGTCTCAGGGGCGTCGCATGTGAACACAACCAAATCGAGTGAGAGCCGCGCGCATTATGTCTCATACATCCCGGGCAGCCTACATCTCCGGTTTCAGTTTTCATCCTTCACATTAACCAGCCTTGCTGGCTTTAATATCTTTCATAAATTTATTATGATTATGTTATGATTTATTCATTATTACCTAATAAAAATATAATGCCCAAAAAGTGTTTTATGATAACCTATGTAGGCTGGTTCTAAAATTGGAAAGTATTTTTGGGGGCTGGGTTGAGGGGCGTCGCGTCGTAAAGAAATGGAAAAGTTCCAAGGTCGTCACAGTACAAATAAATTTGTGTAGCCCTGCTGTAGACTACTAATATGCACACACCTCAAACCTGTTTTAAAATTTTTAATAAATAAGTGGCGGGTTTTGTAATATGTAAATGACCGTTGTCATAGATAAATGATATATTTTTAGCCCCTTTACTTAATTTTTATGGTTCCCATTGAGTATTGAATATAATATTTTAATATTATGTAACAAATACAATTTGACAAAAAGTTCTCTCTGGTCAATGATATTATGAGAGAAGAGCGTATTTAAAGTGTGGTTTAATTTTTTTGTATATAATGACTGTAAAAATAAAATATATTTTGAAACTATCAGGACCAGCTTAAGGTAGTGTAGCCTGTAGGTATATGAAATATAGAGTTCCCTACTTGCTTTACTATTTCAACTCTCTATTCTACCTTATTCTTGTCTTGACTGTATAGCTCCCACACCGGTTTGTGACGGTGGCCGGTTTCATTGAAACCAGGTCAGCTACGCAGGAGTAATTTTATAGTGCCCAAGTGTGTGCGCAGTACACAAGAGCACTCTCTATTCCAGTGTTTCTCAAAGTGGGGTACGCGAACCCCTAGGGGTTCGCCATTCGACGGCAGGGGGTTCGCGACAACAAGATTTACGTAATGGTGGCTTGATAACTGGCAGGCACACGCGGTACTGTTGGCACTTTATGTGTTTTCATTAGTTAGGATGTATAAGGGGTTCGCTGTCGCCTGGGAATTCTAACGGGTTCGTGGAGCCGAAAGTTTGAGAAACCCTGCTCTATTCCTTTTACTCTCATAACCCAGTGGGACGGCAGACAGACACGACTGGCGAGAGATCAGGCGCAGGACCGACTTTACATGCCCATCCGACGCATGGATCATCTTACTTGTCAAACAATCAGGTGATCAGCCTGTATTGTCCTAACCAAACCTGGAAATAACATGTTTCCAACGCGGGAATCGAACCCACGACCTCCGAGTCAAGAGCCGCGCTCTATACCACTACACCACGGAGGCGTCATGTCGTCTTGACCGTATATCATGTACAACATGGCAACAAGTAGTTATACATAAATCAATTATTATCCGTCCTTTTATAACACCAATTTGAAATATGCCGACAAAAATCATGCGTATCAAGATAATTTCACTTTATTAGTTTAAAAAAATATCAGTGTTTCCTCTCGAGGACGGATTTAAAAATATATGAGCCAGCCAAACCATAAGCGTTGCATGTTCACAAAACATATTATACTTTATTTTTATTATATTAAATACTTATATAAAATATTGTAAAGATTGGTAGGGGAAAAAATGTCATGTTCAACGTAAATATTCTTTTTCGTGCCAAGTTATTTTTGTAAAGATTAATTTTTGTGTGTAAACAGACGAATTTATTCATTATTATTCTGTATGGTGTTCAATTTGAATTAACTACTATTTCTTATACTTGTATTTTGTATATAATTACCTAAACCTCTTAACTAATAAAAATATTTACGTGAGTGTAATTATTCGAGTTCCACACTGTCCGTGTCTGTTATGTGATGTTTTCAGTTGGCCAGACAAAGACAAGCAGACCTTGTAAAGTTATTTGCGGTATAAATATATTTATTAGTGAAGGAGTTAAAATTTAATCCCAGTGAATGTGTTTTTGAATTATTGCAATCCCATATTGATTGTTGTTACAAGTGTGATTGAAAATGTAAATAATATTATTTAGTTGTTAATAAATAACAATAAAAATAGGTTTTGTTTATTATTTCCCAGTGTCGTCATTCAAAATACTTGTAGATCCATTCTTGAATTTAATAAGGTAGACAAATCACAAAATGACTCTCTTTTTGGAACTGAGATTCAACTCAAAATACTAATAAAAATATTTACGTGAGTGTAATTATTCGAGTTCCACAGTGTCCGTGTCTGTTATGTGATGTTTTCAGTTGGCCAGACAAAGACAAGCAGACCTTGTAAAGTTATTTGCGGTATAAATATATTTATTAGTGAAGGAGTTAAAATTTAATCCCAGTGAATGTGTTTTTGAATTATTGCAATCCCATATTGATTGTTGTTACAAGTGTGATTGAAAATGTAAATAATATTATTTAGTTGTTAATAAATAACAATAAAAATAGGTTTTGTTTATTATTTCCCAGTGTCGTCATTCAAAATACTTGTAGATCCATTCTTGAATTTAATAAGGTAGACAAATCACAAAATGACTCTCTTTTTGGAACTGAGATTCAACTCAAAATACTAATAAAAATATTTACGTGAGTGTAATTATTCGAGTTCCACACTGTCCGTGTCTGTTATGTGATGTTTTCAGTTGGCCAGACAAAGACAAGCAGACCTTGTAAAGTTATTTGCGGTATAAATATATTTATTAGTGAAGGAGTTAAAATTTAATCCCAGTGAATGTGTTTTTGAATTATTGCAATCCCATATTGATTGTTGTTACAAGTGTGATTGAAAATGTAAATAATATTATTTAGTTGTTAATAAATAACAATAAAAATAGGTTTTGTTTATTATTTCCCAGTGTCGTCATTCAAAATACTTGTAGATCCATTCTTGAATTTAATAAGGTAGACAAATCACAAAATGACTCTCTTTTTGGAACTGAGATTCAACTCAAAATGGCGCAGTCGAAGCGTCGCGAAGCTGCATGTTTCTCGACTACAGCATTTTCACCTCTATTGTTCTAGCTTTTAAAATGTGTATGTCTTCTCACGCCTGACGCAAGTCTCTGCAAAAATTTGGCGCGCGTCGACGCTTCGACTCTGGAAGCCTACTACGAAACCGTTTTGAGACTCAAACAATCGTACGAGAATGCTCGGGTCAATTCAGACCGCAACATGACGAGGCGAGGCGCGACGCGACGCGACCTAAATTTGCAGTGTTGCCAGAAGGTTACTTTTGTAACCTTTTAGGTGATTTTTAAACTACATTGATTACTTTTAGGTTACACTAATGAAAAGGTTACTTTTAGGTGATTTTTCGTAATTTGTAGAATTAACTTCTAATTTCTTACATAAAAGCAACGTGAAACGGAACGCTCGTTTTAGACTTTTTTATGTTGGTAACTTGTTGGTAAGCTTCAAGCAGTAGATCCAACCTCGCTCGATCAGTCGGAACTCGGAAGTCGGATCGGAATCGGATTTGTTCGTTTGCCGTCGTGTCGTGCCTGCCCGTTCCCGCATATTGGTTCCCGCCCGTTCCCGCGCGCCGCAGCCCGCCAGCGCCCAGCGCCCTACGCCGCCCGCCAGCGCCCAGCGCCCTACGCAGCCCGCGCCAGTCGCCACTTGAATTTGTTTTCACCAAAAGTTTAGTGTTTGTATTCTGTGTTTTGTGATTATTAATTACAAAACAACATAATTTCCTCCCGGATATTTAAACCTTTCCAGTTTCCAGTAAAAAAATATAAAAGGTAACTTTTTAAGCAAAAAGGTTACTTTTTTTATATTTCAGGTAATTTCTGACAAGACCCGACTGGCAACACTGTAAATTTGTATGGATTTGACAGATGTCGTCAGCGTGAGACGTCTTGCGAATCTGTCAAATCCATATTAATTTAGAAATGTATCTACGCGTCGCGTTGCGGTCTGAATTGACCCTTAGTTCTAACAACGTCATTTCACGTTTGTTAAGAGTAGGACGCGGCATTCTCTTTCGATGAGTCTCAAAACGGTTTCGTTGTACGGTCCCTGCACCAGGGCACAGAATATATTATATTAGTAGTACCAAACCAGGGTAGTAGAGCCTTACAGTCGAGAATATTATAATCACTACGTTTTACTTATATTCTGAGTTTATAATTAAACGCGGGAGAGCCATGCTTCGGCACGAATGGGCCGGCTCGACCGGAGAAATACCACGTCCTCACAAAAAACTGGCGTGAAACAGCGCTTGCGCTGTGTTTCGCCGAGTGAGTGAGCTATTCCCTTCCCTACCCTCCCCTTCCCATCCCTACCCTCCCCTATTACCCTATTCCCTCTTAAAAGGCCGGCAACGCACCTGCAGCTCTTCTGATGCTGCGAGTGTCCATGGGCGACGGAAGTTGCTTTTCATCAGGTGACCCGTTTGCTCGTTTGCCCCCTTATTTCATAAAAAAAAATAACGCTACTTTTTACGCCAAATAGCAGCTAACATTAGGTAATTACTACAAAAAAAAATCACTTAATTACATAATTCTCTTATTATTATGATAATACATGTCCTTTCAAATCAGATACAAAACACATCACGTCTTGTATGTTATTCTGTAGTTATCTGTAATAATGGTGTTGAGTCTGCGGCCACTGCTGCACGGGAACATTGGGCTGCTGGTAGCCCTCCGGCCAGCGGTTTGTGTCCGGTATGGGATTGACTGGTAAGGGAACCGGAGTGGGCATTGGTGTCACCCCAGCCGGAGTTGTCATGGTGGTACCTGGAACAATATACAAATTATTGATAGGTTTTATCATCTTAGGAGCAAAGAGGTTACAACAGACAATAATTATATACAGGATGCAAGCATTGTCACGTCCGCAACACATTATTAATGCTTCGTTCCAATAAATGAATGAAAATATTATTAACATTGAATTGACATAAGCCAACCAAACGACGTAGGTCTGTTAACTACCTAGGAATGAATTTCCTCGGGTATATGTACGCAAGTGTGTGTGTGTGCAGTGTGTACGTACCGGGTGCGACGTACGTGGCGGGCGGCGCGTACGGGGCGGGGTAGTAGGAGGGCGGCGGTACCGACATCGAGTGCGTCACCGCCACCGGCACGCTCGTGCTTTGCTGTGGATTATAATTGAATATTAGTCCTTCTTTCTATACTATACTTTACCAGCGAGCTCTGTGAGTTTAGGCCGCGTTCGAGTAACGAAATATTACCCCGTAAAATTTCCTCACAATTCCTTTCACTTTACTTGGGAAAGATAATTTTTAATTATGCGTTGTAACTTGTATGTACGTAATACGTATACATACCTATCCCTGGTTTTGATTGATTGAGTGATCGGGCTTTCACTGTATTAGTAAATAAGAAAAATAAAAAATATTTACTAAAAAGCCTGCATTTATAATTATAGTTTTCCCGCAAGTATGTTTCGGCGAAAGTAGGTAGTTTATCAAGTGAAAACCGTAAATTTTTTCGAAATTAAAATTATTCTGTCCTGTCCCTGAACTAAAAGTATCTTACAGAATTTTAACAAAATTGTTTCAGCGATTTAAACATAAATATTTTTTTGCCTTTTTGCTTTTATACCACAAACTGTAATAAATTAATGATGATAATATTAGAATCGATTAATTTACATAAACCGCAGCATATCAATCTCCGATTTCGGTTCTCGAAAATACCATTGTATTCTATTGTTGTCGCGATCACCGGTGCTCGTAAGGAGCTTGATAGGTTAAATACTAAACAATCAGCAAATTACCTGATAATAGTTATAATAGTTGTGTGAGTCCTGGTCGTGAATGGGCACTGTGATGAGGTTGGTGCGTCCGCGCGGTGCGTGCGGCGCGTGCGCACGCGGGTCGCCCGCTACGCCGGCTACGTTTGACGCCGCGCTCACTTGCTGTCGGGCATAACAAATAACAATGTTTCATTGTCTTTGTTCTAATAATATTCAAGCATAGAGCCTCTTTTTACTGCCTTAAGCTGATCGCACATTTATCCATGCCGCATTTTAGAATTCGTTGAAGGAAATTACATCACGAAATGCGGCGCGTACGGTGCGGACACATTAATCCGCACCGCACGCACACACGTCATTTTATACGACAAATTCTAAAATAATAATATAAAATGTGGATGAGAAACATCATAAAAGGAACACATATTGTGCGAAAATTTGTTTATGTCTAAAAGTTTGTCCTGTACAATCTATCAGTCCACATTAAATATGAATACATAGGTCAGAAAAGAGCAGCAGAGAAGGCATTTGTAACACACAAATGCCTTGGATGAACTAAATTTACAGTTGCGTCATTTATTGTAAAATGATAAAGTACATTTAGAAGTTATTATCATATTTTATGGACCATAGAATCCTAATTGATAGCATAAAATATTCATATCATAGTTAATAAGGCAATAGGTATAGAATAAAGAGTAAGAACATGATATTACCGAAAGTGGTTTGACAACTGCTACAGATGCAGATTGCGGTTCAGGCTCGGCTTTTATTTCAGCAGCACCAGAAGATACATGCCTGTGGTTTATATGGGCTTGAAGATCTCTCTGAAAATGAAAAATTTAATTATTTATTGATTCAATTTTTTAGTAACAAAAAAATTTATAACAAGCTATGCATGAACATACTGTTACTGAGTTATACCTGTGATAAATATGTTCTGCGGCAGCCTGTGTTGCCATATCTTGTCCCTGAGTGTGTACACATATACACAGTACCAAGGCCCGTTTGCTCCACACGTAATACCTGCAGATGTTATTTATATTGTTGCTTTTAACCTTTCATGAATTATGTATGCATTTTACTGTTAAACTTTGAGAAATACACTCTAGTAAACTACAATAATATTATTAAGACAGGCTAATTAGGTTTCACAGTTCACACGTACATATACTATGTACTCCCAAAAATTTTATTTCTCTCCTCTGCAGCTAATGTGGCTAAAAGGCCAATAATTTTAAAATTTACAAACCTTTTCTCTACACCGAGGACAGTGTGTATTGTCTGCCCGTGCACATGACAGGCAAAACACATGCTTGCAGGGTATCTGAAAATTTATGCAACATTATAATTAAATTATTATTATTATTACTAAAAGACACTTTAGATAACCAAATATTGTTATGACATGAATTATAAAAAGCAAAAAAACTACATTTGCAATTAAAATATTAATGCATCCACTTGATATGGCATCTTAAATTTAAGCTCATATGATGTGATTATTTATTTTGTACTAAAACTTTGCAGCATTAATAGTTAATAACTTAATACACTATCATAGTATTTGAAATTGCAGTAAGTAGTAATGACAAAAATTTTTGCTAACTTTAAATATAATAGAGACTGTAAAAAACAATTACCATCCTTCCATATATCAGTATGGGCTTAGAACATGTATCACAGCAGTAGATCATAGGGTTTAGAACTTTTTCACCAATAAGAGTGGCACGGTGACTCCAGTCCAATCGCAGCATAGGCTCGGGTGGCCCTCGCTGTATAGTTGTGAACACAGGAGCTTCGAGCTGAGATATGTCAGATGGAACTTCCACTATGAAAAGAACATTTTTGAATAAGTATTAATGAATTTATATATAAATCCATAAAGCGGAAAAATTGTAAGATTCAATAACAACATTTCATTTTATATGAAGTGTTATTGTTTATTAACTTCAATTACAATAATACTTACATTTTGGGGGTTCCTCTTGTTCTACCTCTTCTTTCATTTCTTCCACAGGCCCATCTTCTGCGTCATGTACGCTTTCTTCCATAGAGCATTCTTCTTCGTCAGAAGACATCACTTTCGGCACTTTTTTGCCTCTCCCCCTTCCCCTGCCTCTGCCTCGCCCACGACCACGACCTCTTCCTCGACCCCGAGCATTTCTCTTCTCGTTATTCATTTTTAATAAACAAAAACCATAAAATTCTATATGCTAGCTCGGCGCTAACCTCTAACCATAAGAAGTAAAAAGTAATATTATTTTGATTTAGTAACTGATACAATTGCAACTTATTACGGTATACACTCAATGCACTGCCGTATAAAACAGATAGCTGATTTATTAAAACTTTTCTATAACAAAAACTCTTTGTTAAAAATTTATCACAAACAAACCCCAATTTCTTCTTCTTCTTTTTAAAAATTGGCTCCTTAGCACAGATTAGAGTATTATCTCCTTAGTGAATCGCCAATGTCAGAGTGCGTTGACGAAAAAACCCCAATAATTTCCCAATCGTAGACAGAGACAAAGCTGACAAGTGTCAATGTCATCAGTCATTGACGCTTTTTTTCTTATTATGGCACTTCGGCTATAAAACCATGGCCTGTGTCAAGTAATGGCGGGAAAATGATATTCTTATTTATATTTTATAATTTTTGGCATCGTTTTTGTAATTCGTCAGGTCCAAAGTCTAATCAAAGTCTAAAGCAAGAAATACACGGTCGTCAACGGCGGTTGACGACCACGCAAAATCCAAAGAGAATATAATCACTACGTGCAAAATCACTGGTTGACAACACGTTGACAACAGTGTGGCTGGCAACCGTCTGGCAATGCGCATACCTTTTTTTTCCTGTTGACGACCGCCGCTGACGACCTATTCGGTGTTTAAGCAAGAAATACACGGTCGTCAACGGCGGTTGACGACCACGCAAAATCTATAATGAAAAACTGGTTGGCAATACGTTGGCAACCGTGTGGCTGGCAACGCACATACTATTTTTTGCTGTTGACGACCGTGTATTTCATACTTTAAGTTAAAGTCTATACAGTCAAAGAGTCATGTCGGTCGATTCAGTAAAGTGTGGAGTTTTGGAGGGAACACAAAATAGCACGTTTCTGGATGTTGCATCACTTTCCTATACTTGTACATGATAATAATTGATAACGAATATCTAATGGTTATACCTACCAATATTACACATTATCCCCCTTACTAATAAACGTTGTATAAGCTTAGAATACAGTGTTTTGTTCCTGTCACACAAGTGACATTTTAAATTGGATTGAAGAAGACAAAACACTGTATAAGTATTCAAAGCTTATACAGCGTTTATTAGTAAGAGGGTAACTAAAAATCCACTTAACACAATTTTAGGAAAATAATACAAAAACACAACGACACTCTTTCACATTCCCGGCAAAACCCCTATGACCACTTGCCACCAGTCACCAGTCACCACCAATGTGCCCGAATAGCTCTATGTCCACATTGTGCCCTTTCATCTTCAATTTTCATAATCTTTTGATATTTCGAATGTCAAAAGATTATGAAAATTGAAGATGAAAGGGCACAATGTAGACATAGCTAAATGACGTGTCGATCGACTTTCCTGGTTTTTTTTTATTTTAAATAAATCAGGCCAAGACCAATGAAAATTCCATTCGACGACTAAGAAAAATGAAAATACTAATCTTTGCCCGGCCGCACACTGTTCGAAATTTCTGATTAGAAAAATTCGGATGCCCGCCGGATACCACACCGCACACTATAAGAAATTTCCTGACGGCGAGTTCAAGCTCAGTCTGGTTGGACTCTGGTCAGTACAAAATGTAAGAGAGAGCACGATTCCCATTTGATCGGATTCGGAAACTTTACCGTGCGATCATTAGTCAATACCTAGCGCGGCGAACGTTGCATATCGCGCGATGAAGTTTCCAAAGCCAAGTCGAATTGTGCGTTGTGAATCGGCCTCGGTCCAATGCGAGTTGTGCGACATGGACATCAGCAAAGGAGTAGGCATTTATAGCTTTATGGAAAGCAAAATTAACTATTACTGCGATTCTAGTGAATTATATTTTACAATATCGACGGTGGAAAGGCAAAAGTTACCAAGCGACACTAGGGGTCAAAATGAGTTTTTTATATATTCGGAATCAGCGAATTTTTCTCTATCGATTGGTCTTAGTCCCATGTCTCTACGAGCACTTTTGATGTCGCTTAGGAACTCCGTGGAAACGGGTATTTTTCTTATTTTCGGCGACCAAGCGACAACTTTTTGACACCTTTTAAAAAAGTAGGCATTTGGTCATATCTACATGTTTCTTTTTTTACTTGGTAATTTTTGGCTTTACACGTTTTTAATTTAAACTAGAGTAAGTAATTTATGCCTTTCCACTGTTGGTATCATTTAGGTGCTTGGGAAGTTTTACTTAAAATACATTTATTTATTTATGGTATTTCGGACTCTTTTTCAATTCCTTGAGATAATTTTTCTGTCGTTAGGTATTTTTTAACAAACCGTAATCATATCAAAAATTCGATATAGTAAACTTTACTCGCTGAAACTAAGATAATATGTGGCGCTTGGTAACCTTTTACCTGCCGTTTTATTTATAAATTTTGTTACTTGGATACCAATTGCTGAAATAATTATTTAATTTTATATGTGGTTAGCTCAAAAAAACACTTGACGCGTTGTCGCTTATCCCCGCTATAAATCATACCTAATATGGTGGATAGTAACGGTTTTATCGATCAGCCGTAGTTCCACTGTCGCTTAGGTAAGCAGCATGCGCGCTCTCGCGCATTTCCTTCCTACTGTTTTGTGCGGTACGACACTTGGTATGTATTAAAATTATTATTTTCAAGCTACCTACAAAATTTGTTATTATTTTTGAGTTTTCTGGTTTAATAAAAAAAATCTTCTAGTTCAACATGAATCGCAGTTGGCGAATATAATAGATACGTAATTGGCCGAGCTTTATTAATTTCTTTTGTTTTGAACCGACTTCCAAAAAAGAAGGAGGATTCGCAATTCGACCGTACGTAGTAAGTTCCTTATTTATGTTTGTTCGCGAATAACTCCGCCGTTAGTGGACCAATCTTCAAAATTCTTCTATTGTTGTACCCAAGTATAGGACATAGTTGCAATTTTGTACCACGTTCACAAAAGCTGTGATCTAATGATGCGATCCATGAGGAATCGAGGGAACTCCTTAAAATTTGTATGGAAACATGTGGTGATTTTGACTTTTTAGGGTTCCGTAGTCAACAAGGAACCCTTACAGTTTCGGTCTGTCTGTCCGCGGTTTTTCTCAGAGACTAAGGCCTACGAAGTTGTAATTCGGCATGAATGTACATAATATTAATGACGCCGACAAAATGATATAATATAAAATCTTTAAAAAATATTTTTTAATGGTACCTCCCATACACACCAAGCACGGGTGATTTATTTTTCCGCGTCCACCCTACCGTGTGGGGTGTCGTTGGATAGTATTTTTTTAATATTATAAGTATTCAAAGACCATTTTCCGATTTAGAGATCCATTTGTGAAATATGAAGTTTCAAAGTGGAAAAAATCGTTAAGTATTCATTCGATTAGGAATATGATTATTTTATATGACCTTCGAAAACATGGTACTGGGATTACACATAATTTCCAAAATCATACAAGAAACTTTTTGAAATTAATTGATGACCATGACAAGTACAAATAATAGTGTCATAATTGCCGGTGCGTGTCATAATTATTATGGTGGTGATGATGGTGATTGATGAAATTGTTGTATAATTGGCATTTTATGCTTTCTTAGGCCCACTTGCGCCAATCTGGGTTAAAGTTAACCTGAGTTAAACATTATGTCATATCTATCATTCACCAAGTCAGTGATAGAGATGACATGATGTTTAACTCAGAGTTAACTTTAACCCAGACTGGCGCAAGTGGCCTTGGTTGTTTAAAAAGTTCTGTACAGCACCGTCGGAACCAGCTGCTTTTTGGTAGTAGTATATTATGTTTGAAATCCTTCAGAAAACTGGCCAAGTGCGTATCGGGCCACGCACAATATAGGGTTCCGTAGTAACGCTAGTTTTTGATAATTTTCAAAGGAATTTTATCGAAAAATTCCTTTATACTTCATTTTGATTTGATTTGATATTCCGAATACATTTTGTTTGGGTGACCGACTATTTACACAACTAACAACATCATCTCAGTTACTTAGTTTTAATGGAATTTGAACGCAAAGTTCCTTTAAACTTCGCCAAATACTTTTTTTTAGTTGATTGACTCAACTTATGAGTTATGAAGTCCTCTTAGCCGTGATAGTTTAAATTCAGCAAATTTCCTACTCCCGTTATTTTTTCACATTTCAAGCAACCGTTTAGCTGGTAGAATGGGATGGACTCGTTTTTTTCCTCTTTAAAACTTCATATTTCACAAATGGACCCCTAAATCTGAAAATAATTTTTGAAAATATGGAAATGTTTTGGACACGAAAAAAAATCAATGTGTACGGTAGATGCATACAGTCTAAGCAGGAAGCAATGGGCTGAGACCCCTGGCCTTGAACACTCCAAGGCACTAATCCCTGGCTTCAACAAGAAACTATCAGAATTAGTGCTCACCTTGGGTAGGAACCAATTAAGAATTCTTACCAGAAGCCTAACTGGGCACTGCAAGCTCAACAAACACCTAAACAGAATGGGTATTTGTAGCATAACGACTTGCAGATTCTGTGAGGAGGAGGATGAGACACCTATTCACCTTCTCCTCAACTGTCCTGCTCTACTACAGAGCAGAAACAGGCATCTTGGTCGCCACGAATACTCATCCACAGAGGAAATTCGTGACACCAACCCCAACCACATCGTTCAATTTATGAGCAGTATTGGGCTGGGGATGATACTCTAATGCGAAGGAGTCACAATAGATCCTTATGGGTCGCAGTGACGTCAGGGCTACAGCGACCTGCCTTCTTTAAAAAAAAAAAAGATGCATACATTTTATATACCATTTTGTCAATAAATATGTGCATTCATGCCAAATTACGTCTTTTTAGGCCCTATTATAGTCGCTGAGCAAAACCGCGGAGAGACAGACGGACGGATAGACAATCCGGGGTGCTTTGAGGACTAGCCATAAAAAAAGAAAAGTAAATTATTTGCAAACAAAAATTGGAACTGACTTCCTCGGCAAAACAAAATTAATATTCTTATGAATAAACTAAAAAGTTTTACATAATTCTTATTTTATAGGTATTAGCGCCTTTTAGGGTTCCGTACCCAAAGGGTATAAACGGTACTAAGACTTCGATATCTGTCCGTCTGTCTGTCCAGGCTGTAACGCAAGAACGGTAATAGCTAGAGATTTCAAATTTTAATAAAATAAATTAAATATTTATTCCCATACAACAAACGTGATATTTTAAACATTTTTTGCTCGGTATCAATGATGACAATCGGTATGCACCTGAAATGTTCACAAAATACTCAGCTGTATTTATACTTTAATATTAAAAAAATGAATAAAATAAATAATTAAGGGGCCCGGGCACCCATACAAAAAACACAATATTTTTTTAACTACTTATTTTTGCTCTAGAATGGTACGAAACCCTTCCTGCGCGAGTATAACTCGCACTTAGCCGATTTTATTTACGATTGGCCTAAACCTCAACTAAACCTCAATTTTAATATTATCTGTACTCAATCTTCAATCTTCTTAAATACGTACGTACGACGTACGGTACGTAGTACGGTTCATAGGAATACTGTTAATATGGTTTTTACCGAGGAACTCGGCTGCAATTATTTGTTTAAAAATAATTTATTCAAAGGCTTATTTCAAATATTGTTATTATACTTGATAGGATTTTCTTCAACAGTTTTACTTCAGTTATTTTCGATTGCAGTATAACTATACCATGCAAATTTCCTCACTGAATCTAAAAAGTAAAAACTTTTGAGTTCTAGGTCAAATTTATTTGGTGGCAGGTAAATAATTACTTATACTAACAGAATTTTATTTGTCGTATAGTAAACATTGCATGTTATAATAATTGAATATTATGAAAGTTAGACATCTTTACTTGTTCAATAAAAAAAATAATTCTCTACTTGTCCCTTTTTGCTTCGAACCATTTGGATAAAAAAATATATTTAGACACCTTTACTAGATTGAAAGATAAAACGTTTTTGTCGGTTGGTAACTTTTACCTGCTTTTAAATTTAGGTAAATTGTAACCAAACGCCACTTCTACGCAAAATATACAGAAATACCTTTTTTTTCATTAACCAAATGATAAAGGCATTAAAATACTTTGAAAATCCGTTGGAATTTTTGAAATATCTCTAATAGCTAATTTTCTACGATTTTTTAAAGAAAAAATGAATCTTTAAACGGCTCTGCTGTAAAAGTAGCAATATGGCGCTTGGTAACTTTTGCCTTTCCACCGTCGATATTTTTCTAATATGTACCTACTTTATGAATGATTTGTAAAAAAACGACATTTTAATCCAAAGTCTTATATTTAAAAAGTTAGTACAAAACCATACACTAATTATTTAATTATTATTATAATATTCTTACGTGTGGGAATTTCATATCACTATTACTTCACATAATGTAAGACGTATTATATTATGCTGAACAGTAAAATTGTTTTTATAATGTTTTTATAATGAAAAATTGAAGCATCACAACTCACACAGCTACCATGTCACCTATACAAGGGCGGATCCAGGGGGGGGGGGGCTGGTCATGACCCCCCCCCTGGGTCCAGGTCCTAGGTGAACCACTAAGTAAAATTGTTAGACATACTGATATTATTTATTTTTTATAATTAATATTATAATTGATTTTGTTATTTAAATATACTTTATCTATTAAAATCCAAATTAAATTATAAGTTCTTGTGTCTTGACCACGACTATGCGTCCCCCCCTGGCGCCAAAGCTGGATCCGCCCTTGCACCTATATTATCTACCCAAGTTTTCAATATTAAAAGAATTATTTTATAAAAAGAACCTACAAAAGGAATATAATATTATATCGTATTTATTACTCCTATTAAAAAAATAGTAGACGCATTATTTTAAACCCAACAGTCAATAAAGCATAAATAATTAGTTTAGGAAATTTTTCTAGTCAGCCATAAAAAGTGGAATGGGGAATGTACAAAATTATTTTTTAATACTGAATACAAAAATTTTATCACCCAAATAACACAAATATTGTACCATTAGATTGACCTACGAATTTGAGTAGCTACATTTCTCACACCATGCCACTGTACATAAACTGAGAGAGAATCTCTTTGGTCAGAACTACGAATAATAAAAACTAAGCAAACTTAACTAACATACTTCAACAGTTTTGAATTTGGTTCCTTTTCGCACACTAAAATATTATGGCAATAGCAACGAAACACTAACACTCAAATTTACGAAAAGAAGCCATTAACATTAATTGTCACTTCTATAATAATTATTAATTACACAAAATTGTGTACAGAATACATGCATAAAGTATGCATGTATTGCATAAAGTATGCATGTATTCGGGTTACATTTCGTAGACTCGGGGACAAATTTTTTGACACAGTTACTCTTCCTTAGTTTTTATTATTCATAGGGTCAGAAAGAAAAAACAGTGCTGAAAATCGAACTCTGTGCTAATACAATAGTTGAAAATCGAACACAAAAACATCAAGTTTATAATATTGATTGTTGTCACGTGTTTGATTTCACAGTTCCACAACACTGTTTTTTCTGCCTGCGGCCTGACTCACAATTCCCGTACACTCGGATTCGGAAAATTACCACGCGGTAATTGGTCATTGCTAGGTGCAGCGCGCGTTTATTGGCTGTCAATTATGACAAGTAGCAAATCAAATTCAAATTATTACTCATCGTAAGGCGTCTCCCAGACAGACGCGGCCTGCGGTGGCGGTCAGTTGGATGACTTGAGAGTTCTAGGAACGACACAGACACACGCGGCCAAGTCATCCAACTGACCGCCACCGCTACCGCCACCGCAGGCCGCGTCTGTCTGGGAGACGCCTAAATCAGGCCCCTGGAGAGATTCTGTAGCCGTACCACGAAACCGTTTTGAGACTCAAACAAACGAATGTTTTTTTCGTTACGAATGCCGCGTCCTACTCTAACGTCGTCATTTCACGTTTGTAAGAGTAGGACGCGGCATTCTCGTTCGATTGTTTGAGTCTCAAAACGGTTTCATAGCTGTAGGCCTCCTGGTTTAAATACAGTCCCAGCCTTACCTCAACATTATTATTTATAAAACAGCATGCTGAGTTCAAAGTATTTATTCAATGCCATGAGCAAAGATCATCACAAGTCCAGGCTCCACCATCATGTGCTCATCAACGTGAGTGTTATCACATTGCAACACAAGAACTGCTTGTTTACCAGGCACTCTCTTGCAAACATATTTTTCATACAGCCTAGAAAATAAATGAGATTAAATAAGACGGACAAATAAACACGTAGTGTGTTTAGCCTCGACAAGGCTGTTTATGAACGTGGCGAGAGAAGGAACTAACGCTGCTATCATACATAAACATAATTTTTGACAGTTTTCCTTTACCAGCAGCACCCATTAACATATTTATTTAAAGCCTTGGAGCACTATATTTTAATATTTGTATGAAAGTACTTCTTCTTTTATTTATGGCTCCTTTGTGAATTACCAATGTCAGAGCGTGTTAAGTATGCCCAATGCCCATACAGTTCGGCAAGGCTTTAAATGAACGTGGCGAGAAAAGGAACTAACGCTTCTATCATACAAAAACGTCATTTCTTCTTTACCAGTAGCATCCTGTCCAAAAAAAGTAAAGAGCCTTGGAGCACTATAATGTGTTTTTAGCATAATAATATGTTAATCAAGTAACCTTCTATTATTTTGTCTTGTTTCTAATGAAGACAGACCAGGTGGCCATCTTCTTTCGTGGCAGTTTTCCATGAGATCATCAATTATGTGAGGAGGGCAGCCGGATTCTGATAAGCTTCGTTTTACCATCATCTAATAAAAAAAAAATATTATGTTAGTCTAGGGTCTCTCTAGAAGGACTAATTTACAATCTATGGTTATGTCAGTCTATTACCACCTGTAAGACGTCATCAGGTGTGGATATCATACCACCCCAGCGAGTGACTCTAGCTCGAGAGAGTGAATTTGCCCAGCGGATCACTTCCTCTCTTTCCATTTGATCTGCCAATGCTCGCATTGTAGGGTTGGATACTCGCATAGCACGCATGAACTCCTAGAATAGTAACCACCATTTTCAGTAAGGTATTGGTAACTAAACACCCTTACAATAGTTGCAATGAATTTGGGTACTTTGAATGGTACTGTTGTTTAGCTAGACAAGGAAAAAATATAAATCTTTATATTTATTTTGGTAATTAATGGCATTTATGTAAACGCTAGATGACGACCGCAACTACGTTGCGCCAAAATTAGTTTACCGCGTGAGAACCGTACATTTTTCCGGGATAAAAAGTATCCTATGTCCTTTCCCGGGACACAAAGTATCCGGTTCAGCGGTTGGGCCGTGAAGAGGTAACAGACAGACACACTTTAGTATTTATAATATTAGTATGGATTCAAATTCAAATAGAAAAAATGTATGGATGTATACGTACATACAAGAATCATAAGTAAAATAGATTTTTACAATTTATTTTATTAAAATTCTTATTAGTAGGCTCTTACCTGGATTCATATTTTGGTTTATATAGCTTAATAATTTTTTTGGCTATTTTGTCAGTTACAAAACTTTGGTAGTAATTTTCTAACTAAAATAAACATAAATTATCATCTTACTAATAAAAAGTTACACAGTGTGTATAGATGGTGCGACTTTTTTTATTAATCATTTTTTGACATAAGGCCTGTTTATCAATGTCGTTATTTCCATACATATTTCTTTGTAACGTGACTCTGTGTAACGTGTGTGTCACTTAAACACTCCTGTTACTCTCTGTTCCTGACTAATAATAATAATTCCTAACTATTCACACGTTGAACACAGGTTTAAGAAGTTTTTATTAGTAAGAGGGTCTATGTAAAACTCTTTAACATACCTTCAGTAAGGCTAATTCCCTTTTGTGCTCATTGATTATGAGTCTCTGTTCAGACAGTTCTTGTTGATATTCTGTCAGCTTACACTGGTGTGTTGCAATGAGGGAACGCAGATCTCGGACACAGTTGTGTGCGGGTAACTCATCTTTCGGAATAACCAACCCACAGCCAGCCTCGCAGGGAACTGGTCTTTTCGGATTGAATTCACCTATTTGAAAAAACAAACCAATAATTATTATTTTATTAAACTATCTTACAGTACTGACAAATAAAGTTTAAACAGCTCAATGTTATTATAAGTTATTTTAAAAGGCCTGTTTAGCCTTCATGATATTTAAATCCACTCATAACAAGGTTGCAATGTGTAGAATTTGTTTATACATAAACACTAAGCAGTTTTATTCAGTATCCATTCAGAAGCTGATTTTTCTTTTGTAAATCAGCAAAATTATATATAACTAAAAATATACTTACACTCAACTAAATGTGATGCCAAGGCGTCCAATTTCAGAGTGGCGTTACATCCATGAGGTGCATTATCACAACTTGTACACAATCTGTAAAATATGTTTAGCACATTAATATCATATCAAGGAATTAACAATGTTTACTAAACATTGCTGAAATTTACTTAAAATGAACTCACAAAATATATTCAAACAGGTGTACAGCAAGTAAATATTATTTCTTGTGTAAAAAAAATTACCTGGACAACAAGTTACGCAGTATTCTGGGAACAGGTCGCAACTGGCTAGATGTGACCGCCTGACGATCCACCGGACAAGTCGGTTGACGACTGATCCATTCTGTTATACAAGCACGACAAAATGCGTGTTCGCAAGCAGGCGCCTAAAACGAGTTGCGTTTGTCACATAATAACCTTATTAAAAATGCATAACGTAGGGCATGATTCAGAAGTATATTTATAAAGCTTTACCTGCAGAGGGTCTTCTAGAACTCCTGAACAAATCGGACAAATAAGCTCCTCATCAACGTCACCTTGAAACCTTTTGATTTCAAAGCCCATTCTTGTTACAAGGCACCCAACGGCATAGCAAACTGTTTATTTCTAAAAGAAATTCTAAAAACTTTGTGAAACTAAAACACTATTTATTTACTCAATAATTATAATCGCAGCATGCAAAATAAAACTAGCAGAACAACAAAAAGTACCTACTAAAAATTTCGAGTCAATATCTGTCAATATGACATAATGTTTTTTTCAATAACCTTGCCATGAATAATTAAAATGCTGTTTATTTTTACAACCTAGGCCAAAATAGGCCTGGAGATACTGACACAAATTTCTTGATCATTTGTACCAGTATGGCGGTTTTACAGGGGTCAAAAAGGAAAATGATGGTCATACATAGCGCTCGCACCGACAGCCCAACGCGTTTGGTCTGGTCTGGTACAAATCGTTCGAATTACGAATAAATAAAGAATCCCGTAAAACAAGGATATCTAATTCAATCCTAGATTTTATTGTTGGGAATTGGGATCTAGATGGAATGGGGAAGGCCGGGCGAAACTTTTAGTAGATGTCGCCATCATAGCTTTTACCTGTCAATGATTGTGTCAAACAACAACAACAATTTTATTTAGTAGTTTTGCCTAATTTCGTTATTAATTATATTAAAATATTCATTACGTATTCGGTTGTTGAAGTTGATTAAAGTTGAACTAGATAAGAATTTAGAACAGTGTATTGATAGGAACCAAATAGGAACCAATAGGAACGCAGAACGCACAGATATGCCCCCTTATAAACGTTGTATAAGCTTTGAATAGTTATACAGTGTTTTGTTCCTGTCACACAAGTGACATTTTTAATTGGATTAAAGAAGACAAAACACTGTATAACTCACAGATTAAGGATATATAGGTATAACTATTCAAAGCTTATACAGTGTTCATTAGTAATGGAGGATATAACCTCAATGGCAGAACTCTTCTATTATCTATGGGGAGAACGCTGATCTCTATTAATACAAGTACGCTGGATACACAGATTAAGTATACATAGATGGATTCTTAGCTCGCCAGCGCGTGGCCATTTTATGCTTGTGTGCAATTGCTGTAGTGTGCGTGTAGGGATGGCGTATATCGATAAAAATATAAAATTAGACTACAGCTATCGACCAAGGCGACCATAATTTTATGTTACAGATTTTTATTAAACAACATCAAAAAAGGAGGATATCAATTCAACCTGCATGTTCAATTTAGGATATATTATGCTCATTAAATTAGAAGTCGCTTTCAATTTGGTGAAAAGGTATTTTTTATCTATTTATTAAGTGTATGAAAATACTTAAATACAGGGTGCAATTAAACCTTCCTGCCAAATTTTGATATATTGATCCTTGTTCAAAATAAAAATACACGTATTTTTCTTTTAATATAGTCAGTACTAAAATGTTGAGAAATAGCTTCCGAAAGTTATCCTAAAAAACACTACAATTAAAATGGACACTACGCGTCGCCGGCGGGTGAGCGCGCGCGCGCCTCCCCCCCACGTCACCCCCGCTCATTCCCACCGCCACGAGTAACCGTTCTGCATCGATTTTAAATGAGATAAAATATGTCATTAAAAAAATAACACCCAATTTTTTTTTGCTAAATGACCTCTCCTAATGATACCTAAGCCCTGGAAAAAATTTGGCAGGATGGTTTAATTGCACCCTGTATAAACAAAATATTTAAGTATATAATTACACAAATAGTTAAACATATACATAATATGTATACTCCATAAGCCACGAAAGCTTGTCCGGAGTGTAATAGCTAATATCAATAAAATCAACAGTTTTTATAAAACATAACAGAAGAACAAAATATATTATACTTTATTAAACTTAATTACTATTTACTATTAAGCAACTATTTTGTAGAATAACAAATATTATTATCAAAGAAATATAAGAATGAATCTCAGTCCTACTTATTTAAAGTAATTCCAAAAACGCTTAGGTGCATTTCTTTACCTATTAAAATATAATTATGTAATAATATTTATACAGAAAAAGACTTAAAATAGATACTTCGACGCCCCCTGAATAATGATATTATAATAATAATAATTAATAACCTAAGTAGGACTCTAGAGTCTAGACGATCAATTTTATTGTGCAATATCACGGTGTGTGCAATCAAAATCATAGAGCACTAAACCATATGTTATTCTTCACTTTCAATCTTATTATCAAATTAATAGTTGAAAATAATTATTATCTTCATTATAGGTCTCTCCGTCACCACCATAATATTGAACTCTTCTTTATGAGCATTCCAATAACCTGAAAAAAATAAATGGTTTAGTGTTAATAAAATATGTACTATACTACTACATACTATAAAATATTATACACATAATTCATAATATTGTATACGGGGCAATATGCTTTATGTAAGTTTTCCATGCTTAACCCATCCAGCCCCAAGCGGAACCCAGGTGCCGCATAACAACTAAATATATATTGTGTCTGGAATTCGACGATTGAGGTATTAAATTTATTTTATTAAATGATTATGACTTTAGCCTTATTAAAATTTTACATTTTACTTAGGTATTAAAAAAGAGTACCTAATGCCAGGATAAAATTTCAAGAAGTATCTTTAAGTAACGAATTGAGTACTTACAGGGGGGAGGTGTGAGAGCTGTTGATCATGCAATTATTTTACTCTCCGTTAGAACTTTCTTTATTTCAATAAAATCATTGTTTCAAACTTACGTTTGAAATGATAATTCCAAATTCCAATATTGTGATGCCTTCATAAGGGAGTAAGGATTAAAAACTTGCATGAAACTTGCGTCTAAAATATATATCTGTTTGTCGTCTATTTTGAAGCATTTTCAACCTGAAAAAAAAATCATTTAGTCCATGACATTATTTTTATCGATAAACTATAGTTCAAGTAAGGCGCATCCCTAAAATACACGTAAAAAACTATGCAATATTTACAGCCAAATTATTACTTGATGTGACATTTTTATCACTAATGCCTTATATAGCATGATTAATGGATTATTATACTTATAAATTTTCTTTTTTAGCTTACAAAAATACCGATTGATAAGCCCAAACAACGTTGTTGAAAACTTACGTATGTTATGTTAAATCCACGTGTTTCAGGCATTCCTTGGCCGTTTTTATGGTTTATTATATAGCGGAATCACAAAACACAATTATATATTGCATTGAACGTTCACTAAACACTTTTATTACCACTTTTTATACATGAAATATGCAGACCTACTCGTTTGTTATGTTCTACTAAGTGGGACATAACATTACAGGCTTTTGACGTTTACACACCGATATGAGCTTTCTCTTTCACCCAAATTACTACATCGTTAGTTAGAAAGAGTAACATTATCAGCTGTCAAAATATAAGGCGGACTCCTATAGTATTATTACCTCAATGGCTGGATAGCTATAGATAGATAGCCTTTGAAATGACAGCTATTTTTTGTGCCTATTTGAAGCGGAACCAGTGCCCCCATTATTCGGGTAGAGAACTAAATCTGACGTAAAAATGACGTTTGAAAGCCGCCATATTGGCGCTGATAGCAGTAGTGAGAGCACAGATTAAGTATACATAGATGGATTCTTAGCTCGCCAGCGCGTGGCCATTTTATGCTTGTGTGCAATTGCTGTAGTGTGCGTGTAGGGATGGCGTATATCGATAAAAATATAAAATTAGACTACAGCTATCGACCAAGTCGACCATAATTTTATGTTACAGATTTTTATTAAACGACATCAAAAAAGGAGGTTATCAATTCGACCTGCATGTTCAATTTAGGATTTATATTATGCTCATTAAATTAGAAGTCGTTCAATTTGGTGAAAAGGTATTTTTTATCTATTTATTAAGTGTATGAAAATACTTAAATACAGGGTGCAATTAAACCTTCCTGCCAAATTTTGATATATTGATCCTTGTTCAAAATAAAAGTACACGTATTTTTCTTTTAATATAGTCACTCAGTACTAAAATGTTGAGAAATAGCTTCCGAAAGTTATCCTAAAAAACACTACAATTAAAATGGACACTACGCGTCGCCGGCGGGTGAGCGCGCGCGCGCCTCCCCCCCACGTCACCCCCGCTCATTCCCACCGCCACGAGTAACCGTTCTGCATCGATTTTAAATGAGATAAAATATGTCATTAAAAAAATAACACTCAATTTTTTTTGCTAAATGACCTCTCCTAATGATACCTAAGCCCTGGAAAAAATTTGGCAGGATGGTTTAATTGCACCTGTATAAACAAAATATTTAAGTATATATAATTACACAAATAGTTAAAAATATACATAATATGTATACTCCATAAGCCACGAAAGCTTGTCCGGAGTGTAATAGCTAATATCAATAAAATCAACAGTTTTTATAAAACACAACAGAAGAACAAAATATATTATACTTTATTAAATTTAATTACTATTTACTACTAAGCAACTATTTTGTAGAATAACAATTATTATTATTATCAAAGAAATATTATAAGAATGAATCTCAGTCCTACTTATTTAAAGTAATTCCAAAAACGCTTAGGTGCATTTCTTTACCTATTAAAATATAATTATGTAATAATATTTATACAGTAAAAGACTTAAAATAGATACTTCGACGCCCCCTGAATAATGATATTATAATAATAATAATTAATAACCTAAGTAGGACTCTAGTCTAGACGATCAATTTTATTGTGCAATATCACGGTGTGTGCAATCAAAATCATAGAGCACTAAACCATATATTATTCTTCACTTTCAATCTTATTATCAAATTAATAGTTGAAAATAATTATTATCTTCATTATAGGTCTCTCCGTCACCACCATAATATTGAACTCTTCTTTATGAGCATTCCAATAACCTGAAAAAAATAAATAGTTTAGTGTTAATAAATGTACTATACTACTACATACTATAAAATATTATACACATAATTCATAATATTGTATACGGGGCAATATGCTTTATGTAAGTTTTCCATGCTTAACCCATCCAGCCCCAATCGGAACCCAGGTGCCGCATAACAACTAAATATATATTGTGTCTGGAATTCGACGATTGAGGTATTAAATTTATTTTATTAAATGATTATGACTTTAGCCTTATTAAAATTTTACATTTTACTTATTAAAAAAGAGTACCTAATGCCAGGATAAAATTTCAAGAAGTATCTTTAAGTAACGAATTGAGTACTTACAGGGGGGAGGTGTGAGAGCTGTTGATCATGCAATTATTTTACTCTCCGTTAGAACTTTCTTTATTTCAATAAAATCATTGTTTCAAACTTACGTTTGAAATGATAATTCCAAATTCCAATATTGTGATGCCTTCATAAGGGAGTAAGGATTAAAAACTTGCATGAAACTTGCGTCTAAAATATATATCTGTTTGTCGTCTATTTTGAAGCATTTTCAACCTGAAAAAAAAAATCATTTAGTCCATGACATTATTTTTATCGATAAACTATAGTTCAAGTAAGGCGCATCCCTAAAATACACGTAAAAAACTATGCAATATTTATAGCCAAATTATTACTTGATGTGACATTTTTATCACTAATGCCTTATATAGCATGATTAATGGATTATTATACTTATAAATTTTCTTTTTTAGCTTACAAAAATACCGATTGATAAGCCCAAACAACGTTGTTGAAAACTTACGTATGTTATGTTAAATCCACGTGTTTGAGGCATTCCTTGGCCGTTTTTATGGTTTATTATATAGCGGAACCACAAAACGCAATAATTAATTGCATTGAACGTTCACTAATCACTTTTATTACCACTTTTTATACATGAAATATGCAGACCTACTCGTTTGTTATGTTCTACTAAGTGGGACATAACATTACAGGCTTTTGACGTTTACACACCGATATGAGCTTTCTCTTTCACCCAAATTACTACATCGTTAGTTAGAAAGAGTAACATTATCAGCTGTCAAAATATAAGGCGGACTCCTATAGTATTATTACCTCAATGGGTGATGCAGCTGATGACATGAATTACACCACAGATTAGAGTATTATAGAGTAGAAATTACACCACAGAATGACAGAACAGATTTACTCCTAGCGGAATTACACCATCAATAGCCGTAGTGCCATAATAAGAAAAAAAGTTTCACTCATTTTGACAGTTGACGTTTGTTATTTGACCAAAAAATCTGTGGACCAAAATTTGAAAAATGAGTGAGGCCGGTATAAATAGTTGGCTCTTACTACTAAGAGCTCGCTTAAAATGTGTTTTAAGCTGCTATCCTTATTAATAAACCTCACTTGAGTACAGCTTTTAAGTGCCTTGATCAAGTGAGTGGGCAACGTATTAATAAACCAAATCTTGCACTCAACTGTACTGTCAAACTGACGCTTGAGCGGGCAACGTATTAATAAATGAAATCTTGCACTCAAGTGTGCTATCAAACTGTTGCTTGAGTGGCTAATTCTTGAGTGTGGTCAGACCTTGACTTAAGCGCGCTCAGGGATACCAATTTAGGGATTTTTCCCACAATTAGGAGAAAAATACGATCTTAGGCATACCATCATAGGGATTTTTCCCACAATTAGAAGAAAAAAAACTAATTTCAAGAGTATTTTCTGGGATATGGAATGCTTATTTTTAAACACAAAATTAATATAACAAGCTGTTAAGTACCTAATATATATTTAAAACGAATTTACAGTGTTTAATAAGTAAGGTAAGGGTAGTCATCACATTACCTACATTATTCTATTGTGTACTACCTAAATTAATCTATTAAAAGTAAGTACCCATATAAATTGCATTATCAAGCTAATATAAGTAAATACTATAATGAATCTATATCTATATAGGTATATAAAACTCAAAGGTGACTGACTCACATGGTGATCTATCAACGCACAGCCCAAACCACTGGACGGATCGGGCTGAAATTTGGCATGCAGGTAGATGTTATGACATAGGCATCCGCTAAGAAAGGATTTTGATAAATTCTCACCCCAAGGGGTTCAAATAGGGGATGAAAGTTTGTATATAATAATACTTCTTAATGCGAGCGAAGCCGCGGGCAAAAGCTCGTCTCGAATAAACCGTAAGTACTTACTCTGCAGATCATTTCGCCATACCATAAAGGCACTGAAATTAATTAATAACCAAATATACTTTATTGTGCAAAAAATACAATAAAACTTAAATACTGTAGGTATGATTAAATATGTAGGTACTGAAATTAATTAATAACCAAATATACTTTATTGTGCAAAAAATACAATAAAACTTAAATATTGACAACAATAATTAGGTATTGATAGTTGTTTCTAACTATTATAGTCAAAAAGACACAATTGGGATGGATTTTATTAGGTAAAATCAAGAACGTTGGAATAATCAATAGGTTCTTCAATCTTTTCAAACACCGCAGGTAGTATAAGGTAGGGATTATAAAAAACAAAATAATCTTTTACCTTTATTTTTATTTTAACTTTTAGCGTAATATTATGTTTCATCAGTTACATTATAAACTCTTCGCTACAGAAACAAAACAAAATATTTAAAGTAATATCTTCTAATAGAAAATGAAAATTGTTATTGAAATTTTTAATATAATATAAAGTATACACTGTGTCTGTATTATCAAGTTCTAAAGTAAAGAAAAAAGGTAAACTTTAAACTTCAATTGTTAATTAAGTTGGATCTAGAAGGTCCAAAAAATATATCCTCACGGAGCCCAAAACCTTTCCATCGAATGCAAATAACCGTGGAAATCGGTTTGTGCGTTCTGGAGTTATAGCGTCAGGAAGGAAAATCCGACTTATTTTTATATATTAGATAAGGTAAATAAAAGACTGTGTCAAATATTTTCTTGTTACCAGTAGAAAGTTGTACATATTTAGGAAATTAATCCTTCGATTGCGGATTGTTGGAAATCTATAATAGTTATTCTATTGTTGTTGCGGTCACCGCTGTCCTTATGGGGCTAATGGGTTTAAATGTAAAAAGGCTAATAAAGTTTTTTTATGCAGAACAATTTCATAGCTTATATTTTTAAACTTAAGTAGGTACTTATATTATTATGTTTGAAAAAATACAATATCTTATTATACATTTTCTTTATTGCTGTTGCAAATTTTCAAATAAATTCAATTCAAGATAATACTTCCAATTTCGTGCTGCCAATTTATGATTGTCTGTATCTGTTTAAAATATTTTGAATTGGAAGTCTGATGTATATTCTTTCAGTACTCTCTTATATTTTTCTATGATATATTCTTGCACATCGACGGCCTTGTAAGGCGGGTACAGTTCTGTATTTCAATTTGAATGTCTTCAAGAAAGCAACAATGTGTGTTAACTTATTAGTAGTCACTGTTGGACAAATTTCCACATGTTGGCCTGAAACAAAGTATAGGGTTAACAAATAACATCCCTTTGATCAATTTATAAAGTATATAAATGAAGAAACACAAAACATTACTACACAGCTTTCGGTAAAGTTATAAATAACTTATATTCCAACGAAAAAGCTTAAAGACTTTGTTAGATTTTACAATTTTAACAATATTCTTCTTCTTTCGAAATAACCTAGAAATAAACATATACTTGACACTTGGCAGTGACAGCAGTCAGCTGTTGACGTCAACGCGTTCCATTTGACCGAACGTGTTTTATAAAATATGATAATATAGAGTTGTGTTTTTTCATTTAATTTTAACGAAAATGAGTTAGGTTAATACAAAAATTTCAAGGTTAATAACTTTTGGTAATTTGTGTTATAAATATGTGAGAAAATAAAGATAATATCGTACCATTTTATTTTATTAATAAAATCGATTTTTAATCGTATAAACGAAACGTAATTTGTATGTGTAGAATAGGCTTACAATAATTATTTCATATTTAGTTGCTGATTTGGATTGTTAGTTGCTGATTTGGGGTGAGTGAGATGTTAATATCAACTGAAACGCTCCAGATATTAAACTATTAATTAGATAACATCCTAAGTTGCTGATCAGTGTTTGAGAGGATATCAACCAAATAGCGTCTTGAGATGAAATTTGAAAGCCAACTATTTATACGGGCCTGAGAGTATTTGGAAATGGAACCAACACTAGTGATGACAACTGTTGTTATTGGTTGTGGTTACGTCAAATTTAGTTCTCTACCCGAATAATGGGGGCGCTGATTCCGCTTCAAATAGGCACAAAAAGCAGGTCTGTATCAGCAATCCAGCGTACTTGTATAATAGAGATCAGTGGGGAAGAATAAAGGGCCCCCGAGACGGTCAAACGGTTTGATTCAAACCTAACGTGTTTGATGCAACCGTTTGATGTCGGTTGGAACGGTTTGTCAAACGACACTGCGCAGACTGACACTTTGGTTCAGTACGCGCTGTGGAGTACACGTCTTGTGACGAATAAATATTATTTTATAAAAGATAAAACAGACTTAAAAATTGTACGAAATTGAGAATTAAATTCCCTATCTCAAAAACTCCTAAACCTATTTTGATTAAACTTGCAGAAGTCTCCCAGGTTAAACAATAGTTAATACCTATATAGTACAACAAAAAATATTTAAATCGGACTTGTAGTTCCGGAGATATGTGAACACAAGCATAAAAACATACATACACTTTTGAAATTTAGCACATTTGTTCACATGCTGATATAGACTAACGTAATATACGAAAACTGGCCGGTTCTGGAAATAGTACATACATACGCGTCGAATTGATAACCTCCTCTTTTTAGTCGGTTAAAAATAATGTCCTCCAAAGAATCATACAAAGTTTGTTCAAACGCATCGGAACACGATCAAACGGCGCGTCAAACACAACAAAAATATGAAATTTCATCAAACGAGCTTCAAACACGTAAATGTTTGACAAACCGTTCAAACTAGCTTTGTAAACGATCAAAATGGTTTGAGTCAAACCAAAATTTACGTGTTTGAGTCAAACCGTTTGACCGTCTCGGGGGCCCTTAACTTTGCCTTTTTCGACGTACCTACCTAAATTTGACAATTGACATTTCTTTGATTTCTATCTTCTTCCATTTTTTTATTTGTCAGTTTTCTACTCTATATACTTTAATCTGTGGTCAGTTTCTTGATGTTCGACAATGGCAGATGCAAAGCAAGGTAGGGTTATTATTTTACTAATTTTAATTATAAATCTCTCTTTAGCTAATGTGGTTGTATGCAATAACGTATGTTGCATTACCAACGCATATACGTGTAATAAAATATAGGTGCCCTAATCGCAATTCACATTGCAACAACGATGTCAACACTCATAGCAAGTAACATACAACAGTACCTTGTCTCATCATCATTCTCTTACTCTATGATAATGCCTAAGCTTAACGAAAATATATTATTATTATTTTCATAATGTATTAGTTACTCTTAGGTTTGGGTGAAATAATTATAAATAATGTTTGTGTAGGTAAAACAGCAGACGAGTGCTATAATGGCCCTTCTCAATCAAGGATTATCCTGGCTAAACCTAGACTTGGAGGTTTTGGTTCCTCCGGGTTTGCTTCAACATCAGGAAAAAATGCTAATCCATTTGGTAAGTTCAAATCCAATAAAACAAACCTTCCTTGAAATCTGAAAATTTACATGTTCCTAAATTGCAACAATATGTTTACAGGGTCAGTCCTTAGACCACCACAACTCAAACCTGGAGCTAACCCATTCTTGAAAGTCAATACCGAAGAAACCAACACAGAAGAGGACAAAGAAAAAGAACCCGAGGGTAATGGAAATGATAGATTAAAAGAAACAAAAGACGAGGGTCCTATCCCAAAGTTTGTTCCACTTAGATCAACAAATTCCACTCCCAGGAGTACAACAACAGTGCAACCCACAACTAGTGCAATACAAGCTCCCGGGTTTGTGTTCGGCCAGAATTTAAGTGAAAGGGTCGTAATACAGGAGAACATCAAGAACGGAGAAGCATCGGCTGAGCACAGCTCCTCCAATGGCACCTCAGAACTATTGTTTACAAGTGCTGCTGCCTCAGTTAAAGAAAATAATCAGGTAATCTTACATTATTTGACTGAGCACTGTCTTTTGTTGTACTGTTATCTAGTGAAATAAAAATGTATGACTATAATTATTATGTTGAATGGTACAATGTTCGATCGATATTTTATTACAGTAATATTGTTTCTTTGTTTAAACAATGTAGTATTGATTTGTAGGATGAAGCAGGACCAAGTGAACCAGGTAGTAACACAAATGACGGTCTAGCCGCAAACGCAGCCGAGTATGAGAGGTCACATGCGAGACCCCCACCACCCACAACTAATATCACAGTCACAGGCGAGGAAGACGAGACCAATGTTTTACAGGTAAACAAAAACTTTATTGATTTATTTGATTTTAAATATAAAATTTTTATGCAACTGTTTTAATTGGAGTGTAAAGCTGTGCGTGCACTGGATCGGAATCGGAGCGTACGGATTTGTTGCTTTGTATTGATTTGTATGGTACTGCGTGCACTGGATCGGCATTTCTGCACCTGAGACCGGAATTTATGCCGATGACGTCATCGGCAGTGAATGCATTCATTCGGATTGCGAAGGTTTCAAGTCTGGACGTGTTTGCGACGACGCGACGGCTATACGTAATAATTATTATACTTATTCGCGATGAATGACGACATGTACCCAAAAAATCTTTTTTCGTCTTCTAACAAATCAGGATGTAACGTATGAAATTCTCCGAAAATTAATCTTTTTGAGTTTATTTTATGAACCCATCACTTTTTTTTCCTCTCATTTCTCCTTTCCTCTTCTAATAAAACACAGCTAATTACAAGAATATCCTCATCACTATCCTCCATAATGTAACTCCATAATGCAAATGCACGCAGGCTATGACGGACTAAGAATAACTAAATTGCCGATGCGGAATCCGAATCCAGTGCACGCACCCTATCGGCATTTCGTAAATGACGACGCTCCGTACGCTCCGTACGCTCCGTACGCTACGATTCCGACCCGGTGCACGCGCAGCTTTAGAGCTTTACAATATACTGGGAATTTTGCATGCAAATTTACAATGTCAAAGGCATGTTGGCTTCTTAATTGCTCAGCAAAGGTTATATACCTTTGCTGAGCAATTAAAAATAAACAAAAAGCTGATTAAGGCCGTCCCCCGAACAAACGACCTTGGATACATTTGCCGCGTTGCCGAGATCGCACCAAAACCATATTTTTTTTACTTATCTTAGTTCAAAATTGACCTAAAAAAATTTGAAACGGGGAATATGTAGTTTATGATATTGTCCATGTATTGGCGTGTGTTTCAAGTAAAAGTAATTTGTAAATACTAAGGAGACGCTGAATGTATGCTTGAATTTTAATAAATTGGCTTTACTTTGGAAGCTGATATCATGAGTATAATAAACGAAAATAGAAAATTTAAAACGTGGAAAGGAATGTAATAATTGTGATACTGAAGATTATTGTTGTATTTTTATTATAACTCTGTAGCTTTCAAATTATGAGTTTATAAGGCTCTAAATACGGTAAATTACGGATTCTCCGTAGGGAAGGCCCTTAACATACCCAACGTTTTATCGTGGAAGTCGGCTTCCACGATAATGTGACGTCCAGAATTATAAAAGTGAACAATGGAATGTCTGGTCATTCGTTATTGATGTATATATTGTCATTGTAAAATTGTAAATTCTGATTATTAAATATCAACAATCTGCTATAATCTGCTTAGTATAAAGGAAATGCCAGGTCAGCCAGTATACATGTCACTGGAAATATTTAATAATAATAATTGTAAATGTAACTATTGATGTCATAGAACAGGGGTGGCCAACTTGACTGGACCTAAGATCTATTATTATTTTTTTTTCTTATTATAGCCTTTAATTTCTGAATTACATTACTATGTTTATACTATGTTGGTTATCTAATTTTATCGATTTCTGATTGCCATTTGGCAAAGGCCTCCTCTAGCCTCTTCCACTCATGTCTGTCTCTGGCCACTCTATTCCAGGTTACTCCAGCAATCGGTTTGAAGTCATCAGCCCACCTTTTTCTCTGTCTACCTTTACTCCTTTTCCCATGTCTAGGGTACCATGAAGTAACTCTTTCACTCCTGCATTTTCCTACTCCTCGGAAGATCTACTGTTTACTAACAAAACCCTGTGCAATCTACCAAGTACCCTAATGACATACTTATTGAAATCTTAAATGAAACAGCATAGTGTAGCTTATTGGTCATTGTGCAGCCTGGTCTAATTATTTATATTTTTTGCCTGGCCACAATCGACTTGACTAACAGTCGCGATCGACCGGTTGGCCATCCCTGTCATAGAATATTGATACGAGATATGTGATAATATGAGAGTTGAGACACAACTCTCGTTGCATTAACTTGTACAATATGCAAGTTATCTGCCATATTATGGCAGATTTTTGACAGATTATACTTGCAAATCAAACAGTAATAATTAATAGAAAAGTTTGGCGCCATCATCCTTACTAAGAACGCTTATAGACGAACGGCACAGTTGTAAAATGTATAACAAACGCGAAAGTGTTATATGCCTGAACTGATTTAGATGAAATTTGGTATGGTGATACTTTGAGATACTGGAATGGTCATTGTATAGTTTTTGCTTCGGAGAAATTTGCGGTTCCCGCGCGTCATACAATTTCGGAACGGACTTGCCAAAGCCAAGCTTTGTGGGGGCTCGCGTCGTCACACCTTGAATGACTGATGAATGATTAAAGCACAAATCAATAAGCGTGATAGTTTTTACGTAAAGTGTACCACAAAATGTAAAGGTTGTGGGATATCTAGGGCTCGTTTTGTTCGCCCTGATAATTTGTATTTTATTGATTATTATTTATTACAGATATCGTGTCGTCTATTCGCGTGGGAGGCCGGGAGTTGGCGGGAGCGCGGCCGCGGCGTGTTGCGGCTGAACGACGCGGCGGGCGGCGCTCGGCTGGTCGCGCGCACCGCCGGAAGCCTGCGCGTGGTGCTCAACACCAAGCTGTGGCCGGATATGGTCGCTGAGCGAGCGGGCACCAAGTCGCTGAGAATCACGGCCGCCATCGCACACGATCACGTCAAACTGTTCCTCATTATGGTGAGTGTTTGATGTGTGTCTTAGCGGGCCCCTAGACCAGTGGTGCCCACTGCCCAACCTTATTTTCATGCAGGCCCGCCCGCCTTTCATTCTTATTGTCAAATAAATTGTTCAATAATATTGTTCAAGATTAAAATTGATCAACTAGGGACCCACTTCCCTGGGGTTGAGTTGTTAATATTTTGAGTAGTTGAAGTGTGAATAGTTACTAGACCTAATGATTAGATTTGTAAATAAATGGCGCTGTAATTTAGGTTTAGCAGGAAAAAGGGTTTTATATTATGCATCATTTTTAGGGTTCCGTACCCAAAGCGTAAAAACGGGACCCTATTACTGAGACTTCGATGTCTGTCCGTCTGTCTCCAGGCTGTAACTCAAGAACGGTAATAGCTAGAGAGTTGAAATTTTCACAGATTATGTATTTCTGTTGTCAATATAACAACAAATACTAAAAACAAAATAAATTAAATATTTAAGGGGGGCTCCCATACAACAAACGTGATTTTTCAAACATTTTTTGCTCTGTCTTAATAATGACAACATGTAGGCACTTGTAATATGTACTCAAAATACTCAGCTGTATTTATACTTTAATAATTATTAATACCGATACAAAATATACCCATACAAAAAACCCAATTTTTTACTATTTTTGCTCTATAATGGTTCAGAACCCTTCGTGCGCGAGTCCAACTCGCACTTGGCCGATTATTTACAACAGGTGTAATCTATTAATCATGCACAGAATCTCATTTTCAGCGTTAAATTGAAACTAAATGTTGAAATAAGTTTTTTTTTAATAAGAAATGTAGATTGATATGAGTTTTGAGGATCTCTGTATTGAAAATATTTTAAACTTTGTATTTATAAATGTGAATATCTTATAAACTTTAAACGATCGAAAAAAAAACAAAAGCACCTTTTTTGTTAAATACCTCCAAATTGTATTTTGAAGTCTTTGCGTATTTTTGTAAAGTTCAAACGTCGTAGCAGTAGTTCAGCATCATTAATATTTATGATCTGTTCTGCAGGGTGCACCATCAGATATCGCACAACTGCACAGAGCGCTCAAGGCTCGCATCGCTGTCAGCAAACGGAGCACAACAGTCGTGATCGACCAAGAGACCAAATCTCAGCAATCTGCAGAGAGGCTGGACGCTGCAGCCGACGATGACTTCAACCAACAAGATGGCGACGTAGATTTCGACGAGAAGAGCAACGGGGGAAACGTACAGGACGAAGATTCTTCCAAAGAGGAAAGACTTGAAAATTCAACCGATAAGACTGATGGAGTCGAAGACGAATCGAAAGCGTCCAAACGGAAAGAACCGATGGACGAGGAGGTGGTAGCGAAGAGACCGTGCCCCGAGCAGGAGTCGACTGATGCCTGCTGAACTATACGCCCCCATCGGTTTCTCTGTGCTAAATTTACTGGACCGTCACAGGTCTCCTTAAACCTTGGTTATTTTAACTGTCCCATAAAGTATAGCTAATGTAATTACAACCGTTCAACTAGAATTATGGTGATGATTGTTATTGTTAAAATTCTTAAGTCCCAAATTGGGTTGACGAGGCAATGTTGAAAATTTTGAGCTGTTGTAGTTACACACATGTGGTATATTGTGGGTCCACGTATTGAGTATGAAATAGCTAAGATGAAATACAAAAATATTAAGAAATTAAAATTATGAAATTTCTCATAAAACTGATACCGTATTTCATCTTGGTTTGGAATCCGTGTTCATATTATTTTGCTCATATTTAATCAGTTTTTTCTCCTTGATTAGATTCATGACAAGAGTAATTATTGACATTGGTACTATAAGTAGTAATCATTTAACAGTTGGAACAGTTACTATTACATTTTTAATAAATTATTGCTACATACTACCAGAGACCAGATGTATGTCTGGTCTCTGATACTACATAGATTTTCTTTAAATTCTGCTGCATCTAATAAATAATTATAGTTTGAGGTTCAAGAAACCGGTAGGGTGCATTCTCTCAAAATATTATAAAAGTTTAAAAATTCTGATATTGACTTAGGAGAACGTTTAAATTAAAAAAATATTCATCATCGCATTGTTAAAGGGTGTGATTAAAGCATGGTCTCATGATCATTAAAGTTTTCTTTGGTAGAAATAAAAATGGTATGAATCTTGAGAATAAAAGTTTAGCGTTTACATTCCAACAAACTGCTCTGGTGTAGCTGACTACCAAATACCGTGTATATTGTACATGATTTATTTTCTGATGGTGATAAAAATAAAGTATTTACTACATTCCTGTTATTTTTATTAAAAATCCTAATGCAGATCTTGATAGACCGTTGAGATTTTTCCTAAGTAAGTACTTTACCAAGGCCCGCTAAACAAAAAACAATTTATAACAGCGCAAAAGAACAAAGCCACAATGGAGGTTGTGTCGGAGTAACCCCAAATTTTTTGTGGGTACAAGCAGGATGCGTCACTAGTGGCGTAAAACAGGATATAATAATATTGACTTGTAAAAAAATATGAACCTCATAGTCTTAGCACGCTTATTAACTTTTTAACGCCTACTGTAATTATTAGCAGTGCCTAGCACGTTAATTACAAAACGATTTGCTGACAATACAGTTTAATAGCTACTAAGTACTTAATTAGCTGTCGGCTGATAACTAATAAACTACGTACCAATTATATTGAACTGTACAATCAATAATATAGGTTATATATCAATCATATAGGTTATATATCAATAATATAGGTTATATCAATAATATAGGTGTTTAAAGTGAATCATCGTCCCTTTAAAAATTCGGGCCTATGCTTAAAATAAATTTTTCGTTGAATTTCTACTGCAAACCTAATATAATATTTTATGCTAATAATAATATAATGCAACCAGACACTTAAAACTATATTCAAAACCAACTAGTACTAGAAAATGTGTATTTTAAATTGATACTGTTGCGAAGGCTGCAATATGATTTCATTTTATAACGCTGCATTTTTCGTATTTAAAAAACCATGTGTGTCATTATGTTCGTAATAATACACTTGTTATTATTATTTATTATTCAATCAAGTAGTTAGTGAGTTAAGTAATGATTAATGACGATTGCCGGGGATCATCAGCAGCTTGGTCGTTATATATTAATATTTAAGCACCTACTTAAGAGTGAGGTGTTATTAATTAAATTGTAGAGTACCTTTTCGATATCGGTAGAAATTAGAATTATAGTTGTAGAACAATATAAAGTGCCGCAATCTCAAGTTGGCCGACAGCTGGACGCTGTTTTCATTTGCATCAAGCAATTTGTGTATCATTCCACAAAAAAATTAGCTATTGAGTTATAAATGCAATTATGTTCTTTAGATAATTTATAACAAGCATCTTGCATTTATAAGTCAACACCTTGGAAGTTATAGTACACAAATGCTTTACAGAGACCAGCTATGGTTACCGTTTTCGAAGCCGTCACTCCCCATTTCAATGCGCTGGCTAGAGTGGGATACTACGCCATTATTACCAAGACTGTGGATAGAAAAATATTGCTACTACATAACGTCTACCGGGTATTCATATGGAGTCTTGTGCTGTTGTATAATTTGTTACACATCATAAGAGCTTTTCAGGCAAGTATTTGTTAATAGCTGTCTCTTATAATCTTTGAAAATTAACATGAGGACATTTGAATAATAAATCTCTGTAGACATCGTTTGAAAATTGGCATAGGTACTTAAATACTTAATTGGTACTCAATTTAAGATATTCTTTCACAAATTAAAATTGACTTTTAAAATAAAATAAAGGGGCAAACGAGCAAACGGATTACCTAATGGAAAGCAACTACCGTCGCCCATGGGCCATGGATATTCGCAACATCAGAAGAGTTGCAGGCGCGTTACCGGCCTCAACCTTTTCTTAGCAATTAGTGTACTTTTTTACTGCGACGTTTTTTTCATGTTATGGCATTATGGCAAACGGTAGGTTAACGTGACATTGCGGTGGGTGTGTCGTTCCCGTAGCTTCGTCTTGGGTGGCGAGAGGAGCGTCGCAGAGTTTTAGTGGCGGCACATACCATCTTCGCCGCGATGAGCCCCACATATCCGCAGCGGGAGTCCCCATCCCCTGCGTCGAATGCGTTAATGCATTTCTCTGCGTGAAAAAAATAAGGTTAACGTGACATACAATTCCACTTTCCAGTCTCTGCACTGTGCCCAAAAACTGGTGGACACGCTGTTCATACTGCTGACGACCCTCAACACTCTCGGCAAGCAGCTCGCGTTCAACATGCGACAGCGACGGGTTAACAGGATCATAACCACGTGGAATGGTAAGAGCCTTTTGAGATGGTGAAGTCTTTACTATTTGAAAATTGCTCTTCCAGCGCTGCTTCTTTCCGTGAACTCTATTTAAGAGAAGCATACAAACCCTAAAGTAACATCACTTTGTTTTGTAAGAGCCAGACCACACGGCGCGTTGCGTCAGCGTTTCGTCGACGCAGCGCTGTCGTTGCGTTGTTTTACATACAAATAACCAAGGAGTTCACACGGCGCGCTGCGTCGTCGCAACGCACACATGACGAACAGCGGCCGCTAGACGAAGCGGGAGGGGGTGTTGACGTTAAGACTGCTTCGTAATAACGCTGGCATGACGGAGCGCTCGTGTGGCCGGTTATGCGTTAAATGGCAGCGCTGCGTCGACGCAACGCTGACGCAACGCGTGCCGTGTGGGCTGGCTCTTATACCCTGTATACATGCAGGCTTGGTTTTTCTTCTTCAGCGCCGAATTAAGTGATACTGACACCTGTATCAACACGTTGTGCTTACTTTTAGTTTGATTTTAATATCTACAGACTACATCAGCTTCAGCCCCAGCGGGTCGGCGCACCACGAGCGCGTCACCCACAGCAACGCGGTGGTGATGCGGCGGATACTCTACCTGTACCAGTGCGCGTGCTTCTTCTGCGGCACTCTCTGGACGATCTTCCCGTTCATGAATCGCGCGATCCACGGGCAAGCGGAGCTGACCGCCTACTTTCCTTATGACACGAATGTTACACCAGCGTAAGTATACCTACATTGAGCGAGGTGTGGTGGTACCCATAAATGTATCAATCACATCGGAGGGGTTAGTGCGAGTTTTATTCGATCATACGCATCGAGCGCGTTAACGCGAATTTGTATGGGATCAAAGCGGTATCCACGTTAGCCAGTAGATGGCGCTGCTTTGATCCCATATAAATTCGCGTTTACGCGCTCGATGCGTATGATCGAATAAAACTCGCACTAACCCCTAACACACCTTTGCAGGTTTGAAATAACAGTAGTGATGATGAGCGTCCTGATCACGACGCAGGCCTACGGCAACGTGACCATGGACTGTATCATCGTCACCTTCTACTCGCAAGCTCAGACGCAGTTCACTATACTGCGGCACAATCTGGAGCACCTCACCGATATTAATAAAGTGGACTCGTTTGGCAGGGACCACTGTGACGTCATACACGAGAGATTCGTTAAATGTGTCCGACATTATGAAAAAATTGTCTGGTAATTTTGTTTTATGATTCGTTTATGAGCTCGTTAACATGTTTAAAAGTATCAAGATGTACTATTAGAGAAGTTGATTCTTAAGCACCATAGGGGGGCTAGGGGCTAGGAGGCTACCATACAACAAACGTGATTTTTTGGCCTTTTTTGCTCGATATCAATAATGGCAACAGGTAGGCACTTTAAATTTTCACAAAGTCCTTTCATACAATATGTCTACTTTAATAATTAATAATAATATTTATATAAAATAAAAATTTAAGGGGGGCTCCCATACAAAAAACACAATTTTTGGCCTGGTTTTGCTCTATAACGGTACGGAACCCTTCACGTGCGAGTCCGACTCGCACTTGGCTGATTATTTAATGTTTATCATCTTGCAATTAGTAATTATTACTTTAAGCAAAAACTTGCTCCATCTTCATAACGAGTTCATAGCATGACCGTAGCTTGTGCGTAGCGGACCCGTAGACCCCGTAGCTACGGCCTACGGGCTACGATTCCACGTAGCACAGGCTACGGGGTCCCGTTTTATGTTTTTTAACTGCCGCACTGAGATACGAATATTAGTTAATAGTTACTTATCTGTAATTAAATAAAGATTTTGGTCCCGTACATTATCTGTCAAAATCTACATTAAATTGAAGTTTAATCATAATTAAAATTAAATGTATCTGAGTGCGGCCGTAAGGACTGACATAATTTTTGTAATTAGGAAATTAATATTTTTAAAACAAAGCAAACTAAACGCAAGTTTTTTACGCACGAATAGTTATTTAAAATTAATGAAACGAGTATTTTTTGTATACGAGTAAATAGCACACTTTGCGGAGTTGACAAAGAGAGCAGATAGACAGACACAGTTTCGCATAATTATAATATTAAGTATGATCTATAAGACTATATTATATTATATCTATACATATAATAAAACTGTAGAAATGTGAATTTTGTACATTAAAGATATTCAAAAAATAATAAGCGGAGGGTGTCACTAGATCGCTATAGAAGCCAAAAATGTGGTTAGTTTTTTGTCTGTCTGTCTGTCTGTATGTTTGTTCCACTATCACACGGAAACTACTGATCCGATTTGAAAGCGGTTTTCGCAGATATATTTGTCTTCTTCCAACTTAACATCTGGTGTATAATTCCCCCCACCCCTCTAAGGGGACAAAAGAGGGGTCAGATTTGGTATCAAACTTTTTTCTTTAACACGAAAACTACTGATCCGATTTGCATACGGTTTTCGTAGATATATTTGTCTTCTTCCAACTCAACATCTGGTGTATAAACTCCCCCCCCTCCCCCCATCCCTCTAAGGGGACCAAAAAGGGGGTCAGATTTTGTATCAATTTTTTTTAATGGACTTACTTCATGTTATTATTAACTGTAAGTATTTTCAAACTTAACATCAGGTGTACACAATTTTTTCCCCCACCCCTCTTAGGGGACAAAAGAGGGAGTAAGATTTTGTATCCACTGATGAAGTAGAAATACTTTAAATGGCAAAACAACGTTGCCGGGTCAACTAGTACAAGTATAAAGTATACTTTAATTGTTACGGTTGCAATATCTTCAGGTTTGTGAAAGAAGTGGAGTCCATATTCAGCGAAGCGATGGCAGTGCAGTTTCTTGTGATGGTGTGGGTCATTTGTATGACGCTGTATAAAATTGTCGATGTGAGTTTGCACAAAAATTTCTTTAAAATATCAAATTATAAGCCAACTACGTGAATTTAATAGTCTATGTTGAAAAACGTGAAGTTTAATCTGGGGGATACGGCAGTGCCCCAACCAAGCTTTTTAGCAAAGGCATCATGTTTAGTTGCTATAGTAGAACGTAACCTTCCGTCTTTACCGTACATGGATAAAAAATTAAAATACTAAGGGCCTGTCTCAGCACTTCCTGATAAGTGCCAAATAGGCTATCCACCAATTAGCTTGACAGATCGAGTATGAAGAATCTGTCAAAAAAGTTGTGAATAGCCTATTCGGCATTTTATCAGTAAGTGGTGAAACAGGCCCTAAATATTCATCATCGGTTGTTCATCAATAAAATTAAACAAAAATAAGTACTCGCTAATATTTTATATAGTAACCCCCACTAATAAGAAGATCGCTACACTGTAAATTGTCACAGTTAAAAATAATTTGATTTATTACTTTTGTCCTTATCTAATATGCAAGAAACTTTTGACAGACAAGGACACGAGGGAAAATTGTTTAAAATCGGTATAGATGGTGTGGATCTGGCATAAAGATCCGACGTTAGGGCCTAGGCGTTACTGAGAGTATTTCGTGACTATTTCACAATTTTTCCATTTACAGCAAAAACGGATTGGTGATGTTTGTTCTATCATAGCACGGAGTAAATAAACTATGTTTTTTAATCTAAAACAGCTGGATATACTGTCAATGGAGTATATATCGATGGTGACGTACCTCATGTGCATGGCGGCGCAGCTCTTCATATACTGCTACTACGGCACGCAACTCAAATATGAGGTAATGTTGCAGTCGATATTTTATCGGTAGGATATTAGTGAAACATACACTATCTATTATTGCTACAAAAAAAAACGAAAATTGCTGAGCGCCTCTACTAGCATATCAATATTATGGTTTATGTAAATTGATGGCATCAGTAAAATTGATGTATAAGTCAATACAAGTCATGATGAGGCTGGACATATGACATGACCCGATCTATCCGCTGTCGCCTATAAGGCCATAAATGACTTCCTCTGATAATGTGTCTATTTTCCTTTCCATACAAAAAGCCATAAGTATGGGCAGAAGGTAAAGAAGATACATTTTTTACCTTTATGCTAACAACATAAGAATCACTTTGATACACTCTCCGAGGTAATATAATTACGGTGTACACTGATTGGATGAGATCCAAACGTCACTAACCGCGCGGTAATTAATGGTTCACTTCTAGTTTGTATGGCGCGGATCGAATGTTTGGAATATTTGGGATGGTTACAGTTGACGTGATATTTACTTCACGTTTGTACGGAACCGGAAACATTTTATTATGTAAACAGCTAACGTGAATTATGAATCAGACGAGGAGAGTGCAATTTATTCACAAGAGCTTTAATAGCACATATTATGATGAGGCCGTTGGATCAAAGCGATTAACTACGTCCAACAACATCGGTTGCTGTAGGGCGAAAAAAGGTGGAATTCCCTAAAAAGGCTGTGAGGATGTCTCAAAAATTGATGGTGGTGACTGATTGTGATTTGCTTGGAGACGGCCACGATAGTATATTACAATAGTAGATATTAAATTTCAAACTCGAAAGAACGAACGTCGCGGGTAATAAACTTCTATAGTCTCTACCCGGTATTGCAGGGACTGTCCTTTTGGTAAAATCAAATATATTATAATAAAAGCTGAACGTATTCGTATCGTTGATGTTAACACTGGCTTTTGAAGTTTTGATGGTGACTATCTTGTGTATTGTGCACAGAGCTCGCGCGTTAACGAGTCTGCGTACAGCATGCAGTGGCGGAGCCTGACGCCGCACCTGCGCCGGGAGCTGCTGACGTTGATGGAGCGCGGCAAGTGGCCAGTGGTGCCGCGCACCGCCTACATCATCCCGCACTCGCTCGAGACCTACATCACCGTCAGTTCAGTCACAATTCTGTTGCAATTCGGTCGCAATTCAGTCACAATTTTGCCACATTTTAGTCTCCGCAGTTGTTCAGTTTTCACATATTAAATCACCCTATTTATTGTTGTATCACTCAATTAAATCACAACCGTTATTATTTTGCAGGTGCTGAGATCCTCATACGCACTGTTTACATTTTTAACTAGGAAATGAAGCTGTGTTAACTAAGCTATGCTAACAAATAACAGTATGTACAGTAAAATAAAGCATTGTTAAGCTAAAACTATCGTTTTAATTTACTTGTAAGTAAGTGTAGTAAGTGGATATGTTGCAGTCGACTGGTTAAAAAAGCCATTCAATCAAACGGCTAGCCCTTGGACTGAACAACGCCATTCAATCACATGTCTAGCTTTTTAATTGAATACTTAAGTCGCTCAAAACGTTCAACACTGATTCGGAGTGCGATCCACTCCGACTCTGGTCCATACGAGAGGACGTAAATTGTCCGATAAGTGGCAGCTATGTCTCCTTTTTCCAAAATTTTAGCGTATGCAACGCCTAATCTGAAAGCTAAGAAGCATGAATGGAGCAAGGTCGCGCCTGAAAATAACTTTCGGACGTTAAAGAGTTTTATATACTAAAAATAAATATCGCAAAATTTATAATTAATCTAAAAGATCGGAGTTTGTTTACAAGCGCACATTAAAACGATCGTTCATCTGAGCGCTCTCATTTTCCGGAATGTATGAAACAAATAAACATGGCGCGCGATATTTTCCCAATATTCGCGGCTATATTTACTCTCGTATTTATATCGGGCGCCACATTTTTGTGTACCGTTTAATTCGTGGAGTTACGTTGAGTCACGGTAACCGCCAGACAATCCGAACCTCTTCAGTTCGGGGAACGGCGTAAGTGCTGGAACTCGTGTACCTCGTGTCCGGCGCGGCGGACGGGGCGGTCGGAATTCTGTTTATAAATACGTTTGCGGTGCGGTTTGTGGCGTCGGCGGGGGCGGTAAGCGCGCGGGGGGCGCTTGCTGGACGCACGCGCGCCGGGGGGATGCGCGCGCGCTCATGATATTCACGGGCGGTGGGGCGCGCCGCCGCACGTCGCCGGCGCCGCCACGCGCCCGCCCCGCGAACCATCTGCGACATTACGATGAAAATGTATGTATTACGGTTTATTTACATTATGTAAGTTAACATTATTAAATGCAAGTACTTACAAACTTTGAAGTATAATAATTATTACTGTCTCGATTTGAACAAGATTGGCGCCACTTTTTGTTGGAAATATGTACATAAATGGCGCCGCTGCGTACACACTACACAGTGCACAGGTATAAATGTTGCAGTCTAAGCCCGTATAATGAGGTTTTACTATTGGGTAAATCCTAACATTTATCAACACTTGTTGGCAAATGTCAGAGTTTATACATATAAATTATTATACTTCATTTAAATTTTATTTTGATCTCGACCACATTAACGTGCCATTGTTATTTCTTTAGTGCGCACCAAAGAAGTATATCGTCTAATTAGTAGCGTTATAGCCGCCTATCCCCTGTGGCCTGTGTTTATATTTTAATTAAACTAAACTGAAACAGAGTATAAACAAAAGGTTTTCTTTTTAAAATTTTGTTCTAAGGTAATTTCCGGAATCAAAATAAATAATTCCTTTAGCTTTTCTTCTTCCGATTTCTTTAAAGTTGGCAGATTTGTACGGAACCGAAGCTTGAGTCTGACGCGCACTAAGTCAGTTTTTATTGAAACCTTGCAGCCTGCAGGCTTTTAGGCAAGTTGTAGCATACGACCTAACAAAATCAGTGAAGAGTATCAAGTACAGCAGTATTCGCTATTTGTAGAGAACTCATTAGTTTATTATCCTCTTTTATGCGACTACGACAGAACTGGAAAAAATACAAAGACGAATAACCAGCTGCAGCTAAAGGGACATATAATGTGTAAATATTTTGGCACTCATAATTATATTATATTGTCTGTACCTAAGATGCGTACTATCAAATTTTTAAAACAACAGGGAACAATTTATAGGATTGAACAGTCTACAAAATTTTCTTATTCCGCTTACAGTTTAAAACTTTTTCGATGATTTGCCCGATCGAATCGCATTTCGAAACCCAGGTAAGTCGGTGAATATTTGGGCGTACATCAAGGCTGAGTGGCGCAGTCGATCGCGGTAATGCGCGGTATAAATAGAGAACTAACCCAAGCTCGTTAAACGCTTGATGGACATACCTTTGTTACACTATCGAAAATTGGTTCATAGGGCCTGATTACACCTACCGTGTACAGTGGCGAGACAGTGCAAACAAACAGATTGGCCGCGAGCACTGACTCGCCACTCTACTCGGTACATGTAACAATGCCCATAGGTAGGTTGATCTATGATACATGACTCATGTTATGTTAGTTCAATACATTTATTATGGTACACGGTAAAGTTTATATAAGCTTATGTTGTACCATCAATGTTTGATAACTTATTCGTACTTTTATTAATAAACTAGCTGTCCCGGCAAACATTGTTTTGCCATTTAAAGTATTTCTACTTCATCAGTAATTGATACAAAATCTAACCCCCCCCCTTTTGTCCCCTAACAGGGGTGGGGTGAAAACTGATGTTAAGTTGGAAAATACAATTAATAATATGACGTAAGTCCATTAAAGAAAAAATTTGATACAAAATCTGACCCCCCTTTGGGTCCCCTTAGAGGGGTGGGGGGGAAATTTTTATACACCAGATGTTAAGTTGGAAGAAAGACAAATATATTTGCGAAAACCGCATTCAAATCGGATCAGTAGTTTTCGTGTGATAGTGGAACAAACATACAGACAGAAAGACAGACAAAAAACTAACAACAGTTTTGGCTTCTATAGCGATGTAGTAACACCCCCTGCTTATTATTTTTTCAATATCTTTAATGTACAGAATTCACATTTCTACAGTTTTATTATATTATGTATAGATTTATAGTTAATGAAATTAATTAATTATAATAGCAATCAAAAATAACAGTCATTCAAAACGTATTTTAAAAAGTTCTAAAAATATTACTTTCTTAGTCATAACTTTTAAAGCTTTTTTGAAATTAGGATTATAATAATGCAGCACTATAGTCTATATCAAATCAATAAAGCAGCACCCGGCTGTCGCATAACTATTGAAAATCTATTGTGTCTGCGATTCCCACGATCGAGGTAATATTTACGTGGACTCTCCGGGCGAGTCGGTGGCACTGATAATTAAATCTCTCCCCTACCGCACGCACTCCCGCGCGTCGCGCCTTGACGCCCAATTCGCAACGTGCAGCAGAAATCGTAATATTTTAATTTCGCCGTAACATTTAAACCAAACGTCCAATTTTAATCATTCAAAGACCAAATATTATCTACATTAACTGTACTTAGTGATGAAATAATTTATTTTGATAAGGGTCAATAGCATTATTTAAATAAACGCGTTTAAATATAGTCCAAAAAAAATTCAAGATTTTTTTATAAAAAAATGGTTATTGTGCCTCACTCAACATAGATAGGTATAGTGTGTCGCGGACTTTTTTGTAGATATTTAAAAGATCTATAATTACTTAGAACATTTTATGCCTCTATCTTTTATAGTTTAGGCAGCGTACGCAAAATAAGTAACTTTTCTGGTTGATTTTTTACACCTTGCGTCCGAAAATCCCAAATATCTTACAGAACCTTATATTTTTCCAAAATAAAAATTAGCCTATGTTCAGCAGAAATAATGCAGGATTCCAATGGTGAAAGAATTTTTCAAATCGGTCCAGTAGTTTCGGAGCCTATTCGACTCAAACAAACAAACAAACAAATCTTTCCTCTTTATAATAGTAGTGTAGATAAATAAATAAATTTTGATAAGCGATTCTTTAAAGAAGCGATAAAGAAAATGTCTTGGCTAGGGACACTGATTACACCTACCCAGTAGAATGGCGAGACAGTGGCGAGACAGTGCAAACAGACGATTTGATTGGCCGAGACCCGAGAGAAGTTCTGTCTTGTCACTGTCTCGCCACTCCACTCGGTATATGTAACAAGGCCCATAGGTAGGTGGACCTACATTACTTGATTGGGTACGTCAAGCCTGAACTCAGCATTACTCGTAAGTCATCATATACCTATTGACATCTCATTTATTAAAATCACACAAGTAGCTGAGCCGCTGGGAATATGCATACATCACAGAACAAATTTACTCCTAGGCATACATAGACTGCCAAAATCCCTTTCTTTTGGTTTCGCCGAAGTCTGTCAAAAAATTGTTTAACTGTAACGCCAGTTACTCCCAGTATTTTATTATATTACTAGCTGTTGCCCGCGACTTCGTCCGCGTTAGTATAGTAGATCACGTCCCAAGTATTATTTTTCAAAAATATTCAATGTACAGTATTGACTTTCTTACGATTTTATTACAATATGTATAGATGACTTAGTTTGTTCCTACAAAGGATAATTAAGACGCAATACAAACTCCACGATACCTTTTAATTATGAACAAAAGTTTCATGAGGAATAAGGGGGGGGGGGGGGGGGGGTTTAGGTTTACCAAAACAAACGACACTGGAAAACCGTATGTGTAGTATAGTTTTTAACTTTGTTCTTAAAAAAGATGTATAACGCCGCAACACCGCTTCGTTTGAAGCAAAATTTGGGGAGGTGGGGGGGGGGGGGGGGGTTCGGGGGGGCGAAGCCCCCCCCCAAGAAAAGACTGATGCCAAAGCTCCCCGCATGTTAATCAAACGACACTCGAAATTTGTATAGAAAAGATAGACAAAAGCTCATAGCATGGCAAGGAGTGAAGATAGATACAAAGTGTGAAGGAGAAATTTGTAGGAAATTTTATGGGCTTTCATTACGTACGGGACATTTTCTCTCTACAACGCACCGTTTTAGCGATATGAGCAAAAAACTAAAAATATTGAAACTTGAGCCCCTCCCCCCCCTAGGTAATATCGTCATAATATATAGCCTATGTGTTGACCCGACCTCTATATAATATTCGTGCAAAATTTGAAGTAAATCCATTCAGTACTTTCTGAGTTTATCCCGGACATACATACAGACAAACAGACAAACAGACAAAAATTCTAAAACCTATATTTTTGGCTTCTATATCGATTGTAGATCACATCCCAAGTATTATTATTCAAAAATATTCAATGTACAGAATTGACTTTCCTACGATTTTATTTTAAGTATAGATTCCATAATATATTTGGATTTTACTACGGATTTCAGCATTAATTATATTATGGTACGTGTAATCTTTGTTTTCCTAATGTGAGTTTACGTGTAGTCGTAAATTAAAATTATATACAGGCGGTTTACTTCAGCGTGCTTTGATGAGACTCAGAGGCGGCGTAAGGCGTGGGCGGTGTGGGCAACCGCCCACGGCCTCGCAGTCCTAGGGGCCTCGCGCCCCATTGGACAGCGCTTTTTTTTAGGATTTACGAGTATGAAATCCATCAACAAAATCCGACTTCTTGCATCATCCACCAGGGGGCCTCGCAAAATATATTCTGCCCATATAAAATTTTGGTCTTGTACCGCTACTGATGAGACTAACCCAAATATACACGCATTAAATTTTCCCGACACAAAACAATAGGGCGTGGTATGGTGGCTGTCCTAATTCTGAGGGCTTTGATGATTTTCACGCATAATATTATCTACTACCAGAAAATTTTATTCGTAGGCAGAATTACTTAATTTGGTCGTGTTATTTTAAGCCCAACCGATAGACGACCAGTACTAACCAACATAACCCAATTAAATAATGTGGGTCCTCCAGTTAGTACCTATATCAATTTCTTTGAATGATAATTCTTTAAGGTGAGTATGCACCGAAACGCGATGCGGCGCAGCGCTACATTTTAAATATGAAGAGCGTTTACGAATTCGTAGCAGGCGTCAAAATGCTTCAATAAAACCTACCTAAAAATATGTAAAACTCGCTCTTCACATTGAAAGTTCACGGCCCTTCAGATAATTGCGCCTAGCGACAGTAATAAATTCAAAGACGGGAGATTATAAATGAACGCCAATTTACTAGTTTTTAACAGATAGATAAACATTGTTACATTCATATTTATTAACGCTGGCACCGGTCCAACGGTTAGGGAGACAGGGGTTCGGTATTAACCGATCATTAGCGAGACGAATGATGGATTTCGAATCGAGTGAATCACATGGCGTGACAGAGTCTTTTATGACAAGCTTTTCAATATTGGCCATTAGCGAGCATCGGAACCTTGCCAGAAAATCCGCGGAAACCTTGAGGAGTCTGTTGGATGTAGTAGTGTCGGTGTCGCGACGCCGCACGATCGGATGTAGACGAGTTTTTGTTGACGCGTCGCTCGACGAATGAGTTGGCGATGTATCGAGATACGACGAATGTGAGATGTCGATACTGGTCCGGGTATGTTTTTGTTTTGATTTGCTTTACACAGAATTTGTATTCTAAATGTAACGTTTTCTATGCCTGATTATAATAGCAATTGTCAAGTTATAGTTTCGAGTTAAAGTGGTAGTAGTTGGTTAGATATCAGGTATGATAAAACATTGTTACAATTTGATATTGCTTGTTAATAAATCAGATAGGTGTATGAATGTAGTTTAAATTTAATAAAGAGAAATCATACTTTGTAGGCAATAAGGTTCCCTTTCTTTCCATTAAGAAATTTCTGGTAATACCGAGGTAATACTTTAGGTTCGGTCAGTAACGTATTTAAGCCATAAGGGATATGACGTGCGCGGTGCGATAGATCGACTTCATATTTCATAGAAGAAACGCTTGCAATTTCCCAAACAAGGATCCATAACTATTTTGCTTACACAATGAAGACGGGGTTCATGCAAGCTAATTAAAGTAAGCCAAATCTTAGCATGAATATTTGCACTTATCATTCACTGTTTAATTGAATTATAGTCAACGCAATGCGAAAGTTATGTAAATTACTTCTTTCCAGTATTATCTATCATCTGCTACGCAAACGATTTGAATACCCGTGTATCGTCACGGATAAAATAAATTATTATTAGAGGAGTGAGCAGGAATATGTATTGATATATATTATTACCGAATATCAAATGTTATATTTAAGGCAACTGTTAAAGCTGACAGCTTTAACAGTTTCCATAAGTATAACACGTACAGTCGTACACGTTGCGATTACGCACCTATCGAAAATGTTATACGCACACCTTCGTAGCAAGCACCCTTTAAACCCCATGAAATAAAACAATTATACTAACTGTACAATTCCCGTTTTCCAGTGGCTGGGCGGCGGTGGGCGAGGGCGGGGTGAGGCGGAGGGGGAGGTGCGCCGCTCCCGCGCCAAGCGCATCTCGCAGCGCCGCGGCGCCATCAAACACCACAAGTGAGTTGCTATATCTAAAAGAGATCCCTATCTCTTTTTCTGACCAGAAAGAGAGAAAAAGACTGCTGAAACTATTTTTGTAGAGTTGCTTGTATTTTTTGTATCCTGCACCTTCGTAGAAGAAAAATTAAATGCCATGGAGAGCTGTAATAAATTTTTCTTCGTTAAGAAGAAGCACGGGGAAGATGTGATCTATGTCTGAGCGTGTTAAAATGAATCAAAAACCTGCAATAAAACAGGGTTTCATACCCTGCATTTATCCTCGGCAAGAAGTACCTAATAATAATAAACTCTTTATTTGCACATAATATGTCCTTATATATTGTAACCTATATGTCCTTTTCCATGGTGTATAATTTGTGTGTGTAAAATTGTTGTAAATTGTTCTAATAGTTTTGGGACCTTTTTGACGCAAATAAAAAATGTTATACAAATTTTCTTCGTTATATTAACGTATCTTAACTGTGATCCTTTAACGTTCCAGGGTGCACGAGTTCAAAGGCCACCGGTTTGTCGCCAAGTTCTTCAGACAGCCGACGTTCTGTGCGTTCTGCAAGGAGTTCCTGTGGGGGTTCGGCAAGCAGGGCTACCGGTGCGTGGCGTGCCAGACCGCCGTGCACAAGCGCTGCCATAACAAGCTGCTCGGCACCTGCCCGGGCTCGTCGGCCTTCTCGGAGATCACTGTGGTGGGTTTTTTCATTGGTCTAACACGGCATATAGGCACAGATTACTAAATAATTACTATGTACTATAGAACACTAGATATATAGCCCTACAGATACTATAGCCTTAAAGAGCACTAGATGACGCCCGCAACTCCGTTGCGCAAAAATTCGTTTATAGCGCATTTTCCGGGAAATAAAATATCCTTTCCCGTCATACAAAGTATCTTTATACCGAATTTTTAGCTAAATCAGTTTATCGGTTTAGGCGTGAAGAGGTAACAGACAGACAGTTAGACAGACAGGCAGAAAGACAGACAGACACACTTTCGCATTGAAGTGTGTGTATACGAGTAGTCAAGATAGCATTGTTGACGATTAAAAACTTGAAACTCGAGAGATATTTTAAAAACACATAACTTTTATTTCGTAAAATTAATCACAAAGGCTAAAAAACTTATCAAACTGTTAATTAAATTAAAATAATCACCAAATGTATATTCTGAGTACGGCCGTATTCGTAAACTGTGACACATTGATACAATACGATATATTACTGCAATGTTTTCACGCTAGACGGCAGCACCAGCACAGATAGTAAACAAAAAGTTTTGTTTAACGTTTGACAATGTTTCTGTCAATATTCTGATATGACGCGGTTGCGGTGTGCAACATGTAGTCGGATTATTTTACTGAATGTGCTAGCTAATAGCGCCCTCCCGAGTTCCGACCTTTGCGTAATATACGCCCCTGTTACAAAATAAAATTTTACAAGATGGCAGCATGAGTTTTAATTTTTCGGCCAAGCTTGAAAGTCGTCGTCAAGACAAGGCACGCTAGCTAGGATTTACGAGAACATTATGATATTATGTCAAAATATGAGTATGGATAATGGAAGATATTTCTTTACGCCTCTAGTCCACTGACGGTGCAAACTGCGAAACAAATGCGAAACAGGAATAGAGCAAGATGCAATATAACGTATTGTCGTGTGGCAGATGAGACAGTAAATCGTTTCGCCCATTGAGATACTATAGCAGGAGAGAGCCTTATATCAGTGTACAAGCGTCAAAAGCGTGTAATGTTATGTCCTACTTACTAGGACGTAACAAAGGAGTCGGTATGCATATTTCATGTAATAAAAGTGATAATAAAGGTTTTTATTGAACATTTTATGCTAGATATTGTTGAGTTCTATGGTTCCGCTAAATTATAAACCAAGAATGGCCAAAGAATGCCTCAAACACGTGGATTTAACAATAAATACGTAAGTTTTGAACAACGTTTTTTGGACTTTTCAATTGGTATTTTTGTAAGCTAAAAAGGATAATATTTAAGTTTAATAATCCCTTATTCGTGTTATGTAAGGCATTAGTGCTAAAAATGTCACATTAATTACTAATTTGACTACAAAAGTTGCATAGCTTTTTACGTGTGTTTACGGATTCTCATTACTTGAACTATAGTTTATCGATATCATGAACTAAATGACTTTCTTTCCTGGATTTAAATGTGCTTCGAAATGATCGACAAATAGAAATATTCAAGAAAATAAACGCACACTACTTGTATGAAAATAAGCACAAAATGGCCACGCGATGACGGGCTAAGACTACATCTACCTATATATCCTTAATCTGTGGTTTCGCCGCTGTTCATCGCAGCGAAGTGCGTCGGTGGACTAGGCGTTAATATTGATAACGTTACGAATACGTAGCTTTCAATTGTTTTGCGTTATAATTTGTTATGACAAAAAAGATGGCCAATTCGATGTCAAACTATATTGTAGTGGTAGCAGCGCGGCGTAGCAATGTAGCACCGTAGCACCGTAGCGCCGTAGCGCCGTAGCGTCGTAGCGAGCTACGGACCTCCTACGACGGTATATCATAGTGCCACATATTGAACTCGTCGCAAAGTTATACATTTGAACAAGTAATGTGTGCTTAGTAAGGGCCGGGACACATAAACACGATACGACGTCGTGTCGTACGGCGTACCACGATGCGACGTCGCGTCGTGGGAATCTACGACGAGCATAGTAAAAAACTATGTCGCAACATCGTAACGTGCCACGATATACGACACGACGTCGTGTCGTAGAAACTCACGATGCGTCATCTTTGAATTCTGAACACAGGAACGCATTGTGAGTTTCTACGACGCGACGTCGTGTCGTACTTATATCGTCGTATATCCCAGCCGTAAAAGACACTATTCGCCGAAATTTATTCATCAAACAAGTGAACAGTGTGCATAGAAAAAAAGTGTAATTAACGTTATTATATGCCTAATCATTAAACTTGATCTCTATTTCTCTGTAGAGTATTTTTATTTTAAGCGTTAGTTCTACACTAAGTACGTTTTTATAGTTATCTTAGAAAGCTACTTCGAAATCTGCGCAAGCTATTATAATAACATAACAGACATACATACTTTCGCATTTATAATATTAGTAGGGACTAGTAAGAATTTAGAAAAATAAATGTAAATGAAATATGTATATTTTTATGATTAACTAGATGGCGTCCGCAACTCTGTAGTTCCAAAATTCAGTTATCACACGGGAACCGTGCATTTTTCCGGGATAAAGAGTATCATAATATGACCTTAATTCCAGGGACTCGAAGTATCGCCATACCATTACCCAGCAAAATCGGTTTAGCTGTTTTAGCGTGGAGAGGTAACAGACAGACAGACACACTTTCGCATTTATAATATTAGTTTAGTATGGATTAGTATATACTTTTATGATAAAATTGTTTTGATTATTATTATTTTAGTTATTATATATTTGTTAATTAGTACCTGAGGGAGCGTTTCAAGGTGGACGTGCCGCATCGGTTCCGGCCGCACCAGTTCATGTCGCCCACCTTCTGCGACCACTGCGGCGCGCTGCTCTACGGCTTCTTCACCTACGAGCTCAAGTGTCAAGGTACGGTTACCACTTACCCTTAACTGCCATACTCAGAGACGAATATGAATGTGAGTGTTTGATATTCTATTTGACACCAGGTGCCGCTATGTAGCTTAAGCTGCGCGTCCACCGGGCCGGAATCAGAGCGTACGGTGCGGGCGGAGCGTCGTCATTTATAAGTCAGGCGAAGAAATGAAGTTCCAGTGCACGCAGTACCATAGAAATCAATACAAAGCGCGCTCGATTACGCTCCGATTCCGATCCGGTAGACGCGCACCTTTAGGGCCTATCGTGTCAAACTGCTGTTATATGTCACTCACGATATAGCTGTCATGTGTCACGATAATATGCCTATTTGACACGATAGACCGTGATGCTATATAGCGACACCTGCACCCCGAGCATGGCTATAAGTACAAATGCGAAGGTATAGACAAACTGCGGAGATAAACTGAAGGTACCGTTCCGATCTTTGCCGCGGCGAGCTGCGATCGAAAAAATTCAATTTTTTGTTTCAACATGAATTTAATTTTGATTTCCTAATTCGAAATTCAATTAGAATTTTTAGGATTATAGTCTTTGTCATAAAGTGGTTATTACATTTTTTGTCGATCGCGACTAGCCGCGGTAAAGATCGAAACGGCACCTTCAGTTTTTCTCCGCAGTTTGTCTATACTTTCGCATTTCTACCGTAGCCATGCTAGGGGTGCTGGTAGCAAATAGGATATAAGACACCCACATTACTTAACTGTAATCAATTGAAGATTTTAACATGAGTCCCATACATTATTTGTCAAACTCTTAATTAAGTTCTAATTTAATCATTATATTATTATGTTTCTGATTGCCGTTGGTATGTCCTAAGGTGACTATAATTAAAAGTTCGTAGGCTCAGATATTAAATAGTTTATTAGACCACTACACAGTACTTTCAGTAAAACAAGTAACTAGTACGCTATATCGCGGGTGCGCTCTACGCTGCCTTAAGACATACTAAAACTTAAAAGATAAAACTCTAAAGGAGCATTGTATAATTACATAGCTCCGTGGTGTGAATATGCACTCTACACATTACGTACGTCAATATTACCCTTGTCCCTTACAAAATTATATATGCGCTGGATGTCCAGAGTTGCGGGAAATTTCACAGCATTGAAAATATAAGTCTAATTGAACTGTTGAAAATCTACTGTTGAGTTAAGGAATTATTATTTGTTTTCTCAAATTAGTAAAGTTCTAAAAATATTTTTCAGTGCTATCGATTTTCCCGCAGCTTAGGAATTCCGGATGGACCCAAGAAAACACGAACACACAAAAAAAGTAAGCCTGTTGGGAAAGAAATAATAATTGACAGCAACATATTCACAATTTTCTATATAAATATTGGGAACTCTTATAAGTTATAATGTTTTGTTGTTGTGTAGTGGATACGTAGCGTAACTTTCGATTTGTTCCTTCTTACTCAACAGGCCCTGCGGTGGGTATGCACAAGCTACCATGCATGGCAGCAGCTGTCAAGTGTTTGTGCATAGCCACTGCCCACTTGACCATGTTACGAGTTCTTCATTAAAGAACAAAAATACCAGTCAATTCTGATGTTGCCATGCCGTGAAATATCACGATGCGACAAACGTGACAAAAACTTTTACTACGGCAGCGTACGGGTTACCAATGTCCGCAGTTTGTTGCTAGATAGTACAACGATTGCGGTCGTCAGAAGCCCATTTCCGCCAATATCTTGTCACAATCTGTGGACAAAGCTAAAACAATTGACAACTACAGTCTACACGTCATTATTGGGCTATCGAAAGAAAAGTTTGCATAAATTAATGTTCAGTTGAAATACTCTTAATACTTTAAGGCCCACTTGCGCCAATCTGGGTTAAAGTTAACTCTGAGTTAAACATCATGTCATCTCTATCACTGACTTGGTGAGTGACAGATATGACATGATGTTTAACTCAGAGTTAACTTTAACCCAGGTTGGCGCAAGTGGGCCTTAATATTGTCAATTGCTTCTACCAACCCCCTGTTTATAGTAATTAGAAAATAATTGCGATAAATGTGTTGCTTTATCCGTTACAATTAACAAAGTGTTTGAAGTAATTAACAAAAAATATTGACGCGTTAAAGTTTTCTCACCAAGTAACAATTATATTTTTGATTATTGTATATTCTATTTTGATGTAAAATAATTGGCATATTCAATTTAACTAAATATTTTGCACTCGACTAAGTACCTAACGCATGAGATAAAAGTGTTTTCCTAAAAGCTGGTGCTCTTAATTCTGGTGTTGAAATGGATAATTTTCAATTAACACTATATATGTATATTCATTTATTTATATTATGTATCCAAGGAGTATAAATTTTATGTTTTTTGCATGTGTTGTTACTTGTTTTGTATTGGATAACAAACATGTTATTGCATGTTATCAATATTGTGTGGTTTCATTGGAAACTTTGCAAATATGGACTTAAAATCATTCTTTGTTCTGTCTTTACTATGAACGTTACCTATACTGCGTGACTGGTGAGACATGTTCAATACTCGAGGACGTGCGATATTTGGCTATTATATTAGTTGGAAAAAAATAATATCAATTGATCACTGAGTGAATGTAGCTTAAGAAGCTATATTGATAATAACGTCCTTTTTGAAGTAATACTATAGGACCCTCAGAAATGTTACAAATCTGGTAATGAGATATACATATCTTCATAGCCTTATCTAGGTTTGAGAAGAACCAGAAACACGATTAATGTATTTTGCCTCGATACATTTCTCGATCGAAATGACCTCTTAAAAATACGAAATTTGAAGATTATTTTTAAACGAGAATAGATGTTCCGTACCCAAAGGGTAAAAACGGGACCCTATTACTAAGACTTCGTTGTCTGTCCGTCTGTCTGTCTCCAGGCTGTATCTCGGGAACCGCTATAGCTAGACTTCTGAAATTTTTACAGATTGCTTATATCTGTTGCCGCTATAACAACAAATACTGAAAACAAAATAAAATTAATATTTAAGGGGGGCTCCCATACAACACACGTGATTTTTTTCGGCCTTTTTCGCTCTATATCAATAATGGCAAGAGGTAGGCACCTGAATTTTTCACATATTCTTGTTATATATATGTGTAATTTAATATTTAATAATAATATTAAAATAAAATAAAAAAAACATACAAAAACACAATTTTTAGCCTACTTTTGCTTTGTATCGGCACGGAACCCTTCGTGCGCGAGTCCGACTCGCACTTGGTCGATTTTTTAAAATCCAAATTACTATCATGTCTTGAATCTAGCACCGATTTTGAAAATAACGCAATTTACTTCGGGCTGCTAAGCAGTGGAATAGAGTGGTTCCGTATGAAAAATGTTTGGGGCCCCTGTTAGAATTTGTTCTCTAAAGAATTGATACGAATAATACAGTTATAGCTGCGCCCATGAGTATATTGTAAAATGTTGTGTGTAAAATTTAAAAAAAGAAAATTTAACTCAGCGAATTATATTAGCGTAGAAATAGGTTCTCGTCCTTGAACCTGGCTCACGATGCAGACGTGTGTTTAAAAACATGACAATCTTTTTCGTTTGGCACAGATATCTATGTATATTCACAGAAATAAAAATATATGTTTTAAGTTTTAAAACTATGTAAATTATTATAGTATCTTTGACTGTTTATTGAAGATAAAATTCAAATATGGCTATCAAATAACTAACATTATTATAGAATTTTTAAAATTAAATAAATATTACATATTATATAAAAGTAATATTAGGCATATAATATATGTACACCTCTATATAATGTTTCGTAATTAGTTCTTAGTATAGTAAGTAATGTGAAAGTTTTTTGTAAGTACGTCATGTTTCAAGAGCACGGGATCGAATTATTTTTGTTTTCCGTGTGTGCAGCATCAGTATTTCAACGAGTCAAATCGATATTGCTTTCGTAATAAATTACTGCGAGTCTATTATTGTTGAGTGAACGTCATCAATCAGTCAGCCGGCTGGGCGGGCGGTGGAGGGCGGCGAGCGCGGGCGGCGCGAGGGGCGGCGTGCGCAGGTGTGATCGCACGCGCCGCGGAGCTGTCTCCGTGTTTTCAGTCTGTGTCGCGCGCGCGCCGCGCCAACTGTGCGCGAGTGTACATAATGCCTTTCTACTCCGATCACATATCGAACATGTATTACAGTGGTTCCCCCTACACCAGTCCCTACAGTTCCCCCTACTCGAGCTCCATATCGCCGTACGGATCGTTCAGTGCCTCTTATTTGAATCCCGGTGGAAATTATAGCTCCCATTCGTCGATAACCGGATACTCCCGAACGCCGCTCACGTCAAGATGGATCACGAGCGGCGGCAGGTCCTACTCGCCGATGCTGAGTACGATCTCCGAAAAGGGGTCCTCGAGCCCGGTCCGAATCAACAGTCCGCGGCGGACCCCGATATCCAGCAGAAGTTACTTGCCGAGCACCTACACGCCGAGACCCATCAATATCAACACTGCCGACATTGATGTGTCAAAGGACAGATATCGATCTAAATTAAGAGATTTGAGTTCTCACTCGTCGTCGTCGTCGCTAAATGATGAGTCAAATTCCAGTAGCGAGCAAAATAAAAAAGAACCTAGTCCGGCGACTCCGGATGTCGAGGAGAAACCCAATGTTGGAATCGACTCTTCCCCTGGCCGGATGCGGTCTACTATCAAACGCGATCGCACCGTCGTTAGACTGCATACTATTAAACGTAAGGATCGTGATTCTCCTCGTAAGCCCCCAGAAACTTCGGAGTCGCAAAACAAAAGAAATAATCTTGAAAATGAGAAGCCATTGGAGGCCATAAAATGGCGGGAAAAACTCGCAAGTGATCTCACATATAATGTCAAGAAAGATAAGAAAACACTAGGCGCTAAGCTTGTAGAGAAATTTAAAATCAAGGATGAAGCTAGTCAAATAAATGTAAATAAAATAGAAAAAGCTTTATTAGATACGAATATTGAAAATCAAAATGCATTAGATGTTAATAGCAATAAGTTTTCAAGGCGTTGCTCAATGGAATTATTAGCTGAACAAGCGTCTTTGTTAGATTCATTAATACAAAATGAAAATCTTATCACTGTTCCTTTAGACATTAGTAAAATAGGAATAAATACGCCTCAAAAGAATGAGGATTTAGATTTTGCAAAGAAACGTAAGTTATCCGAAAAACGGAATGAACTGAGTACAACGAAATCAGACCATTCTTTACATACTCGTGTTTTAAACGATAATGACAAAGGATTGAGTGATACGATATCAATTAATAAAAGAAGGAGTTTGAAGAAGTCGTTATCTGGAGGCAGTATATTTTGTAGATTAGACTGTATTTCTGAACTGCCCAAAATTGAAATGTCAGTAAAAATACATAATATCGAGGAAAATAAAACAAAATCAAAACCAAAAATAACATCTTCGGTAGAAGTGACCGATCCACATAGCCCTATCAAGTTCTATGTTGAAAATGTAACGGTTGAAGAAATACCGAAACAGCAAAAGAAAGACATAATATTTTCAAGCTCTATTGACAGTGTAGATACTCATAGTAAAATTACACCACAAGATCTAAAGGGTGTTAAATCTAAGATTAGACCAAAACCACATCATTCTCTTCAAAGTGACAATACTGTTAGCGCAGAAGAAGATGACTGTGACAATTTTTGGGAAAAAATTGGTAAAAGAGAAACTGTTTATTTAATGCAAAGGAAGGACAATTTAACTAAAGAGAAGAATAAGCGCTTGCTATACTGGTGTCCTGAAGAAGAGGAGGACACTACTATTGATGACGAAAAACCTTTAGATTTAATAGTCGAAGATAGTTTTGAGAATAATGATAAAAAAGAAGAGGACTTTGATTTAATAGTCAAAGATATTGTTGAGAATAAAGATAAAAAAGAAGAAGACTTGTGTCACATTTTAATGAATAATCAAGATTCTCACGAAGAAAATGAGAATAATTTACATGTTTCACGAACAGTGCCTTGTAGTGTGAACGAAACCAAAATAGATGTTGACCCGCAACAAAGTATTAAAGAAAACAACTTAAGTGCAGGACCTCTTCTTGGTGTTGAAGACGACAAAATATATTATGTAGAGTCGACAAAAACCCTACATAAAGTTATAGAGCCAGTAACAGAAACGGTGCCTCAAGCTGAACATCTATTATCTGAAAATAAGTCAAATGATGACAATAAATCCGTCGTCTCCTATGTAGAAAGTGAAGGTAAAAGTGCATCGCAGGATCAAAATGGTCTAATAATCCCTATAGAAAACAATTTTACAGTACAAGCAACGCCTGTTAAAGATGTATCAAAAGACTTAAGTGATGAAAATACTGTGGAAGTTAAGGAAAATAAAATTAAATCTATGAAAAAGAAAACTAAAAGCAAAAACAAAATTAACAAGGATCCTAGTAATAAAGGATCCCCATGTGTTAAAAGAAAAACTAAAAAAATATTAAAATCGATTGCTAAAAATGTTAAAGAGAACCAAAAGTCTGAAGAGAAAGAAATATGTAATAAATGTAAAAGAGAATTAGATAATGTTAAAAAATCAGATTCAAATAAATATATAGATACTACAAATTCAGACAAGGTGAAAGATGTGCGAAATGAAAACACTATTTTAAACGAAAACAAAGAAATTTCACGAGATGTATGCATAAAGCCATCAGACGAAGAAAATTCTGGTATACAAATTGAGGAACCCACTAAAAAGTTATGTAATGAAAATCAAAAACATGGGGTTAATTCGACACAAGTTAGTGATGAAATTGCACCATCAACACTAATTAATGATGTATGCAGTACGAGCGGAGCAACTTCTTCTGTTAACAATAATCTTAAAGAAATTAAGAGCTCTACCTCTAATGAAGCAGTTCATGGAAAAAGAGAAGATATGTTAGTGAATAGTAGTTCAGCTAATGTGGCGACAAATACGCCCGTCGTCACCAAAAAACCAGTCAAAATAGAAAAAGTGCCTATAATGCTAATTGCGAAGCCGAAACCGCTCCAAAAGAAAGTTCCGCAAATTATACATTCCTCCACATCATCAGAAAGCTCCGACGATGAGTCTGAAGATGAAAGTGATTCGAGTTCTGATTCTGAAGAATTTTTTGAATGTGAAACCAACGTCGACGGAAGAACCTCCACTGGATCTAGTGACTCCGGGTTCGATTCGTCAGTTCCTACATCACCTGCTGGATTTTTCCACGTGAAAAAAGGTAAGGTTCTAGCGTATTTTTAACAGAATATTGAAGCTTATAACCGACTAATTCAATCGTCTGTACATACATCTACTCATGTGTCAGTTTCGGCTTTAGGCATGTAGTTAGATATGTGAATGCTTTTGCACGGCCTAAGCATGAATCCTAACGGTTAAAGGGAGAATGCCTCGCATTTTCCCGCTATTCGCTACTCCAGACTCCTATTACTTGTTCTAGACTGCGATGTGAACTGCCATCGAAAATGTGAAAAGTTGACGGCTAATTTGTGTGGGGTAAACCAGCGTCTACTGGTGGAGGCTTTAGCTTCCCGGACTACTTCCAAGCGAGGTGAGTCTAGCTTCGAATGTCCGAATCAGTAGAGTCTTACATAATCTCGGCTAATCTCTTTACGTGTTATACAACGCTATCTGATTGCTTACTATTCGATGATGCAACAAATTAGTATCACAATAAGAGTATTTGTTTACGTTGTAGTATTGTCGCGTAGGCGCTCGGGGGTTCTGTGTTTGGATGTCCGCCAACCCCTTAATTCTCACCTGTACAAAATTATGGCACTAAATACAGATTATCTATTTTCGAATTGTAGTAGGCTACATGTCAATTCGTTATTTATTGTGGTCGTGAAATGTACATTACACGTGCATTTATGTAATAAATTAAAATGATTCACAGTACAACAACAAAAGAAGTGCGTTAACGCAAAGTACTTCCAGGTTCATTGTAATTATAGTCAATTACTAAAATTGTTGGCAACGATAACTTTCAATTAAACGCACAATTAAGAAAACACTTAAGGTTTGCAGTTATTCGCAAACATACGGAGTTCTCCCCGTTAAATAGGTTAAAGTACCGAACATACCATAAACACATAAAAAGTATGTTGATTAGGTAAGCACTTAAAAAGGAAATTCGCTTTTTCAAAGTGCGAAATATGTTAGGAGTTGGAAATTGCGCAAAAATTTTATTTTGCTAGGCTGATATGATAAAACGTTCTTTTCTAGAAAAGTTAAGACATGGTTTAGACACAAGAATCCATAACAAATAAAAATTAATTTGGCGTGACTTCAACTGTCGTATTTTTATCCAGGCATCTTCGTTGGCACTCTACAGTTGGGTGTTTTGTTTTGCCGGGACTCACAAGTTTTATTGCCGTTTACAGTTAAGAATTATTATGGTTACCTCCGTTTTTTCTAAGTCAGCTAATATAGTTAATATAACCAAAAAATTGAATTTTTTGGAAGGCTTTTCTCGTAAATTTTAAGTCATCTGATATGGAATAGGTTGAAAAAAAATTTCGTCTTTGCATTTTAAAAAAAGGCATTGAGTTCATGTAGAGCTACGAGTACTAACATAGGTACGTGCTAAATTATTCTGAAAATGTACACGGAAGAATACAATTATACTGTTTACTTCGTTTTGAAGTATAATAACTTGCTAAACTTTGAGTCATAGTTCGTTTACATTTGTTTGAGAATTTGGCATGTATCAGTTAGTTCAGGTGACTGTACCAAAGTGAATGTATGCAGGTGGCGACAGTCCCAGCACGTCAGGCAGTGCGCCTGCGCAAAACTATACCCCAGAACTCCTAGAGAAAGAATTAGGTAAGACCATTGCATGCATTCAACCTACTTTGTACAGTTTCAAGTTATTTTTACCTGTGACAGAGCCCTTATAATTATAATTACAGTGGCATAGAATGACCACAGTCCACATCATCAAACTCTGAAGGAAAATAACTTTGAACAGTCTATAATAATTAATCTTCTTCATTAGTTATGTTAACTTATAACCTGTAGTTATATATTTTATATAATATATACTTTTTAAATGCAATTCATTTTTTAACCCAACTTATTTTCTGTTTTTTACTAATTTTAAAATAATTTTAACATGTAGCCGTAGTAAGGTAAACTTTTATATTGTAACTGTAAAGGTGATAAAAAGTTGTCACAACTGAGTTAAACTCCTCAATTTTAACTCAGGTGTATAAGTCTGAAAACCCAAAAAAACAGATTACATAGGAAAAGTAGCTGCTTGCTAAATATTCCAGATCTACAAATTTTATTTTCTTTTCCAGGAAATCGTCAGATTTATTTTCGCTCCACCAAACAATCCATTCAATAAATTCTATTTCTAGTTTTAGTTTTTGACGCAAAAGCTTTTTATGCTGGTGATTTACCTACGTAGTAGGATCACCGATTTTTATATGTGAATTGCAGAATAATATTAGTAGGAAAGGAAAATGATTTTTTACGATCATATCGCAATTTTACGATAAAGTATTATAACAATTAACAATCACGACTCGGCGACGCTTCGTCTGCATCTCATAATATAACATTAACGCGCCGTTTTTTTAACCGACTTCAAAAAAAGGAGGTTTTCAATTCGACGCGTATGTATGTAATATTTCCAGAACTGCACAGTTTTTGTATATGTTAATCTATAACAGCTTCTGTACAAATGTGCCAAATTTCAAAAGTGTATGTATGTATGTATGTATGTATTTATGTTTGTTCACGCATATCTCCGGAACTACAAGTCCGATTTAAGTGATTCTTTTTTTATTGTACTAGATATTGTTCAACTTAGGGAATAGTGCAAGTTTCATCAAAATCGGTTCAGTAGTTTTGGAGATAGGAAGTTTTAACTCTCAATTACGTACAACTTTGAAGTCGGTTTTATCTTTTTAAAATACAGTTATTTACTCTCGTTTCATATATTCTTTCATGTATGATTATAATTTGAAATAAATAATTTACGCGGTAATTTACAGTTTTGCGAAATGGGTCAATAAGCGTTTAAAGTATTTTCGAATGATTTTGGCACAGTGACATCTCACATGTAAAAGTGTTTCGACGAAAGTTCGACCCAATTTCAGGTGTTGACGTAACGATGATAAAACGACAAAAATCACACAGGTAAGAATAAACACAGGTAAGTCCGTCTGTCTGTCTGTCCGCGGTTTTGCTCAGAGACTATAGGACCTATAAAGCTGTAATTTGGCACGAATACACATATTAATAATGCTGACAAAATGGTACATAAAATATTTTAAAAATATTTTTTTATGGTACCTCCCCTACACAACAAGCGGGGTTGAATTTTTTTTTCGTGCCCACCCCATCGTGTCGGGTGTCGTTGGATAGGTTTTTTAAAAATGTTATGAGTATTCATAGATCATTTTCCGATTTAGGAATCCATTTGTGAAAATATATTAAGTTTTAAAGTGGAAAAAATCGTTAGAGTCCAGTGTCCCCCCCTTCTACCAGCTAAACGCTTGCTTCTGAAAATGTGAAAAAATTCACGGGAGTTGGAAATATGCTGAATTTAAAAGGAAAACTATCACGGCTAAGAAGACTTCACAAGTTATTGAGAAATAGTCGATCAACTTAAAAAAAATGTATTCGGCGAAGTATAAAGGAACTTTTCGTTCAAATTCCTAGAAAGTAACTGAGATGATGTTGTTAGTGGTGTAAAACATGTTATAAACGTACATTCATTGACCATACAATTTTTTTTAAATACTAGCGGTACTACGAAACCCTATATTACGCGTGGCCCGACACGCACTTGGCCGGTTTTTTTCTAAATAGCGGCTGATTCTGTGTGTTAAACATGCAGATATAAAAATAAAGGCCGTCACAGACTTAGCTATAATATATATTAATATACCGTACTATAATACATATTAAAGTAGCTAAACACACTGAGACCAGAAATATATATTATAGCTGACTAGTGTGTGGTTACGCGAAAATTGTATAGAAAATATATAGTAATATGCCTTTTTTTTGCGACGGGAAATGCATTGAGGCATCCCGGGGGAATTGGGACCCGTCGGTACTCTTCACCTTCCCGTTGCCGAGTCGCGAGAACGCGTGAGCTCTACTCCGTGGCTCGACAATCGTCCGCCCGCGTATCAATAGCGGGCCCGTCCTCTTTGAAGCACTGTCTCTATGCTCCTGTCACCGAACAGAGGGCAGAGGCCCTCCCGGGGCTTGCGTATAGGCGACTCTCTCTGTCGTCGCGATGCGCAAAGAGTACACTGCGCATCGCGACCCTCTCGGGGACTCGGTGCAATGGGTGACGGCATCCCCATACCGCCACCCTGAGCTCCCCATTTATAGTAATATGCCTAGCTATAAACATATTAATATATATTATAGCTAAGTCTGTGACGGCCTTTAGTCCAATGGTCAAAGCTATTTTTTAAAAATCTGCTGTCAAAAATTGCCATCAGATTCTGGTAGACCTATCAATTATTTGGTTTTCACCAATATAGCTCAGCAAAGCTATTACGGAGCAACTATTACATAATCAAATCTGAAATGCTGTAAAACGTAATATTGTAAACATAACATTAGGTCACACCACTCAGATCAGACCGTTGACCGCGTAAATATCTATTTATATTGGCTATAATGATCAAAGTAATCATTGTAAACACACTCGACATCATAACACAGATATTGCTCATAATGTAGCTCAACTATTTCTCTGCATAATACATAAATATATAAACAGTACTCTACATAACTACATCAATACATACATATATACAACGTGAAATTTTAGTGGTTGTTTTCTCGCAGCAGAACGATTTACCTATACTAGTACTATCGAACCATGCATGTTATTTTTTGAAAATAAAAAATATTTTGTATGACGTACTATGGAAACTTTATGCCGATAGGCGCGAGTTACTATGGACCCGGCCGAATTTTTTTTATGATTTGAACAAAAAAGAACTTCAAAAATCTATTGTACTACTAAGATAGAATCATTTTACTACGGGAAAACAACCATTAAAATTTCACGCAGTATATTATTATATTACTATGAAAATGGTAATTGTTGTATGCAGTCAAAATGCACTGTCGTTTTTAGTGCACTCACATTTCTCTACGTAAAATTAATGTACAACAAGAAAGTACTGTTTATCGCCTTAATGCGAGAGACATACTTATTTTTAAACGAAGCAAAACATGCAATAAAGATTAAGATTAATCTAAATCATAAATTCACATTGAATAAGAGTTTCGCCTCGACCTTGATAGTGCTCTTAGCAAAATATTTTTAGATTTTTTAGAGGGCACGTGATTTTCGGGAACGTTTTCAAGTTTTGTCTATAAAACCATAAATTTCCTTTCGTCTAATGACAATAATAATTTATTAGCGAACAATTAGGAGCTTGTTCACTAAACGATGAAGCAGGTGGCTGTTGCAATTAATGCATCTGTAAACATTTTCATTTGCTGTTGATAATAATATTCTACTGATTAGGAAACGAGCTTACGATTCGCCTGATGCTTAGCGATTATTACAGCCATTACAATCGATACCCCAAAGAAATCACATTAACGTTAACAGTGGCATTAAATCTCTTCTCTAACCTCTGTTTGGCCTCTTCTATATAAATTTCACAACAGTTCACACTAAACCGAGACGAAACGATGTGAAATTTGATAGCGCAGAAGAATAAAGCAAAATTAAAATCTATTCAAATATTGTAAAGCTGATAACTTTATTCTTTGTTTCAACGCGTTAATCTTACGATCTGTTTCTATTATACAAAGCTTAGACTATGAAGAAAGGAAGGAAGGACATGGGCTACTTTTTGGGAGGAAAAATACGGTTCCCGTGGGATTCCTAATTCCTTATTTACGCGGGCGTAGTCGCACGGTGTGCCTATTGTCTAATGATGTAACGTTAGTTCACATGTAAATTTATATTATCGCTATGATAGATCACGAGCTTCGACGTCTCGTCACGTTTCGGTTTGAACTGTGGCACCAAAGCCACTGTTACTACCGTAGTTAAAACATGCCACGGTACGATATTTCATTAAAAAAGCCATCAATCATGGGCAATCTGAATGGAAAACTGTTCATGGAGCTTTTAAATATCTTGAAATCATACGCTCACGTCATTTGGATGCCTGCCATTACGACGCTAATTTGTAGCTAAATTATATTTTATTTATCGTCCGACAACGAGACAGAAATATGGAAAACTCTCCAAATATTAAATTTTCGGAAAAATAGTAATAAAAATTGTAGCGCATAGAATGCACATACATTTGTTGTTGTTGAAATCAAAAACTTTTTCGTTTACATTTTGAACTACAAAAACCAAACATAATTTTATCTTATTCTACTACTACTTTATTCTATACAAATATAATTCTGTAGGTTTAATGTCTTGATTGTAAATCCTTCAGCAAGCTGATACTTTTTGGCGTCTATGAATAAGTTAGGTATAACGAAATACAGTAGGTATCTTCACTATGCATCAAAATTTATACCTACAAAATTATTTCAATAAACTGATACTTTTTGGCGATTATAAATTAAAAAAAGTACTAATGCTGTTTTTTTATTTATTTTTTTATTGTAGAGAACTCGACTGCATACGATCTGTTCCGGAAGACGGGTCGGTTCACACCCCCCGCCCGCTCCATCCCTCGCTTCAGGAAGTACACCATTGAGGACTTTCAGTTCATCAAGGTGCTGGGGAAAGGCAGCTTCGGAAAGGTAACATTATATATACTAATATTATTAATGCGAAAGTGTGACTGTCTGTTCCCTATTCACGCTTATATACTGCTGAAATAATTTTGATGAAATTATGTACGAAAATACTTTGGGTACATAGGAAAGTTATTATTTCGGAAAAAATGCGGATTTTACGTTATTACTGAATGCATGACAAGGTTGCGGGTAGGGTTGCCATCTCTAGAATTTGGAAAACAGGACAAGACGCGTGAAAACCCCGGATTTTGGAGTCCGAAAGCCGGACATATCAACAAGATCTTTTAAACATATTCAATGTAATAAAAAACAATTGAAAATATTATTATCGTGGTGTGCGAGCATAGTGCGTGTCTCGCGGGCGGCCCAAAATTTTTTTTTATTTTTTTTAAAAACTCGGTCTACAAATGAAACCTTCCCTGGACGCTCCCCGGATGCCCTCTAAACTAGGACAAATCCGGGGAAACTCGGACGATGGCAACCCTAGTTGCAGGCAATATCAATGGAAATCACATTTTGTAAAATGTCAATAGTCTTGGTAAAGTTAAAAATAAATCTATAAGATCTTAGCTCATCGTCACCTATAGTGGACCATAATTATAATATTTCACCTATTTACACCACAAACGATCATAAAATAATATATATAAAGTTGCGGTCTTCGCCCAGGTGCGTCTATCTTCAGTAGCCAAGTTTAAGCCGACTATTTTAAGGGACAAAAGTAGGTCGGCAGTAACAAAGACGTTAAAATAATACTTCAATTAGGTTACTTGTGTTGCGAACTGTTTATAGCCAGTGAATCTAATTCGAGTAACTTCTTTATTTTCAACAACTTCTGAGAACCTCATTTTCATAGCGCACAACTAACGTATAAACAAAGTTTCTGTCTTGTCTACAAGCTGTAACAAAACTAAGTGATAACTGATAATACTTTAGGGTGTATACTTGTTCCTTATAGACATTTCACTGTAAAAGTAGCAGCGCTGAAAGACCAACATTTTTTCACTTTTGTATGGGGAAACTCGTGACGCTCGGGCCCTTGCCCATACAAAAGTGAAAAAAATTTTGGTCATTCAGCGCTGCTACTTTCACAGTGAACTCAGAGAGTGTTCCTTGTAGAGACAAGAAACACGTACACACTAAAGTATTATAACTTAGTTTTGTTACACCCCGTATATCTGGTGATTTTTCCCAGAAGGGAAAACGGGCTTAATTCCTGCTTGCTACACAAACAACTTTGTTGACCGTACATTTTTTCGCAGTTTCTTTTGGATAAAATAGATAGGTATTTTAAATAGCTATTTCGGAGCCTTTTCTGAAAAATGTATGTTAATACTTAAATTTAATGGACAAGTAAAAATTGTATCTTGTTTTTGCCACTTTCCATATTTTATTATCAAGTGTTCAAAGATCATCGCAAATTACTACATTCGCAGAAATATGTAAATCATTGGCAAGTCTGCCTCATCTCCGCCAAACACCGACCCAACTTGAGCCAACATAGGCGACGTGTCAACATTGAGATTTTTGTCGTTGACAGACACGTTATAAACGATCCGTGACACACACTTAGCATAATCAGACAAAAGCGGCCAAGTGCGATTTGGACTCGCCCATGAAGGGTTCCGCAGCAGCAATAAGGTTTATTTTTATGAAATTAAAAGGTTTTTGATTTATTTTCATATTTCAGTCGATTTTATGAAATTTTGATTAAGATTTACCATTTATGACGTATAAAAATACTGGTTAGATCTGGTTCAAACCAATTTTCGTTGGTAGTTTTTATAGTAATCTACATCATATATTTATTTTAGAATTATCATGCCCCTACTTTAGATATTAGAGGAGGGGGGAAACATTTTACCACTTTGGAAGAGTCTCTCTCGCAAACTATTCACGTTAGAAAAAAATGATATAAGAAACCTCAATATGATTTTTGGAGACTTATCCATAGATACCCCACACGCATAGGTTAGATGAAAAAAAAATTTTTTGTTTCAGTTGTACCTATGGGGACTCCTAAAATTTTTAATAATTTTTCAATTTTTTCATCAAAATCTTAATGCGGTTCACAGACTACATCTACTTACCAAGTTTCAATAGTATAGCTCTAATAGTTTCGGAGAAAAGTGGCTGTGACATACGGACGGACGGACAGACAGACAGACAGACAGACAGACAGACATGACGAATCTATAAGGGTTCCTTTTTTGCCATTTTGGCTACGGAACCCTAAAAATGTATGTCGTCTAGTCTAAACAAGGAAACAAAGTATCTCTACTTTGTATCCCTGTTAAGATAGATTGATTAATAATTGATTTTTGCATTGTCAAACAAAGGATAGAAGATTCATTCGTAGATTATGCATTGTCAATCAAAGGAGAGAGAATTTATTCTTAGTTTTTGCATTGTCAAACGAAGGATACAATTATTGATTCTTAGTTATTGTATTGTCAAACAATGGAGAGATAATTATTATTGATTCCTATTTTTTGCATTGTCAAAAATAGAAGAGAGGATTTATTCTTAGTCATTGCATTGTTAAACAAAGTGAAAGGATCACGAAAGGATAGAAGATTGATTCGTAGTTTTGCGTTGTCAAACAAAGGATAGTAGATTGATTTTGATTGATCAATTTTTTGCATAATATTATGTCAAAAAATAAAACAGAAAATTGATTTAATTTTTTTGGATTTGTGTTGTGTATGTGCCAATTGCAACAAAATCTCACTTTATAGTAATAGCTGCAATTTTTCACACCTTTTATTAACATTTTCATATTTAGATCTTGTACTAGGCACATCTGCTCAGATGTATGATTAAATATGAAGAAATTTGTAGTTCTGTTCAATTCCGATTGGGGTCCCAAAATAAATCAAAATGTAGAACAAACCAATATCAAAACATTACATAAGAACTCTCAAACGAGGAAGCGCGGGTAGGGCGCGAATGCTCCCGTTTTAATATTTACCGCTTTCTCTGTATCGTTACGTTGGACCGGTGTCAGCTGAAGACATGAGTGGGTGAAGTGGGTAAATAACTATTTGAAAACTGACGTTTTTTTGCATAAGTAGAGGCTCTACAACCGCAAAATAATTTGAAAAAAAATTCTATGTATAATTAGATACATTAGCTAGATTATGAAGTAGGTAAGTTATAAGGTTTGTTCAAATTGTAAGGGAAATAATCGGCCAAGTGCGAGTGCATGCACGTGTACCATTTAAGAGCGAAAATATTAAGTATAGGCAAAAAATGTATTTTTGTATGGAAGCCCCCTTAAATATTTATTTTATTTTAATTTTGTTATTAATTATTAAAGTACTAATACCATTAAGTATTTCGTGAAAATTTCGTGCCTACGTGTAGCCGTGCTATTGATATAGAGCAAAAACTGCTAAAAAAATCAAGTCTGTTGTATGGGAGCCCCCCTTCAATATTTGATTTCTTTTTTAAGTATTTGTTGTTATAGCGGCAACAGATATACACATCGCAATTTGTGAAAATTTCAGAAGTCTAGCTACAGCGGTTCTTGAGATACAGCCTGGTGACATACAAACAGACGGACATCGAAGTCTTAGTAATAGGGTACGGAACCCTAAAAATGAGTGACTGCTCTATGTTGTAAAATGTTAGTTACCCGCTTCATCAACTCACGTCTTCAACTGTAAGTAGGGCGAGCTATCCAGGAACGTTTTATAATAACCAATATAAATGGGTCTGGAGGTGACGACGTAGACTCGCACTTCCTATCGAAATAGAAATGTTTTATCTAATTTGACAATTTTCTAGGTAATTATGTTGGTCGTGAGATTTGGCGATAATCTTGCGAGTTAGATATTATTTAGATGGAAGGTTTGAATTTATTATTTTAAATGACGTTAAGCTTATGCGCACTTTGTGTCAAAACCAGCGAGGCGGGCAGCATTAAGGCCGTCACAGACTTAGCTATAATATATATTAATATACCGTACTAAACACACTGAGACCAGAAATATATATTACAGCTGAGTGTGTGGTCACGCGAAAATTGTATAGAAAATATATATTAATATGCCTAGCTATAAATATATTAATATATATTATAGCTAAGTCTGTGACGGCCTTTATAGCTTATCATTGTGTACTTACTTTAGTAAGTACTTCCAAGATATTAGTGATGATACACAAAACACATTTCAAAAATAGTTCAAATATTTAATATAATATGTCCTAAATAAACACACTTCAACCACGTTCCTTTAACCTCATTCTTAAATCGTAGTTCCCACTATCTTTCATTTCTAAAATATAAAATATATAATTTCGAAACACATTAGGAAAGTAGCAATAATTAATAAACATAAAAATCCTCAAATAATAATAATAATAATAATAATAATAATAATAATATCTATGGACGCTTCACACCACGTCAATCTGGCCCCGTGGTAAATACGCAATTATTACAAAATTGTTACTAACTGCCGCACTAAGAGACAAATACTTAACTGTAATTAAAGATTTTGACATAAGCAAAAACTTATCTGTAAAACTGGACTTTATTTAATTACAGTTAATTATATAATATTCGTATCTGAGTACAAATGGAAGTTTAGATTGTATATCGTAGGCTCGTAGCACTTCGTAGCTTCGTAGCACGTAGCAGACGCGTAGAGGCCAAAGCGCAGACCCCGCGTAGAGGCTAGTTCACATTAATTTAAATGGTTTTTTTATTGCGAATTCGTTTATCAAGATTTCCCTTTATTCGTGCATATCAACGAAATTGGTCTTCGGTTCCTTTGTAGTTTCTTGGCAGGTGGACAAAAACATTAGCAGTCGACCGAAAATGTTTCGCAATTTGATGTTTTGAAAGATGACGGAGTACTGACCGGAACCATGAGAGAAGTTACGAGTATAAGGGTCTGTTTCACCACTTCCTGATAAGTGCCGGATAGGCTATCCACCACATAATTAGATTAGATTAGATATCCACCACATGATAGATGAAGTATGGAGAAACTGTCAAAAAAGGTATGGATAGCCTATCCAGCACTTTATCAGGAAATGGTGAAACAGGCCCTAAGAGTAACTCGTAGAACTCTACGAGTTACTCTTATACATTTACCAATCTATGTGTGGCCTATAACAAAAACATTTTACGACGTAACAACTTATAGAATACATACGTGGATCAATAATAATTAATTATTATGGACAACAACAAGCGAACGCTCAAGTATGCATCGGTCAGTGAGCTGTAGTAGTCTTCCAACGGCGTCGATTGTGCGTTTTGTATGTGAATGTGTACTTCTGATTAACCAATACAAGCTATTTCGAACTTTGAATACTCCCCGTATTCGCCTATGATTGTACTTGATCGATGCCCTTTATCCATCGTGCAGGTCAATGTTAGTTACTGACAAGTAATGGCGATCGTGGCGTTTTCTATGTTTGTCTATTGTGGCCCAAATGTAGAGGCCACAATTAGACAAGTATATTTAAGTACCTGTGTCACGGGGTGTGTGACGCGTCTAGGTGATGGTACCGACGGAAATAGCTGATGTAAATTTAATTGCAGCGTACACGAACTTGCTTATTAGGTGGCAATTTGCCACTTTGTATATAACTTCAAATTTACAGTTTGATTATACATATATTACAGTAAATATTAGAAATAATTAATTATTGAGATTTGAGACAAACATTTGACAGACATAAAATGAAGTCGGTTTATTATGACTTATAAGTGTGTATGTAGATTGTAGATGCCACAGAAAGAACGCATGATACGACAAGAAGAACCGCATATTTATGTTCTAATAATTATTATGCATAGCATATTGTGGGACACAAACAAAAATCATGTCGTTTGATTGTCGGGAAACGGTGTTTGATTTGGATTTGGACTGACGGCAAGGAAACGAAGTTTTGGTCGATGGTTTTGTGGTCGCTCAGCTATTGGTACAGCCTTCACGAGCATGAATTGTAATTTATCGCGTTACCGCGCAGTGTTTACGCAAAATACGTCTTCTTTGCCGACTTTAGGTTATGGTATGCAGAATTTTTAATTCTTTTAGATAGTATTTGTTCAGAGGGTAACCGCGCTCTTGCGTAACCAAAAGCATGATGCGAAATATTCACCGCAAAACACATAAAATTGTTTACGAGTAATAAAGACGGGTTATATATCGCTGGCACACACTGTCCGGTAGACGGTAGTTCATCGCACTGCTAGATATAAATACAGTTTGACATTTCATGATTTCAGTCGAACTCCGACGGACTCCGCGTCACAATAATATGTTAAACTATCATTTTAAATTAAAAATAAAATGAATAGCTTAATTTATTAAAGTGTCTACGCCAAATTTTGAAATCTTATGTTTTCATCCAGGAATTATTACAAATGTTTACTGTAGAGGCGTATTGAAATTTCGGGTGTACCTACTTGCGCAGCCGTTAATCGTTACATAATATGACATTCTTACGATATAGCCAAACATCACTTCAATTCGTAAAGCATTTAACCTCTTTAAAACAACCTTGAAAAATAAGGCAAAAATATTTTAAATAGCTTGACTAAAACTTCCATGTAGGAGAGGACGAAAAAAGTTAGTCTTAAATATTACATAACTTTTTTAAGGTGATGTTAGCGGAACTTCGCGAGACGGAGTACTATTATGCTGTAAAGTGTCTAAAGAAGGACGTCGTGTTGGAGGACGATGATGTCGAGTGTACCCTCATAGAGCGGAAGGTGCTCGCTCTCGGCACCAACCACCCCTACCTCTGCCATCTGTTCGTCACCTTCCAGACTGATGTGAGTTGCAAAATGAAATCGTAGATTTAGCCCGATTACGGCGATTAATGAAAGGTAATGTATTTGGCAGTCTATGTATGTAATACGTTTGTAAATATTAAATTCCGTATCTAATACGGTAGACAATTAGGTATGCACATTTTTTAATGTAATTAAAAATAAAAATGTTTCCTTTTTTTAAATGACATCTATGATGGAAATTGGAACTATAAATTATTAAAGATACTCATACTGATTAGTGATTGGCCAGTACAGCCCAAAGATCCACAAGTATTTTGTAGTTTGAAAGTTCCTTATATAATGCCAATTAATCTGCCACCTTCATTTTTAACCCCCGACCAAAAAGAGGGGTGTTATAATTAACCCCCGACCAAAAAGAGGGGTGTTATAAGTTTGACGTGTCTGTCTGTCTGTCTGTCTGTCTGTCTGTCTGTCTGTCTGTCTGTCTGTCTGTCTGTCTGTCTGTGGCATCGTAGCATCCAAACGGGTGGACCGATTTTGATCTAGTTTTTTTTGTTTGAAAGCTGACATGACGGTGAGTGTTCTTAGCTATAGTTCATCATCATCAGCCTGCTCATTGCTGAAATATCACGGTATATCTGGTTCGTGATAGGACGATTAGCAACTTGCAGTCGTTTGATGGGTTTTATATTTTGCATCCTGGTTCGAGATACTTATGAATATATACACATTATTGGAAAGTTGACCTGGTGATGCAGCATCACCTGGTAATCAATAGGATACCCAACTCCTCACCAACTTAGAGCAGAGGTTTCGTGTTTGGGCTCATTTTAATTGCGACAACCAGTAAGACGTAGATAAACAGTAAATATTTGCATGCTGCTGCTGCAGCATCACCTGGATTCTATAGGAGCCAAGCTCCGTATGAACCTAAAGTGGAGGTTTCATGTTTGGGCTCATATTGATGGCCTCATCCAAGAGGACATATTTTATAGATGGTATTCATTGGGATATGATCCAGTTGATAGGAATTATTCTGCACAAGTTTAAAAAGTATAAAATAAAATTAAATTAAGAAATTTAAAAAAACCCCCGCCAAAAAACTTTAAAAAGTAATGAAATAACATTTCTTGACTTTAAGTTTAAATCATTCCTAAGAGTAAAGTAATATTTTAGTCCATAATTGTTGTCAAGGTGTGTCGGGGGACCGCTAATGTAGATAAATTAAGGGTCTGTTCACAGCGACCCGAATCGAGAGAATCAGCGACTATTATGGCGATACAAAATGCAAAAGTCGCTGTTGTGGTAGTTTACTTAGCGGTCCCCCGACACACCTTGACAACAATTATGGACTAAAATATTACTTTACTCTTAGGAATGATTTAAACTTAAAGTCAAGAAATGTTATTTCATTACTTTTTAAAGTTTTTTGGCGGGGGTTTTTTTTTAAATTTCTTAATTTAATTTTATTGATAAAGCAAAGATTATGCTCTATACAAGTCGAGGCTACAGAATAGATACCATGGTCAACGTGAGAGAATTCTCGTCTGTACTCGCGTTTGTTCCACAGCTTCCACTCATCTAAGCCTGTTATACGATTCCAGTCTCACCTGTTCTTCGTGATGGAGTACCTGAACGGCGGCGACCTGATGTTCCACATCCAGCAGAGCGGCCGCTTCCCGGAACCGCGCGCGCGCTTCTACGCCGCCGAGATCGTCTCCGGACTCAAGTTCTTGCACAAGCGCGGAATTGTTTATAGGTGGGTAGTGGATAGCTACATGATACTTTTGAGCCTTTATGTGCGATTTTACTCTAGAGAAATTGAACGAGCTTAGTGCACATTAATTGAGATATTGCCTGCAACTTTGTTCGTGCGTAGATTTTTTTATCGCGGAAACCGCACAATATATTTCCATGATTAACTATTCTAAGATGTTCCTTATCATATCATACCGTACCCGGCTCTATCATATCAAAATCGGTTCAATAGTTTAGGAAACCTGACATACAGACACAGTTCACAAAAGTTTAATCATTGCGTAGCCTTGATACATTTTAAAATGGTAAATATTAATTACCTTCTTAGCCAAAATACTACACTTTTTGCAATAATTAATACAAGTAAAGGCATATCACAAACAAATTATGTTCACAGAGACCTGAAATTGGACAATATATTGCTTGATTTTGACGGCCACGTGAGGATAGCAGACTTCGGCATGTGCAAGCTGCAGATCTACCTCGACAAGACGGCAGACACATTCTGCGGGACGCCGGACTACATGGCACCTGAGGTAAAGCGTATAGTACCTACAGCCTACTACAGTGCTGCAATAATGCAAATGAAATATTATTAAGGTTTATTAAGGTTTTCAGGACTCCTACGATCGTTCCGAATTGTTGCAAATTAACTGGTATACATGCAGGGCCCCTGTAAGGGCTACTGGCGCCTGTGTGCAAAAAAATAATTTTGGCATCCCTTTAGGCAAATGTTTTGGGTCCTTGGTTTTGGCGCCCCTAAAGATGACGATTTGGCGCCCCTAGAGGATGGCGCCCGTGTGCATTGCACACATTGCACATATGGTAGCGGGGAAAAATTCGAACTAGCAACTTGCATCATGCATAATGCATGATGCAAGTTGCTAGTTCGAATTTTTTGAAAAGTGTTTCCGCTCTTACTGTCAATCTAAAAACCTTAGACCTAATTTCAAGTGAGAAACCCAAAAGCTTTGTCAACGAAAATATTAATTACCTACATAAATAATGGCACAAACATCCAGCGAGGATTAAGCTAGCTTATCTTGTCCACAGATAATCAAGGGTCTCAAGTACAACCAGGCAGTGGACTGGTGGTCGTTCGGTGTGCTGCTGTACGAGATGCTGGTGGGGCAGAGCCCCTTCAGCGGCTGCGACGAGGACGAGCTGTTCTGGTCCATCTGCAACGAGATGCCCTCCTATCCGCGCTTCCTCACGCAGGAGTCACACACCATACTCACTAGGGTAAGAGCAGCCAGGCATATAATATTATGTAACGACGATGAGCGATTAATGTGGAATGGAACCTCAAGAACCTCAAGAACAGTCCTTCAGGGGGGCAATCCAAAAATAATAAAAAATAATTCTAATAAAAGTAAGTAGGTTGTTCGTTTGGTATTGTAACTTTTTGAAATTGCAGACTGCCACTGTGTTCCATTTGAGAGAGAAAAATTATCTAGCTAAGATCCTGGGGTCTAACCTAAACAAACCGTCGTTTTCTTAATCTCTTTTTAAATATCTTACTAAAACTATATCTCCCAGATTCTATTAACTATACCTCATCATCGCGGTAAGTATGGCTTCTATCAATGGAGATGAATAGGTCCCAATCAAAGTTTACCCTGTTTTGTAGTTGCTGGACAAGGACGCGCGCACGCGGCTGGGCGGGGTGGAGTGCATGCACGGTGACATCCGCGACCAGGACTTCTTCCGACCCATACCCTGGGACAAACTCGAAAGGCGGGAACTCGACGCACCCTTCAAGCCGAGAGTCGTAAGTTTAAATTTTTAGTATGGCGATTTTAGTTCCGCAAGTGACCGCTAGAGGCGCTGTAAAATTTGCATTTTTCATCATTTAACTCATGGTAGAGCTACAGGGCGAGGCTTGTCTGTTCGGATTTTGGGGATTTTAGGGAAGTTGGCCAAGTAAAAGCAAGCTAGAACAAACTATTACTAAGCTATCCCTGTTAGGCTCTGTGTGAAATGTGAATTAAAGTTTTTAAAATTGAAAGTCTTCATTTCCGAGATAAATGATAATGTATGAGGCCTCAAGCTTTACATTTCATCATCATACTTTACCCAAACTAAATATCGTTTTTTTCCAGCGGCATCCCCTGGACACGCAGTACTTCGACCGCGCGTTCACAGGCGAGCGGCCGCGGCTGACCGCCATCGAGCCGCAAGTACTCCGCTCCATGGACCAGGAGGCCTTCCGTGGATTCTCGTACACCAACCCCAACGCCACCGACCGGTAGAATACCGTCGAAACTCGGAAGACGGATCCAACCGTCGGAAGAGGGAAGGCTATTAACTAGGAAACGTAAGACCACGCGTCACCATGCTATATCGGTTACCGGTGGAAAAGGGAAAGAGTGATATTTGGACTAGGGATGTTATGTTACTGTGAACTAGTGTCGCCAATCCAAGAATTGATTATTTTCTTGACATGTGCTGCCTATAGTTCCTTTGAATTAAGTTTTAAAAAGAAATACGTCTTCTGGCAACGCAAATTCGGAACTTGAAATTGTTTAGGTACCTACTAAATAAGTGCTACCACCTACTTTATTACGTATGCATAATGCTATTTGATAAGAGAAAGTTTTTTTTTTTAATTTTTAACAGCTCAACGTCGCGTCGTAACTCGTAAGTTAGAAAGTTCCGGAGGAGTACGCAATAACTACAGTCTACACATAGGCTATTAGCTAAATAAATTGTAAAAAGTTGGGACTGCCCAAAATTAGAAACATGGTCGCACTGTACGAACTATACTAAATGATGAAGTTTACGAATGATACAGAATTGTATTGCAGTAATTTGATGAATATTTCTATGTTTTTTCACCGTGCAAATAAAATACTTTTATCCTGATTAAAAAATATACAAAAAGAATTGGCATCGTATTATGAAAAACCTGAGGTGAATGTATGGTGAAAAGAATTTTATATTTGTTTGCCGTCTTTGGTGCTTTAGTAACAATACCTACATAATATGCAAGATGACTATTTTGAAGTCCTTGACTATATTACAGTCGGAAGATGCGGCTGACAAGAGCAAGTAGCCTTAGGTAAGTGCTAACTGAAGTTCGTTACAACTTAGTACATACTACATACTCTATAGTGAAGTATAGTCTATATAAAATGTTATACTTAGTAAGAAAATGTTTTAGTTCTCAATTTTGTTTTTATTTTGCATATCATTGTATATTTAAAACTTATATTTAATGCTTTTAGGTACCTATGTAAATAATATTGTGAGGTAAATAAAAATTGTATAATAATACTTACAACTCATTTATTTATTGCAGTATCCCTGACAAGAGGTATTTTATCAAAATAAAATAATAAGTTAAAATACCAGTCTCGCAAAGTATGCGTAGAAGAGAATAAAAAAGAAAAAATCACAGATATTTTAAAGCAAAGAACTATTTAGTTCTTTGCTTTAAAATATTTGTGATTTTTTCTTACAGTTTTCCGCGACCTAAACTAATTGTTTTATTTCATCACAATACAAAATATCACACCGAAAAAAATATTATGCTTAAAAGTACCAATAGGTAGTTACTTACAACAAATATTTTATTAAATAAATAAAATTATGCTTACAAGTACCAAAAGGTACCTACTTACAATAAATATAAATAAATAAAAAAATTTAAGATAAAATACCTCAAATGTACAAGCTGTACTTTTGAGGCGTCAAATTGATGCGTTGCGTGTGTACGGTGCAACCGTACAAAGTCCGAATAGCTATGTCCACATTGTGCCCTTTCATCTTCAATTTTCATAATCTTTTGACATTCGAAATGAAAATTAAATTATGAAAATTGAAGATGAAAGGGCACAATGTGGACATAGCTAATCATCAATTCACACTTTTTTTAGATCTTAAATACGCATACGCATTTAAAGCTGGTTTTATCGTTAAGCGTTTCGGTAGCGCCGTTGGAGCGCGCGAGTTTGAAGATGACGTAACGAACGAACGGACGAACGGCGCTACTCATGCTCACGACTTTGAAATGCAACTACTACCCCCATACATCTTCGAAGGCGCGGTGCTCCAACGGCGCTGCCGAAACGCTTAACGATAAAACCAGCCTAAGGCAACTCAACTCAACTAGGGCAGTCGAAGCGTCGCGACGCGTCATGTTCTTGATGAATATGCTTTGGCGAAAAACATGACGCGTCACGTCTTCAGTCGCTTCGACTCTGGTCCCAGTTTGAGTTGAGCCTTAAACGACACAGCATTGATGCTGATACATTACAATATTGTACTACACCGCGACGCATGTTGCTGTGCAGTCATAAGCCGGCTATACGCATTGAGCCAGCACATTAGTCCTACTTGTTGAGACCTACTTAGCCATAGGTTGGGAGTGATATTACGTATTATATTGGTTGTCTGTAAAAACCGCTTAAAGCGATAAGACCGCTATTTTTCACATTTTCATAATTGTGTACATTTTTTGTTTCTTTTTTTTTAATTTCTTACGTTTTTATTTGCAAATAAAGAATTTATTATTATTATTATTTACGTACTATAAACGTTGGCCCAATGCGCTGGCCTAATGTGTTGGCCTAACAGTTGGCTTAATATAACGTGACTAGCATTGTTTCCACAGAAATAAATCAAGATAGAACAGCGACGCGCGTGCGTTGCTAAGGGATCGCTCGTATCAATTTTTGCTTTGCTTTTAGTTTGAACAAATAACTTACACATGGAAAGAAATACCTTCTTTTGACCTATTCACTTTCGTACTTCTGTTTTTACAATTAGACCACAATGAGGCATTTTTGCACAACCGCTCCGGAGTCCGGTGTAATCAAGTCGAGACGTGCGCGCTGACTGAAAGAACGTTCAACGAAACACGCGTACTCCACCCGCTTAGCCGTTCTATCTTGATTTATTTCTGTGGTTGTTTCAGTTGTATAAACATCTGATGAATGTTATTTTCTAAGGCAACGACCAGGAAATGTCTGCCGACTCGCTCGTACACGTCCAAAGCTTGTATTCGGTAGTCGCCGTCCTTGTCGTACACGAAACTCCGCATATAAAACTGCTTCTGGGGCTCGTATTGACACTGTAGAATTTTGTCTATACAATGTATTTCGATCTAGAAAAAAAAACTAATGTCATAATATGATATTGTTGTTTAATTAAAAAATATAATATTGTTATTGAAGGCTAGCTCAATCTTACCCCTACTCGTTACCCTGTTTCTTCCAGCGGAAACTGTGCATTTTTCGCAACAAAAACTATCCTTTCTCGTATTTCTCCCTTTCCCGTATTTTAACACCAAATGTTTCTGCCGTTCCGGCGTGAAGATATAACAGACAGACACACATATTAAATATTTAACTAGCTACTACAATAACGTCATATACAATATACATATAATTACTTTTCCATCTTCGTATCCCACGAACAAAACCTCTCCATGCTCAAATAGCGCCGACAGTCTGGGGACAGCCATTATGATTTTATCGTACTGATGCGATTTGTATATTTCCCATTTTGAATTGGCTGGCACTGAAAAATATGTAAGTTAGCGTAAGTTGTTGGCAGATCTCTTTCTGTAAAATTTCAACTTTAACAACCGCAATCAGAGACGATCATTAATTACTTAATTGTGATCAAATGAAGATTTTGACATCAGCTCCATACATTATCTGTCAAACGCTTCATTAATGTGAGGTTTAATCATCATTAAACGTCTCTGAGTGCGGCCGTTAGTGGGCCCCTAGACGATCAATTTTATTGTGCAATAAAATATGATATCGGCGATATCTACACAATATTATATAGAACAATTCATTTGACAATAAGATTGAAAGGCGGCGCGTTCAATATTAACCCTAGACGGTCAATAATATTACCATTATGTGATAATGCGGCGTCCCCCACATTGATTTGAGCTTGAGTTTTGAGTTGAGTTTGAGTTTGGCGCTCGCGGCCGGCGGCACGCACGCTACGCTCGTACACCCGAGGGACGCGCACGCCTAATGTGGGGGACGCCTAAATGATAACTTAACTGCCGCACTCAGAGTGGAACATGAATTACTTAAATTTAATTAATTTACTCATAAGTCCCATACGTTATCAGCTGTCAAACTCTTCAACAAATTGAAGGTTAATCATGAGTGCGCCGCGGCAGTGAGAGTCTGAGAAATAATGTATACAGTTTATGTCAATATATTCATTAAATTAAAGTTAAGTAATCAATTAATATACATATTAAAACGCGGCAATTAGACGTTTCAAGTACCCACTCACCTCTATAAGCTACACAGCCATCATTGAAGAGAAATGGTATAGGATAAGATAAATTAGTATCGGCATCATCACAATGGGGGTAAGATATGTGATGCACCTTCTTAAACTGTAGCCCGTCTACATAGAACATAACGCCTTCTTTGGTCACAACGTACACTTTGTGGTCAAACACATGCAGAGCCACAATGCAAGCGGGCCTGTAGATCTTGGCTACGGCCTTCACGCTGAAGTAGTTGTGACGTTCAGTGATCGCCACCCACAACATGCTACTACTGTCTATGAAGTAACAGCTGTTTGAATATAACCTGCAATATTATAGAGTCATGTTTTTTTTAATAATAGTATTTTAAAAAGATAAAACCGACTTCAAATTGTACATAATTAAAGGCTATCACAGACTTAGCTATAATATATATTCATATGTTTATAGCTAGGCATATTACTATATATTCTCTATACAATTTTCGCGTGACCACACACTCAGCTATAATATATATTTCTGGTCTCAGTATGTTTAGTACGGTATATTAATATAATATATTATAGCTAAGTCTATGACGGCCTTTAGAATTAAAATTTCATATCTCAAAAACTACTGAACCGATTTTGATGCAACTTGCAGTTTTCCCTAAGTTGAACAATACCTGGTACAACAAAAAAGAATCACTTAAAGTGGACTTGTAATTCCGGAGATATGCATGCACAGACATAAAAACATACATCATACATGTAACATACATACACTTTCGAAATTTGGCACATTTGTTCAGAAGCTGTTATAGATTAACATATACAAAAACTGGGCAGTTCTGGAAATATTACATACATACGCGTCGAATTGATAACCTCCTTTTTTGAAGTCGGTTAAAAATAATGTTCTTAGGAGTTCCATGTACTAAGGGACAGGACATTATTACTGAGACTTTGCTATCTATCTACAGAGTAAGCACTAAGCTCAGTAACGGACAGATAACAGATATTTATATAAATAAACTAGCAACCCGCCCCGGCTTCGCACGGGTATAAAATATACATATTATATATACATATATACATATTTTTTGTCTGTCTGTCTGTTTGTATGTTCCACTATCACACGAAAACTACGGAAATGAGATAGATATATTTGTCTTCTTCCACCTTAACATCTGGTGTATAAAAATTTTTCCCCCCACGCCTCTAAGGGGACGAAAGAGGGGGTCAGATTTTGTATTAAACTTTTTCTTTAACATGAAAACTACTGATCCGATTTGCATATGTACGGTTTTCGCAGATATATTTGTCTTCTTCCAACTCAACATCTGGTGTATAAAAGTCTCCCCCTCTCCTATCCCTTTTAAGGGGACCAAAGAAGGGGTCAGATTTTGTATCAAACTTTTTTCTTTAATGGACTTACTTCATATTATTAACTGTGTTTTCCAACTTAACATCTGGTGTATAATATTTTTCTCCCCACCCCTCTTAGGGGACAAAAGAGGGGGTAAGATTTTGTATTAACTGATGAAGCAGAAATACTTTAAATGGCAAAACAATGTTTGCCGGGAAAGTACGTATAGATAAATATCTGTCCATTACTGAGCTTAGTGCTTAAGGGCCCGGGTTACCCTCGAAATTTTCATACATTCTTAATACCAAAATCATTTTCTCATACGAAAATATTTAACATGTTTGAGTTAGTTTTCAGCTTAATATAGTAATTACCTGGGGTCCTGAACAATTTTTTTTTACAAAATATTGAAGTACTAAAAAAAAAATTTTTGTGTTTAAATATTTTTTAGTAAGTTTACTACTAAATATTTAAACACCAAAAAATAGACAAAAACACTAAAAAATATATAAATAAATAGTAAATTTACTACAAAATATTTAAATAATAAAAAATATTTTTTAAAGTTTAAATATTTTGTAGTAAATTTACTATTTATTTATATATTTTTTAGTGTTTTTGTCTATTTTTTGGTGTTTAAATATTTAGTAGTAAACTTACTAAAAAATATTTAAACACAAAAATTTTTTTTTTAGTACTTCAATATTTTGTAAAAAAAAATTGTTCAGGACCCCAGGTAATTACTATATTAAGCTGAAAAATAACTCAAACATGTTAAATATTTTCGTATGAGAAAAAGATTTTGGTATTAAGAATGTATGAAAATTTCGAGGGTAACCCGGGCCCTTAAGCATTATATACACACTTTTCCATTTTTAATGTTAAGTATAATAGCATGGCTACAGTTTGCTAAATGGCAAGAACAACAAGCAACTCACTTGTAACAACCAATTACGTCCAGGTTAAATACATCACAGTATTGCATGTCTGACTGGTACTGTTTATTTTGTATTAGCAGTGACTTGTTATTATTCTGATTTGACAGTATAGTAACCAAATAATCAGATTCTTCATAACTGTAACCTGTTAAAAGATAAGTATTATGAAAACACAACATATTATTAGGTTTAACTGCCGAGCCGAAATTGATAAAATTTGGTACTTATGGTGACATTATGAGTACTAGGCTAATGTATAGATAAACCATAAAAATTATTTATAATTTTTCAAGGCAATAAACAAATTTTTATGAAACTAAGTTGCGTCAGCATAATACTGTATTACCACCGTATTCAGAATCATTTAATGATGATTAACCTTTTTAATGAAGAGTTTGACAGATAAGGTATGGCGGGTTTATGTGGAAATTTTGAATTGAATTTTACACTTAAGTAATTAATGTTCCACTCTGAGTGTGGCAGTTAGCCCAATAATAAAAACAGACCAGAATAAAAACGATTCTCTATGCTATTTTTTCTAATAATTATAATCACAGCTTACATTTCACATCCAATGTTTTATTGCAGCTAGTGTCCACCATGTTTAAATATTTAACTTTGTTATCAACAACAACTATTAGTTCATCTGAAAAAATGCAGAAAGACTTCCATAAAAATTAAACAATGTTGTAAATTAGTTTTATAAACAAAATAGGTAATAAATTATTTTGATGATACAATAGGGTAAATATTTTCTACTTACTATTGTACACTTTCATAGATTTGACATGTTTTATATGAAAGCTTGTATAGTGAGTTACTCTGGCTTTTGATACTTTTCTCCACAGGAAGAAATTGAAAAGTATTTCTCTCCATCCTAGTGCACACTTCTCTTTGTACAGAACACCTTTATTAGGGATTGTTACTTCCACCATCTCACGCCATAACTCAAAATGCTTAAAAAAATACTTTAATAAAACTATTTTATTGTAGCAAGCTTAAAAATTCATACACAATAACAGATGCAACAACTGATGTAATTTGACTGTGTATTTAATTTGTAATCGTTATTCTCATAATTCCTAATAAGTAAAATAATATTGTACTCCACTAAAATAAGAAATTTAATTTATAATTTATATTTAATAATTTTGCAATTTTAAAAGCAACCTACCTGCAGATAATATTTTACAGCTCCTAACCAAAACTTGTTAACAAACATACAAATTGATAGAGATTTTAAATCAAGGTGAGAGAAAAATAATATCAATATTTCCGTAGGGCAGTTGCCCCAATCGCGAACATGTTGATCATTATTTAATTTTTCATCATCTAAGGCTGTTCCCGAATACATAATATTATGGGATTATAATGAAAAAGTAAAGATTTTAAACAATTAAAAAACTTCTCTGATCAATCGACTTTCTGATCAGTGATCACTATAATAAAAAGTGGCTATCGATACTTTGTATATTTGGTAAAATTAATTTAGAAGATAATGTCCACATGTTTTTCTTTGTCATTTACTTGAAATTACTACAATTTATAAGTAAATGTTTATAAATTATTCTCAGACAAAGTTTCACTTGTTTACAATATTGACAGCTGACATATTTTTTTTCTTATTATGGCACTTTAAAACCATGGCCAGTGTCAAGTAATGGCGGGAAAACAATATTTAAAGGGTAAATGACAAGTAGATTGGACAGTACCAGTCATTGGACGAAGAAAAAAACAATATAATTTATTAAGGTTGCTTCAAAAACTGCCTATTTTTAAAGTAATAGGACGCCTGATTTGAAAGAAAAACAGGTAGTTTTTAAAGCAACCATAATAAATATTGTTTTTGTACTCTGTCCAATTATTAATACCCAAGAAGCTTATATAAACACTGGAGATTGATCGGTATTTTTTGGGTATTTTAGAATATGACACTCCCACTGAGTGGATCCAACACTGATCTCTGTATAATGGCTTCTACCTAGATGGACGGAGTGGACCCGGTCCATGCTGAAATTGTATAATGTGGACATAGCTAATAGCTTTGTCCACATTGTTCCTTTTTTTGTTCATCAAGGGCATGCGTTATAGCGCAGTCAACAACGAAGGTGAGGCATGCCCGTGACGCGCGTTAAAATCGTAGCGCTCGCTATGACACTTTTCTTTCAACGCGGGTGGATTTTGACGCATTCAATTATTAAATATATTGTCAAATGAAAGTTGAATAAAAAGAAGATGACGAAAATTGAAGATGAAATTGCATAATGTGGACATAGCTATTAGCTTTGTCCACATTGTGCCTTTTTCTGTTCATCAAGGGCATGCCCTATAGCGCTGTCAACAGCGAACGTGAGGCATGCCCGTAACGCGCGTTGAAATCGTAGCGCGCGCTAAAACACTTTTCTTTCAACGCGGGTGGCGGGCGCCACGGGCATGCTACACCTTCGCTGTTGACTGCGCTATAACGCATACCCTTGTTGAACAAAAAATGGCACAATGTGGACAAATCACAAAGCTAATGACTTTTTATCAAAATAATAAAGTGACAAGTCCGCCACAGTATAGCAATATAATATCCCTACAGTAACGAAACGCCTTTGATGTCGCACGATGCCGCCACCGGTGTAAGTACCAAGCAGATATGCCAGGGTTGCCACTTGCCACGAAACGGGAAATAAAATAAAAATAAAATATTGTGCTTGTAATTAATCAGCGTGTTATATTTACATATTATGTCGTACTGCCAGATATTTACGTGAAACTTTATTTTTAGATGATTTGAGTTCTTTACTAGATGATGCGCGCAACTCCGTTGTGCCAAAACTCGTTAATCGCACGGGAACCGTACCTTTTTTCCAGGACAAAAAGTATCCTTTGTCTTTTCCCGGGACTCAAAGTATCTCCATGCCAAATTTCAGCAAAATCTGTCCAGCGGTTTGGGCGTGAAGAGGTAACAGACAGACACACTTTCGCATTTATAATATTAGTAATTACTAATTAGTATGGATTTAAAATTTTTATTAAAATAATGAAGACGCATTCGGATATATTTACGTGCGCGGTAAGGGCGGTCCAAAGGTCAAAATGTTACACTTGATGTGTACCTAGCTAGGTAGGTACTAATTAGTATGTAACAGGGTATTTGACAGTTTTTTTTATTTTTATTCTATAAATTGTTTCTCTCCTTGTTACACTTCTTACAACGTAAACAATAAAACAGAGATGCAAATTGCAAATAAATGCCACCAAGGCCAACACAATTTAGTGTGAACTGTGAGTCGATATTATATTTTATGACAATTAAATCCTTTTTGTTTTTTGAATCAGATTTACATATTCTGTACACTGAACACTTGTTATATCCCATTGTTTATAAAATAAGATGTTACAGGCTATCGTTTTACAACACAAAACACAAAACGCGCCAACGTCACACCTGCGCGCGAAGTCGTTCAAACTCGCGGAGTTTGGCGGACTGGGCCCGCGCCGCCCGCTTCCCCGCGGGTACCCCTCCGTTGCTCTGCGCAAGTACATTCGTTTCACTACTGTAGGGATATTATATTGCTATACTGTGAAGTCCGCATTGTCCTAAGTAGGGATGGGTAAGGCAGTAAAAACTGAGTCAGAGTAAAAACTCAAACTCAGTAAATACTGAGTATTTACTTTATTGTATGAGTATTTACTCACTTGACACAGTAAAAACTATTTTTTCAATATTTTAGGTTCTAATTACACTTAAACAAATCAAGAACATTACAGAATAATAAAAAATACTTATAATTTAACAGATTTATAATTTTAAGTAAAATAATTACTAAGACAATGTATTTTCATGTTGAAGGTTGTCAATATGTCGACCCTTCGCTTAGCTCTTAAATATCTTAAAATTTCTTCATAGCACCTTGTGTGCGTACATTGCCGTGGGAGAGCCATGCTTCGGCACGAATGGGCCAGCTCGACCGGAGAAATACCACGGACTAGGCCGGCAACGCACCTGCTTTACTTTATTGTATGAGTATTTACTCACTGGACACAGCAAAAACGATTTATTCAATATTTTAGGTTCTAATTACCTTTAAACAAATCAAGAACACTACAGAATAAAAAAAAATACTTTTAATTTAACATATTCATAATTTTAAGTAAATTACTACGACAATGTATTTTCATGTTGAAGGTTGTCAATATGTTGACCCTTCACTTCTCTTAAATATTTTAAAATTTCTTCATAGCACCTTGTGCGCGCACATGGCAGTATGTATTTAAATTCTTCAGCAACCAACTGACTTGTCATCTCTATAATATAATGAACATTTAGTACAAGACTTTTCTTCTTTAGAGGTTTCTTTGGTTTTTAGGGTTCCGTACCCAAAGGGTAAAAACAGGACCCTATTACTAAGACTTCGTTGTCTGTCCGTCTGTCCGCCTGTCCATCCGTCTGTCTGTCTGTCTCCAGGCTGTAACTCAAGAACCACTATAGCTAAACTTCTGAAATTTTAACAGATTGTGTATATCTCTTGCCGCTATAACAACAAATACTGAAAATGAAATAAAGTTAATATTTAAGGGGGGCTCCCATACAAGAAACGTGACTTTTTTGGCCTTTTTTGCTCGTAATCAATAATGGTAACAGCTAGGCACTTGAAATTTTTACAAAATTCTTAGTCATATTTGTACTTTAGTAATTAATAATAAAATTAAAATAAAGTAAATATTTAAGGGCCCACACAAAAACACATTTTTTGTCTACTTTCGCTCTATACCGGTACGGAACCCTTCGAGCGCGAGTCCAACTCGCACTTGGCCGATTTTATTTTATGTGCTGGCAATCATCTGGGCCTTGAGTTTCATCGCCAAGATTTGGTGACAAGTTAACAAGCCCACTTTCTTTCTGAAATTAACAGATTAATATAATTAACAGCTTTATAATCATTCGAATAAGTACCTATGTAGGAAATAAATAAAAGAGTTTATATTTACGTAATTTTTTTAAATTAAATTCTTTACAACAGCTTCGTCCATTTGGATTTTGCTAATTTAAAGCAAGTTAATATTAAACAAATTCAATTTATTTAATACAGTGAATATATTAATGAAAAAACAACACAGATTTCAAAAGAAACACAACGTTTTATGGTGCGATCATAACTATACTAGCTGTAATGTAAGAAGTCAAGTTATGTAGGTAGTAGGTACCCAATATGTCGACACAACTAACACCGTCAATAATTAGGGAGTTCCCCGTAGCCGTAGTCTATGTTTTAGAAAAGTACCGAGTCGTAATTCATTGTTGCCAACACAACTATTACAAAATTTGCTAAGCTGCTGTCAAAATTTTGCCAAAATTATGCAAAATAATAATTGCTGTAAAATAATGCTAAAAAATTAAGAAAATAAAAATTATGCTATATAAATAACCCATCAATCGCCAAGCGGCACCCAGCTGTCGCTTGACAGTTGAAAATGTTTTGTTTCTGCGATTCCCACGATCGAGGTAATAATCAACAAAATATCAATTTATTTATTTTTTATTTTTTAATACCTCGATCGTGGGAATTGCAGACACAATAGGTATTCAATTGTTTTGCGGCACACGGGTGCCGCTTGGGTGTTAATGGGTTAATCAATTAAATTATCGAACAAATTAATATTAATATCAGGAGTTCTCTCAGCACCTTCTGAACCATAGTATACCTGGTGCAAAATCTTAGTTGTTGGTAATATATCATGCTTAGAATACTGCTCACGAAACCGAAGTCACCACATGTTTCCATGTAATTTTTGAGGAGTTCCCTCGATTTCTTATGGATCCCTTCATCAGGTCACCACTTTTATGAATACGGTACCAAATTGGGATGATAACCTTTACAACAAAAGAAAAATTTTGAAAATCGGTCCACAAACGGCGGAGTAATCGTTGAACATAAAAAACTAACATAACACCTCCTCCTCCATTTTGAAAGTCGGTTAAAATTGTAAGCTATATTGTTAAGTTTCATTAAAATCCGTTCAGTAGTTTTTGCGTGAAAGAGTAACAAACATCCATACATTCACACATACATCCAAACTTTCGTCTTTATAATATTAGTAGGATATGTTGTATTAGTCTATGACATTTTTTATAACACCGACACTGTAAAAATTGTCTGTCTATGTCTATATCCTCCTGAGGCCCAATGTTCTCACACATGGACTTTTTCATGAACTGACTAAGGCCCAACTCCAAAATATAATTTCTTCTCCTAGTGGCATAGTGTTCTCACACAAGGACATAACAGAAATCACCTGATTATTTGAATTTGAGCGCCATTCAGTCATTTTTGTTTCTGTTATCTGATTCGGCGATATATTTTTGACATATTACTGGATTGGCAGACAGCAACCAATAAGAAATCATAAAAAAAAGTTATGTTTGTTGGTGGAAGATGGAGCGCACACATGAACACAGTAAGTTTGATCTTAAATTATTATGGTAATCAGTTAGTTTACAACTTCAAAAAGTAAAGAAATTTAATATCTAAGCATTGAATTAAGTTAGTAAAATATTATTTATAAAATAAATACTTGCTAAACTACATTTTAAACTGAGTTTTTTATTTTGTTCTTTTGTGAGGACAGTTGGTTTTATCTATAAAAGTTGCATGTAATTTAATGTTCTTTGAAAATGACACTGGGTTTTAACACATGCTTAATTAAATAGGATTTCGGAGCCAGGATATTGAGGATTTGCTGAATAATTCAGAAATAGAAGACTTTTTACCTAAACATAGGTGACCCACCATTTGTTTTAACGTCTGATATTTTACCGACAAGCTCGAGTGAAGATGTCCATAATATTTTAGCAGCACCACGTCAGAGAAGCTATCACGGTGGCCGTAACAGCCGTGGTGGATGCAGATCCCGTGGTCGTGGCATTCGCAACTCGGGCACAAGCAATAGATCTACTCAAGACGATGGTACCCAAGCTTCTACGTGGTTCAACATAATATATTCAACCATCTTACTTGTTGATTGATAGAGAAGGCTTTGAAATAAATAATTACTTTCAACAGTTTTCTTTAAAGAAGGCAAGTCACTGTGCCCTGACGTCACTGCGACCCATGAGGATCTATTGTGAATCTTTTGCACTAGAGTATCATCCCCAACCCAATACTGCTCATAAATTGAACGATATGGTTGGGTTGATACCACGAATATCCTCTGTGAATGAGTATTCGTGGCGACCAAGATGACTGTTCCTGCTCTGTAGTAGAGCAGGACAGTCGAGAAGAAGGTGAATATGTGTCTCATCCTCCTCCTCACAGAATCTGCAAGTCATTATGCTACAAATACCCGATCTGTTTAGGTGTTTGTTGAGCTTGCAAGTTGCAGTGCCCAGTTAGGCTTCTGGTAAGGATTCTTGATTGGTTCCTACCCAAGGTGAGCGCTAATTCTGATAGTTTCTTGTTGAAGCTAGGAATTAGTGCCTTAGAGTATTCAAGGCCAGGGGTCTCAGCCCATTGCTTCCCGATTAGTCTGTGATCCCATTCCTTGAGCACTTGCTTTGTGGTACTGGGAGGTATAGCCCGTATACCACACACTTTCAACAGTACATAGATGATATTGATACATTGTTTTGCTATATGTCAATCCTAAAAGAATAAGCCTTATGGGCGAATTACTTTCTAAATTAGAGATTTATTTCAGTTTTTTTTACTATGGATGCCAACGATACGACATTTTATTCTGTGACAAGAAGAGAAAATATTGTTTTTATAAAGATAAGATGTATACTTTCATTATTTTTATTTATTTGTTGTCATTATAATTAAGGAAAGTTAAAATTATGATTGAGACTGATTAATGGTAATTACCGTAGTAGTAATTACTTTAAAAATATTTATTTTGTGATAGAAGTATTATTTATTTTTTGTTATTTTTACGTTTTTATGGTCCAACAAAAAACAAAACTATTATTGAGACCAATTAAATATATTAATAGGCATTGTTAGTAAACTGTTTATTATTTTTAATAATTAAATAGAAAGAAATACATTAATAATTTTATTTATTATATTAATAATTTTATTTACTCAACACTCCACTGTTCTACACAGAGAACATACAAAACGCATCTACTTTTATGATATAAGCCCATTGTTCTCCAAAAAGAACAAAATATTTCAGGTAATAATAAGTGGAAATCTATTCTCTGTCATATCAATAATACTAGAAAAAAGGTCCCATTCAAATATCTCCTCTCAGCAGGTTTTTACACATATTTTTTGTGCTGGGCTTTTAGCACTATAAATATTTTGTACTTGAACAAGTACAATGTGTCATTATTAGAAAACACGTGAATTTTACTTGGGCCTCAGGAGGATATAATATACCAAAATTAGGCAGTCTATCATCAAAATTAGGTATTCAATAGCGGAGGTACCTAATTTTTCCTTATTGAGTCCAAAAAATACTAAAACAAAATCTTGCATTCAGTAAGTTAATAAAATTATATAATAATATTATATAATTTAATTTTTATTGGTTATGGTTATACTTAAAAAAACATAGCTTAAACTTAAAAATATCATACAAATAAATAATAAATAAAGAAAAACCTTAAATAATTCGATTCTGTATAGTAAAATATAAATATTCAGTTAAAAGTAAATACTGAGTGTTTAAATTAGTTTTTACTGAGTATTTACTCTCGACTGAGTAAATACTCAGTGCATTACCCATCCCTGGTCCTAACTAGTCCTAAGGTCCTAACTTCTTTTTTTTCTTTCTCTTCGTTTTTGGCAACTTGACACAAAGTAGGTATGTGTATGTTGTGCCACAGACAAGGTAAAAAGGTAAGGAATATGGCGGGAAAACCGTATTCCTCCTATAATAATTTTCAGCATCGTTTTCATGTAATATCGTCGTCATTTAGTCTAGTCAAAGTCTAAGTAAAAGTCAATACAGTCAAGGAGTCAAGTCGGTCGTTTCAGTAAAGTGGTAGACGCTTTACTGAAACTTTCAATGGAGTTTTAGAGGGAACACAAAATCGCATGTTTCTGGATAATGCATCACTTTCCTACACTTGTGCACGATAACGAATATCTAATGGTTAATATTCTACCAATATTACACATTAAAAACCCAACTTAACACAATTTTAGGAAAATATTACAAAATCACAACATCACTCTTTCACATTCCCGGCAAAACTCCATCCTAACCTAACTTATAAATCTACTCTATAATACTCTAATCTGTGCTTATAAAGTTATAAACTTCGATCAAATTTTTTTCATGCCAAGGGTTGAGCCAACACGGAATGTTTACATTAACGCATGGATTAACAATAAATTCTGCTAAAGATCAAATAAAACAAAATGTATTATGTTTACGAAAATATATTACCTATTCCATACAAATAAAAACAGAAACCGTTCAATGTAGGTGAAACCGCTCAATAAGGTGTCCGAAATCTTTATTTCAACCATTAAAAATCTATTTTACGTAAATAAAAATAATCTTGAATGCAAACTAAATCTTTTCATATTTTACGTTGTAAAGAAATCGTGGAGAGCAAACAGAACACAGCTAATTTGAGGAAAGAGCATAGGTACTAGTTTAAAACTAGTTTATTTAACTTAATACTATATCACAGAGTTATCAAACTATGTCAGAACTAGTATTAAACATATTATGTTTTTTATTATTGTATTCGATTTTTCTTTAATACTAGTCACTTTGATACTTGACTTAGAGATTTTCAAAAGCGGAAGAAATCGAGATACGGAAAAAACATTTTCTCCTGTGTTTTTCCGGGCAAACTGTCAAAATTTAGATTCTTTCGTTTGTCTACTGACCGTATGCTCAGGGGTGTCTTTTTTACAAAAAATTGTATAAAAAATAATTTTCTTTTAAAAAAGGTCAGTCTTAATTTATAGAGATTACTTATTTAGTTATTTACTTTACATTTATGTCCATAATATCTTCTGTATAATGTTCTAGATTCTAGAAAGAAAATTATTTTACTTAATCTAACTTAATACTACTCATAGTGAGATCACCTGTAATATTTTAAATGATATGTAACTCGTGCTTCATAGTCTAATTTAATCTTTCATGCTCTTAGTCTAAGACCCCACTGCAGAATTGTGCTGGTATCGAGTACACGCTTAAAACCACATTTTTACTAATATTTATGATTTGGGGAAAACATATTTCTACTGGGGTGCCAGTCCAAATGTGGCCGCAAATATTAAAAAAAAAATTTAAAAAATTGAGTTGGCAGAATAAAATGTATTCATCAGGTATTGAAAGCAAACATGGTTCATTTCACGGCAATGAGTATAGAGATTTAGAAAAATCCGGTGTGTCGTTGGGCACCCGGCCGCAACTCTATCTAAAACAAAAAAAAATTTTCATCTAACCTATGCGTATGGGGTATCTATGGATAGGTCTCCAAAAATCATATTGAGGTTTCTTATATCATTTTTTTCTAACCTCAATAGTTTGCGAGAGAGTCTCTTCCAAAGTGGTAAAATGTTTGTGTCCCCCCCTCTAATTTCTAAAGTAGGGGCATGATAATTCTAAAAAATATATATGATGTAGATTACTATAAAAACTACCAACGAAAATTGGTTTGAACGAGATCTATCCAGTAGTTTTTTTTATACGTCATAAATGGTAAACCTTAATATAAATTTCATTAAATCGACTGAAATATAAAAATAAATCAAAAACCTTTTAATTTCATAAAAATAAACCTTATTGCTGCTGCGGAACCCTTCATGGGCGAGTCCAACTCGCACTTGGCCGCTTTTTTTTTAGGTTAGGTAAGAAATACAAAAAATTCAAAGAGAAAGAAAAGAAACAAATTAAATATTTTTAAAGGAAGGTACATAAAATGTGTATTCTATGTATGTACTATATTTGATTATTATTAATTATTTCGATGTTAAAATTTTCAATAAATAAAATTAACTCTTACATTATGTTGTTTCATTTTGTACCTACTAATACTTTTGTATCAAGTGTCCACTCTACGGCTATAATTATGTTACTCTCTACGCAAAAGAAACTTTGCAGTTCGACGTTTAAAAATAGAAGCAATAGAACTGTCTCTTTTATGTAACTGGCATTTCGTATATTTTGTTTCACTTATCTTCTAATTGTCAATGTTTGCAATTTTGAATTTGAAAACTGTTCGGAAGAGATTTAAGCCGGAAAATAGTATGAACGTATCATATCTGTATAAGTAAAACATCATAGGTACCTGCATAGTTCTGCAGTCGTATCTCGTACTATATCGATTTGGAATTTTTTAATGATATCACACAAAATATATTATAGCAGGCAACAGGAAAGGATAAAATGTATATCTATATAATATATATTATAATACTTATGAGTTATGACTAAAAATGTACGTCTTTAGGTCTCTGATGAAAACGAAATCTTCAAATACTACTAATCAGCTATACTTGTTCTGAACAAGTACAACTTGTTCACTCAACTCATTTGGCTATCTAACCAAGTTATTATTTAAAAAAACTTTCCTACTTTGATGTCACCCACACAAATCAAATCTAGGTATTGACACCTCAAGGTGACAAGAGAATACATGGAACATACAATTAAAAAAAATTAAACCATTCTTCTGGCACAGTTGCATAAAAAAAACTATAAATAAATATAATTATTGAGTGAATTACCTCAATATTTGTTGCATCTAAAAATCTCCATAAATGAAATTAGCTCAACAAGCGCTTTTGAAGATTCTGTTCAATTTCTTCCAGTTCAGTCTTAGTAAAGAAAATCTCTAATTCTATGTTGTCGAGATCGTCGGAACTGCCGTTTTCGACGAGCACGCGCACAGCGTGCTGCACACACAGCGCCGATTGTTTTCCGAATACACCTTTTACCTGCAAAAAGAGTTCCATTAAATTAGATGCAGTATTTTCACCATACACTTCTTATCGATTACATTTTGATGAAACTTGAAAAAACGGGTCAAGACTGCACAAATATTATTTTTATAGTCAAATTTCCCGTTTTTTTTAATTTTTAAGAGCCTTTGCTGTCACACTGCTGGGCAAATGCCTCCCCCAAGTCCTTCTATTCATCCCGATCCAACGGCACCGTCGGCCAGCCTGGCTTGTATATTGTGTCAAGTTCATCGCGCCATCTTTTTCTAGGTCGGCCACGGCGGCGTCGTCCATCATCAGGTACCCAGTCTGTGGTGATCTTTACCCAGCGGTCAGGATGCATGCGGCTTATATGTCCCGCCCAATCCCATTTCAGTTTGGCAGCCTTTATGCCTATACTATATCTGTTATACCAGTTTTGGAGCGCAGCGTGCAAGTTTCTTCTGTTAATCTTACTCCTAAAATGCTGCGGCCTGCGCTCCATCGCTTTTTGGCACGCCCTGTAAAGGAACCGTTGCGACTCAGTCAATGACTAGGTCTGTGCGCCGTAGGTTAGGACGGGTTTCTACCCGTATAATACACATGTCGACGAGTCTGCGTAGATCTCCCTTCATCAACGTCTTCATGGACCAGAAGCCCCTCCAGGCGTTATCTATTCGTCGATAGATTTTCTTTACTGTCTATTTATCAAAAGAGACTAGCTGGCCCAAGTAGATGTACTCGTCGGCATATTGTATTTCTTTACCGTCTACGTTTACTACTACTACGTTTTTTTGCTATTGGTCATTATTTTTGGATTAGCGATGAATCATCGCTAATCCCACCTCAAGGCTTGCCTTGCTTAGGTCTTGAAGCATATTTTGTAATTCCAGGACTGTAGGTACGAAAAGAATAATGTCATCGGCAAACCGAAGGTTTGCCAGAGAAGTTGATTCCTAGACAGTTGGAGAACCTATGTAATTGGTCGCGTTATGTCAAACCCATCCGACCAATCACAGCTAACATTGAATTGACATAAGCCGACCAAAAGTCATAGGTCCGTCAACTGCATATGAATTAATTTCTTCGATTATACAACATTAATGTGGCTTTGTCTCAAGCCAATTTTATAAAATAATATTATAGCGGTCGCCCGCGACTCCGCCCGCGTGGATGTCGGTAACCGCTGCAAAAAGCCTACCCAGGAAAGACTCGGTCAGCAAAATGATTTCCAGATCAATTCACAGACTCCGACACTAACATCGACGACGCACTCATTATACGCAGGCTGCACAGTGCACAGTGCACATATTGTCTTCCTCCCGCACGCGCACCCCCGCCCGCCTCGGTGACGCCCACTATCGTAATATTTTAATTCCACAATAATTTCAAAACCAAACGTCCAATTTTAATCATTCAAACACCAAATATTATCTACATAAACTGTACTTAGTGATAAAATAATTTATTTTGATAAGGATTAATAGCATGAGTAAAATAAACGGTTTAAATGTAGTCCAAAAAAAATTCAAGATTTTAAATTCGGCATCGGTCGTGATTCCCGAGCGACGGTAGACGATATTGCATTTTCTAATTGCATTGCGTTTAAGATACATGTATTAGTCAAAGTTCGTCGTGATATTCCTGTAGCTTTTATAACACGGTCATTATTCACGATCACTCATGCGCATTATTAATTTTGGAGTACTCTACCAAGTTAAGATCATTTTAAAAGTAAAGTAATTAAGATATTAAGATGTTAAGTTACCTTAGAAAGATATAGGGTGGTGCGACAAATCTCACATTCGTCCTGATGACGAATCAGTCTTCTCTTACCCTTGGTGCCTTTGTTGACTGTCACCTGTTAAGTAAAAAACCACGTATAAAAAATTAATACTGTAACGTTAGTGACTCGTAGCATTATAATTTAATGCTACGAGTACATTATATTATGTACTTTGAGCTTAGGCGTCGATTTCGCGTCGTACTTTTTCACCTGGCATACGAGTGACGGGCGTAGGTGTGAATGGAGGAGGACGATGTTTTTATAGCATTATTTTTTTATTATTAAAGGTTCACAAAACTAGCCTCACACTTAAAATGTCGTGGGACAGCAATTTGCAATTTCTCCGTAAGGGAAGGAGCACCTAACTAACCATCGACTAGTTCAGCAATAAGTTGACTATTTCAGCAATTAGTCGTCTATTCTATAACTAATGTTATAAGTTTAAAATATTATATTTTAGTCGGGACTAGTTTTTTTGTATACCTTGAGATCGTCTGCGAACATTTGGCATCCGGATGTAATAACAGAACACAAGTCGTTTACGTAGAAAAGAGGCCCTAGGTGTGAGCCCTGGGGAACGCCGCAAGGCACTACTTTGATATCAGATTTATAGCCCCTGATTTTTACTAGCCTGTTCATGATGTAAGACTCGCACCATCTGAGTAAGCTACCACAAATCCCGGCATGAGCTAGCTTTTGTAAGAGGATTCCGTGATCAACCAAGTCAAAAGCCTTTGAGAAATCGGTGTAGATAGCATACAGTACTTCTGCTTTGTCTTCCATAGATTCATACATTTTCCTTCTTAAGACCTTAAGGTAGTATTCTGACCTTCGCAATACGCGCCTGCGACCGACAAAAGTTCTGCTCCATCGCGAACGTCGTCAGCTCGCAGCTCTCTGTACTGTACTGTAAGTAGCGGTACCTGGAGGCCTATGGCGCGCAGGGCGCTGCGGGCGGCGAGCTCGGCGGTGACGAGGGCGGCGAGTGCAGCGTGCGCGGTCTGCAGCACGCGGAGCGGCGCGCGCCCGTCCCGCGCCACGCTTATCACCAGCTGCTCCAGCGCGAACGTCGTCGGCTCGCAGCTCTCGCGCAGCTCCTATATTCAGATTACGTTGTGTAGGCCTCGCACAACTTTAAGATCAAACGCCAACAGTTTGTCTAGCTGCCGGCGTCAAAAATCGAGAACAAGAAGGGAACTATTGAAGATTAGGGTTGCCAACCTTGCATTTAAAAAAAAAGTTTGAAGTTAGAAAAATCAGGACAGTTTAGAAATAGGACGCAGTAAACTATTTGTTATATTGTGTTGAAACAAAAAATATTTTAAATAAAAAAAATTGATAAATAAAATAAAGAATAAATTGTATAAAGAGTTTCAACAATATTCAAGTTACAGCCGCGTGTAATTCTTGTTTATAATAATGACTGAAACGAGTCCATCAATTTCTGTTACAAAAACCTTTTCTTTTATTTGATTTTGAATTAATAGAAGGTGTGATAATTACTTTCTTGTTTTTTTTCCGAAAATTATAATTTATAACGTTAAACTAAAAGCGTATTTGAAATGTATCGACATATCGACATTATTAATTGTAATTAGGTCACAGCACTACCGCATTCCTGAGCTTCAACTCGCGCGCTATCAGTATAATTATTATGTCTTGCGAAAATAGGAGGGTTGGCAACCCTATCGTAGATCAAAAGGGAACTAAACATTGAGAATTGTATTTTTAACTAAATTTGGCGCATCTATATTCTATAGTTTGTGCGTTTTAAGATGATATGGGTGACAGTTCTCATATTCCTTGCTACGGATATTTTTTACTTTTATTATTACTACAATTATTATTATTATCTATAAAAATAAATGATTCCTATAATTATTGTAAATGAATAAAAATGAAAAGTTGCAAGATGCTAACTCATTTCATAATTCATTAAGAGCATACGCTAACACGATTTTTCGTTTTTTATGTTTGCATATCTTAAGTTAGATAATTTATGAACATAAATATAATATCTATTTCTATTTCATGCGAAGTATATAATTTTTTACAGCTATTTCTGTAAAAAAATCCTTAGCTGTCCAATGACTCGTAGTTTACGGTAGTAAGTAATTATTATATATAATACTAGCGACCCGCCCCGGCTTCGCACGGGTGCAATGCTGATACTAAATACACTACAGAAAAACTGTGAACGTTGTATATAAAAACATAGCGGCCCGCTCCGGTTTCGCACGGGTATAAAATATATAGCCTACGTGATTAAAATCGATTCAGTAGTTTTGATAAATTGCAATCCATAAATTATGGTTTTATTTAATTTAATCTTATCTCACCTTATGTAGGTACTTATAATTACTATAAGTGCGATTTAAAAATTAACCTTAGAATAGAATATAATTTATATTTTAAAACTACTATCATACAATTATTTATCGTAACTTACTTATAATTACTGACACGTTGTCGCGCTGAAAAGCACGTTTTTATAATAAACGCGTCCGATCGCTGCTAAATTCAAAGTGCTATAGGGAAAACCGCGGCCTCAGACGCGCTATTTATAGGCACGCTCTTGCCGCACCGGGCGGCCGGCCGGTACCGCCGCAAACGCTACGTCCCGCAATTTTTAAATCTGTAATATCTTCGAAAATATTCACTTAAATCATACGGTGTAAAGGGCCATATAGATCTATATCAAATGAACAATGTATTCAAGGTATTTAATTGGTTAAGGATTAATGCTGTATTGATTAAAAATCGCTTCGAAAATTAGCCATTATTAGTCGTAAAAAGTAAATGACAAAAAAGTTATTGTGGGTTATCCATAAATATACCATCACTGACTTTTCTGTAGACCATTTCAATGTGTACAATACTTAGTACATTATTTTGATAAAACTCGTAGGGTTCAGCCTGCGTTTGCATTGTAAGCGGAAAAAATGTAATTATTTACGACATCACATTAGAAACCTCAAAAATAACAGTACTTCTCCACTATTTAATGGATGTTATTATACATATAAACCTTCCTCTTGAATCACTCTTTAAAAAAAACCGCATCAAAATCCGTTGCGTAGTTTCAAAGATTTAAGCATACAAAGGGACATAGGGACAGAGAAAGCGACTTTGTTTTATACTATGTAGTGATTTACTTGAAAGACGCTGGACATAGTGGTGAGCCATGACTGCGTGGCGAAGTACACGCTCTCGGAGATCGTGTAGCCGGTGCAGATCGAGCTCGAATACGCCTTCGGGAACACTGCCAAATAGTCCATTAATATTACACACAGGTACTTTACATATAATAATAATAATAATATCTATGGACGCTTCACACCCCGTCAGTCTGGTCCCGTGGTAAGAACCTGAAGCCTGAAGAACTTGTGTTACGGGTACCAGACAACTGAAATATATTTAATACTTTTTATACTATACATTTAAGATTTTTATTATATAACACAAATAGGCTACTTGACCTATATTCAATTTCATTGAACAAATGCATATTTCTAGTAGAACTTGGCGTAGGAAACCGTATTTCACCCTTATCATCAAATAAAAGCTTATGATTGATAAATAAAGTCGATTTGAAAATATGATTTTATGAAAATATGATTTGTACTGACTAAAACGCTTTTGCAGTACTTCCGATTTGGATGTGACGTCATCATGTTCGTAATTTAATATCATTTATATATCGCGCTCGTTATGTGTAAGTTTATTTGTACATAAATAATAAGAATAAGCCTAGAAAGATTTGCAAAATATATTTTCTTGAGTAATTCAAATAAAACACCAGTTTTATATATTATCTCCATTTATTGTAGACGGGAAATGAAATGGCCAAAACTTTTCTCCAAAAGTTTTCAACATTACAAATGATTTCTAATTTCTTATTTAATTCTTTTATAATTTTTGGGCACCTTAAGACTCGTACATTTAGCACATAAAAAAATGTTAAATAAAGAGACTCTAAAATACAAACAGTATGACGTCACACTATGGCGGACAGTGTTTTCGGCGCCATTTATAAGGCGTATTTTTCAATCAACATTTTTATGGGTTTTTACTGTGTAAAATAATAAAATATTAGTTTATTTCGTGAAAATTAATGATTAAGAAGCGATTAGCATGAAGAAAAAAATTAGGTCAAGTAGCCTATTTAAGACCGGGCTGTCATTTTTTGCTGTGTTTTCTACTAAGTATTACACTCCCGGAAGACGATTGACTCCAATGAAATTGAGATTTATTTAATCATTGTATATTTATCTGATATTTAACTTACGGAAAACACGATTCACCTATTTTGACTCGATAGTTTTATTTTTCGAAATTATGAATATTTTTGGGCTTTTCAACGAATATCTGTTACACTTATTGAGTTACTATCATTAAATAACATGCACTACTACAATCACACACTTTATAAAATAATAGCTAACGGAGTTCTGGGACTTACGACCTTTACTTTCGTGCTATAATGCGGGGACCGTTGTAACGCGATATTGTTCACTATTAGCTGCAGCGTAAAGCACATTGCTTGGGAGCACGATTCATGGAATCATTGTATCACGATTGGAGGATAGCGGGATGTGTAGGCGGGGCTAGCGTTTTAGCAGCAGGCTCTTATTCTCTTAATACACATCCATGACCCAGGAACTTTGAAAACTTTTTGTTCCGTCGCGTCGGCGGGATTCGAACCCGCGACCCCCGGCTTGAGCTACCAATAGCCCACCAACTGAGCCACAGAGGTCGTCAACATAATTATATCTTTCCTTCAATCGTTTTGACAACAAAGTTATGAGGGATCAAGGCCGTCACAGACTTAGCTATAATATATATTAATATACCGTACTAAACACACTGAGACCAGAAATATATATTATAGCTGAGTGTGTGGTCACGCGAAAATTGTATAGAAAATATATATTAATATGCCTAGCTATAAACATATTAATATATATTATAGCTAAGTCTGTGACGGCCTTTATTTCAAATCCCTTAGGCCTCTGCCTCGAAATCAGCGGGGAGCGAAGTGGTGGCGGCGGCGGCGTGGGAGCGGCGCGTTCCAATATATAGATTTACTAGCTATGCCTGCAAGTGTGTTTTGCCATACCTATAAAGTATTTCGCCCATATTATTTTATTGAAGTGACTAAATAAGTATGTCACCATGGCAACGTCCATCGCTATCCCGTCACACAAACAATGGTCGCCGTCAGTCTCGAGTTGTAATAATTACTATTATTTATTTAACAAATGCACTTATCAATATAAAAGGTACCCAGTAGCCGATTCTCAGACCCACTGAATATGCATATAGGTAAAATCAGTAAAGCCGTTTCGGAGGAGTACGCGGCCTAACATTGTGACACGAGAATTTTATATATAAGATATGGACCGGTTCTCGAAAACAGTTCGCGCGCGCTGCGTACTAGACGGCTTCCCGCACCGCCGCCGCCACCGCTCCCGCCCCGCTGTCCGCAAAATTCGAGGCTGAGGCCTTATATAAGGCATTGCAGGAGCTGTTATAAGTTGCAATAATATGTTCGAGCCAGCGGCGTAATATTGTGTATTTTGCGACAGCAATGCAACAGGCATTGACAGCAGTTATTTTGTAATATGCCAATCAAATAGTTTCCATGTTCTTTTGTTGTCAGTTTTGCTAGCAATCGCCTGCTGCATTGCTGAAGCATGATTTCACTCACTCTGCTGTGAATGCGCGAACGACACGCGAGTCGAGATACTTGGGCGTCATTGCAGCGTCCAGAACTACGCGCGAGTCCGTTGCGAATGCACGTATTTGATTGAAGCGTGATAACTTCGGGTCCATGTTTGTAGCGTAAAAACGCGCGTAAAACGCTGTATCTGGATGCAATAGAAATTGAAACACGCGTATGGACTTCGCGCGTAAAACGCCTCATCTGGACAGGCACTAAAATATCAGAAATTGTGTTACGTCATATTTTAACCCTCTCATATGCTACAAACCTATAACAAACTCATGCGGCTTCTGCGTGATCTTGGAGAGGGAGACGTCGTGCTCCAGCAGCATGTTGGGCGGGATCGTAGTGAAGTCGGACGACAGCCATTCTCAAACTATATTATAATACGAGAACCAGGTAGACAGAGCTCCGAGTACCTCGACTTCAAACGGGCGAATATAGGTACGCGAATTAGGCGCAATTAATACTTTCAACATGTTTCACAATGCTGAGTTACGCATTAGTATTGCGCGCGCCGGCCGATATGACATGCTTCGTCAAACGTATAAACGAGATCGCTTTTGAGTCGGCCTACTCGTTAGTTCTGTTTACTCCGCGGCTTGAACGCACCCACAAACTATAAACCCACCTATAACAAACTCGTGCGGCTTCTGCGTGATCTTGGACAGGGAGACGTCGTGCTCCAGCAGCATGTTGGGCGGGATCATGGTGATGTCGGACGACAGCCAGATGCCCTTGTTCTGGCAGACGGTGGGGCACAGCACCTCGACGGCCTTGCGGAAATTGTCGCTCTGCTCGTCCGGAATGCCGTACCTAAATATGTCACAAGTTTTAATTTCTAGCTACGCACTCCGCAGTGTTTAGTGACAGTGTTGCCTTCCTTTATGATGTATAAAAATATACATTATAGTGTATAGTGAACAGATAGGACACCATACACATTTTTAATATCTTATCAGCGGGGTTCCTAAACAAGGTGACATGGCGACACGTTAGAGCGAGACCTCAAACGCATTGCGTCTATTCAACCTCTTCAAGCTCAAACATCTGAACCGTTTTAAACGATTTTTTAAGAAGATAGAATAGGTTATAATATAACCTATTCTATCTTCTTATATTATTATATATTAGTTATTACACAAAAAATACAGTTTCCTTATCTCACACATATGTACGCGCAAAGAAGTGGCGGGCAACATCTGTAATAATAATATTATATACGCAAATGACGCAGCACTCACCAAATCTTTTCAGGTCCCTGGTGCATATACTCTATCCAGGGTAACGCGTGCGGATCGCGGTGCCAGCAGCTAGTGGAGAATATCATGCCGAGGTGCAGCGTCGGCACCGTCAGACCGAGCACCGGACCCAGGGGGCGGAGCAGGTTGCCATTGTTTTGACTTATCATCTGAATTTAAAATAAAGGTGATAGTACGATCTACACTTACAGATCGACAAGGCTTTAAAAATTGCTAATAGGTAATCAGACTAGAAAATTCTACATAAAATTACTAATAGGAAACACAATTTTTTGTCAGGAACCAGTCAAATCAATTACACAGCAAGATCAAGCTGGCAACTAAAAAGAAGCTTTAGCAAGATGGCGGACACAATAAAATGGCGGCAACAAGATGGCCGACGTACCTTCAAGTTCCAAGGATGTTTTCCGTACGGATTGCTCTTGTTTTTAGTAAACCCGTACCCCTCTTCCCCGGTGTCAACGCTCGCACTGTTTACGCACACGTGGTCAGCACCGAACAACACAAGCTTCCAGTAGAGATTCTCTATGGTCTTAGTGTTTGGCTCCTCGTTAGGAGGGGTGTACATTTTGAACGCGTTTTGGGCAACCTGTAAATCAATGACAATTTTTGAATTCGTGACGATGTTTGAATGGTACAGACTACAGAGCTCCGCAGTCCACTTGGTAACATTTGGAAATCGTCGAAAATGCATCAGTTTTCGAAATCACGAAGCCACTAGATTGTCACTAGACGGCACTTTGTATGAAACGGGTCTGAAATCTGCCTCTTATTGGCAAAATAATTATCAAAAACTGACATTCCATAAGCATTATAATACATAGCGCTTTTGCCACTGTCTTAATAACAGTGTTGAGGTGTAATAAAAATAAGCTTATAACATGATACCAGATTAATCTATCTTATAATGGTTCTAGGATATTAAAAAAAATTATGACAATTCTTACCTTCTCAAAGTTATTCAAATTCATAGTCCTGCCTGTGACTATGCACTCCTCCGCCTCAGCCAGCGGGTCGCTGTTGTGGCTGCCGGAGGTGACCTCCTCGTCCGAATCCGAACCCGCCTCTGGCTCCGAATCCGAATCGGAATCCGAACTCGAATCGCCGAGCAGGCGTTTCTGTCGGTGCAGAGGATTGATGGCTCTCGCCAGCATCTTCTTGTTCTTCTTCTGCCACATCTGTTCCACTTCAGCGATTTTCATCTGTCTCTCTCCTGTGGAAAATAACAATACACAACATTTAGATAATGTTCTATGTTATCCTAGTGGTCCGCCCCGGCTCCGCCCGTGGTACATACATATTATAGCACTCAGGGACATCTTAGCTATTGGTGAAATAATTTTTGAAATCGGTCCAGTAGTTCCTGAGATTATCGCGTTAAAACAAACAAACAAACTCTTCAGCTTTTTAATATTCGAATAGATGCATAAATTGTATAAATCAGAGGAAATATATTTTGTTTTCGTTAAATACACTCCCTACCTGTTGCATCGATTTTGATGTAATTTGATACAGAGGTGAGTAAAAGACATATGTACTTAAGCTACGTCAAAAGTCGCAAGAAAAAATTATAGTAAAAAAAACATACTATTGGTGAGCGTATCGTAAGGCAGGAGGTATTTTACGTATATCTGTTCAAGCTTTTTGCTAGGATTCGTCAGTTGGTAGAAATGCATCTCTTCGGCGACGCGATTCCATTTCTTCTTGTCCAAAACATTCTTCAATCCGCCGAGTCGTTGAACCGTGTGATACATCTTCGGTAAATTTACTTCGAGACCCTCCAACTAAAATATTAAAATTATGATTTAATACCTAATAAATCAATTTAGAAATTATATAATTCGTAAAACAAAACAACCATTGCATGGCTTGAATTATAATTATTGTATTTGTGTTTGCGTGTAACGCACTTTCCGATAGCGCTTCTGTTTCTTGTGACGTCATAATTTAGTCAATTAGTACACACATAATTATTGTATCCTAGCATTTGATTCCAATATTAACGTTTTCATAATCATAAAAACGACTTACCAACGGTGCTCTAGTAAAATGCACCTTCTGGGAAGCCAAATAAGAGCGTATAGCGCACATCTCGCGGAAGGCGGGGCCCCACCGCGTATACAGTCGTGGTATGTACTGGTTTGTGACTGTGAAACGGTTGGTATCACTCAACACACACGGCGGCTTAAAGTCCGCTGGTGGCACCACCTTGCAGATCCCGAATTGCGACGCGATAGGCATCACCTTCTCGAAGTAGCTTATTGGATCCTAAAATGTATGTTATAGTTTATTATGGTATAGTTATATTATTTCAATTTACTGTAAACATAAAAAATGTATATGGTTATTGTTTTTTGTAATGTTGCCTTATTTTGTGTTTCTATAATGTCTTAAAATAAGACTTGTCTTTCTAGATACCTAATCTAATGACTAGACCGACCAATACTTTGAAATGATTATCAGTATTTCTCTCAATTCTTTTAGAGTGATGTAATTAGAGGATATCTTGGGAAGCGGGGAAAGGGATAAGATAGTATAATTTTGACAAATTATCCATACTAGTAATTATTATAAATGCGACAGTGTGTCAATCTGACTGTTACCACTTCACGCTCAAACCGCTGAACCGATTTCGCTGAAATTTTGTGATACTTTGAGTCCCGAGAAAAGACATAGGATACTTTTTATCCCGAAAAAAAATGTATGGTTCCCGCGCGATAAACAAAATTTGGCGCAACGAGCATCATCTAGTCTAATTAATAACAACTCACAGTAAACTCTACTTCTGTGGGATAGAACACGGGCGCGTCTACCAATTTTGCCCGATCTACTCCTTTCGGGAAATTACAATCCGTTTTCTTCTTTTTGCTTTCAGATGTTGAGGCGTCTTGTGATATATTTCCTTTAACGGAATAACTGCGCTTTATTATACGGGCTGGTTTATGTTCATTCTTTGCTTCAGCTATTTTAGAAAGTGGTATGTCGTTTTCGTTTTTTATTGACACATTTGTTTGTTTACTAGGTTTTTCTGCTTTCATTTGTTTGAGAGTATTTTCTGTGTTTGCCGGTTTTGTAGTCGAAGTGTCTGATTTTGTCTGTTCTGTATTTTCCTGTTTTCCTGTGGGATTATCTGCGTTAGCTTGCTTACGTACTGCCTTCTCGCTGTTATTTACTTTCTCCATGTTGCTCTGCTTAGGTTTTTCACCGTTTATCGTTTTCTCTACATTTGATGTTTTGCTAGTTGCTATTTTTGCAAATGAGACTTTTGCTTTATCGGCATTTGTTTTCTTGGTCGTTTTATCTGCCTCCACGTTTTTATTTTTTTCTTTTTCACTGGGAGCATTATTTGCACTTTTTTCAGAGTTTTTTTGTTTGCTACTTTGTGCTGCGTCTACTGGATCGGCAGAATTATCTGTGTGTGTTTTCTCTTTATATAGCTGAAGTAATTTGTCTAGCAGAGTCTCATTATTAGCGAGAGTGACGTCGCCGGAGTTCGTTAAGTTAGTTTTAGAGACGAGCCGCGCGCTCATTAGGGAGTCTTTGCGATTCGGAATTTTGCACCACGATACCTCTACTATTTTGTCCGATCCGGGTAAGAGGTCCATGTAGAAAGCTTGTTTGTCTTCGCTTTTCGAAGTTCTAGACTTGTCTAGTCGGGTAATAGCAGTGCCGTGAACGCGTGGGCTGGGTATGTTGGTGTACGCAGACACTGTCGTGTCCATGCTGGGGTCGACATCCAGACCGTTGCTTCTTGTGGTTTTGCGCGTATCTCGGACTAGCTTCGATAATTCCACGACCTTCTTTATAATTTCGCAGCGCGTGCAATTATTGCAATTGCCTTCAATATCATCCTGAGAAGCGTTCATCACGTCTTTGAGATATATAAATTTTACAGAGGAGCAAACATTCTTTGGTGGGGAAGTAGTTTTTGTAGTGCTGCCTCTTGTTACTGGACTTTTTTCAATTTTCTTTTTCTTCTGCAGAAGGACAGACCGAACCTTATAGTCTTTGCCTTTAGTAATATCTTTTGTACTCTCTGAGATCCATCTTTCTATTCCATTAGTTCCATAATATAGCCCGCTGTTAGATTCTGAAAACATTCAGAATATTCAAATAAGATACTTCATTACTATGAAAACTACACACAATTTAATAATTTATTGGAAATGAAATATATACCACAATAACAATAATTAATTAACACAATAATACATTACCTGCAGTAACAGCATCATTTTCTTCTTTTGTAGATTGTCTTGGTGGGTCAGGAGTTGGAGTTGGTTCTAAAACATTATTATGTATTCATTACGTTTTCTTATCATTTATGTGCTTCATTCAATTTAGTTATATAAATTATCTATGCTAATATTACAAATATGAAAGTATCTCTGTCTGTCTCGCTTTCACGCCAAAACTACTGAACCGATTGTAATGAAATTTTGTACACGGGTAGTCTAAAGCCTGAGAAAGGTCATAGGCTACTTTTTAAATGGAAAAAGGGGTTGTAAGGGGGTGTTTAAGCGTAAATTTGTTCAAATTAAGTTACTTCCAAAAATTCATAATAGATGGCGCCGTGCGTCACCTACATCGCACAATCGCTAACTCAAACGTGTTCCTATATTATTATTTTTTTACAAAAAATTCTTAAAAACAATCTAAAAAGAATCAAATAATTCCTATTCCTTATTATAGTGCAGTCTTCAGACTTAGCCTAATGCTATGAGGAAGGCTCAAGAAAGAGATGACGACCTTCGACACATCATCACATGGAAGAAACGGAGTGACGTAAAACCAATCTGGAGTGTGGTTGCACCCACTGGCGCGTACTGGGAGCAATGGGACAGTCTGATACTTCAGGACGAAATACTCTACCGGAAATGGCGGAAGGCTACCGGCAGAGAGTTCTATTTTCAGATAATTGTCCCTAGGGCGAAAGTACCAGATGTTCTCCGTGAGATACATGAGGGCGTATCAGGGAGTCATCTAGGTGTCAAAAGGACGCTAAGAAAAGTGCGAGAACGATTCTTCTGGTTGAATTGGCGAGATGATGTGCAGGATTGGTGCCACAAATGTACTGCTTGCGCTGCTATAAAGGGACCACAGTCTAGTAGTCGTGGGGACAGCCGACAACGTGACACGTTACCATGGCAGCAACAACGATGCTCGGGACGAGCATCTCTAAGAGGGGAGTAGTGTTACGAATGCGGACACGTAGTGTCATCTAGCGGCAACCCGGCGAAACTATCGTGGATACCATAGACTTATAATATACTGACGTAAAGACCACCTGACAACCCGAAAATGCGTGACGATTTTCGATCTGTCAATGTGTGCGTGTGCTAGTGATGTATCTTATACTATCGATAGTATAGTCCGTTCCACAGTGTATTTTTTGTCCAAAAAATTGGCCATGCCTTTTTTTTTGGAAATCTTGAACAGAAATGTAATGTAAGTAATTTATTAGTATTTACATGTGTTAATTTCTTATTATGAACAATAAAAAAACACTTTTAATTTTTTTCAATAAAATTAAAAACTGCCATAACTTTTTAAATATTTACTTAATTGTCTTCTTGATTATTCTGATCGACAATAATAAAAAAAAACACACAATTTAACCTGATTTACATATTTCTTAAATAAGTGTTTAAAGATTTACTTACGATTTGTTTTTTTTTTCTTTAATTTATTATGAACGTATTTCTAATTATTTGGATTTTACAGAATTGCTACTTAAATGTACAAGAATTCGTGTAAAAAAATTTAGATCCAAATAATAAAGGGCACCGAAGTTAAAGGCTTCTAAAGTTTTCTTGGTAACTATGGTTTTAGGGTTGTCAATATTTCTGTACCAACATTTTTTACTCATTTGAACTTTGTTTTCTTGAGCATATAAAAACCTACCTAAACCTCTAAGACACACATTGTCGTTTGGGGTGATTTTTCAATCGTCGGATATGTTATGACATGAGGTTCTTATAAGGGTAAATAATATACACATTATAAAGTTACTTATTTATTACTCAGGTAAAAGCTATCTGAAAAATCAGCCCTTATATTATTAGAAATGCAACTATAATGTTGAAAGTAAACAACACACTTAGTATTTTATTTATTCTTAAATTAAATACATATCATAATACTCTTACACACCTATTACATTTTTAGATTGGTTTTATGTTATTGTTAAATACCGATAAGTATATCGATAAATTTGATTCAAGCACTAGCGTATATGTAAAAATTTTTTATGAAAAATTTTTCTTCAAAAATTGTGTAATTTAAGAACAATAGTACCTTTAGTTACGCAAAATATGAAAGTAAAAGGGAGGATTGATATTATTTTATTTGAAATACAGAACTAAAGACAGAATATAGCAAAAATAAACACATCGTAGCAATTAGGACATGAAGATTAATTACCTGTGAAATGTATATTTTTTAGGATTATTCCTATGATTTACACTGCAATCACTCACAGAACAAGTTATCATTGTTATATATAATAGTATTTGTTAAAAATAACAAACGATTTAAACGATAAATTTCAAATACTGAAAGGGCACAAAAACGCGTGTCGACTTGTGACGACCTGTCAAATAAAAGTGGTTACAGTTCACATTAAACTGCCTCTCTCTTTTCATCTTGTTATAATTCCATAAAGGATTTTCTTCTCTCTCGCACTCTTTGTTCGTCTATGCATTATAGGTTTATGGTGGATACACAGACAGCGTAAATCCCCTATTCAATACCAGATGCCGCTAGTTGTATGTTTTTGTTTACACTTACCTGCGCGCAGGCAGGTACGCGTACATGCTCGAATTTTCCCACGGGTTGTTTACGTGTTTATACAAACCGGAAATGTTCTTGGAAGTTCGCGAACTTTCTTTTATTCGCCTCGGCCCATATAAATACGCAGGTAGACGGGCCGGGAGTCAGTTTTCGAATGAGCGATCATCTCGACTACTTCGAAGTGAGAAACAAGTGACTTAGTGAGTGAACCAGTGATAGTGCTTAGTGTTTGGACATAGTGCTTAGTGTTTGGACTTAGTGCTTAGTGTTTGGACTTAGTGCTTAGTGTTTGGATCTAGTGACCTAGTGTGAGTGTTAGTGATTAATTAAAGTCTTCAAGAGAGTCAGCAGGTCTTTTTCTTCGTATCCTCGAACCTTAGCAGTTAGCACGTAACAATATTATTATTGATTTACCCTGGAAGTCGGTTTTAATTAAATTTAAGAAGAGTTGATGTTCGACCCCGGTTTTTAGCCCCCGACGCAAAATGAGGGGCGTTTTAAGAGTGACGTGTCTGTATGTCTGTAAACAATGAAGTTTTAAGTAAGCGTACCGCGGAAGCAACTCTGTCGTGGAAATTTTGCAATTTGCAGTAATGTAGCCTACATGGAAACGGGAACTACCGCGCGCTATAAGCTGAAGTTCACGCGGACAGAGTCGCGGGCAACAGCTAGTAATGTATATGGAAATGCTTACCTGTATCATTAGATTTCCGTCTAACACTTTTTCTTCTATTCATTGTGGCTAGTGGTACTGGCTTCTTCTTTTCTGAAACATTTAAAACTTTATTGAATACGCTTTAATTTTAATTTGTTTTAGGGTACCATTCACCAAGTGCATATAACCAAGATTACTTGTATGAAATTTTGAAAAAAAAAGTACCCCTGAACTAATTTAGGTGCCTCAAGACTCTCTTTTCAATTATAAAATAAATATAAATAAAATAAGCCTTTCTTCAGACATTTACATATCTTTTACATATTATTTAACTTAAAATAAATATAAATAAAATAAGCCTTTATTCAGACATTTATATATCTTTTACATATTATTTAACTTTCGCTTCAATTTTTATTATCTACATCTGATTGCCTTATGGCAAAGGGCAATAGCCTTCCTGTTCCATGTTGTTGCCAACTGCACGAAAGTTAATTTTTAGGGTTCCTAACCCAAAGGGTAAAAACGAGACCATAATATATTACTAAGACTTCTAGAAACCCGAACAATAACAGTACCTATTTCTCCACTATTTAATTAATGTTATTATACTTACTTAAAAATCAAAAGCCCGACTGCAAAAAATGTTAACTAAAAAGAACGAAACAAGACCTAATTCTGCCGGAGGCATCGAATCCATGTTTTAATTGATACGAATCTTGCTTACGAGTTTCATGCCAGGATAAATAGAAGGTTACATAGCAACATGTAGAAGAAGAAATAAAATGCAGTCGGAGGCATAATATTTTATAATTAAAACATGGATTCGATGCCTCCGGCAGAATTAGGTCTTGTTTTGTTATTTTTAGGTAACATTTTTTGCAGTCGGGTTTTTGATTTTTATTAATTATTTTATTTTATTTGCGACTTTTTAGTTGTAGTCATCTAACCATTTCGACAATCAATCTAATAAAAAATTTAAAAACTACCGTGCTGATATTTCTAAGTGTACCTACAATACGTTATAATATTTTAATTTCACCATAATTTCAAAACCAAACGTCCAATTTTAATCATTCAAAGACCAAATATTTTATATTATCTACATAAAATGTACTTAGTGATGGAATAATTTATTTTGATAAGGATTAAAAGAATAAGTAAAATAATCGCATTTAAATGTAGTCCAAAAAAAATTCAAGATTTTTTAATAAAAAAATGGTTATCACTCGACATATATAGGTATAGTGTGTCGCGGACTTTTTTGTAGATATTTATAAGTTCTACAATTACTTAGAACATGCAACATATACATGACAGTATGCCTGGGAAAGAGGTAACTTATAGAAATCCAAAGGCCACAAACTGGAGTGTATTCAGAGAGGAATTGCAAATAAACCTCGCAGCGATCAACAAAGCTGTCAAGACCGTAGAACAACTGGAACTAACGGTGGGAGAGCTGGAGCATAGCTTGAATGATGCTTATCTGAGATTCACGTTTCATAGTATTATGCCTACTAAGCTCAGTACGAGCTGTGGAAATATCTATGGCATCTATCTCTTTCAAACAAAACGCTTCAGGGAATCTGTAGGAGTATTAACGGCCATTTTCAATAACGTATCTACACTGTAGATGGATAGCTATCCTCGATCAACAGTAAGCTGGTATCTATCCGTAATTTGCGTTTCACAATTTTTATTAATTAAAGTACAAATAAAATAAAGGATTTAGTGAAAATTTCAAGTGCCTACCTTGGTGCCTTTATTGATTACGAGCAAAAAAGGCCAAAAAATTGCGTTTGTTGTATTAACTTTGATTTATTTTTCGTATTTGTTGTTATAGCGTCATCAGAATATATTATAATACACAATCTGTGAAAATTTTAGAAGTCTAGCTAAGTATAGCGGTTCTTGAGATACAGCCTGGAAACAGACAGACATCGAAGTCTCAGCATACTATTATTTATTCTGTGGTCTCAGTAATAAGGCCCCGTTTTTACCCTTTTGGCACGGAACCGTAAAAAAGTCCATTGTTTGGCCTAAACAAAGCAACAAATTAATGTTACAACAAAAAAAAACAGGCAGTCATTGTCTTTACAACCAGATATTGATTTGGTTCTCCGTTTCTCTGAATTCATAGCTGCAGGGGATTGATACGTCTTACAAGCTTTATGTTTGAGTTTTGACCAATCACAATGTAGTATCGAGATGTTGACGTAGCTTAATAACTCTCGACACCGTACATTTAATTTTTTTCCTGCACCCTGGTGCCCGCATCCTCCGCGGCGTAGGCAAGAAAGACATCATATATGATGAATATAGTCGATTGAACATAGTAAAACCAAATCCTTATGTTTGTTTTAGTTTCAATGGGGCGGCCGAAAGACCAGCGTGTATGGCGACATTATCACGAGCTTACCAACAAATCGGTTAGATGTAAATTCTGCGACAAGTCATACCGATACAGTAACGTTGTCAAAATGACTCAACATCTTGTTGCCTGTTTGAAGAGTCCACCAGTTGTGAAAACTCAAATGAAGACATTGCTGTTGGATAAGTATAGCAAGACGGGCACGTCTGGTAACTTTCAAGCAGTACAAGAAGGTAGTAGTACTAGTAATATTAGTACTGAATCGCAGCCTCCTACACCAGGCCCGAGTACGAGTATCTTACAAGAAGACGACAGGTCCAACTTGAATGAGAGCGACCTTGCTGTGGAATTTTCTAAAGCACTTTTTGTAACAGCCACTCCATTATCTATGGTCGAGCACCCACTCTGGGTAAATTTTTTTGAGAAGTTGCAATTTAAGATGCCATCTCGGAAAGCACTGGCTACCAAATATTTGGATAAAATTTATAATGAGATGCGAACGGAGTTAAGTGAAGAATTGCAATCAGCAAATTATCTACATCTCCAGTGTGACGGTTGGAGTAATTTACGCATGGAAGGTATCATAAATTTCGTAATATCAAAGCCACAACCAGTTTTCATCAAGAGTTTGAATACTGAAGCTAATCGACATACCAGCCAATATATCGCTGGTGAAATTGAAAATGTTATGAAAACATATGGTACAAATAAATTTGTAGTTATCATAGGTGATAATGCCAAAAATATGCAAAAAGCTTTTGACATTATTAAAACCAAATACCCATTTATTACTTCTCTGGGTTGTTGTGCGCATATTTTAAATTTATTAAGCCAAGACTGTGCGAAATCTGAAAATATGAAACAATTCATAGAAGAGGCAGTAAATGTCATAAAAATTATTAAAAAAAGTCAAATACTTAGCGCGCAGCTTACAAAAATTATAAAGGTTAAGGGGTACGGAGAAAAACTTAAACTACCTGCTAAAACACGCTGGGGAAGTATAGTAACAGCTATGAAGAGTTTAAAAAATAATAAAGCTGCTTTACAAACTTTAGCAGTAGACGAAACTGTAACACTCCCCCGAGATTTAAAAAATATATTGTTAAATGAAGACTTTTGGAATAAAATTGAAGAAACCATAAAAATAATTGAACCCATAACAGAATATATATTTCTGCTTGAAGGAAATGATTTTTGCATAAGCAAAGTTTTCATGACATTTAAAAATATTAAATCCAAACTTCAATTTGTACTTCCCTCCATTACAATGTTAAATGAAGAAGAGAAGCGTGACATTTTAATATCGGTAGATTTAAGGGCAAGTATGTGTATAAAACCTATACACATGGCAGCGTACATGCTTGATCCTAGAGAACAAGGCTTGGAACTAAGTCAAGAGCAAGAACTTGAAGCCATGGAGTTTATATATAATGAAGGACAAAGGCTCAATTTAGATATAACACCAGATCTAGCCAATTATAAAGCTAAAGAGTGCTTCTGGGGCAAACAATTTGTGTGGCGGTCTCTAGGAGACATTGAGCCGGTCACCTGGTGGAAAGGAATTTGCAGTTCCACACAATTAAGCAAAGTGGCTTTAAGAGTACTTACGGCACCATGTACGTCTGCAGCAACAGAACGTACATTTAGTGCCCAAGCAAATATTCACAATATAAGACGTAATCGTCTTACTTCGGAACGAGCTGCTAAGATAACATTTCTAGCATACAACTGGAACATATTGCACAGAAAGGTGGTGAATGAAATGACGACAGATGAGCCGATGAGTGAAGAAACTCTTCATGGAAGTTCGCCTGTTGAAATAACAGAAATCGAAGAGGACGCACCGTCTCCAACTGAAGCAACAACATCAAGTTTTGTAGAATTTATAAGTTGTGGACAATCTTGTGCAAGTACTGATTCTGAATCTTCATAAAATTATTTTATTTTACCTCGATTTTGACAATAAGTATCATTTAATTCTAAATAAAGACATGAATCACTTATTTGGTTTGATTTATTTATCTCCTTAATGGCAAACAAGATATATCTGAAAATATTAGGTATAATATTGGGTTTACTGAAATATAACAAGTTTTTTTTTCGATCTTTAAAGATCATTTTTAGGGTTCCGTACCCAAAGGGTAAAAGCAACAAACAAACACTAAAATTAAAATAAAGTAAATATTTAATAACCGTACAAAAACACATTTTTTTGTCTATTTAAGTTCTAACCGGTACGAAACCCTTCGTGCGCGAGTCCGACTCGCACTTGGCCGATTATTTTTTGACGTTTGAATACAAAATATAAGTTTGAGAGTAAAAACCCGCTGTTTGGGTTTTTACTCGGGTTTAAATCCATTTTCACCCAAAAAACCCGGTTTAAACCCGTTTCCACCCATCGGGAATAAACCCGTTGCCCATCTCTACTTATCTCAGAAGCTGTCCTGTTAAGAAAACGTCGAATAAACGCAACGTACCTTGGTGGAGCGGTACCCTGGCGCAACTCAGGAAAGAGACTCGAGCTCTTTTTAACAGAGCGAAAAGAGACGGGAACTGGGACGCATACAGAACCGCCCTGACGACGTTTAATAGGGAGCTAAGGAAGGCCAAAAGACGCTCGTGGGCAAGGTTCTGTGAGGAAGTGAATAACACCTCGCAAACCTCCAGACTATACAAAGTCATATCTAAGGCCCCTAACTCTCACCCCAGCACTCTGAAGAGGCCAGATGGTACTTATACTAAAACGGCGGAAGAAACGCTAAGATTACTAGCCGAAGTCCACTTCCCCAATAGTATCCATCTCGAAAATCATGGAGCCTTCTCTCATACGACTATTAAAACGAGACCATCAGTTGACGACTGGAGAAGAGCTTCCATGATCTTTAAGCCTGACCGAGTCATTTGGGCAATTGACAGCTTCAAGCCTTACAAGACCGGCGGCGAGGATAATATATTTCCGGCCCTCCTACAGCAGGGCAAGGACATTATCCTTCCTCTGCTACTGAAAATATTCAGAGCAAGTTTTGCGTGGGGCTATATCCCATTGGCATGGACAAGGGTAAGGGTGTCCTACATCCCCCCGAAGGTTGCTCGCCTTGTCGTGGCGGTGGGGCTCAGTAACCGCGGCTTGGACAACCGCGGTGAAGCGAAGAGGCAACCAGGGCCGGCCGTAGTCGCCGCCTGGCCCGAGGAGGGCGCTCCCAGCGGACTGGAGGAGTCCGCTGCGGATGCGCACCGAGGTGGGGCCGCAGAGGAAGAGGCAAGTAGGTATTACGGTGCGCCGCTTGCCCTATCTTCTGCGGCCGAGGACGGATCGCGGGGGGGGAGAGGCATTGTGGTAGGTTGCCGCTTTCCCTACCCCCCCTGCGAGCTGGCCGTTCCGTTTGAACGGCATTGGTGGGGCCGCAGAAGAAGAGGCAAGTAGGTATTGCGGTGCGCCGCTTGCCCTATCCTCTGCGGCCGAGGTGTGGTCGGTGGCAGAGCCACAGACCTGATCTGCCACATGGCCTCCAAGTAGCAGACTCGGGGGGCGTCTGCTACAGCCCTGGTGGGGGCCGAGGAGGAGGGCGCACGTGTCGTGCGCCCATCGTGGAGTCTTCGGACCGCTGGCGGGGTCGCGGATGTGTGTATCGTTCCCGTGGCCCCGTCAAAAGGCGGCGTGGCGGAAGATGGGGGGGGTTTTAGTGGGTATACCGTGGTCTCATCAGCTACGGGAGTCCCACATCACCGCTCGGGTCGCCCCCTGCGCCTGGGTGGTATGCGTAATGCATTTCCCCCTCCGGAATAAAAAAAAAAAAAAAAAAAAAAAGGGTGTCCTACATACCCAAGAGTGGGGACAGGGACAAGGCTCTACCAAAGTCTTATAGACCAATTAGCCTCACCTCTTTCATGCTTAAAACAATGGAGAAGGTGGTCAACCTACATATAAGGGACACCTATCTCACTAAAAAGCCGCTGCATGAAAGACAACATGCCTACCAAAAAGGCAAATCTACCGAGACGGCCTTAATGGACTTAGTAGATCGAATTGATAGAGCAATTGAAGATAAAGAGATTGCGTTATGTGTCTTCCTTGATATTGAAGGCGCATTCGACAACACTTCAACCTGCTCTATTATAAATGGCCTGGCTTCAAAGAATATAGATCTAACCACTAGAAAATGGATCAAAGCCACGCTCGACAATAGGGTAGCCTCATCGACTATTTTGGACCTGACACTCAAAATCAGGCTGACACAGGGCTGCCCACAAGGAGGTGTGCTGTCACCCCTGGAATGGTCCCTGGTAGTGGATGAGCTACTAAGGGAACTGAACCTCATAGGTTACTACGCTCAAGGGTACGCTGACGACCTGGCGATTATGGTGGTGGGAAAATGCGCATCGGTGGTCGCCGGGTTGATGCAGTCAGCACTTAGAGTCGTCGAGGATTGGTGCCGAAGGGTCAAGCTATCAGTAAATGCTGACAAGACGGTCTTGATACCTTTCACCAAAAAGAGGAAGTTGGAGGGTTTAAGACCCCCAACACTCTTCGGGAAAAATATTAAGTTTGCGAGTGAAGTCAAATACTTAGGAGTAATCTTAGACAAAGGACTCACTTGGAATAAGCACATCGAGTATGTTACGAAAAAGGCTAGATGTGCTCTGGGTTCCTGTTGGAAGCTTGTCAGCTCTAAATGGGGTATTCGGCCGAAGGCAATGCTATGGCTATATACAGCCGTAGTGAGGCCGATTACCACATATGGCTGCGTAGTGTGGCATAAAAAAGCTGAACAAGTAAACTGTAACAAAAGTCTAAACAGTGTACAGAGACTGGCATGTCTAATAATCACGGGGGCTCTCTCGTCGACACCCACCGCTTCCCTCGAGGCTCTGATCAACCTAACTCCGCTTCCACTGCTTGTTCAGATGGAGGCCAAAAAGGTGGCTCTCAGGGCCAGGACGGCGGGCAGGACGAATTGGGTATCCACCCCATTTCGACAGCTAGAACAGTCTCTCTGCGAATCACCTGTCATGGCCATGCCATCAGATGCCATGATTAAGGTGTATAGCTTTTCGAAGCAATACCAGGTATTTATACCTTCCAGGGAGGACTGGGAAAGAGAAATCCCAATCGATGTCCGCCCTAGCGATATAGTTTGGTTCACGGATGGATCAAGGAAAGACAACCGTGCGGGAGCCGGATTCTACGGAGGCAGGCCACCAAAAGGCAAATTCGCCTGTTTGGGTGAGTTTGCAACCGTGTTTCAGGCTGAGGTCTTCGCTATTCTCGGTTGCTCACTAGAAAGCCTGGAGATGGCCCTAGTCAATAAAAATGTTTTTATCTTCTCCGACAGTCAAGCTGCACTTAAAGCACTGACTGCCGCAGAAGTTTCCTCTAAATTGGTTCTGGAATGCATTGAGACGTTAAACATGCTGGGCAGGAACAACAACATCCGCCTAGTATGGGTCCCGGGCCACAGTAACGTCCCCGGCAATGAAACCGCTGACGAACTGGCTAGGCTTGGGGCCGAGAGTCTCATATATGGCCCGGAACCAGTCTGTGGTATACCTCCCAGTACCACAAAGCAAGTGCTCAAGGAATGGGGTCACAGTCTAAGCAGGAAGCAATGGGCTGAGACCCCTGGCCTTGAACACTCCAAGGCACTAATCCCTGGCTTCAACAAGAAACTATCAGAATTAGTGCTCACCTTGGGTAGGAACCAATTAAGAATTCTTACCAGAAGCCTAACTGGGCACTGCAAGCTCAACAAACACCTAAACAGAATGGGTATTTGTAGCATAACGACTTGCAGATTCTGTGAGGAGGAGGATGAGACACCTATTCACCTTCTCCTCAACTGTCCTGCTCTACTACAGAGCAGAAACAGGCATCTTGGTCGCCACGAATACTCATCCACTGAGGAAATTCGTGACACCAACCCCAACCACATCGTTCAATTTATGAGCAGTATTGGGCTGGGGATGATACTCTAATGCGAAGGAGTCACAATAGATCCTTATGGGTCGCAGTGACGTCAGGGCTACAGCGACCTGCCTTCTTTTAAAAAAAAAAAAAAAAAAAATTACTTAGAACATTTTATGGTTCTATCTTTTATAGTTTAGGCAGCGTACGTAAAATAAGTCTATCTTACGGAACCCTATTTTTTTCCAAAATAAAATTCAGCCTATGTTCAGCAAAAATAATGTACCATTCCAATTGTAAAAGATTTTTTCAAATCGGTCCAGTAGTTTCGGACTCAAACAAAAAATCAAATCTTTCCTCATTATAATATTAGTGTAGATTTATCGTTCCATTTAATAATAAAACTGCAAGTTATATTTAGAACCAGTGTTTAAAATCCTGTATTTTGATACCACTCGATATGCTTGATAGAATTTTTATTTTTTTTACCTCACAATATGGCGTCAAACGTCTGCCATTTTGGTTTTTTTAATGTCACCCATCTAAGAACACTTGGGTCATTAAGACAAATCTAACGATACCTCAAATGTGAAAATCCGTTTAGCGGTTCTGGTGATACAAGGTAATAAAGAATATTACAAACATACAACATACGCGCTAAAAACATAACTTTCCTGGCAGTCGGGTAATAAACCTTCCTCTTGAATCACTCTATCTATTAAAGAAAACCGCATCAAAATCCGTAGTTTTAAAGATTAATGGGGACATGAGGGAAAAGGCGACTTTGTTAGCGGTATCCTCACTCGAAAAGTCACTTTTACATTGTATTTTTGATTGAAATGCGCAGATAAGCTCACGGAGCAGTTCACTTGACATTAGGCCCATCGGAAGTCTTGAAGAATGAAATCTACACTACTATTATAAAGAGGAAAGATTTGATTTTTTGTTTGTTTGTTTGTTTGTTTGTTTGTTTGAGTCGAATAGGCTCCGAAACTACTGGACCGATTTGAAAAATTCTTTTGCTATTGAAATCTTACATTATTTCTGCTGAACATAGGCTATATTTTATTTTGGAAAAAAGTAGGGTTCCGTAAGATATTTGAGTTTTTCGGACGCAAGGTGTAAAAAATCAGCTAGAAAAGTTACTTATTTTGCGTACGCTGCCTAAACTATAAAAGATAGAACCATAAAATGTTCTAAGTAATTGTAGATCTTATAAATATCTACAAAAAAGTCCGCGACACACTATACCTATCTATGTCGAGTGAGGCACAATAACCATTTATTTATTTAAAAATCCTGAATTTTTTTTGGACTACATTTAAACGGATATATTTTACTCACGCTATTAATCCTTATCAAAATAAATTATTTTATCACTAAGTACAGTTTATGTAGATAATATTTGGTCTTTGAATGATTAAAATTGGACGTTTGGTTTTGAAATTATGGCGAAATTAAAATATTACGATAGTGGGCGTCACCAAAGCGCGTGCGGGAGGAAGACAATATTCTGTTGTAGAAATGAAAATTCTGTACATAAAAGATATGAAATGACACCCGAAATTACACCTTTGTCACTACATCGCTATAGAAGCCAAAAATGTGGTTAGTTTTTTGTCTGTATGTCTGTCTGTCACTCTTTCTGTCTGTCTGTATGTTTGTTCCAGCATCACACGAAAAATACTGATCCGATTTGAATGTGGTTTTCGCAGATATATTTATCTTCTTCCAACTTAACATCTGGTGTATAAAATTTTTCCCCCCCACCCCTCTAAGGGGACAAAAGAGGGGGTCAGATTTTGTATCAAACTTTTTTCTTTAACACGAAAACTACTGATCCGATTTGCATACGGTTTTCACAGATTTGCATACGGTTTTCACAGATATATTATATTTGTCTTCTTCCAACTCAACATCTGGTGTATAAAAATCCCCCCCCCCCTCCCCTCTCAACCCTCTCTGGGGACCAAAGAGGAGTCAGATTTTGTATACAACTTTTTTCTTTAGTGGACTTACTTCATATTAGGTATGTATTAACTGTGTTTTTCAACTTAACATCTGGTGTATGACCTTCCCCCCCACACCCTCTTAGGGGACAAAAGAGGGGGTAAAACATGTATCAACTGATGATGTAGAAAATATACTTTAAATGGCAAAACAACGTTTGCCGGGACAGCTAGTATATAATATAACACAATAATTAATTAACACAATAATACATTACCTGCAGTAACAGCATCATTTTCTTCTTTTGTAGATTGTCTTGGTGGGTCAGGAGTTGGAGTTGGTTCTAAAACATTATTGACTATTAATTTCGTTTTTAGGGTTCCGTACCCAAAGGGTAAAAACGGGACACTATTACTAAGACTTCGTTGTCTGTCCGTCTGTCTGTCTGTCTGCAGGCTGTAACTCAAGAACGGTAATAGCTAGAGATTTGATATTTTCACAGATTATGTATATCTATTGCCGCTATAACAACAAATACTAAAAATAAAATAAAATGAATATTTAAGGGGGGCTCCCATACAACAAACGTGATTTTTTTGGCCTTTTTTGCTCTATATCAAAAATGGCAACAGATAGGTACTTGAATTTTTCACAAAATCCTTCGTTATATGTTTACTTTAATATTTAATAATAATATTAAAATAAAATAAAAAAGGGGGGCTCCCATACAAAAAACACAATTTATGGCCTAATTTTGCTCTATAATGGTACGGAACCCTTCGTGCGCGATTATGACTCGCACTTGGCCGATTATTTATCATTTATGTGCTTCATTCAATATAATATTAAGTAGTTATATAATATATATTATATATCCATACTTCCATACTAATATTATAAATGCGAAAGTGTGTCTGTCTGTCTGTTACCTCTTCACGCTCCAACCGCTGAACCGATTGTGCTGAAATTTGGCATGGAGATACTTTTTGTCCCGGAAAAATGTACGGATCCCGCGCGATAAACGAGTTCTGGCGCAACAGAGCTGCGGGCGTCATCTAGTCATGTATAATATTTTATAATGTATGTATATGGAAAAGCGCACCTGTATCATTAGATTTCCGTCTAACACTTTTTCTTCTACTCATTGTGGCTAGTGGTACTGGCTTCTTCTTTTCTAAAACATTTACAACGTTTTAATTTTAATTTGTTTTAGAGTACCATTAACAAAGTGCCATATTACCAAGATTATATAAAATTTAAAAAAAAAAGTACCCATGAACTAATTTAGGTGCCTCAAGACTCTCTTTCAATTATAAAGTAAATATAAATAAAATAAGCCTTTATTCAGACATTTACATTTACATCTTTTACATATTATTTAACTTTTGTTTTAAATTTTTTTTTCTACATCTGATTGCCTTATGAGTTATGACAAAGGACAATTATAGCTTTCCTGTTCCATGTTGTTGCCAACTGCACGATAGTTTATTTTTAGGGTTCCGTACCCAAAGGGTAAAAACGGGACCCTATTTTCACAAATTGTGTGTATCTGTTGCCGCTATAACAATAAATACTAAAAATAAAATAAAGTTAATATTTAAGGGGGGCTACCATACAAGAAACGTGACTTTTTTGGCCTTTTTTGCTCGTAATCAATAATGATAACAGCTAGGCACTTGAAATTTTCATAAAATCCTAAATTATACTTGTACTTTAATATTTAATAATAAAATTTTAATATAGTAAATATTTAAGGGGGGCTCCCATACAAACACTTTTTTAGTCTACTTTTGCTCTATACCGGTACGGAAACCTTAGTGCGCGAGTTCGACTCGCACTTGGCCGATTATTCAAACCAAACCAAAACAATGTGGGTATGCGATGTTCGTTGTTATAATTATAATGTTACTAGCGACCCGCCCCGGCTTCGCACGGGTATAAAATATACATATAGCCTATGTCCCTGAAAAAAATATTAAAATCGATTCAGTAGGTAGTTTTGATTTAAAGGAAGCGGTCGCACTTAAAGGAGAGTGCCTGGCCGGCGATGTCCGGGTGGGGCCTATGAGAGAGGGGCCACGGGGGGACGGGTCGTGTTGGACCGCCTCCCAGTCGCGGCCGCCAAGAAGCTTTCGAGCTCTGGGCGGTTGCGTGTTGGCTGGGTGTCGGCGAGAGTGACGTTGTTGGCCGCGAGGCCGACGCGCTGCTTTCGCTGCCAGGACACCGGCCAAGTGCCAGTGCCCGGTGGACCGTAGCCGGACTTGTTTCCGGTGCGGGAAACCGGGGCACAAGGCGGCGGAGTGCGGGGCTGCAGTACCAAACTGCGCCCTGTGCGAGGCCGCTGGCAGGGCCGAAAGGGGCCATGTGCTGGGCGGCAGAGGTTGTCCGTCTGCCGCAAAAAAGCCGGCCCCCGGAGAAGAGAAGGCCCCGTCCAAAAAGGCTCGGCAAAAGCCGAAGCCTAAGGGCGCGGCGCGGGCTCCGCCTGTCTCTGCCGCCATGGAGACGGAGGCCTAGACCCGCGGGTGGCGATCGGGGGATCCCCGCCCGCAATAAGGGGTCCCGAGTAGACAGCCCCTCTATGGCCCGGGGGGCTCTCGGTGAGGTATGCGGCTTAAGGGCCCGGGTTACCCTCGAAATTTTCATATATTCTTAATACCAAAATCATTTTCTCATGCGAAAATATTTAACATTTTTGAGTTATTTTTCAGCTTAAGATAGTAATTACCTAGGGTCCTGAACAAATTTTTTTTATAAAATATTTAAATACTAAAAAAAATTTTTGTGTTTAAATATTTTTTAGTAAATTTACTACTAAATATTTAAACACCAAAAAATAGACAAAAACACTAAAAAATATATAAATAAATAGTAAATTTACTACAAAATATTTAAACTTTAAAAAATATTTTTTATTATTTAGGATGATGTATTTTCTTTTAGGATTTTTCTTTTTTTCAAAAGGGGGAGTATTGTGGCGATGACATAGTTGCAGTAAGCAGAATGCTGACGCGAATGTAAGGCGATGTGGCGTGGGGCTACGGCCCGCAGTTGCGTGCGAGTTGGGCAGTAGGGAACACGGTCTTAGTTATTACCAGAATATATAAAGTGCAAGTACTCTTTCTTTAATTTATCTCCAAATTAGGTGTAGGGACAGTACCATACCCCAGGACACCTTAAAGTTTGCTCGAACACGCTAATCTCAGGAAGTACTGGTCCGATTTAAAAAAATATTTCAGCTATTTATTATTACTTACGCTAAGACTAATAGGACCGAAGAATCAGAGGAAAATGTGGAAAAAACCGGAAAAATTATAAGAAAGGGTTTATCTCACGAAGTACTGGAGCATTTTTGATATTATTTGTCACAGATATAGAGTAGGCCACGTGAAGGGATAATCATAAGGTATTTTTTGCGGGAAAATGTACGGTTTTCGTAAAATTCCTAAGTTACGCGGGCGAAGCCGCACGGGACATCTAGTTTATCATAAAATAAAATTTAGATATATTTAAAGTGCTGTTTGAATGTTCAGTTATTAAAATTAACCTAACTTATAATTCAAACTGCACTTTAAATATATCTAAATTTTATTCAATGTTATGAATCAAATTTTCAGGCGATTGAAGTTATTTTAAATACGAAATAATTTAAAATCACCGGAAAACTGTTTGTCCATCACTTAGTCATATTACAATCTCGCGGTGTTTACAATCTTACGGTGACATATATACCACAATAATTAATTAACACAATAATACATTACCTGCAGTAACAGCATCATTTTCTTCTTTTGTAGATTGTCTTGGTGGATCAGGAGTTGGAGTTGGTTCTAAAACATTATTGAGTATTAATTTCGTTTTTATCACATTTCATGTGCTTCATTCAATATAATATTAATATGTAGTTATATAATTATCTATACATATAATAAAACTGTAAAAATGTGAATTCTGTACATTAAAGATATTCAAAAAATAGTAAGCGGGGGGTGTCACTAGATCGCTATAGAAGCCAAAAATGTGGTTAGTTTTTTGTCTGTCTGTCTGTATGTTTGTTCCAATATCACACGAAAACTACTGATCCGATTTGAAAGCGGTTTTCGCAGATATATTTGTCTTCTTCCAACTTAACATCTGGTGTATAAAAAAATTTCCCCCCACCCCTCTAAGGGGACAAAAGAGGGGTCAGATTTTATATCAAACTTTTTTCTTTAACACGAAAACTACTGATCCGATTTGCATACGGTTTTCGCAGATATATTTGTCTTCTTCCAACTCAACATCTGGTGTATAAACTTTTCCCCCCACCCCTCTAAGGGGACCAAAAAGGAGGTCAGATTTTGTATCAAATTTTTTCTATAATGGACTTAATTCATATTATTAACTGAATTTTCCAACTTAACATCAGGTGTACACAATTTTCCCCCCACCCCTCTTAGGGGACAAAAGAGGGGGTAAGATTTTGTATCAACTGATGAAGTAGAAATACTTTAAATGGCAAAACAACGTTTGCCGGGTCAACTAGTATAATATATATCCATACTTACATACTAATATTATAAATGCGAAAGTGTGTCTGTCTGTCTGTTACCTCTTCACGCTCCAACCGCTGAACCGATTGTGCTGAAATTTGGCATGGAGATAAACGAGTTCTGGCGCAACAGAGCTGCGGGCGTCATCTAGTCATGTATAATATTTTATAATGTATGTATATGGAAAAGCGCACCTGTATCATTAGATTTCCGTCTAACACTTTTTCTTCTACTCATTGTGGCTAGTGGTACTGGCTTCTTCTTTTCTAAAAAATTTAAAACTTTATTGAATACAACATTTTAATTTTAATTTGTTTTAGGGTACCATTAACAAAGTGCCATATTACCAAGATTATATAAAATTTTTGAAAAAAAAGTACCCCTGAACTAATTTAGGTGCCTCAAGACTCTCTTTCAATTATAAAATAAATATAAATAAAATAAGCCTTTATTCAGACATCTAATTTACATCTTTTACATATTATTATTTAACATTTGCTTTAATTTTTAGGGTTCCGTACCCAAAGGGTAAAAACGGGACCCTATTACTAAGTCTTCGTTGTCTGTCCGTCTGTCTGTCTCCAGGCTGTATCTCAAGAACCGTTATAGCTAGACTTCTGAAATTTACACAGATTGTGTATATCTGTTGCCGCTATAAGTTATAACAACAAATACTGAAAACAAAAATCAACAAAAGTGTTTTTTCGGCATTTTTGCGCTCTATATCAATAATAGCAACAGGCAGGCACTTGAAATTCTTACAAAATCTTCAATTAGATCTGTGCTTTAATAATTAATAATAATATTAAAATAAAATTTAAATTTAAGGGGGCTCCCATACAAAAAACAATTTTTAATCTACTTTTGCTCTATACTTGAAGAATGAAATATGTAGTTACATACCACAATAATTAATTAAGGTGACGCCATGTTAAAGTAAAAAACCGTGTTGGACGTGTTTTAGATTGCTTGTTTTCTATGCGAGGCTGGCCCGGCCTCTCATAGAAAACAAGCAAAAAATGGAAAGGGCGTAGCGACAAAATAGTTTTTGTCGCGTAATTTAAAAACCATAAATATATTTCAAATAAGCTATGTACAAATTAAAGTGTATGCTTGAACCAATCTATGTACAAAATTTGGAAGCTTATATCACTCTCCTCTGTTGGCAAAATAGGAATCCCTTTTTTTACAGAGGTCTTTTTGATTGATTATTCTGTGTTATAAAAGTTGACCAATCGTGTTTTGCTATGGGTAATTCAAAGACAAAGACATGATGAATACTGACAGTGAACTTTAATTTCTTAGCTTTAGTCATTGCTGAGAAAAATGAACATCGCTACAGCCAAATTATCAAGGCGTCACCTTAACAAAATAATACATTACCTGCAGTAACAGCATCATTTTCTTCTTTTGTAGATTGTCTTGGTGGGTCAGGAGTTGGAGTTGGTTCTAAAACATTATTGAGTATTAATTTCGTTTTTTATCATCTATAATATGCTTCATTCAATATAGTTAAATGTATCATATATATTTTGTATAAAGTTTTTTTAATCTTTTTATTTTACAGAGGCTTTTAACACTCAGTGTTAATGTCAGCCATTATTGTGTATTTAAATTATAATAGGTATATATAATATGAAAAAGCTCACCTGTATCATTAGATTTCCGTCTAACACTTTTTCTTCTACTCATTGTGGCTAGTGGTACTGGCTTCTTCTTTTCTAAAACATTTTAAAACTTTATTGAATACAACATTTTAATTTCAATTTGTTTAGGGTACCATTATCCAAGTGCCTATTACCAAGATTATATAAAATTTTTGAAAAAAAAGTACCCCTGAACTAATGTTAATGTTCAAAGGACATCAGGCAATTTCCATACAATGTTGGTCTGAAGAAAAGCTGTGCAGCCATGAGCCAGACCTAGGATTATTTAAAATAGCAAGGCTATATTAAGAAGTAAAAAAATATACCTATGGACTTAACCCTGTAACTGCATCTTCAGAGTAATTATTTAGTTAGGAAAGAAATATTAAAAGCATTACATTTAAAGGGGTCTTACTGGGAAAGGGGTTGTACTGGAAATGGCATCGTACTAGGAAAAAGGTTATACCTACGGGGTAAGGGGTCATTTCCCAGTAAGACCCCTTTAAAAGTAATGTTTTAATATTATTTTCCTAACTAAATAATTACTCAGAAAATGAAGTTACAGGGTTAAACCCATATTTTTTTTAAGTTCTTAATATGGCCTAACTGTTGGAAATATTCCATGTTCTGGCTGCACTTTTTTTAGACCAGAATGCCTAATATCCTTTACCTAGCCAAATTAATGTGTAATTATTTCCTTAATGCACAGTTACTAATAATTATTATGTAACTTTCAAATCAGACAATACAATTGGTGGCATAATAGCCATTTTTAATATTGACCACCCTATTTAGGTTATTTGTAATCCTATGCTACTAACATTGTGCCTTCTTTTTCATGTGTACAAAGAAAAAAGAGAACATGATATTATGCTTTTTGAATGAAATGAATTTACAGACTAAGTGTCGGTAAATTTTTGGAGCATTTTTAACCGACTTCAAAAAAAGGAGGTTATCAATTCGACGCGTATGTAATATTTTCAGAACTGCCCAGTTTTTGCATAATATGTTAATCTATAACAGTTTCTGAACAAATCTGCCAAATTTCAAAAGTGTATAATATGTATGTATGTTTTTATGTATGTGCATGCATATCTCCGGAACTACAAGTCCGATTTAAGTGATTCTTTTTTATTGTACGAGGTATTGTTCAACTTAGGGAATAGTGCAAGTTTCATCAAAATCGATTCAGTAGTTTTGGAGATAGGAAGTTTTAATTCTCAATTACGTACAATTTTGAAGTCAGTTTTATCTTTTTAAAATATAGTTATTGGCGCAAGTAGTTAGTATTAAGCAAAACACACCTTTTTCCTCCTTAGGTGCTACTTGTTGGGATTTCTTTTTAAAGTAGGTGAGTGGTTGCTCATCATCATCGGTGGAGGGACACACAGCATCTAGTTCATTAGTTTCATTCACAGGTGGCTTTGATAATTTGATTATCTGCTTAGTCCTAACAATATTTGCCTTAGCTTTAGTTTTCTTCTTAAATATTACAGTCTTTTTGAGCACAGGAGATGGCTTTCCACGGAGCCTGTTGCTGCGGCGAACCCTTTTACTCAAGAGTCTTTTTTTAATCAATTTAATTGATCTTTCAGACTTCCTCTTGGATGGTGGTGAAACAGAAGGAGAGAACACAGGTGGTTTCTCTGTTTCACGTTTAACAGGAGATCTAGCCCCATTTTCTATGGGTTTGCTTGCTCTATGAAGTGGGGCGGGTGGTTCTCTTTTTAAAGCATTTGTAGTGTTCTCCAGTCTTTTAACTAATACTATGGGTTGTGTATGACGATGTATATCTGAAATTTTACATTATGTATTTTTTTTATTACACAAACTCATTCAAAATGGGTATTTTCATGCAATTTTAACAATAACAAAATTAATTACACACAAATACTTACTGCTGAATGACACTATATCTAAGAGATTTTTGGCGTCATTGTTATTATAAAATACTTTGTAAGTGTTTTGAGCTCCAGTCTCGACTCTTCTCTCCAGGGGTGTGCTGGGGTTGGACAACGGAATGTGAGCACCTTGAGCATATTTCCTTTGAGCATGGACTTGTTTCCTAGAAGAGACACGTGTCGTAAATACTTGTAACGGTGGTCAGCTTAACCTTTAAATTATTAATTATTATAACTACAGTCTACAACATGTGCTAGACATTGAAGGTAATCGGGAAAATGTGTTTACGTACAAGCCAAGTGGTTGTGAGAATGAAAACCTAACGAGCAATATAAATTATTCATCTGCAGCTAAAGAAACAAAATAAACTTACGTTTTCATTGTTTACGTCTTTTACAACACTACTCTACTATAATATACCCTAATCAGTGTTTTACAAAACGTGTGAAATGGTGTGAAAGCGAGTGTCTTCAGTCTTGAATCTTTTGTTTTTGTTGACTTGACATTTGTGATTTGACAGCAAGCGGAAAGTTGAGACGCAAGACTACTTCTTCTTGTTGCAAATGGATATTACCACAAGTATAATTGCCACACAATAATAAATCATGTTTGTTGTAGTAAAACGTCTAAAAGTGAGAACAGGAAACCAACTTGTAGGCTAAATTCAAAACATAAAAGATGCAGAGCAGACTGCTTAATGTTAATTTTGAGTTAAATTTTGGCTTTTAATTAATAACAAAAAATATATAGAATGCTGAATGAGTTATTAGAAAAATATGGCATAAATCCTACATCATCAAGGAAAAAAGTAAAAGAAGATGAATTAAATATTATAATCTGTGGAATAAATATAACTGTACCATTGTTAAACTGTACCTTCATGAATATAACCTCGAAGTCGAAATGGTCGAAAGTCGAAACCACGTCGAAACACCCTCGAAATTTCAATTTCCAAAATCCAAAGAAAGTCCAAATTTGGTCCAAATTACACCATATATAACATATATATACCCTAATCTGTGATTTGTGAATAAAAATAAGTGTAATTTGCACGTAATTTGTAATTTGTCATTAAAAATATGTTGGGAAATCAATCGACATTCAAAAATATTTTTTTACTCCTACACTGAAGCTTGGCTGTGAATTTTATTGTGATCTATTAATTCAACTACTTACAATCTCACTTCTATAAAGTCCATCCTAAAAACTTTTATTTTATCATCAATACAAAATGGTAAGGGTTTAATTCGATATCATTTTATTTTTATTTGATTTTGTTTAAATTTTACATGCTTAAAACACAGGGTTAACATACATTTCATTTTATGTGAATAAGCTGCAAATGTATCTCACTTTATTTATAATTTTCTTTTCCAGGCAAGAAATGCAGAAAAGGCTATGTAAGTTTTGTATAAAATAAGACCTAATAATATATACTTTTATCGTTTTTAATATAATAGCATAAAATGCTGTGCAACTAAAACTTCTTTTGAAGTATTATGCCTAGTTTTAAAAGTTGTATTGCCTAGTTTTAAAACAATATTATATGCAATTAATTGGATAAATTGCTTCTTTTATATTTTTAAACTTTAAATATTATGTTTAAACTCTGTTGAGATTTCAGGACAACATTAGCACGATGGCGTGCAGCACAAGTACAAGAGGCCGGTGGACAGAAGGAACGCCGGCCGTATCTAGCTTCAGAATGCAATGACCTACAACAAGCAGAAAAATGGAGACTACAAATTGTTAGAGAAATAGCAAAAAAAGTTGCACAGATTCAAAATGGTGAGTAGATTGCATTGAAATATTATCATTACACATTTTTTAAACATTATGTACACCTTCATACAAAGCTATTATGGTGTCCATAATGTTTAAAAAAAAATGGTAACATTACCAGGCCTGTCCCACTCGCGCGTTTAGGCATCAAACTGTAAGTACCACCTGCGGGTGGCACATCATAAGGGACTCACAAGCGAGCGGTGACACACGCGCAATATTTTTCGTCGCGAATCGACTGTATACTGATCATAGAGGAATTTAATTCATGATACTGATTTAACCACTGTGACAAAATCGTTATAAATCTTATAAAAATAAACAATTAAAAAAGGCCAATGAAATATGTATTTGAATAAGGTATTTAAATACAAAAAGTAGATAAAAAATATACAAACATAAAAAATATATTTGCTAAATAAACCAATTTCATACAAAAAAATACACAAACTACACAGAAATAAACACAAGTTACTATGTTTTAAATTGTAAAAGTTTCCTGCACTATAATCGAATATAAAACTACTATAAAATATAGGTGGGGTTACTAAAATTTGATATTATTATAAAAAGGCTTGCTACTCGTACCATTTTGTTTTTTAAAAGGCGGAAACCTTGATTTCGTAAGAAAAGGTACGTGTTATGCGATAGAACGAAAGCGGAGATGTAGGTAAATATAATTGTAGGCGCCTAGCACTGCGCGGTCGGAATTTGAACTTTATAGTATCGTAGCATGAGTTGTTTTTTCTTTAAACGGGTTTCGTTAGTGGGAATTCTGTTGGTACTACTAATATATATTCTGTGACATTACCTACTTATAGCATTTTTGGCATCTAGACTGCCCTGGGACAGGGCAGGCCGAATGTATACGAAATTAAAAGCCAAAGTTTAAAATCTGTGCTTTGTGGATCACCGGCTTTGTTCGGCTATTTCCGTATCCATTCGGCCTGCCCTGCCCTCCCTGCCTACGGCAGTTCTAGATGCCAAAAATGCTATTAAATTAATTAATTTTGTAATTAGACTAGTTCCTAGTTTTAATTATTCAAGCTTATGAAAATAAAATAAATGTGTGCTTGAACAGCTTGTGTCTATGAATGATATTATTTAATTATATTGTAATCACTAATTTAAAATGGAACAGTCAATATAAAATATTATGTATTGAAGAAAATCTATATGGCTATGACTTCAACAATTAGTTTTTTTATCAACAATATTTCATAAAATGTAATTTTTTTTAACATTTAATAACAATTTAAATTGCACAAGTATGGAAGAAGAGACAGCAAATGTATCTAAATCACCATCAAAGAGATCATCTCCAATATTAAGTATACCAAAGGATCCAGGTGTATCTGGAATAATGGAAAATTTGAAATCAGCATCGCCAACCCCTAGTGCTCAATTTAATAAGAAATTTTTGAAAACACCATCCCCAGTCGCCACATTATCTGGTTCTCCAGATAAAAGATCTATTGATATTCCTATGCCAAATATGAGAAATTCTGGAGGTCACTCTGCTCAAAGTAACAAACTAGTAAAAGATAATTTGGAAGAGATCAAAGGAGTCAAATCACCTAGAAAGAAATCTTCACCAGTCCCTAGTATAACAAAGGATCCATATGTTTATGAATTGATGGAGAATTTTGGAATAGCTTCGCAACCACCGAGTTCTCAATCAAAAACCAAATCATCAAGCAAACGATCGCCAGTCACTGTATCGCCAGGTTCTCCCACTAAAAGATCTTTAAATATTTCCATACCAAGTGTTAAAAGTTCATCTATTAAACATGATTCAATTGGGAACATAAATAAAATAAAAGAAAACCAGATAGCCTATCCAGGCAATGAAAAGTCTAATGAAATCAGTCTCCTAGAATCGTTTTCCAAAATTGAACCGAAAGGAAAATTGATTAACGACAAAGTCGATGAACTAAATGAATCTTTAAAGGAACTGTCTAAAAACCTAGAAACACCCCAGACCCCCGCGCTACAAAGTAGCATCAAAAAGATATCCGACATGAGCAAAACTTTGACGAACGAAGCCGAGGCGCTGAGGAAGTCTCTAAGAATGTTATCAAAGGACCTAAGTATTACTAAACAGACACAAAACGATGCTGACAGTCGTCCATACCACCTATTCCTAATCGAACTCATCATCAATAGTATCAACATGAAGTGCGAATGCTTTGAAGTTGATTGTATTAATTTAGTGGTGACTGCAGAATTTTTGGGGAAACCACCAATCATTCTATACGATAACTCATTTGAGGAGGACGACCTGAAACGACTGAACATGGGCAAGTCGGCACTTTTCGCAATGACCTACGAGAGAATACGTTCTATTAAAGACTTCACCATCAAAATACAAGTGACAAAGCAGCCACCTTGCTCGGACTGCGTAATGAAAATTGCTGAAGCAAATTTAGATTATACTGACGAGTTTAGAAATTTGCGCGAAAAGTTGTGTAGAAAGTGGTCCAAAGAGCAGTCGTCCGACAATTTATCCTGTACGACGTCGATGCCACTAAAAAGGAATATGCACTACCTCAAACATAGCGGAGATGATGATTGCGAACCGATAGGAATAATAGAAGTATCGGTCAGAATGTCTTTTCTTGGTGAGGAAATCACGACAACTTTTTGTGGTAAACGCAAAGCACCTTTGAGGAAGAGCGACGATGGTGTTAGCCTGTGTACGTGCCAAGATGTGGAAATGGACGTCCAGGGTAATGTGTTTTTGAATGAGGATGTGTTAGCAAAGAAGAAATATGAAGACGCTAAACCAGGAAACAATAATGTACTAAATGATCACACAGTAAATGTTGGCCGAGGTTTGTAAAAGCTAGAGTACTAACGAGACATAATTTGAAAAACTTTAAATTACTAGTAAATATTCATACGAGTTAATGTGTTAACCAGCTATTTTTTCAGATGACACTCCTAGATACAACGAAATATTTACCAAAATGAACGAAAACGAATTAAAAATAAGAGTTCCAAAAGCTAAGCGTTCAGAAAGAAGTGCTAGATATGAAAAAATTCAGGAGCTTTGTGAATGTGAAAGTACGACATACAACACGGGCGATCAGATACAGTTTCAACTGCCGAAAGACCTACAACAAGGCACAAATAACACATACACATCTGATATCAAATATACTTACAACGCTTGTGATACATCTAAGGACAGAAGAATTGTTAACGTCACACCTACAAATTGCCCTGTCCCTGTAGATATGCGCAAACTTGTACATCCTCTCAAAGATGTTTTCATCCTTAAAATTGGAAAAAAGCTGGAAACTGCAGACAAAAAGACCGACCTTGAAATAGAACTGGTTACTCCTAAAGGCCCAACGAAAGCTATTGAGAATGTTTCACAGCAGTGTAGTTCTAGTTTGCTATCGGGCGCTGCGGAATCGCAGAATGCGAAAAAATCTAAGAAAGGAAAGAAAAGCAACCACAAGTTATCAAAAAAGAGAAGCAAATCTAAAACTGTCGGGAAGAGCAAAGCTACGGGAAGAAAAAACAAATAAGTTTATCGACGCTTAACATGAAATTATTAAAAAATAATTTTAACTAGAAAATTTTAAGTAATAACATAATCGTATGTATAAAGAACGTTTGTAAAAGCGGTTAATGAAATACATTCTGGACGAGTAATTTTTCTCATTGTATTACTTTTTGTATTTTCATAACTTGTGTACACTTTATCAAGTTGAGGAATTTGTTAAAATGAGTACAAGTTACGTTCGTCATTCCAATAATATCTAATGCAATTTTAAAGTACAACTTCTGTCTTCTTCCCATTTTCAGCCGGTCTCGGCGAATTCAGGATACGAGATTTGAACGACGAAATAAACAAGTTAATGCGTGAGAAGCGGCACTGGGAGGTACAGATCAAGGCGCTGGGAGGGCCCGACCACGCCCGCGTCGGTCCGAAAATGCTTGACCAAGACGGGAAAGAGGTGCCCGGTAACCGAGGGTACAAATACTTCGGTGCTGCGAAAGATTTGCCAGGTTTTTGTAGTTTTGTTGTTATCAGAGAAGTTGATTTATAGGCAGAGGGCGGACCTACGTAATTTGGTTGTGTCATGTAAAACCGAGCGGACAGATCACGACTTAGGACCTGTCCACATATGTGTTGCTATATCGTGATGTGCATTTTACGTTACGTTAACGTAAATTTGCACGTTACGTCAAGGTACCGTGCCACGTTACCGCACCATTCCACGTTGACGACGTTGTGACGTGGAGATGTGGACACGTCCTTACATTGTATTGAGATTTGAGTATTGACACAACCCGACCAAATGACGGTAGGTCCGTCAACTGCGTATGAATCAATTTCCTCGATAGTACACAAAACATAAGCCGTAACTAATAAAAACTCTTCTGTCAGGTGTCCGTGAGTTGTTCGAGCAGGAGCCGCCGGCGCCGCCGCGGCGGACGCGCGCGGACCTCATGCGCGACGTCGACGCGGACTACTACGGCTACCGCGACGATGACGACGGCCTGCTCATCCCGCTCGAACGAGAGGCCGAGAAGGAAGGTGTGGTGCTGTCTCTTTTTAATGGGCGGGGCACATGTTGCATCCTTGCGTGGCATCTTTCTAGGAAAAGCATCAGTTCTCGGGCTTTAGTAGATATAGGGATAGTAAGGCTATATGGGGTACCTAAGACCTGAGATTTCAGGCTTCATCAGAGTATAAAAGCCTTTATCTAAGACTGGGCGACCTCGTGAATTATAAATAAATAAATAAATAAATAAGATCTTTATTCGGAGCAACTAAGGCCCAAAATTATTAGTAACAATGATCTTAAAAACTATGTTAGTAATTAATATTTTAGTTGATACTTATAAGAATAATTTTCATTTATTTCCTGACTAGAACCCTTATAAAGTGTTCTAGTATCGGCGAGTCGTGTTTCTCAGCAAGCATCTTTAGAATACCGTTGGTACTCGATCGCAATCTGCTCAGCAAGGACCATGTCTTTTTTCTTATGATAGCATAAAAGTCATAAGTATGCTCATTTGCAAACATACCCGAAGCTGAGCAGAACCGCGGCAGTCCCAACAGTATTCTAAAGCCATTATTATATTGTACCCTAATTTTATTGATACATTTTTGTGTATAGTTAGTCCACAGGTTCGCCTTATAAAAAGTTTGGCAGTACGCTTTGAAAAGTGTTATTTTTGCCTCCTTGCTACATCGTGCGAACCTGTGGGCCAGCATATTACACCTTACAGCTAGGGCTCTACGTTCCCTCTCAATATCAACGTGATCTTTAAGATCCTCCGTAACGTAGTGTCCAAGATATTTGAACTGGGTAACTCGCTTCACGTTCGATCCATTCAGCGAGATCCTCGGTTCATATTCAATGTGCTTACGGGGGACCTTAAAGATCAGTAGTTCACTCTTTTTACCATTATAAACAAGACCATGCTTAGTTGCATAAACTTCACAGAGGCCAAGGAGCTTCCTGATAGACCCAGCCGAGGGGCCCAGCAAAACCATGTCGTCTGCATAACTTAAGTTATTGACTGAAACGCCATCTATCCAGCATCCAACTGGCTGCTTGCTGAGCTCCTCGATTAGGTCATTGATGTACAGGTTGAAAAGCTTAGGCGAGGTTAATCCTCCTTGTCTTAAGCCACATTCCAACCTGTAATCATCAGACAGCTCTTCACCCCATTTTATATTATTGGACTGCTTAGAGTACCAATATTTCAATAGATTTACTATTTCCGGTTGTACGCCAGCCTTCCCGAGCTTCTTCCAAAGCAGATCATAGGAAACTAGATCGAAAGCCTTACTTATTATGTGTAGATCCGCCTACTGATGATTTACAACTTACAAGTGATGCTCATAAGTCATAATATACCTATTAGCAATAAAAATAAATTATTTGTATTATGCTATTTGTTTAAACTGTTTTTTTATGTTTTGTTAACTTTGCAGCAATAGCGAGAGCAGTAGAAGAATGGAGGAGAAACAAAGATGATAATGGTGAACAAGACATTCCAGAAGAGGAGAACATTTACCCTGAAGACGTGAGTTTCTATGTTGTATTGCTATAGTCTATTCGCGTTAAAAATCTTAATCTGCACGCACACATGTGTCAAAATGGCTAGTCAAGTTGCCATTGACAATATTATTCACAAAATAGGCTACCTATTCATTTACGGCCGTTCCCAATATTCAATCCATCTCTGGTTTGACATACGACCGATCGCAGCTGACATTGAATTGACATAAAATATATGTCTCTAATGTCTAATTAGAGCTATTCCTATCTCTAGTAGGGCAAAACCAGAGATAGATCAAATATTGGGAACGGCCGTTAATTTGCTACTAAATTCCATAACTGACAAGATTTCATAAAAATTGACAATTTGTAACTCTAAAGCTTCGGCCAAACCTACGCGTCAATAACGCGGGACGCAGGCGGCCGCGGCAGGACGGAAGCGTCTGCAACGCGAAACTGTTGTGCACTCCTGCGCGACTACGTTGCGAAACCGTAGATTATTCCCGCTCTGCCGACGCGAACGTCTCGCGTTGCAGACGCTCCCGCTTCGCAGTCGCTTTGTCGCATAGGTTTGGACGAAGTTTAAGGATTAATAATTCAGACCGCGATGCATTTCTAAATTTGTACTGAATTGACAGACTTCTGTCAAATCCATATACAAAAGAAATGCATCTCTTCATCATTGCGGTCTTAATTGACCCTAAGAAGTACAGAAATATAATGATGTAATGACTAATAATATCACAAATTGTTATATCTTTCAGCCTGATGACAAGAGAATAGAAGACGAGGACGGTTCATCCTCTATCACGGCTCACGTGGCGGTGCCCTCGCAGAAGGAGATAGAAGAAGCACTACTTAGGAAGAAGAAACAAGAGTTACTGGAAAGATATGGATGTTTAGATGTTAAAATAGAAGAGAGCTAGCCTTTAACAGTTTTTTGATTTTTCAATTCACTTTTTCTGCCTTAATCGCTTCGCTTTTTTCTGAAAACGAATTAAAATCTGTTCAGCAGTTGACGTTACTACTGGTCCTACAATATTACGGCACTTAGTTGAGTTTGTCATGGGTCAGGAGGGCGTGACTTTTTCTTGTAAGGAGTCCTTCCTCCAGGGACTCCCTCTGGCTCAGTGTGGCGGGGAATTACCTACTAAACCCCAACGATGTCAATACTTGATGTTTTTGCATGCAAAATGTGTATCGAGAAAATGTTGTCGTCCCTTTTTGTCTTACGGTAATAGCATATACTACCTTCTCTTTCACTCACTTTAAGCTTTCAATGCATATTTTACGTAATAAATGCATTAAACACGTCCGACTGTCAACTCGTCCTAAGGCACACTGCTCTCAGATGAGTGAGCTCACTCATTTCGAGGGTGACACATTTTCGCGCTGACGATTGTATGGAATGCCTCTTCTAAAGGTTATAATTCTATGCTAAACCCTATCATCCAATCCTGCCGTGGGACCTAGGCAGTCAAGCTATAGTTAAGAGGGCGTGGCCTGGCTGCGATGCACCTAATCGTTGGAATGAAGCCAGCGCTTATTTACATAGATAATGTTGGGTGGTCGGGTGAAATTTATAAATGACTTTTTAAGATGCGGAATTAGTTCTGAATTCCGATTATAGCCACGCGCCAGTCGCTACAGGATTCTACATATTATATTTGTATTTCCATGTCTGTATGTTTTGTCGAGGGAAATTATTAATACAATAAAATACATATTGCTCACATAATATATCCAGTATTTATTCAAGAACATTTCGGTTACAAATATGACTTACATGATCTTTTGAAGCAACAAGATATACATACAATTATTCAAATTATATTATCGCTAGGGCCTATATGAAGCTTCTATAAAAATATAAACTATAGCTGAACATAGGCTCTCGATATTTCGCTATCTCTTTTCACCTACTTATGTAAATAAAGACAATAAAATAATGTTACATCGTTCCAACCCAATATACATACCAGCTCCATTAATAAGGAGGAAAACCTAAAAAAATAAAGGAACAAATTTTTTACATCAACCTAGTAATATTAAATCTATCATATTCATAAAGTCTTGCAACCCTTATCAATAATAAATAATAATTGAATTATCAATAAATAAAAAACATAAGATGAATATATATAATAAAAAGAGGAAAAATTAAATATTGAACTTTTATTCACACTAGTTTATAATAACAATCTATAACAGTAGTGAATGCAATTTGAAATAAGTACGTATAAGTTTCCGAATTTTCATACATTTCTTTTCTTACATTATTAATATTTATGATTAAATTGTATTTGTTATAACGATTTCGCTGTTTCAGTTTCGTAGACTTGAAACGATTCATGCTTTTTTGGAGCTTTTTGAATTTAAAATTGCAAACATATTATCTGGAAAATGGAATGTGAAAAGTGTTGTAATGATGTTACTACTTTATTCATCTTGCAGAATCTGTATGCCACAAAAATGGTAACATTTTGTGTATCCAAAATAACTAGGTAATATTCATCGTCAATTTCTATACAATTTCAAGACATTTCGATACAAATATGTTACATAGCCTTCAAGCATAAACTACGTAAACTTAAATAATACAACATTTCTAACTATATTTTGAAAAGTCTCTAGAAGAATAAGTACTACTTACTTCCAACTTCATATTTCATAAACTTCGAGCGCTAACAAAAAAATATATTTTGACGAATCATAAGCGACTTTATACATTCTGTTATGGTTCAAACCACAAGTTAAGTCACAAAATGTCATACAAATTTTAATATTTAATGTGCAGTTTTGTAACTTGCCTTATGTTTTGGACCCTATCTTTATCACTGTTCTTTCATAATGTTGATCACTGGATACTTTAATGGCACCAGTGTGGCGTCATCAAGTGACAAAAGCTGCATCTCTATCTCTCTCTCCGTCTCTCTCCTTATCACTACGGCCATCTCGCTCTAACACAATCTCAAAATCACCTTTCTGTTCTAAAGTCCGTTTATTTACAAAACTCTTATCAAAGGGCAGTTTAATAAAAACATATAACTAAAAAAACCTGGCAATACGTTCCGGCCTGAGTATACGGTTTTGTATGGCACATTGTTTAAGAAAAAAATATTATCTATTTAAAAGTGAATTTTGTAACTTTTTACGGGTAAGTAGGCTTATGCCATAACATAAAATATTAGCTACATGACTAATAGCGATATAAATTTGAAATATAAAATAACCAAATTTTGTCATAAATAAGAAATATGTAGATGACTTTCTATCCTGCACATTCTATACATACAATATTTAAATTTATTATCAACATACATTAATGCTTTGGGATACTATGAAAAGAACATATTCATTAACAGATCTACATAAAACATCTAATACTGTTATACATAATCACAATCATAATTATTTCATATTCTAAGTACGGTGATATCCAAATATAGCTTTGATTCTAGTTCTTTTCATTAGTACTGATTTACTTACAATAGAGGGCGCCAGCGTGAAAAAAAATAACTTTCTTGAACAGAGACTTCTTATGGATCATGGGCATACTTTTGTCATCTTAACTTTTAAAACTCGATTTAAAAAGTTAAAACTTCAACATTTTGACAATCCAGCTTTTTAAATTGAGAATTATATATGTTAATAAAAAGGTTAGGTAATCATTAATTAATCCACTGTTGATCCACTGCATTGTATCAATCACATCCAGTTACTGGCGCTCATTACTATGTAAATCAGCACTTATTCTTAAGTAGTAGAAAGCGTTGAAATCTAAGCTAATGAGTGTTTTTAATTGTATAACTCGATACCTATCTATTCGCATTAAGATTGAAACAGGTTCTGTTGTTTGGAATCATTTTCGAAATCGCTCCAGGCATTGTTCAACTCCATAAATATCATTTTAGCTAAGTTCTCATTTGGTGTTCCCATTTGCTGTAACAAATCGGAATGTTAATACTTAATAGTGTTGGTAAAATTGGGACTAAAGTTTTAATTACTTAAGTCCATTTATAGAGATGTGTGAACTGTGAACAATAGAGATACCTACTTATTCTAAACACATAACTAAGTAGGTATGTTAACACTTAACAGTTATATTTCCTGGTTCACAATGCGTAACTGAAATTTGACAGCTGTCATGGTACAACAGCTAATCAGGGCTCGGAACCGGTATTTTTTTAACCAGGTTAAAAAGCTCTTTAACCAGGTTTTTGGATAAGTGTCTCGGAGCGAAACCGAGATGCGAGCGGTATTGCTTCTGGTTAATTCCTCGCGGAAAGTAACTAGTGCAGTGATATCTCCTATCCCTTTCTAGTGCACCATCAATAGCCAATAGGCCATAACTTGTTAATTTGTTTTGAATGTGTGGACAATGGGTGAGGGTCGTGGTGTGTGTGAGTGGGCGGGGCGAACAATAATCGCGAACGGTTCTAACCGGTATTTTGAGCAGGTTTCATTTTGCTCTTTGAACATAACCAGGAATAATTTCGGTCCGTTCAAAGCGGAATCGAAATGAAAACGCTCTTTTGGAAGTGTATAGCGTTTCTAACGAACAGGATCGCGAAGATTAACTAGGTTCTAGGAGGATTAACTAGGTTTAGGTTAGTATTCAAAAAAACTAGGTTTCCCAGCCCTGTAGCTAATAAAAGAACGTTTTCGAATCAGAGTCAAACGTGAATTGTAAAACAAACGCATTTCTGTGTACTATTATCTAAGCTAAACCTACCTTGTCTGGATGTACAGCGAGACAGGCTTTCCTGTAGTTTTTCTTAACGTCGGCGGCGGACACAAGTTGCGACATGTCGCATCGCGTCCAACGGCAGTCCTCCCACACCACCGTGTGCAGCGAACACAGCAACGCGCGGATATTCGCCTTCTTACCCTCCGTCTACGTATAAACAATATAAGGCTTATTGAACGTCCAGTGATTTAGAGCGTCGCTCTTGACTCGGAGGTCGTGGGTTCGATTCCCGCGTTAGAAACATGTTATTTCCATGTTTTGGTTAGGACAATGCAGGCTGATCAGTGATCACCTGATTGTCTGACTGATCCATGCACGGATGGGCATGTAAAAAGTCGGTCCTGCGCCTGATCTCTCGCAAGTCGTGTCGGTCGTCCGTCCTACTGAGAGTAAAAGGAATAGAGAAGGCTCTTGTGTACTGCGCACACACTTGGGCACTATAAAATTACTCCTGCGTAACTGGCCTTGTTTCAACGAAGCCGGCTACCGTCACCGAAACTGGTGTGGGCGTTACTAAATAACGCTTATGAATGGGGTAAACGTAAATATTGGAATATAATAATACAATAGCTCCTTTGCTAATTAGAAATGTTCACACATTGAATAACTATTCGAGGTTTGCTTCTGCTTGGCTTTGTTAGTAATGTTGAAAAGTTTAAGGACAGATAAAAAGCAGCTAACCTTGTACATTACGTAGTATTATGTTCATTAATAAGAGGAAAAGGAGAGATAGGGAAATTACGTAAACTTTTTAAGTTCCTATTTTTGCGTAAAAAAATGCAAAGAGGGAAATTAATTAATAATAGGGAAATTACGTATTATATGATTTGTAGATGTATTTAGTGATCGATGACTTCATGAGTCATGACTCGTTAGTCGTTACCACATCTTTATTATTGGAAGCATTTAAAATTTGCTCAAATTAAATATCTCGATTCTAATAAATGTTCTTACAATTACTTACCCATTCGTGTATTTTAAGTTTCTCCGGGTCCATTTCTTTAACCATCTCCTCTTTTCTCATGGCGTTGATAGTTTTAGGGCCCGTTTCGCGCTTGGCGAAATCATAGCCCTGACTGCCGAGTAAATCACCAAATACATCCGCTGATTTCTTAGGTTTCTCCTCCTGAGGTTTAGCAGAGTCAAAGTGGGCACGACTGTGAAAAATAAGTCTTATTAGTTGAATCTTCTCTTCTTCTCTCTGAAGTCGACTTATCAGTAATGGAGTATGGACACAAGACTCGCAATGTTTATCATTTACTCATTAGGATTTTGAAAATATTAACATTATTAAAGTACCTATTTTACTCATTATATAAATAAATTGATATTGTTAAATCAACTTATCATTATATTTTGCTTTCTAAAAAAAATATCCACAGAACACTGAATATAAATTATGACCTCCTTTTTTGGAAGTCGGTTAAAAAATAGACAGTAGCTCGCCAAAATGGCCGCCCCCTTTTGACAACTAACAATATTATTATCATATTGTCATTACTCATTGCTTGTAACCTAAAAGTGGAGGGGGGCTGATTGCTGGCTACCCCCTTCGTAATATTATGTAGTTGTCATTAGTCATAGTCTCGCTAGTATCGTTTACCTGTAGTCAGGTCCGGGCTGGTGTGCTGGCGAGCGCGCGGGCGTGCCGGCGGCGGAGTGCGGCGTGTGCGCGGGGGAGGCGCGCGGCGAGGGGCGGGGGGAGGGGCCGAGCGGCTCGCCCAGCAGCTCGGCGAACGGATCACGCCGCTCGCTTGCTAAGTCGGCTGCTCGTGCTGTAATATGCACGATGTTAAGTATGATTCTAAGCTTCTTTTGAATTACAGAATAAAAAAGAGGGAATAAAAAACAGATAATTTAAAAAGCTATGCTTTTTAATGTTATAAACCCTTCTTAAAATAATAAAAGCCATTGACGTCTAGAAGATTGTCATATTATCTCATCGAAGATTTTCGATCGTAGTGATAGTTTAAAACACTCTTGTGCGCAAATACGAACGCACGCACCTATGCCAAATAGTTTTTCAAACGCATATAATACCTATGTGCTTATTTACGTCCGCAAACTATACGAAAAACGGATACTATTACAGCAACAACACAGTAAAATACTATAGTTAGCATCATACTCACTTTCTTCTTTAGCAGGCTGCGGCGCTTGGGGCGTAAGTAGCGGCTCCTGTTTGGGGAGCGGATCGTTCAGGCCGAACGGATCGAAGTTGATATCGCTCGAGTTAACGTTGCCCGGGGCAGGCGGCGCGGGGAGGTCGCCGAATATTGGTTCCGATGGGAACGGCTGTTCGAGCACCTTTAGAGTGTCAGCATTATACATCTTATAATATCAAGTGTTGTGTCGTCGAATGCGGTGCTTTGACAGAATGACGGACAGGAATGGAAGTGAAAGACGCATTAGAGCCTGTCCACACGGCGCGTTGCGTCAGCGTTGCGTCGACGCGGCGCTGCCGTTTGACGCATAGCCAGACGCATAGTCGGCCACACGGGCGCTGCGTCATTGCAGCGTTATTACAAAGCAGTCTTAGCGTCAACACTCCCTCCCGCTTCGTCTCGGGGGCTGCTGTCCGTCATGTGTGCGTTGCGCACTGCTGTCACGACACAGCGCGCCGTGTAAACACTTTGGTCATTTGTATGTAAAACAACGCAACGGCAGCGCTGCGTCGACGCAACGCGCCGTGTGGACAGGCTCTTACTGTCACCATCTTTTATTGTGTTGACGTGGGTCACCGCAACGCATACGTAGTGTAATATTTTTTAGTTCAATGTTATTCTTCTCTTTAGAAATACAAATTTTAAAACACGACTAACGTAAATGTTGCTGAATGATAATGAGAATTTAATTTTTAAATACTATCACAATGAAGGAATCAATTTATTTATTTACAACCTTATATCCAACAGAACACCTATAAATAAACGGTTTTTTAGTCAATTACCTGCGGGTTATCAGCGACCTGTCCGCCGCTTAGGAAGTCGCCGAACGTATCATCCTTAACTTTCTCCATCATGCCGAAGAAATCGAAGGAATCTTGATTCTTGAGCTTCTCGGCCGGTTTCGTTTCCGGTTGCGGTGTGGCGGACGGTTTCGCCGCGCCGAGGTTAAGGAAGTCGGCAGTGTCCGGTTGCGGTTGCGGTGCAGGTTGCGGTTGCGGCGCAATCTGCGGGGGCGGTGGGCGGTGCGGAGTGGGCGGGGCCGGCCGGGACGGCGGACGCTTCTCTTCTTTTGGCGGATATTCCGCGGTTACTGAAGATTTTTTATTAAAATTAGTTATTTGATTTTAAATAAAAAATAATGATTTAGAGATATAATATTTATCCAAATCATTAACTTTTATGTTGATATAACCGAGGTAGTAATCTGAATTGTCGGCCCCATGCATAAAATAATGCTTTTGTATGATGTGACTAATGTGATGAAAGGTCAAGTAAAGACCCCAGACGATCATTTTATTGTGCAATATCATTGAATAATATTGTTGAACAATTTATTAGACAAAAAGATTAAAAGAGGGGCGCGTTTAATATCAACCTGAGACGGTCAATACGTGATATTGCACAATAAAATTGAGCGTCTAGGGGCTCGCTAAAATGTAAAGATGATAAGTAACAAGTGAGTAAAAATATGATAATGCTATGACTGTTACATAAATATACTACTACTTGTATGTACATTGTTGTACATTGTACATACATATTATGTGTAAACTACATGATCCTCTATTTTCTAACACACTACACGCTACATTACATACTTGTTGGCGGTACGGGCGGGTTTCTTCGGATATTAGCTGCATAACGACAATATAATGTTATATACCTAATAATATATTACTACTAATACCATAAATAAAATAAATAAATTTTTGAAGAAATATTTAGTTCTCAATACTAAAGTATTATTTATTTGTATAGCATATTCATTTTTCTAGCCTGACAAACAATATTAACGTCGACTATACTGGTGTCTCTTACATTTCGGAGGAAAATAAAAAGTACATAATACTTAATCATTTTCAAGGCCAGTCCTTGAAAATGTACCTCCTACAATTTATATCCTACTAGATAACGTCCGTAACTCCGTTGCCCCAAAATTCGTTTAAGTATCGTGATTCGTGCAGGAACCGTACATTTTTTCGGGATAAAAAGTATCCTATGTCCTTTCCCGGGACTCAAAGTATCTCCATACCCAGAAAATTCGGTTTAGCTTGAAGAGGTTACAGACAGACAGACTTTCGCATTTTAATATTAGTATGGATTTGTTGCCTTTCATAAACAGCAGTACTGACCAAAGTTATCAATAGTCTCATCTCTCTCCAGTGTAGTAGAGAACAGCACGTCTGGGGTCCGCACGGGGTACGAGTGGTCCTCCTCCCACAGGTCGCTGCGCGGTTTGCGTCGCTCGCCGTTCTGGACCACCAGGCTTATCACCACCGACACGTTCGACGAGAAGTGGTCGTTCACTGGTCCCGACTCGTCTATGCCGTCAATCTCTAACCTGTATGATACAAGGAAAAAAATCATTCATTAATTCTTAAGCCGTGTAGAGAACATTGCAAAATAAATTGTCAACGCAGCAGCTGGCAACGTCGCGCGCTGTTATGCAACGTACAGTCTTGCCGAGCATGTTTCGCCAGCTGGCTACGTCGCTCGCTGCTATGCGACGGTGTCGAGCATGTTGCCGATTGCGCCAGCTGGCAACATCGCGCGGTACTCTGCGACGTTGCTGAGCAAAACGTGCAGTTTTGCTATAAAATATTACCTAGTGGAGTCCCAGTTTTAGTTTTTTTTACAATTATAATAACAAAATATTGGCTCTGTGTAACGGTAACGTCATCAGTCACGTGTCGCACTACGTCACCTGGTGAACTTGACGGCGTGCTGGTCGTACTGCAGGAAGCCGGTGTGGAAGGCGACGGAGAGCATGGGCACGCGCTGCGGCCGGCCTAGCTGCTGGCGCGCGTGGTAAACCGCTATGGTGACGTCGCCCACTACTGTGCTGTCTAGCGGTAGTGTCACCTGAGGTGCAGAAGAAACTTGAGCATCTAGCACAAAACTTTTGACGTGCCAACGTCTAATAACTCTACACCACGGGCTGCATACAGGAAAAAGATGACGTCATTGTCCCGTTACGCTCATAACTCATTGTCGCGTTCCGCAAGCGAGAGCGCGGCACGAACGAGAGAGAGGCATGATCGGCTCGTAATGTTTCGGCGACTGTAATGTTTGACGTTGTCACGTCAATCTACCGTCCGTAAACTGAATTTATAGATAACCAATTTTTTATAGAACAGAATAGAAAACGTTTATTTGCACAAGAAATTATGCTGACTGCAAGCAATCAGCGCTGATCTTCCGCTGAGCCGACATTTTTATGTCACTTGAGAAGTTGAGAGTGGAACGAATTTCAATAGGCAACAGCTTTATTCATGTCCGGTTTCTAAAGTATTCGACAGGAGTTTATTTACTAACTAGCGTTAGCGGCAACGCATATTATGCACTTGAAATATTCACGAAATACTCAGTTGGATTTGTACTTCAAAAATTAATAATAAAATTTAAATAAATTAAATAATTAAGGGGGTTCCCATACAAAAAACACAATTTCCAGCCTATTTTTGCTATTGTGGTACAGAACTCATCGTGCGCGAGTCTCTCGCACTTGGCCGATTTTTTACAATGTAACACAAGTCACAACACATAATAACATGAAAAAAGCGGCCAAGTGCGAGTTGGACTCGCCCATGGAGGGTTCCGCAGCAGCAATAAGGTTAATTTTTATGAAATTATATTATTTTTGATTTATTTTTATATTTCAGTCGATTTAATGAAATTTAGATTAAGGTTTACTATTTATGACGTATAAAAAAAACTACTGGCTAGATCTCGTTCAAACCAATTTTCGTTGGTAGTTTTTATAGTAATATACATCATATATTTTTTTTAGAATTATCATGCCTCTACTTTAGAAATTAGAGGGGGGGGGACACACATTTTTCCACTTTGGAAGAGTCTCTCTCGCAAACTATTCAGGTTAGAAAAAAATGATATGAGAAACCTCAATATGATTTTTGGAGACCTATCCATAGATACCACACACGCATAGGTTAGATGAAAAAAAAATTTTTTTTGTTTCATTAAGGTTTACTATTTATGACGTATAAAAAAAACTACTGGCTAGATCTCGTTCAAACCAATTTTCGTTGGTAGTTTTTATAGTAATATACATCATATATATTTTTTAGAATTATCATGCCTCTACTTTAGAAATTAGAGGGGGGGGGACACACATTTTTCCACTTTGGAAGAGTCTCTCTCGCAAACTATTCAGGTTAGAAAAAAATGATATGAGAAACCTCAATATGATTTTTGGAGACCTATCCATAGATACCACACACGCATAGGTTAGATGAAAAAAAAATTTTTTTGTTTCAGTTGTACCTATGGGGACCCCTAAAATTTTTAATATTTTTTCCATTTTTGCTTTAAAATCTTAATGCGGTTCACGGACTACATCTACTTACCAAGTTTCAATAGTATAGCTCTAATAGTTTCGGAGAAAAGTGGCTGTGACATACGGACGGACGGACAGACAGACAGACAGACAGACAGACAGACATGACGAATCTATAAGGGTTCCTTTTTTGCCATTTTGGCTACGGAACCCTAAAAAGGTACAAAATGACAATAATTATAATTTACGAGCTCTTGCCCGCGGCTTCGCTCGCGTTAAGAAGTATTATTTTATACAAATTTTCATCCCCTATTATCCCCTATCCCCTAGGGGTGAGAATTTATCAAAACCCTTTCTTAGCGGATGCCTACGTCATAACATCTAGCTGCATGCCAAATTTTAGCCCGATCCGTCCAGTGGTTTGGGCTGTGCGTTGATAGATCACCATGTCAGTCAGTCACCTTTGAGTTTTATATATATAGAAGATAGAAGATAACTAATAAGAGGACTACGATACAATATTACCTTTCCCTCGGCCATGTTATACACGTGCAAGCTCTCGTAGCCTCTTATCGGTGGGGACACGACCCTGTCTTCGTTGTATACTTCTAGGTACGGCCTGCATCCATCCCTGCAGAGTATTTATGCAATCAGTTTTTTTTTTTCTAATGGTATAATGACAGAATATTTATAATTAAATTATGATTATGAGCCTATAAAGACGCTCGCTTAGAAAGTGTTATCTTATGTCGTAAATTTGCATACCTTGCTTTGGTAAATAGCGGTACTGGTTGTATGGTGATCGAGACTAGAGAAACAGGCCTGAAGTGTGGTAGGATGGGCACTGGCCTGAAAAAAAAAAATATTCGAGTGACTAGGGTTCACTTGCGCAGATTTGGTTAAAGTTAATACCGGGTTAAATAGTGTGTTATCTCTAATACATCCTTCATATATTTTACGAAAGAGATAACGTTTAATCCGGGGTTAACTTTAACCCAGATCTGCGCAAGTGGGCCTTAGTGTGTAGATTATTTGTAGAAAATTCGAACATTGCTCTATCTCAACCCATGACCTCGAATTGCCGAAATTGGGAGGAGGGAGCAATAAAAATATGTAACAGGTACATTACATATTATGTTGAAATATTAAACACAACTGGTTAAACAATTTTACGCTGACATTCTGAGGAGGTATTCTTGTGACATGTGTCCTGTACCCGGCCCCTCGTACAGATAACAGAATCGGTAAAACCTAGCACCTGTAGCTCTTCTTTTGCGAATGTCCATGGGCGACGGTAGTTGTCATCAGGTGGCCCGTTTGCTCGTTTGCCCCTTATTTTATAAAGAAAGCCCACACCTTATAATATTGCTGAGGTAGTATAAGTATCGCAGCTGGCTCGGCGGCAGGTTGATGGGTGTCCGCTTGACCGCGAATATCTGTAGCGCGTCCTCCGGCACCGACACCAGTTTAGAGTACAGCAGTAGCCCACACAGCAGCATACACGAGCGCGATTTGCCGTCCTAGAAAGTTTTATATTTTACTGTCTGTTTCTATTCATTAAACATTTATTATTATTGTTATTGTTAGGTGGCTGCTGTTTGTTGTTGGCTGGAAAGTTGTCAACTGCAAGATGCGGTCCGTCTATGGCCGGCGTAAGACTGCATTATATAGTTTAGGTTGATGTATAGTTTGTGTAAACACTGATTTTAAGCGGGTAAGCATTGGCCTCACTTTATGTTTTATGTCAAAAACTACAGCAAACGACAAGTTACATGCTGTATTTTTTCAAGTTTAATATGTTATAATAAACGTTGATTTATATAAAAGTGAAGCGCTCCGTGACCTTCAATGAAAGATAACCAAGATTTTTTACGAATTACTAAACTTTTTTTGCAAAATAATTAGCGTAACACGGCGCGAGGAGCGGCGCGCGGCGCTCGTCCGGCCACACCCCCGCGTCAGCTACGAGTTGGCGGCGCGGAAAGCGGGCGCGCGTGTCCTAACCTCATAATAAGTAGAATATAAACAAACAGACATACCTGGCAGGCAATAACTAGTGCGCTCTTATCATCTTTAGCCAGGTACTGGTACATGTGCTGTAGGAACGCGTAGCACGGCGCGAGGAGCGGCGCGCGGCGCTCGTCAGGCCACACCCCCGCGTCAGCTACGAGTTGGCGGCGCGGAAAGCGGGCGCGCGTGTCCGTTGCGTACACGCAGTACGCTCCGCCCGGGTGATGGCTCTCGAGGTATAGCTGAAATGTATTAAATAATTACTATGGTGTTGTAATTTTAAAAATGAATATTCTCATTTCTATCTTCGTTGATTTATCCGTTGATTTTATTTTAAAATATTCGTTCTTGATTAGTTAAAGTTCCTATATTTTGTATCTCTAACTGGCACGTCTAGCTGCGGTGTCTTGACAGGTGCGTGATACCAATTTTCTTGAGCGCGATAAGAGAGAAGTAGCCATCCATGCTCATGTTGCAAAACATTAATAAAACAGTAGGTAATTTTTAATTTTACGAGTCCGAACTTGCAATTAATATTGACTTATTGGAATACGATACTTACTTTAACATCTTCAATGTGATTCGTTTTATAAGCACTCTCCAACAACTCTGACGGGTACGACATCACAACCACTCTGCTGGTAATGTAACTAATGTCCAAATCGGCTCGAGCTATGGACCTATAACATTTGAATTATATTAATATTTTTCGGCATAACCCTAATCCGGAGATGCATCTATACTAATATAATTGTACTGTAAATGTACAAGTTAGAAGCCGGCTACATAAAGCGACAGCAGACGACGTGTCGTCGCGACACTACTGATTTCTATGTATTTCTATGAATAAGTATCGCTAGCTTCGTATCGCTAGCTGCGGAGGATATTTCATAGAAATACATACAAACCAGTAGTGTCGCTGCGACACGTCGTCGGCGGTTGCTTCATGTCGTCCGCTGCCAACTGGCACCTTTATTTATCTAAGAAATTGATTTATAGGTAGATGGCGGATCTACATAATTTGATCGGTCTATGTCAAGCCCAGTCGACAAATAAGTAATAACGTTATATTGACATAACCCGACGAAATGACGCATAATAAATACTCACTGCTGAACAGTTTGCATGACTTTAGACGAGGTATCCTTCAAGTTTTTTAGGAAACTGCCGGCGCCATCTTTGATTGAGGAGAACAGTCCGCCCGATGCGGGCGCGGCGTACTGCGGCGCGTGCGGCGCGGGGGCGGGGCGCGGCGGCGGGGGGCGCGCGGGCTCCGGCGGCCGCGGATTGGCCGTCTCTTGGATATTCGAACCGTTGTTCGCTGAAATAAACATGTTGGTGAGTCCTTTATTGTTATTATTTTTAAGTTCTCGTAGTAAGCGTCAGTGCGTCTGTCGCTACATTATGCTATTGCTTTGAAAATGTAGTTTAAACATATCACTTACGTATACATGTCACTCGTTTTAATAAAAAGAGCGCGAAAAAGTTGTGAGCTAATGGTAACTGGACCTGACTCGTTTGAAAGAGGATTTAATCTTATAGTTCTTGTGTATTTTAATTGTGTTTCCATCTTTGAATTATTAACTTACCTAGCCCTATTAGCAGGACCTTCTAATCAGAACTATCTAGACTCTATATTCTAGAAGATAATAATTATTACTTAATAATTGATAAGTATCTGCTATTATTAGTTCTAGCAATTTTACATACAATTTTTAAACACTTTTTCTTTAACTACTGAAATAAAACTTCCGCTGCTTCTAGGATTTAAGCCTATATTTTTATCATCCATTTCAATTAAGTAGAGCTTAATATTAACTTCAAAATTAAAATTTTCTTTGTTTAGGATACATAATATGTGATTCTAAATTGAAACTGTTTACTCATGTAAATAATCTTGTTCAGTATTGGTTTGCCGAGTGTAATATTATTACAGAACTCAAAAATGTTTATCTAAGCAATGAGTAATAATTTTTATCAAACTTAACACGACTTAAAAGCAAAGAATTAGGTACTAATTATAAATTTTTTTGAAATAAAAAGAAAACAAAATATAATTAAGATAAAATTTATTGGTAATTGAAGTAATATATTTTGTCTTACAGCATAGGTAAACTTATTTAAGTATAACAAACATACTTTCGTATAACTATTAATTACGTAACAAAATTAAAATACTTTTAAAAGATGCTTCTTTTATTATAAGAAATCTAGGCTTCTATATTTATTCTCATATTGTTCTTTTTGTTTTTTAAACTAAAAGAAAAACTTAGACCTAATAAATAAGTAATATTGCTTCGTAGAAGTTCGTAGGTGGTAAGAGTCTACTCAGAGTTAAGGGTCTCAATAAATATTAATTTAGAATTGAGTAAAATCACGTACTTTTTAATTAGATTGGATCACGGATTATATTTCAATTCCTGACATCATTAAACTACATACAATTATTATTTTTTCAGATGAAACAGATGTTTGTTTGATGAAATATAGCACCAAAAATAATAAGATAAGAATGATAATAATTATTATGCTCAATTATAATATTCACCTAACATACTAAAAACAAAAAGCTATTTTAACTTATACATATAATATATTTGTATCAAATGCTGATGCTCGAGATAGGATTAGTAAAAAGAACTAAATATAATGCTTTAACATCAGCAAAAATATTACACTTATCACTTATCAGTAAAAATATTACACACTGTTTATACAGACGTTATTGTTTTAGAATGGTTCGTCTGATACGTCATAGAAGCCGCTTGACAGACAAAAACAAAGCACTATCCCTTTACTAATAATAAAATAATTAGCCAAGTGCGAGTCAGACTCGCGCACGAAGGGTTCCGTACTGTCATAGAGCAAAAAAAGGGCAAAAATTGTGTTTTTTAAGAGCCCCCCTTAAATATTTATTTTATTATTGATTATTAATTATAACACATATTATTATTATGAAGATTTTGTAAAAATTTAAAGTGTCTACATGTTTGTGATGTCCATTATTGATATCGAGCAAAAAAGGCCAAAAAATCACGTTTGTTGTATGTGAGCCCCCCTTAAATATTTAAAATATTTTAGTATTTGTTATAGCGGTAATTGCAATACACAATCTGTGAAAATTTCATAAGTCTTGCTATAGCGGTTATTGAGATACAGCCTGGAGACAGACAGACAGACGGACAGACATCGAAGTCTCAGTAATAGGGTCCCGTTTTTACCCTTTGGGTACGAACCCTAAGAAAATTTATACGGCACGGCGGTTACTATGAAAGGGCTCATAATAGAGAAAGATAGCAGACCTTTAATACTTAATTAATGGTTAAACACTGCGTAAATATTAAATTAGTAAAAATTACTAATTTAATATTTACGCAGTTTAAATTACTAATTTAATATTTATTGCTATAACGTTTGCATAAACAATTTGGATATTTTTATTTGTAAGAGGATAATATTATTACATCTTTAACTTTGGAAAATAAAGCCAATCACAGCGTTTTAACTTTTGGAATGTTAGTTGTCATACATCACAGATTACTTTAGGAAGAATCTTAAAACTTATGTTATTTTCGGATAAAACAAATCTTAAACAATAAAAACAACTTTAACAAAATTAAATGGTATTAACATTTTAGAAGCAATGGTAATTTTTAGAAACTTTTTATCAAAGAGTGTAACTTGCTATAATACTTTTATGTTCAAGGGTTATTTTTTGCACTTATAGCATAACAATATTTAATAAGTAAAATGAAAATAATTTTAATTGAAAAATATTAGTTTGGAGAAAAGCAATTATTAAATCGTTTAAAAACATCGTTCCATTTGAAGACTTACTTGGCTATGGTGTTTTTTTCTTGAAGATTTCTTAAGACCGTAAGTCTTATTTGGCTCGTAAGTCTTATTAAAAATGTATACAGTACATAAACAGACTATAGTATTATAGTTTTGTATACTTTATTAAAGTTTGGTAGTAATAATTATTATTATATCGTCATTCTTATTTTATAAGTACGTATAATTCTGGATATAAAATGTCTAGAAATGTTGATGAAAGTTATCATGCAAGTCACCTTATTCTATTATTGTCGTCTAAAGTATTCTAACATTACACTATTTTTAATAACTTATATAGTTGTAACAATAGAAAGCCAACAAAAAAAAATAAACATAAATGCGTCACGCTTTATCTCAACTTTATCTAAAGTATCAAAACTTGTTTTTACATATTATATATTCTAAGTTTGAGCGATAGAATATTTACAAAAATCTTTGAACATTAACAAAGTTAAAAAAAAGTAAAATGAAAAGGCATAAGTATCTTGCACAAATTTAAATTGAATGTGATACGCGGTTTAGCAGCCACAGCGCAAGATAACAAGCAACTGTTGTATACTCAGACCAAATAAAAACTCAAGACAGAGCGCTGCGAACAACAAAGTGAAGCCGATCGAAAGTACGCCAGCTGTGTATGTACACGCTTACGCCCACATACGCAAAACGAAAGTACGCCAGTTTTCGTCGTACATATCGCGACTTGTGATTTTAGAAAATAATTTGTAAACACTTTAAAATGCCGAGCTGTGTTGTGAAAGGGTGTAAATATTATATTATATTTATTTCATTGATTTTAGGGTAAGTAATTTGAATAACATTGCAAGTTGCAACACTAGCCCGCGCAGTGCGCGGCGGCGTGCACACATGCTTAAAAAACCTGCTTCACTCGCGTTGTTCGCAGCGCTCTGTCTTGAGTTTTTATTTGGTCTGAGGTTGTATAATATAAATAACGCCGCGACCGCGCCACTGCACTGTTTAAATTAAATAAATCATTACAATATATTATATTTATATTGTAATATACTGTAATCTTGCGGTCTAGCCGCCAAACCGCACGTTCGGACGAATATAAATCTGACCATAAACAATTAAAATTACAGTTAATTTCTAGTCATATAAAATGCGCGACGCATTTCTGTTGTAAATAAATAAAAACAATACTCATCATTGCGAGCATGTCCGACATTCTAGCAAGCATAGTGCGGTGAGTCCAAGAGTTCATGCGCCAAGGGTCATTTAAACGAGAAAACTATCGGGCACCCGAAAAAGTTGAAAACACCTAAAATGAAAAAGAAAAGGTGATATGAATGTGTCAGTGGACAATGGATACGAAACTTCATGCCTTTAGCGTTACATTAGACCTGCACAAAAGTAACTAAATTAAATATGTATTTTAGTATTTTATAACTTTAAAAGCTTATAACTTTAAAAACTAGAAGATAAACGAGAAATCTCTCGGTTCGTAAGTGCATACGCGCACGTTCTTAACATACGCGCTCTACATACACGTACGCACTATTGAAGGAGGGATGAGTATCTTGTGCGCGCTTGAGCGTTTATAGTGTATTTGTAATGTCGAACCCGAGTAATTAAATTATTTTAAAAAATCTAAATATATAGCCTGTCAAGAAAGTCATGACAGGCGGGAAAATTTTCTAAACCTAATCACGCTTAAAGGCCGTCACAGACTTAGCTATAATATATATTATTAATATACCGTACTAAACACACAAGAGACCAGAAATGGAGTGTGTGGTCACGCGAAAATTGTATAGAAAATATATATTAATATGCCTAGCTATAAATATATTAATATATATTATAGCTAAGTCTGTGACGGCCTTAAAATGTGACTTTTTTTCTTTGTATTTTCACAGAGAACGCTTATTACATTTTAAATATTGTCATCTTGCACATTTTTATCTCGAATTAATGAAGTTCTCATATTTTTTATTTCATTTAAAAATTTTCCCGCCTGTCATGACTTTCTTGACAGACCATACGTAGGTAACGAGTAAAATCGATTTTCGTCAAGTTGCAGAGCCCAATAGATTGTGTTCGATACTGGTCACTGGAGGAGTTGAGGTGTGATGTATAAAAATTGAAAAAATAATAAAAATAAAGGCATGAAATTTCACATAAGAAAGATTACAAAACATGCAATGAAATTAAGCTCTAAAAGTAACAAGCTAATACATTATTATAAGTTCCTATTGGATACTGTAGTCGCATGCAATTACGAATATGATCCGCGATTTTGAAATGAACTTATATTTTATAGGATGTACCAAAACAAAGTGATAATACTTTAGGGTGTGTACATATTAGTTCCCTGCTGAATGTAGCAGCGCTGGTAGCGTAACTTTTTTTTATATGGGCAATAATTTTTGTGGCCTTAAAGTCCTACTTGCTTCAGTAATTCCAAGACTTTTGTGAAACATCAAATAACCAAGTGAGATAAATGATAATAAGACAGAGAGCAATTCTCACATAACAAAAAATACGGTTAATAAGATCAGCCTCAACCAAAAGAGAGACAAACAGACACATAATAGTTTAGCGATGTTAGTGGCGGCGGAAAAGGAAGATCTTCCGACCGAGCGAGATAGCATGCTCGGTCAGGCCGAAGCCCACTGACGTCATTTCAGACGTTCGCGTTGTTTAAAATATCTTCTCTTGCCGTTCTCCGAAACTTCGATAGCGCGTTGCAGGATTGCTAGGTGAATTGTGGGTACCGCCACAATAGTTTTACTAATAATAAATTATGTTTTGATTTTCACATTTAGGTTTAAGACATTTATTCTCATAAGAATTACAACAATTCACTTACATGAGAAAGACAATAAAGTAAAGAGATACAAACAAAATATGTACTTAGTAAACATTACAAAATTACATCGAGCGAGCTTTTAAGTAAATTAATAATTATAAAATTAGCAATTCATAAATGTAAACAAAGAAAAAATATATCAATACAATTGAGGGTACTTTTATAATCGATGTCACAGTATGAGTGGTTGCAGTAGACTATCCTCATACTAGACCGTTACGATTCCGAAATTCGTGCACATTAGGGTGAATTCCGGTAGCTCAAATTTAGCAGACAATTTAATTTAACAAATTTTAAGGCAACACAGTATCACAAGCATGCAAAATCGCCTTTTCATTACGGTTAATTTTAATGTAGAATTAAGTTAAGTTTTAATTAGAATGTATGGATGAGTCGAGTCAACATACTGTGTAATACTGTGGCTTGCAAAAACAAGTTGAACAATACATCGTGTACAATGATATAAAGTTTCTCCGACTAGATATGACACTTAAGTTTGTAGGTTTGATGAGTAATGCATGTGATTTAGGAGGTCACTTGTTTTAATTATTTACCGACTTCAAAAAATGAGGTTATCAATTTAACTCGTATTTGTGTATATATTATGTATTTGTGATTGTTAAAATTGGCGATTTTCGTATATTATTGTGTTAGTGTTGTAGGGAGGTAGGAAAATATGATGTTTGTTCAGTTTTTTTTAAATATTGTAATATTGTGTTTTTTGTTCTTGTAGGTGATGTTTTAATAATTTTTTAAACGTGATTATACTTTTGGTTTCCTTAATCGATGTTGGTAAGTTATTGTATAGCTGTGCACTCTCGTACGTGACATTTCTCTTCCCATAGTTTGTTCTTGGTATCGGCAAATTTAAGTTATTAGCACTTCTTAACACTTTTGTTTGTATTCTTAACACATTTGGACAATGGATACCCAAATATGCATAATATCATACATACAGTATAAACTAGATAAAACTATTTTTCTTTTATAAGCCTCAAAATAGATTAAAATAAATGATAGACCTATATTTTAGGTAACACTTGAAGATAATGCAACAACATTAGGCCATTATTTTGGTAGGCATTTCAATATTCTGAATTTTGATTAATATGTATCCACTAAAATACTATTAATGTTATTGACCAAACAGAGATTAGTTTGTAACTATTAGCGTAAGATGACGATATTATAAGAAACACCATGAATATTAGGTTAAGGGCCTGTTTCACCACTTCCTGATAAGTGCCAAATAGGCTATCCACCAATTAACTTGACAGATCGAGTATGGAAAATCTGTCAAAAAAGTTGTGAACAGCCTATTCGGCACTTTATCAGGAAGTGGTAAAACAGGCCCTAAATGTATTATTGTGTTGGTAAGCGTTAGTAGAGTCGAACACAATACTGAAAGTTATTTACCGTGAAATCCAGTGATCCATCCTAATTAATTATTCACTTGTTAAAAAAAACACCAACCTTGATTAATGAGAATAATTTATTTTTCTCTTAATTAACAAGTTATAATAAAATATAGTGTGTTTCAGAAGGCGTTCCCCGCCAGATTTTCGTACACTAGGTCCCGTACAAATACAAACATTTATTCAACCGAGTATTTACTAATGTTGCCGTCTCTGTCTGAACATTGAAAAAGTCTCTCGACAGAAAAAGACAGCAACATTGACTCAGTTGCGTAAATATTTTTATTAGTAATGGGGTAGATGTGATGTATAAAATTACATAACTATCGTACTCGAAGTACGGTCAAACATTTAAGAATAGAATATGACTTCTTAAAATTAATCGTGGAATATGCTTCCCTCCATTTACCGCCAAAACAGGTAGCCGAGGACGATATACATAAAATTTTGCTAATTTTGAAAATAATCAGCTACCTATTGTGACAATAATTGAATACATTATATAACTTTTTTTAAGCCGACTAGTTATTATGCCAATGCAATGTGAAAAGCTGAAACATTTCGTGTGATAACCAAGCCCCAACTATTAGTGTGAATTAAAACATCGAACTAGAAAACTAAGCGCCTAAGAGCCTTATCACACTGGCGATTAGTGAGCGATTTGAAAGCGACGCGATTGCGCAGCGTGCACGCCGCGATGACGTCGCGATTGCGCGACGTGCACGCAGCTTGCCTTCCGCGTTTTGTACACTCAGTATCAAAATGGATTCTGACGAGGAAATACTACTGCTCAAACACTATCTACAAATGTCACATCTCTAGACGTGTACAAAATGGCGTCCACGCCGCGACGACGCTGTGCACGTCGCGCAACCGCGGCGTGCTCGCTGCGCAATCGCGTCGCTTTCAAATCGCTCGCTAATCGCCAGTGTGATAAGGCCCTAATATAATATTATTGGTGAATATAATTTATCGTTTTAATACTAATGTGGTATTGTCGAAGTTTTTGTTTTGGAATGTTTTCTTAATGACAATAATTTATATTTTTTTATGCTTTAGTAAAAAAATAATAGCTTAATCCCTACCACATTAAAGAGTAAACTTCACAACGTGTAAATAGATAGAAAAAATCTAGTAACAGCCACTTTGAGCCGTCGATTGTGATTTGTGATAAATCGTTCAAAATAATGGCACACAAGAAAAATAATAAACATATTTTGGTATATTTGAAATTATTCTCTACTTATTTATTATTGAGTAATGAGTATATTGCAATATTACTGTAATAAGTGTAGGCTTTTACTGAAATGTGACCCTATGGAATGATTTATATTGCCTTTGGGCAGCTTCTTAATTAGAAAAACCGATATAGTAAGGAATGTTTTGTGATATTATATTATGTGTAATACTTAAATCTAATAATAATAATAAATGACGTACATTTTATAAATGCACATTTTTTTTCTTTTTGGTAACATAATTTCAAAGTTTTTATAATATAACTTTTATGCCAATGGCCCTATATATTTAAGCTTCTACTCACCCCGCAGCATAGTTTAGTTTTTAACTTAAAGGATGCACAGGGACAGAGTCGGAATCGTAAAGCAAAGCACTTATAGTATATAGAATACATGAATAAAGTCAAATAAATGCTATACTACCTTCTCGTTTCGTTCAACAGTATCTCTTACCTTCATTGTTGAAAATCAATTGAGACAATCACAATTTTTTAAATTAAACTAAAAGAATTTACGTGAAAATCAAAATAATTTGAGTGTAAAAAGTTAAAAAAACTTGACCATTTTTAGCTCGAGAATACGCAACAGAATATAAATTGGATATGGACTGGAGACGTACGTACAACTGATACGGGCATCGCAAACGAATTTTCTAACGCGTTCATTTGTACTGTCGGTACTAGCACGTTTAAGATATGGTAGTGTAATATTTACTTGACTTTTTGTTACCTGGCGAGCTAGTGGCCACAGATTGTTCAACTTTTTTACGCTCAAATTTGAGTGGTTGCTTGAGGTTGATGTTGTTGGACTCCGCTATCGCCGCCAGCCGCTCCAGAATACTGCTTATCGTAAGGCGCATCTCGGGGTTCACTGTCAGACAACCATCTGCGGATAACACAAATAGTCTCATTAGAAAAAAAATTACAAATAAAAATCTTGTATAGTACAAGACTGGTCCAAACACAATGTGTATACTGTTATTGTTCTACTCGCCGGGTTAGTTTCCGAACCGGTGGTAGGCACCAGTATAGTCCCAACGTTCAGGGAACATTTGAAAAATTTATTCTGAATAAAAATATTGAGTTTGAGTTTGTGCATTTTACTATGATGTTGCTACTTGCTACCCAAGCTGTTGAAGTAAATTTAACAGGAAGCTATCATTTAAAAAATAAAACTTTTAGGCCCTTTAGGCCAAATGCCATTGATAAAAATTATAAATCATTAGAGCGGACCTCTACTAACTTTACTAGGTAAGTTATTTAAAATCAATGATGATTATAATAATAATAATGATTAACAATAGCCTATTTGTATGAGCCATAAGCATGTAGCATTCTTATGGAGAAATATGACGTGTCGAAATCCTCCTGTCCAGCTTTACTGTATTTTTTGCTTTTTGTGAGATAGAGCTTTGATGAGAGAATAAAAATAGAAACATTATCTCATAAATATTAGTATCTTAGAATTATACATAATATAGATTATTTAAAGTATGGATACTTACGTATTATTTCATGGAAGCACTTGTACTTTTGATCATTTGGGTTTAAATTGTAGTTTCCATTTAGGATAGCCAACTTCGCGGAATCTTCGAATGGATGTTGCATGAAGCATAAAGTGTACAATATACAACCTAGCGCCCACACATCAACCGCATGATCGATTTTCCGATTGTCCCAAGTATCCAACATTTCTGGGGCTCTATACATGGGAGTTGTGAATTGGGCCAACTGAAAATTGAAAAACATTATGTACACCTTGTAAACTCAATAACAGCAGACTGCAGAATGCAAGTGTTTTTGTATTATGTGAAAAAGCAAATTACATTCAGTTGTAAACAATGTATAATACAATTGAAATGTTGTTAAGTCAAAAATATGACCTTTGTAATCTAAGCATAATGCTAATATTTAGTTTTTATAAGACATAGAACTATTAACATACATTTTCTTCTAACATGTTTCTTTGGTTGGCGCTCCAGGATGGATTAGGTGCGAAAACATCAGTTGTAGCTGATCCAAAATCACATAGCTTAATTGTACCTGCAATTATTTTATCTCTTAGATCTGTTTATTTATTATATAACACCTAGTTCATGAAGTTCAGTTTATTCTTTAATAATGTTGCTAAAGAAAAACTGATAAAAAAATCTACTGTCTATAAAAAGGTATGTCACAAGCAGAAGCGGCGTAAGGCGTAGAGGCGGCGTAAGGCGTAGGCGGTGTGGGTGACCGACGCAAGGACAGCGCGTTTTTTTAGAATTTACGAGTATCAAAAAATTTTTCAGCAACATCAGTCTTCATGCATCATTCCATCAGGGGGCTTCGCCAAATATATTTTGCCCAAATAAAATTTAGGTCTTGCGCCGCCACTGGTCGCAAGTCATAAAACTATCTTTTTATTCAATTTATAAAAATTTTCATTTCATTTAATGCTGTCTACACCCCAAAGCCGCCGGCCCGGCGGCATAACCTCATTTTGAAACAAGCTTTGTCAAAATTGTTTCAAAATGAGGCCGCCGGCCGCAACCCGGCAGGTTACGCCGCCTGGCCGGCGGCTTTGGTGTGTAGACAGCTTAATACACCTAATACTACTGGCCAAATGATTCATTTCTATAATATAATAAAAATGCAAGTAAGGTAAAATGTAAATGTTTAACAATAAAACATAATATTAAACATAACCTTCTCCTTTAGGAAGTTAGTTAAAAATGCAATAGTAACATACAATTAGTACTGTAAATGGAAACAATTATATTATAGCATAATTGAGGATAAACAGGAAAGATATTGTTAGTTTAATAAAATAAATAATTACCTTCGTTGGATATTAAGAAATTTTCTAATTTGAGATCACGATGAGCTATCGGAGGCACTTGAGCGTGCATGTGCTGTACAGCTCTGCAAGTCTGATAGAATACTCTTAAAATAGTCGACAGCGGAAACGCCTGCCCCCTGTTCTGTAAGGCTTCCATCAGACTACCTCCGCTGCAGAGGTCAGTGAGCAACAAATATTCGCTCATGCCGTGTGAGGTCTTAGACTTATCAATAAACGAAGCGGCTATATATTTTATTACATTGGGGTGTCCAGACAGTTTTTTTAATATACTTATCTCTTGTATTATATTCTTATTGGCTTGCTCATCTGCAGCCATAAGTCTTTTTAAGGCATATTCAGTTCCAGTTGATACATCTTGAGCTACAAATACAAATGCAAACCCACCTGGAAGATAGACATAGTATATTAACAATGGGAATTGTCAACTATACATCATAATGCTGTGTTTCCACGTGCAAGCAAACTCGCAGAAGTCTTGCGTGAGTTTCTTGCAATATTGTTTACATTTCATACTAATTCCTGCAATAAATGTCATGCGAGAAGCTCGCTGATCAATGCTACACGAAACTAGATAGTATATCTGCGATGACCCGCAGGGAGAACTGTCTGAAAAGTTGTCATATGCACACCAATAATTCTTGATCGTGATCAAGTGAATAACAATTGAATATCTATAACATTCTGAATATTAATTTGATTTTCGGTTTTCTTGGGTGTTAATAATTTATTAAAGCTACTAACAAAGAGATCCTTACGCCCCCGAAAAATTAAACAATTAAGATTGATATCAAAATGTGATTCATATAATTAGTAAAATATATCAACTTACCCTCTGCTATGACCTTTTTAACTCTTAATTTCATGTTTCCTATTTCAACAAATTGACCAACGAAATCATTATCACTGCCTCCGTTGGCACCTCCAGAGCTGAAGTACCCCATTGCTGATTTAAACACACTCATGTTTCTACTTTTATATAATTTCGTTCGTCATCAAATAATGAATAAAATAAATACTCATAAGCACATTTTGATCTATGTTTTCATTGTAAATAAAATGAACTATTTAAATAGAAAAATTATAATAAAATTATGAAAATACGGATTCTCAATAGAAATCTGACCACAGATTAGAGTATTATAGAGTAGAATCTGACACTTGGCAGCAGGCAGACGGCAGTTCGCCACAGATTAGAGTATTATAGGGACCGTGCAGAGCGACGACACTGCCACAAGTGGCGAATAGCCGAAACTTTTACGAAAATTTTACTGTCAAGCTTTATTCAAGCTACGGAAAATTATAAGATTTCTTGAAAAATTTTAGTATTTTCAAGAATTGAAAATTGGAAAAAAGTTCTAATACATACAAGAAATATAAAGGCAAATCGAACGATGTAAAATTTTACTATTTTTCTGCCAAAGTATTCACATGCCTTTGCTTATTGAAAAACGAAAGAAATGGATAAAAGGCAGTAAAAACATACGTAAGTATTTAAAAAGTTCCATGAATGTTATGTGCAGACTCGTAAAAACACTGAATTTTGTGGATTATAACCGTAAATTCATTTTTTATGAAGACAATATGAACATAACCTATAACCGTTGCTTCTTTCAGTAAACATCCAAACTGGCTTCCATCTAAATTGATATACATACATAGGCACCGCTCATTTAATTGGCATAAAGTTGCATCAAAAGTAAGGATAATTTGGAGAAGTCCTGCCAGGAATTCAACACTGAGGATAGTATTGAACTTGAACCATCTTGTCAAAGTGTTGGTTCTCAAAAGGATGATTCTTCAAGTAGGAAAAAGATTAGTAATGCAGTCTTTGTGTGTTATTTAAGAATACATAAATGGTGTTTGCACTGATGAGGTCCAGACTGAAATTAGTTAAAAATAGTGACACAAAATTTGTGAAGATGGTATCGGTCGAATCGCAGAAGGTTGATGAAATAAAAGCATTTATTTTAGTGAACTTGTTTTATTTTATTAATCCACAAGCATTTTCAGTAAGATTATAAGTATTTTTGCATAGCTTCATTATTTTATTGCAATATTTATCAAGTTTTTACTTTCTATGCTGACGGATGCTATTAATTACTTTTTCAGATATTTTCTTAGTTAACTAGATAAGCTTTATACATTTTTCTTCTCTTCCGTTCTTTGTTTACGGGTAGAAAGTAGAAACGCTTAATATTATACTTAATATTTTAAAATTATACTTAATATTATAAATGCGAAAGTGTGTCTGTCTGTTAGCACTTCACGCCCAAACCGCTAAAACAATTTTGCTGAAATTCTGTACGGATTTACTTTGAGCCCCGGGAAAGGACATAGGATACTTTTTATCCCGGGAAAATGTACGGTTCTCGCGCGATAAATGATTTTTGGCGCAACGGAGTTGCGGGCGTCATCTAGTCTTTAACTTTAATACTTCGATCGCGGATTCTTGGAAATCTGTCGTTGTTCTCGCGGCCGCATGTGGCCACTTGGGAGTGTAGGTAAGTATTGAATCATTTTATAGTGTAAAACATAAAAAAACACTTATAAACTAGCCAGGGTCAAGGAGAATGCGAAGTCAAAGTCACTCACAAGTTACGTCTTTTACTCGCATCGTGGCGCTGCTGTCGAATTACGACGCCCTCTATAGTTTCTGCACGGTCCCTATGCAGTTCGCGACTCGCGTTCGACAATTAGTGATGTACCTACTAGAAGAATACGACTCGATTTTTTGCGCTAATCGAGACAAAATGAGGCACAAAAAGCAGGTGTGTATCAGCAATCCAGCGTACTTGTATAATAGAGATCAGTGGATTTGCGACATTTACGAATTGTCACTTGTCATTTGTCACCATTTGTCACCAATTTGTCAGACATGAGTATTGAGATTATTCTGTAAAAATAACAAAAATAAGGAAATTACACATTTTTAAATATAATTTTAAAGTATTCATAATAATAAATGTTGGTAGAAGCATACATTTGACCAGCAAAAACTAAAAGTATACCGTAACCTGTACAAGACATGATTGAATTTCACTATCAGTTTTCTTAGCGTAATGATGATCACAGGATGTATGTTATATGAAAAAAACTGCCTAATAATCCCGAGCATTTACCAAAGCATAATTTTCATTCCTCGTTATTTTGCTTTAAGTTATATTAATAAGGTAAGAAAAAGTTATTTGACATTCTACCTAGCTTTATTTTTTACCATTCGATGTCTAATATCAACAAGAAATCACCGATATTCCCGAAGTAATTTACTTTGGTTGGCATATATTTACTGTGGAAGATGATTGAGTAAATTATATATCTGGTTATTAAGCCATTCCAACTGTTTGTAGTAGTCTAAATAAACAAGTCTTATACATTAATCTTTGAAGGTGCTTGAAAGTTTTAGTTTAAAATATTGAGTATTCAATTCAATTCAATTCAATTTATTTATTTGCAAAATGTGTGTTAGTAAAGATGTTAGAAGATTTCACAATGGTGGTTTCACACATTTGCCCAAATGGGCACGCAAATGTTTAGTTGATAAACTATACCTAATCTATGCTACAATATAAAATTTGAAATATATAATAATATTATTATAAATATCTACTCTTACAATCTTAGCAAAGTATTATTAATTATATTCCAGATGTGCTGTACCTATTTAAGAAGCTAATAATAATTTGTACATGGTTCATATTATTACCAATTGTCAACAATAATAATTAATTAGACATAACAAAATCTATTCTATTGATATTCATGTTCACTATTCAATTATATTTAATGGAAAATTATTATTATTATTATTTACAAGTCTAATTATAATGTCAGGGAAAGGATTTTATTATGTCAATAGTCAATTTACAATTATTATTATCAAATAAGATTATTTTAATGTCATACAATTTGTTAGAAAATATTATCGTTCAAAAAGTCATTCACAGTATAATAGCATTTATCAATTAAAAATTTTTTTAGATTTCTTTTAAACATATTTATGTTGTCAATTCTTTTTATGTCCGTAGGCAATCTATTATAAATTAATGTTACCATGCCTAGTACTCCCTTTTGCATAAATGTTGTATTACGAGTTATAGTCCCCACTCTTTTAAGTCTGTTGCTTTTAAGTTTTGGGAATATATTTATATTGGTTTTAACTAATAAGGCGCATTCAAGTATATACATACTTGCAAGAGGGAGTATATTATATTTTTTAAAGTATGGTACACAACTTTCATTCTGTTTTAAACGAAAAACGGCTCTAAGACATCTTTTTTGTGCTTTAAAAACAAGTTCCTTATTGGATGAATTACCCCAAAAGACAACACCATATCTCAGAGAAGACATCACATAGGCATTAAAAGCCATTAAAACAGATGATGTATGTGAGACATTATTAAGCATATAAAGAACGTATGAATATTGATGCAGTTTCTTACACAATGAGTCACAATGAGCTTTCCAGTTAAGTTTGTCATCTAATGTAATACCTAAAAATTTTGTCGTTTGAGTATCTTCTATCGGAATGTCTTGATATTCTATTTTTAATTTGACTTTATTTGTACGTTGATGAAATTGAATCATTTTAGTTTTTTCCAAATTTATAATAAGATCGTTACTTTGAATCCATTGTATAATTTTTTTAATGTTTTCATTTATATGTTCTTCAAAATTTTTATTGATTTGTTCAAAAATAGCTGTACTGTCATCGGCAAACAAAATCATAGGATCCCTTATAGCTCTAGGTAGGTCATTAATATATATTAAGAATAAAAGTGGTCCTAACACACTGCCCTGCGGGACACCGCAGGTAACAGTTCTGTATTTAGATTTAAAATGTGTCTCTGTATGTGTTCTTGGACAGATATTTACTATTTCTGTCTGTTGCTTTCGATCCGTAAGATAAGATTTTATAAGTTCTAAGGCTACACCTCGTATACCACAACGTATGAGTATGTAAATTACTTAGTTGTTAAGTAATTCTAAATTACTACTTAATAGCATCATTATCATTAATTTTTATATGACGGATTAAAAGCATAGACACAAAAACCAAAGGACGCCGAGACGAGCAAAGCGAAGCGCAAGGGTACTACCTACCTTTTCTCGAAGTGGTTCGCCGTTTTTTCGAACCTTTATAGAATTGGTTTCCGTTATAGCAGATAGTTCATATTTGCAGGATATTATGTCATCAATAGACTCATTAAGCATACAAAGTCTCAATTGAATAGCTCTAATACTTTAGATTTTATAGATATCTAAAATACGCCGATTTTGTCACTGACACACTGATGGTAATCAAAATGTTTGGCTACTTCCTGAAGTGCTAGAAATCTGAAATTTGGTATGTAATCTAAGTTTAAGATACAACCAACAAAAAAATTCATAAACTTGTAATTTTTGGCCCCCATCCCCTAAAATAAGGGGGGGTGGATTGATTTCCGTTATAGCAAATAGTTCATATTTTCACGATATTATGTCATCAATAGACTCATTAAGCATACAAAGTCTCAATTGAATAGCTCTTACACTTTAGATTTTATAGATATCTAAAATACGCCGATTTCGTCACTGACACACTGATGGTAATCAAAATGTTTGGCTACTTCCTGAAGTGCTAGAAAGCTGAAATTTGGTATGTAATCTAAGTTTAAGATACAACTAACAAAAAAATTCATAAACTTGTAATTTTTGGCCCCCATCCCCTAAAATAGGGGGGGTGGAATTTGACCCTCAAAGACTTGGTTTTCGATGTACCAGACAGTTTATATTCTCAGGATATGATGTCAATAATAGACTTATTAAACATACAAAGTCTCAATTGAATAGGTCTAATACTTTAGATTTTATTGATATCTAAATACGCCGAAATTTGGTTATACGCCGTAAAATAAGTTTAGTAATAGAAGTTTAAATATGAGACTTTCACCAATTTTATGAATTAGGATATGAAAGTTTACACGGGGCTGTAGACAGTAACAACCAATTAATAAAATAAAATAAAAACACTAAAAAGATACTCTAGCAAGTAGCAACTTACAAAAAGGACTGAAATCCCAACAAAAACATTTCATGTAAAAATATGTTGCCTCGACGACCATTTGTTGGGATTGTGTACATATATTATAAAGAGAAAGTAGAAATACCAAAATCCTTTATTTACACTTTGATAATGTTTACACTATACACAAAATACTGTATTATTTGTATTGTCACACAATGTGGTAATTTGTATATATTTTTTGTCTATAAAGCATGAGAGAAATGTATAGTTTCATATTTGCTCTACAAACTTTGACCTATAGAATCACAATCTCCAGCAAGGGAAATATTTCTTTAAAGTTATAAACATACTTTTTAATAGAAGTAACTTTAGTTTGTTTGAATGTTTTATCATGTTTTAAATATTAAATTGTGATTAATTGTGTTTGCTTAAAGAAAGGTTTATACCAAGTTATCATTGCCGTACCATCAAAAGTCCATGCCTAACATGAAATTTGAGTTATTTCTATTTTTATAAAACATTATTTTATAAAATATGCAAAAAACACAATTTTTGGCATATATTTTTGCTCTATAACGATACGCCGCCGTACGGGACCCTTCATGCGCGAGTCAGACTCGCACTAAGCCTATTTTTTTTAAAGTAGCTCGCTCTTTATTTGTAATAAGTAATAACTATTAAGTAATAGTACACAAATAAGTCAAATATTATAAATTTGCACATATACAGAAATGTAAATACTTATCGAAATTCTTAAACCCTTGTAGTGAATTTGCCCAAATAGTCCTGTAGTTATTTTGCCCAAATAACTACAGGACTTGTTTACTGATTACTTTAGTTTGATAACTCTAGCCTAGAGATCGTCGTTTGTTACGTAAATGTGATACTGGTGTTTTGCTGAATCAGGCACACACTGCACGAGTTACGATAGCAGTTGCTTTTACGCGCGCTCCCAACGTCGCGGTCCGAAAGTGTTAAGAATTCGCTCCCGAAAATACGGCGTTTTTGAGTCAGTCAGAAATTGGATTGCAGTTTTATTGGTGTTGTTAAATCGAGAAATGTTATGGTTGTGCTAAGTGAAAATGTGATTATATCAAGTTATAAACTTGATTGTAGGTATTTTTGGTGTAAAATTATATATAAAAATTGCATTTATTACATACTACCTAGTGTTAGGTATTATATTTTGTGAGTTCGTGACTCAACAAATGCTGACGTCGCAAAAAAATTTGGAATTCCCGCGACGCGAGCTCTGCTACGAAAGTTAATAGTATAACATTATTATTTATTTTATAAGATACGTTAATTATTACAAGAAACAAACCCAAATACATCAAAATCCACATGTTTAATGTTTATACTCTTATATAATGTTTATAATAATTATTTTATTTAAAATCGAAATATATAACAAACTCGTACTGTAGGTATTGACGAGTCATTTTTGTGCAAAATGAAGCAAAAAGTACGTCGACAAATCCGGTATACTTCACAGTATAGCAATATATTGCTATACTGTGGTATACTTCTCGTTGTTATGGCTATAATAATAAGGTCGAAAACACCGACTACTTGCAAGTTGCTTTACCTCAAATTAATCGAAAATAATGCTTATATATTTATTGTAATAAGGTGTCCTCGGAGGTAAATTAACTCGTGACACGAGATGACTTCTCAACGTTTCCAGTTGAGATGGAGAAAGAAGATGGCATCGGCCGGGGTAATCTGCTGGACGACATGCCGCCGATCAACTGCGACCTGGTGTTGGAGGAGCCCTACGGCGGCAGCCACGACATCGGCGACGTCACCTTCTGCCTCGGCAATTACGTTCCTGACTTCATGAAGGTGAGTCTTCTGCCTTTTGTTATACTGTGACATCAGGGCCGAATTTCTATTTTTTATGATAGGAATCTTTAATTTTGCTGCCCTTATGTACGAACTCTGCCGCCATACTAGGACGCTGCCGCCCATAGGCCACGGCCTATACTGCCTATACTGCCTATACATAAATCCAGAGAGCTGTATGATATGCTTATAGCAAACTAGAAGTTGTATGCAGCTTCGCTCGCGGAAAACCGTTATCCCGCAGTAATCGTAAATTTCTCTCTCGTAAAAAGTAATCACGATAAAAAGTATATTTTGTCTTTCCCTGTGGTCTTTCCTATGTCTGTGCCAAATTTCATTAAAATTGGACCAGTGTTTTCGGAGCCTGTTCCATACAAACAAACTTTTCTTCTTTGTAATTACTAATTATTAGTAATAAATTGACGTCGATACAGTAGGAGGCCAGCAGAAGCATCATGAGATCAGTCTGGTACTGTCGATGTCAATTGTCAGCAAATCCAGCATCCAGCCATCCAGTTCCTTGACGTAAAACGTTTTTATACAGTCCATCAACTGCAATCTGCACTAAATTATGTCATACTGTAACCGCAACGCTGGTTTTCAGTAAGCGCCTTAAAGTTCTATTTAACCTCAAATGCCAAGATAATTCTTATATTATGCCATAACAAATACGACGCAGTCGACGTCGTCATAACGCAAGCTATGATGACGAAGCGTTTTCAAAGAATGTAAAATGTGTTCTCCATTAATTTTATCTCTCGATCAATTCAGCAAATGAATTGTCAAAACTGTCTAACTGACAAAATATGTCAAATCACTGGTACAAAAATACAGAAATTAGTTGCAACTTGCAAGCAGATATGCATTTTGCGATTTAAAAAAAATGAATCATATTATGATTCATCTTATGATTTCACAAAGCGACCATTTTAGGCCCACAGTCCACAGACAATCAGCTGTTTGACCTATGACGTATTACGATTCACGTACTGCTTTGGCATGTCATGTAAACAACTACCGAGTTGCGTTAAGTTTACGGTGAATCATAATAATTCATACATAAGTACAAAATGTCGAAATGGATTAACTTCGATAGATTACATAGTTACCTACATTAGAATACGGCTGGCATCGACGCTTTTGTCAGTTTCGACCTTGATTCAATTTTAACAATTAACGTAACACTGCAGAGTGCAGATAGATGATCGTTTAAAATTTTATAGCGTTTTATATTATTATTGGTATAATTGGTATTCGTGTAAAATAACAAAAATGTTGTCTGGTTATTGTTCTAGGAATTAGAGGCTCAGCTCGCGTTGAATTCTTTTTCTCCGTACAAACCTTGACCCTTCAATCGGAATGATTATCTTGCGGGATTGCATTCCCTAGTCACTAGTGTCAGACGTTATATTATTATGTAGTTAAAGAATGTTTCACTTTTTAGTAGCGGAACCATTTTAAGAAACGACATTTTTGACGGAATCCCCAAAAAAAGATTGTTTTGTCTTTGAATGAATTGTCTCTGTTGGTGAAGAATTTAGAATGATGATCATTGCTAAAAACAATTTATGTACTTATCGTTCGAGGAGCCCTAAAACGCCGGAGCGCGGACTCCGCAAAACGCATTTTGAGAATAGCTGTCAGGGATCATTCAACAATTACGTGATCACCGGAAGGGGGGGGGGGGGGTGCTCATAAACAGCAAACATTCTAAGCACGAAGATAAGGGGGTAAGATAAGGGAGGGGTAAACAAAAAATTACGCTGTGTGATCACATAGGCGGGGAGGGGTTAAAAAAGGGCCAAAAATGATCACGTAATATTGTTGAACGATCCCTGACCTAGGCTTCAGGTAAAATTTTGCTCTACGCCACTACAAATACCAATAATTGCTATGTCCACACTGTGCACTTTCATCTTCAATTTTCATTATTTTTTTACATTCAACTTTCATATTGGCGCATTCAATAATTGAATGCGTCAACGAACGCAACGCCAACATTGTCATTAAAGAACAAAGCGAAAGTTTTGGATACGGTCAGAGGGCATGCGTCGCGGGCATGCCTCACGTGCTCTGTTGACTGCGCTATGATGAATGCCCTTAATGAACAAGTAATAGTTAAAAAAACTAAAAACACGCTTTTTATACAGCATGACTGGTGAGACATTACCGATACTTAAAGGAGAGTACTCTGTACTCGATTCTCATTATAATTATGTAATAAAATTAGGTACTTAATTTTTTCTGAATTTCCCAAAAATAAATGAATCATGGATACTAAGTAAATTACGCGGCTAGGCTAGTAGGCATACTATGCGGCCGGTGCATAGGCATGCGCTACCAAAGAAACACTACACAACTACCCTTCCCGCGCGCGGTGTCCATTCGTCGGGTAAATAATTATCTAACTGTACATTTACTCAGTGATCAATTGATATTATTTTTTATATATTTTTTTTCATCTAATATAATAGCCAAATATCACGTCCTCGAGTATTGAACATGTCTCACCAGTCACGCAGTATAAAGGGTTACAAACAAACATACAAACATACAAATTGAAAAATGGAATAATTATATCAAATTAGTGTATTGTCATCGGTCCTCGATAAATCTACAAAGTTTGAAGGAAATCTGGCCGTTTAAAGTGGGTCAAAATCGCGCCCAAAGAAGTCGGTTACAAACATGTTACAAACAAATATACAGGTGAAGCTAATAAAAAGCGTATAAAAAGGCACAGTGTGGACATACTGCTAATGTCGGTAGAAAATGAAACCTATAGCCTATGACCTATGTCATAATGTGGCATTTTTTTTTTTGTCGGTCGCGATCGCTTGCCGGCTGCCGCATTGATAGGAATATCTTAATTTTGAGTATAATAATAAATCATTATAATAATAATATCTATGGACAGTTCACACCACGTCAGGCTGGCCCCGTGCTAAGTACCTGAGGACTTGTGTTACTGCAGGTACCAGTCACCAGACAACGAAAATATATATTTAATACTTTTATACTATACATACATATATTTAAGATTTTTATTATATCATACACATATTTAATACACATCCAGACCCGGGAACTTTGAAAACTTTTTGTTCCGTCGCGCGTCGCGCGTCGGTGGGATTCGAACCCGCGACCCCCGGCTTGAGCTGCCAGCCTGCCACACACTCAACCAATAGAGCCACAGAGGTCGTCAAAAAATATTATTTTGATCGATACGCTCAGCTCGATTAGCCCTTCGTCATAGCTGCAACACACGGCCAGCGGATAATCTAATTCTAATCAGTAATCACTAAACTAATCAGTAATTACACATCAAATAAACAATCCCGTATCACTATAATATTCCACGTCGTGGTTGTTATCTTAATGACTACTACAAAATATTTAAACTTTAAAAAATATTTTTTATTATTTAAATATTTTGTAGTAAATTTACTATTTATTTATATATTTTTTAGTGTTTTTGTCTATTTTTTGGTGTTTAAATATTTAGTAGTAAATTTACTAAAAAATATTTAAACACAAAATTTTTTTTTAGTATTTAAATATTTTGTAAAAAAAATTTGTTCAGGACCCTAGGTAATTACTATCTTAAGCTGAAAAATAACTCAAACATGTTAAATATTTTCGTATGAGAAAATGATTTTGGTATTAAGAATGTATGAAAATTTCGAGGGTACCCGGGCCCTTAAGTACCCAAATAAATTTATATTCCGAAATAAAATGGACAAGTCATTCCCGACAATCGTCATGCAAACAAGGGAAAGAATTTAGTCAGCTCTAACCCAACGGACTGCGATGACACAGCGAAACCTTAAAATTACTCTGTATGTTTTATCTTATCAGCCTAATATGGCTCGTCTAAAAATTAAACACGTTGTATTGAGATAATACATATAACATAACTGATACATAATGCTGTAGGTACTTCGCACATCGACCATCGTTGAATTATGAATAGGAATATTATGCTTACATAAACACGAAACAGGAAATAATAATAACATAGTACCTACCGTTTTGAAGGAGTGCTCAAAAGTATGGACATTATTAGCGTAAACCTCTAGTATATTATACATAGAGCAACAAAATAATATTATTATAATTTATAATGCAAGCAATAAAGTAATAGATAGCCAGTAGGGTCAACAATCAAAATCTAGTATCAAACATCGTTGACCTAAAGAAATATAGCAACACTTAGTTTACAAAATATATATGTATGATTGGTGTTGCAATACTTAATTATTCTGCTATCATAGCCTTTACCTAATTGTTAATTATCTACGCTAAAATTCACAAAATAAACGTAGAAACAATAATGTAGAGTTGCGTAATGCGCTTGCGCAGTGAATGGAATAAAAACGTCAAACCCAAAAAAAAAAAAATTTAACGCCATGACGTGCAGTCATTACTATGCAAAATGCACGGTTTAAGGTGGTCCTCAAATATAATAAAAATGTTTGCATACTCTTAGAAAATTTCATAATAATAATATTTATATGAAAGCGATTAGCGAATGCTATTCTAGATTTTTAACCGACTTCAAAAAAAGGAGGTTATCAATTCGACGCGTATGTATGTAATATTTCCAGAACTGCCCAGTTTTTGCATATTATGTTAATCTATAACAGCTTCTGAACAAATGTGCCAAATTTCAAAAGTGTATACGTATGTATGTAATGTATGTATGTTTTTATGTTTGTTCACGCATATCTCCGGAACTACAAGTCCGATTTGAGTGATTCTTTTTTTATTGTACTAGGTATTGTTCAACTTAGGGAATAATGCAAGTTTCATCCAAATCGGTTCAGTAGTTTTGGAGATAGGAAGTTTTCATTCTCAATCACGTACAATTTTGAAGTCGGTTTTATCTTTTTAAAATACAGTTATAATTTTGGTAAGTCAAAAATCAATATAATGTCCGGTTTACCTTATTCCAATCCAGTGATCTAATCCAGCACTGGATTGGATTAATCTATACAATATATAATATAATAAATAAACGATATACAATGACATATACTATGAATACTATGCAGTCCAAAGACATGCCACTATTATATCACTGAACAAGTGATAGTGAAATGACTATAAACTCGATAATTTGCAATGTAAATCGTCTATTAGCCGTATAATAGACTCCCTCGTAGTAAAGTTGAGAGCTACTGCCAGCATTGGTATTGTACTACTAATTTATACAGCATTAAGGCCGTCACAGACTTAGCTATAATATATATTAATATACCGTACTAAACACACTGAGACCAGAAATATATATTATAGCTGAGTGTGTGGTCACGCGAAAATTGTATAGAAAATATATATTAATATGCCTAGCTATAAACATATGAATATATATTATAGCTAAGTCTGTGACGGCCTTTACACAATCTGCATACTTTGTAGACAATAATAATAGCATAGGTACCTATTTAAGTCTTTACAGTTTACAACCATTAGTGTAGTTTTATTTATGTCACTTTATTTAGACTCCATACCCTCTATATTCCCACATTTTGTTCTTAGTGTAAGTATCCATTTCTGTGGGCTTTATAGATTTTAAGATCGTCATGTCATCTCTACCTATTAGGACAGGCTAGGGCAAATATTATAAAATAAAATTATAATATGAACTATACAAAGCAGGCAGATTATCAAATATTTGTTTAAGTATATTACCTAACTATAATCATTAATGGTGTTTATTTATGTAAGTATCTTTTTGTATTTAGCTAGGTAAAGTAGGGCGCCGTGACAAAATATTGACTTGTAAGGCGACCTTACAAGTCAATATTTTGTCACGGCAGGTTGAAAAAGATTGGGAACCCCTGCTCTACATATACTCTGTCTGTCAGATAAGTTGGGTATAGCCTATATCTGGCACTTATCACTTATCAGTGAGTGGTGAAACAGGTCCTTAGCCTTTCTTAACCATAAAGAAGTAAACAAAATATGCGAATAGTATTTGTATTCCTACAGTTTCTTATGTGTTTTCAATATTGAATGAAACTCTCTTTTGTTTTCAGATGCTGTTCACAATGCGGTCCCACCACATGCTCACCGACGTCGTTTTAGAAGTCGGCAACGAGCTGTTTCATGTACACAAAGTAGTTTTAGCGGCGGGTAGCCCGTATTTTAAGGTAAGGTAAATTGCCTTTTGTTTTTTCTTATCTTATTCCTATACTGATTATATCAATGATGACATTGATGACATAAATGCTTACATTAAATTCATATTTGATCACGCGATTGTTGATTATAATGCTCGTCTTAGGGCCTGTTTCACCACTTTCTGATAAAGTGCCGAATAGGCTATTCACAACTTTTTTGCCACATTCTCCATGATACTTGATTTGTCAAGTTAGGTGGTGTATAGCCTATTCGGCACTTATCAGAAAGTGGTGAAACAGGCCCTGTATGGTGTTTGTATGAGTAATGAGTATGGTCCCCTAAAAGGACATTACTTGTGCACTATAAAGAGAAGAATGTAGAGTTTATAGAGTCAAGTCTACAGTATAGTATAGGCTTTAGTTAGCTAACAAAATTAAATTCCTCTGTACTACTGTACCAATGTTAAATCATGTCTAACATCAAGGACTAGTTTAACAAGTCCCAATTCAGCTTAGCATGAATAGTGTAGTATCTGGCGCTTATGCTGTCAATGTAAGTCAGCACCGACGCACTAAGGGGGCGTCCACAAATTACGTGAGGTGTTTTTTTGAAATTTTTGACCGCCCCTCCCGCCTTGGTGAGATTTTGTGAGATTTTATTCAACCCCCCCCCTCCCCCCCAAAATCTCACGTGAGATTTTTCAAAATGTGGGTTTCTTACGTAAACGCGTTGGATTGTTAAATTAATTCAATATTAGTATGAGAAAAGGGCTTATAATATTATAGTCTAGCAACTAGTTTAATAATAAGTATTATTTAAATAGCATTAAGGTGTACGTTACGAAATGTTGCGTAAAAACTGGTACGGGTGGAAAACAAATATGGTGGTTGGCTTGGCACAATTACGATAAAATCTTAAGCATACGTAAAATCTGGAAGAAATGGACCAAAATAGCATTATTTTGTTAAGAAAAAATTACGTGAGATTTGCCGAGACCCCCCTCTCCCCAACGTGAGATTAGATGAGATTTGACTCGACCCCCTCCCCCCCTAAACACCTTATGTAATTTGTGGACGCCCCCTAAGAGAATTTTAATGATATCTTAACTTTAATTAATCCGTCGATCGGGGATTCTTGGAAATGCTATTGTATTCTATTGTTGTCTCGGTCACCGCCCACCGGTGTCCTTACGGGGCTTGATGGGTTAAAAGAAAATTTTTACATAAACTCTAACTAAATTATGTTTGACTGTTCATGAAATAAAAGTTATTATTAAATGACTGACTGTTGCCAACCGACGTTGAGCATTGCGAAAATTTGGTAGATATCTAAGCTTTCTTATATAATTATGCGTTTGTGTTAGCGGATAGCGGGCCCCTAGACGATCAATTTTATTGCGCAATAATATCACGTATTTTGCAATTCTATTGACCGTCTAGGGCTGATATTGAACGCGCCCGCTGTTCAATCTAACTGTCAAATAAACTGTTCAGTAAAATATTGGTCAATAGGTAGTTGTAGGTATAGGGGCTGGCTAGTGGCTTATACCTAATAACGTCTATCTCTTTCTTGCAGGCGATGTTCACGAGCGGTCTGAAAGAGAGCGAGATGTCGCGGGTCCGGCTGCAGGGCGTCTGTCCGTCGGCGATGGCGTGGCTCGTGTACTTCATGTACACCGGCAAGGTGCGCATCACGGAGGTCACCGTCTGCCAGCTCCTGCCCGCCGCCACCATGTTCCAGGTACCTTCGATATATCTCTCGCTCCCATCCGCGTTAAGATAATCGCTCCGTGTCTGTCCCATAACTGTGTAGAGATGTGTTGCGACTTGCGAGGAATGTGTTTCTAAGATCCAATAGAATCGCTGCGCTGAGCAAGCTCACGGCAAGCTCACGTCAATAAAGCCATTCTATTGGTTCTTAAAAACACATTCCTCGCAACACATCTCTGGTGGAAACGCAGTCTTAGTCTTTGTCCATCGTGCTAAGCTATGTCTGTCTCACTCATTCCCACGGCATTAGTATCGCTCTGACTGTCAGATTTTATCAAGAGGCTTGAGGGTCAATTTCATCACAACCTGATAAAGTGCCGCAGTGGTATTACGTATCTTGCGAGAGCAATGCGATAGCAATTATTGCGCGATAATTGCTGCAAAATCGCAATTTCGTACCACGTGATCACCCAAAACAATACGATTGCAATCGAGCGACAGTACTCCCTCTGCCGAACAATCAAGGAACTATAATTGCATTATAAATCGCTAAATCTCCATACTGTTGCATTTATTTCGTATCACGTAAGGCTTTTGACAGCAATGCGATGGCAATCGGCGAGCAATTTGAACTGTCAAATAGCGATCACAACAAAAGTGATTTTTTCCGATTGCTTGTTTATCGCTGAGTGATTAGTGGTGTTTTACGTAAAATATTAAACTGCAAAACGTATTTTTATAACATTGGCGCATACAGTGCTGGTATTAGAAGCCATTCCTGAAGAAGACGCAAGAGATGCAGCCAGAAATACACCTAAATAAGACCTCGCAATCGCGACCGAGCCCAGGCACTGGAACTGTCTGACTATGAGTTTAAAACCCATTACAAGGGTTGAAAGAAGCTGTTTGTAGATATCTGTGACAAGTCAGATTGACAAGAAAAACAACAATTAACACCTGTGCAGCTGTGTTGCGAAACATCTGTAAACAACCATCGCGTCGCCTGCCAGTACGACGATTTCCAAGTGCTTCAACAAGTTTAGGACCACACTTTAGCCATTGCAGGATGTTAGTTTCTTTGAAAAAGTGAGAACCAGCTTTTAGTGAGTGGCAGACCGCAAAGAACTTGCAGAGGTTGTGATCTTTGTAAAGGAAAAAATAAAGCAGTAAAACAGTGTTATTTCTTTCATTTGCATGTAGATTACTATTAAGTTATTGTTATTTGTCTTCATGTAAGTAGAATTAAATGGAATACTTTTAAACATACCTACACCAGAAACAAGGTTTATTTTTAAGTAGTAAAACATTTTCTAATGACTAATGATTTTATGCATAACCTCCAATATGCAACTCCAACTGTGCAACAATAAATAAAAGATTTAGTCATGTATTATTTAATAATAACAGAAATATATTAAAATCAATGTTAAAAAGGTTTATTAAAATCAGAATACTGCTTAAAACCCATCAATCTCCAAGCGCCAGCCGGCTGCCGCATTCAATTGAAAATCTACCATGTCTGGCATCTGCGGACTGCGATACCCACAATGGAGGTGCTACAAGCTCTTATGCATAATATTAATTTATTTATTAGTTTTTCATCGTGATGTTTTAAATATCAATATTGTAAATATTAAAATGTATATTCATCAATATTATTGGACTTTAATTTAGCTGCCTAGTGGCTAATGTTGTGTTACATGATACTAAGGAATACAGATAAAAGTATTATGCTAAGGAATGTTAGTTAATTATTGTTCTATTATTAGCTGTATTCTTGTTTTGTATTTTAATTAAAATAAATGTCTGTATGTTTGATAACAAAAACAAAATTTCATTTAAAAGCATACTTACTTACTGTTGTCTGTTTTTACTGTATTCTAAAATATTATGTAAAGTCTATTTGTTGTTTATATTATACTATTCGTTAATACTTTTATTTTTGTCAGACTTTGTTTTCCCTAAATACTTAATTTAAAAAGTCAATTTACAAAATAAAGAAATATTGTGTTAAGTGAGATTTTCATTTATTTAAAGCCAAACTATAAATAAAAATGCAACAACTATTACTTATATTACAAATTTATTTAATAATATTTAAAAAGTAAAGTTTTTTTATCAATTATAAATATAAATTTATCAATATCACTAATTCAACTCCTTCAGTATAGTCTATAATATACTAAACTTTATAGAATACTATAAAGTTGTTATATTATTAATATTTACAATATTATACTTAGTTCTATAGCTGTTTAGTATTCCTAATAAATTACTGGCTTTCAGAACCAAGAACAAAATGACTTTCAGATTATTAAAGGGTTTTTATTGTATTCTCACTAAAATATTATGTTTTGTTAGTAGTTAATATCACTTAGGTATCAGTTTAATATATCAGTTATATGATATTATAAAATGTCAATTTAAAAAATAAAGAAATGAAGTGCAAAGTGAGTTTTTTATTTATTTAAACCCCAAACTATAGGTAATACCTAATATATAAGTAATTAATAATTATATTATATAAATGACAACTTTTATTATAATTTTAATTAAGTATATGTAGTTTCACACATCTATTTTAACACAAAGTTATTAATTATAAAATGATTTTAACACTAGTAAATATTTGTAATAACTAATAAGTAAGACAAATAATCAAATATTGTTGATACAGCAGCACTCCGTAGTTTGTCATCTGTTATCTGTATATTGTTTAGGATCAAAATCACTATTCACTATCACGAGTTGAAGCAGACGGCCCAGCTTCCATGAAATCCATATCTGTAAAATAAAGTTATTTTAAGAAAAAAAATTACTTCTTCGTATAGTTTAAACTAATTTAAAATTTACTGTAAGGAACAACTACTTCCACAGAAATCATCCAATAATATTGTATTGGATGGTTTGGCATTTCAGCCTCACTGTATAAACTCACTTATCTAATAAAAATATAGATATTAAGTTTATGTTTTTAATAAGTTAGATAGAAATTGTAGAACTTACAAAGTATAATAAAAGCAATATCCAAATGAGTTGAAGCAGACGGCCTAGTTTCAGTGAAATCCATAATACCTGCAAAATAAAGTTATTTTAACAAAAATATTTACTTCTTCCTATAATTCAAAACTAATCTAAAATTTACTGTAAGGAACAACTACTTTCACAGAAATCAGCCTCACTGTATAAACTCACTTATCTAATAAAAATATAGGTAACTATTAAGATTATGTTTTAATAGGTTAGTTAGAAATTCTAGAACTTACAGAATATAATAAAATTCTATGTTCACCATCACCAAATACAGTGCTCTGCGATGAAAGCCAAGACTTCATTGTAGACTTTGTTCATTGGTAAGCCATATATCACCATCTTTGATTACCAGCAGCATCAGCAGGCCCCAAAGTACCACCTCTGTTAGCCATCTTCATCTTGCTGTTGTTTTTAACTTTTAAGGTCAGCCCAGTACTACAAAAATCGAAAAGTGTTATGAAAAATCAAGAAAGGTAGAAGTAACACTAAGAAAGTACTTACAGGCTACAAATTAAGGATGCTTACCTTTTTCTATTGTTCTCAAGATTTTGTTGATCTAGAATCTAGATTCTAGAGCGGCATATAGGCAAGATTATTCTACGGTTTTCAACAGCTTCTTTTCACATTGACCCAAGATCCATCCTTTGGCTATTTCACAAGGGAATCCAGCTGATACATTGGTGATTTATACCAAATAATTTATACAGTATTGTGATTATATAATCTCGCTCACTTGTTATTTTGTTCACGAAACAATCACAACTAAAGCGAACGCAGGTCGCAGAGTACTTTTGACTTTTGTATACATTAGGAACGTGATCTGTTATTAAACACTTGTAATGTAAACATGGTCGAAGTTTGTTTGATTTGACATTCCAATAATAGTTCCTTTGATTGCTACTAAATTGTTTTTGGCGCTAGTGTACTCGCAAAAGTGCACTGAAACGATTTGCGAGCGATCCGCGAGCCATCGCTTACATGATACCACCCCAGCAATCGATCGCGCGATTATCGGGCAATTATTGCTGATGGATTGTTGATCGCTATTTTTACGTAATAACCCTACCGGATAGGCTATCCACAACTTTTTTGGCAGATTCGCCATACTCTATCTGTCAAGTTATGTGGTGGATGGCCTACTCGGTAGTCGGTACTTATCAATAAGCAACAGGCTCTAAATCTCTCAATTTCTTTCCGTCGCGCGTTACCATAACTGCACTTCTATTTGATAGTTTTTGTTCCGTCGGCGGGATTCGAACCCGCGACCCCCGGCTTGAGCTGCCAGTTGCCACACACTCAACCAATAATTGAGCCACAGTGACAGAGGTCGTCTATAATTCGTACACAAACTTATCTTCTCTGAACTTTTTTCTCATTTTTACTTTTTTACCGATGTTTCACCGCAGGCTTGACGCCAATATTTATTTATAACAAATTATAGTTAGCAAGTACGCATCGCCTCAACTGACTTAAAATGTGGTGTAATATTGACCAACTGTGACCTGGTAAAATAACCAAAAAACATGCTAATTGAAAAATTTGCAAGACAATATTTTGTCTGTTTCCTTCTCTCGACTTATTTCTTCAAATAATTGTTCAGTTTATACAGCATGACTGGTGAGACGTGTTCAATGCTCGAGGACGTCATATTTGGCTATTAAGTAGGTATATTAGTTGAAAGAAAAAATAATATAAAAAAATAATATCAATTGATCACTGAGTATGTTATTGTTATGTTAAAGTTAAATAATTATTTACCCAATGCACGGTCACACTCACGGGTCATATAAAAAAAATCAATAAAAATGTGACTTCTGTGTGAAATAAAGTGTTTTAAATATATTTCGCGACAATGGTATTGCAAAATAAATAAATGTGCATATACATTTATGTAGTAATAGTATGAAATTAGCTAATTAATGTCGATTGTTTTTTTGTATGGAAAACGAACCACCTTAAGAATGCTCCAACTTTTTAATTAGCAGGTCGGATGTCTGTCAGTACGAATATCGACGTTAATGACATTAAAATAAGATTCATATTAGCGCGCCTTGTACAGTGGCGGTTACGACGCTCGCTGCGTTTTTGATATGGCGAAAATGTATGAAAAAATTTGAGAAATTTTCTTATTTTTCTTATAACTGGAAAAGTTGTTTATTTTTATATAAAATTTTTAGCGGACTTTATAGAGGACTAAATAAGCAACATTTTTTTTGTATATTTATTTTCCTCAGTTCAGTGTATTTAGATATTAAGGTACCTAATCAGACCCCATTTTTTTCATATTTTGCGATTATTGTGATGGTTAAAACGTATTTTATGTGAAAATTTTGTATGCGGCTATAGAATTTTTATGGTACAGTCGTGGAGATTAATATACAGCATGACTGGTGAGACAATACCGATACTTAAGGAGAGTACTCAGTACTCGATTCTCATTATAAATATGTAATAAAATTAGGTACTTAATTTTTGACCAAATTTCCCTTTAAACAAAATATGAATCACGGACACAGTAAATTACTATGCAGCCACGCGGCGTCTGCGCCCCCCGCGCCGCGCCGGCGCGCTACACCTCCCGCGCGCGGTGTCCATGCGTTGGGTAAATAATTATTTAACTACATTTACTCAGTGATCAATTGATATTATTTTTTTATATTTTTTTTTTCATCTAATATAATAGCCAAATATCACGTCCTCGAGTATTGAACATGTCTCACCAGTCATGCTGTATTATCTTTCATTTGAAACCAAAATATCCTCGCAGTTTGACTCCTAATTCTTTAATAGGGTACCGGAAAATCGCTGATATTTGTAATAGCGTCCTTAATAAATTATTATTATTTAACATTTATTTTATAATCTTGTAATGTACCCTCTATTTCTTTTGGACACTAAGGTCTGCCTTCATAACCTGCTAAACCCCTATTAAACCTTTCCCTACTACATAGTTTACTTCTTTAGCCATGGATAAATTAGAATAAAGAGTGAAGGCAGGGAAGTAGCAAAATACAATAAACAATTTACATAATATTGAAAGAACACAAACATTTATTTGATTACCTCATTTTGTAATAAGTGATAATATAATAATTGAAGGTAGTTTGAATTAATTCAATTAGACACTAGAAGTTGTGTAATAACGACACAACTTGTAATTTGCAGCTTCATCGAATAATTACAACATTTACGTAGTTACAATTATAATGACTTATTAATAGAATTGCTAGGTGTCATGACTCGTGAATCATGATGGTATCATTTTATTTATATTAAGATTTAAGAGATGTAAGATTTATTCTTATAATTTGATGAATAATCTGATGATGATCTTATAACTCATCTTTAAAAACTTTGTAATGCGTTACATGTCTATTTCAAATCGGTATTGCAGTTTAATGTAGTTTTATTTATTTATAGCTCCAAAACTGTGAAACTAATAAAATATGAAACCGTCAAAAGTTCTGTAAGATTAACCTATTTTAACCGACTACCGAGCTCTAGTCACGATGACGTTGACTATAACTATACAGTATACATTATATTTTAGGAAATGAATTATCGTAGGTCAAAGCTCAAAGTATCAGTTCCGAGAAAACTTCTTCTTGGATTTTTCAAAGGAACAACCACTATTTTTATATGGCTATTATTATAGCAATAAATTATGTAATCTATTTGGAAAAAATTAGTACCAGATAACTAGAAGTAAATATTATTTTCTTATCCCTTGCCCTTTTCCGGATTGCAAAGTATGTATCTCCATATCTTATAGCAAAATCGATTCCGCGGTTTAGGCGTGAAGATGTAACAGAAAGACAGACAGACACACTTTCGCATTTATAATATTAGTATGGATAGTATGTAAGTATGGATGTCTGCATCATCATGATTGTAATATGTTGGCACATGTTTGAAATGTTGTAGATTTTTATCTACACAGTCAATCAAAGTTTAACTGCAGGTAATAGGTATTAATTACTCGTTGTGACATATAACAGTCACAAATCTCCCTGTAACCTATCATATGTTATGTGTGAGATAGTCGGCGTTTAGATGATGTGGCACTTCCGAATTTCACGCGAAATATCGACTGTTTACTTTTCACGAGTCACTGTGACTTTGCACTCGGCGCGCGTATTAAACGATAGTACGGCTGACGGACACGCCATTACAATTTCACTCCTTCCGAGAGCAAGGTGCTCGGTGCTTGTCCCTTGGAAGATAAGTTCATTGATAATAAAGCTGAACTTCGCTTGACCGTGAGAATTTAAGATTTGTAGACTTGTAGGTTTGCAGTGAATCGTCAGTGTCATTAAGGTGACGCCATGTTAAAGTAAAAAACCGTGTTGGATGTGTTTGAGATTGCTTGTTTTCTATGCGAGGCTGGCCCGGCCTCTCATAGAAAACCAGCAATGGAACAGCAAAAAATTGAAAGGGCTTAGCGACAAAATGGTTTTTGTCGCGTAATTTAAAAACCATAAATACATTTCTTAAAAGCTATGGACAAATTAAAGTGTATACTAGAACCAATTTATGTACAAATTTTGGAAGCTTATATCACTCTCCTCTGTTGGCAAAATAGGAATCCCTTTTTTTACGGAGGTCTTTTTGATTGATTATTCTGTGTTATAAAAGTTGACCAATCGTGTTATGCTATGGGTAATTCAAAGACAAAGACATGATGAATACTGACAGTGAACTTTAATTTCTTAGCTTTAGTCATTGCTTAGAAAAATGGACATCGCTACAGCCAAATTATTAAGGCGTCACCTTAACTCCTTTCTCAAGATATGACACTTTCAAAAAAGAAATGTGTCAGCCATTTAACTTAAGACATTAAAAAATATATGTCAGCCATTTTATAATTTTTACCGATGTTTCACTGCAAACTTATTACTTAACGCTAATTAGACTAGTTAGCTACACGCTACATACTGCCCTAACTGTTTTAATATGGTGCAAATAACCAAAAATTTTGCTGATCTGTGACTGATAAGTGATAACATGAGATCAGCATTTTTATTTCGCAATTGGTTTACACAGAAAGGTGCAGCTAACATACAACTTTTTTAGTTATAAGGCTCTCAACCGATTTATATAGAGGGTTGTTCAAATTCAACTACCTACCAATAAAAAATGTTTAATGAGTCCTTTCTAGATCACGGGTACATTATAACTAGCTAAATAACCGAGCTCCTCAACAGTCCTAAGTTCTCTCATATTTCAGCATAGTACATTGTAAATGAAATTATAAAATAACTTAACAGTTAACTTATATACAGCTGTACAAGTTCCCTCACAGTTCGACGCGTGGAGTATGTCAAAGTATAATATGTTGTAGTGGTGTGTTGCAGATATCTAACGTGATAGACGCGTGCTGCGCCTTCCTGGAGCGGCAGCTGGACCCGTCCAACGCCATAGGCATCGCAAACTTCGCCGAGCAGCACGGCTGCGTGGACCTCAAGCAAAAGGCCAACCAGTTCATAGAGAGGCATTTCACACAAGTGAGTTTGGGAGGATGTATCAACTCACACATACACTTCGTTGCACCAAAATTCGTTTATCGCGCGGGATCCGTACATTTTTCCGGGATAAAAAGTATCCTTCGTCTTTTCCCGGGACTCAAAGTATGTCAAATTTCAGCAAAATCGGTTCAGCGCGGCGGTTTGAGCGTGAAAAGGTAATAGACAGACAGACAGACACACTTTCGAATTTATAAAATTAGTATGGATATGGAAGTATGAGTTTATTGGTGGTATTTTACACAAGAAAGTTTGAGGATGTTACTCTTTCAGCCAAAAAGTATTGAAGAAGAAGAATTTATGGAAAGTTCGTTGGAAGTTTATTTAATTAGTATCAAGTATGTTTTAAGGATTGTTGGAACCTTGCAAGCAAAAGAAAGATGTGATTAGTAAAGTGCAGGTGATTAAAAACCGTTTCAAGACTTGTATGTGCAAGTTCTTAAGATGCATTGATAGATTTTTAAGCAACCATTAATGGATGAATGTAGTTTGTAAGGCAGTCAGAACAAAGATTGATTTTTATTTCATTTCAAACTGCAAAAGTAATAGCATCTTCAATAAAATATGTAATATTTTCTACCGCAACAACTACGTCGTGGGAACAAGGTGGTTAATCGAAACCTGGCTGTTTTTTTTTATAATATACCAGAACATGACAATGAGGGAAAAAAGCGACTTTGTTTTATAATATGTGGTAATTATATGTATGTAAGTATATCTGTTAACCAATTTCCAAAAAAAATATTTGTAAAAAAAGAAGTACCCATGTATCTTAATATACTAGGTTATATGTCGTTTTAAAACTTTTAACTATTAACCCCTTTGTCCGTTAAGGTGTGTTTCATGCCGGCCTCTTTCTCTCCAGGTATGTAAGGAGGAAGAGTTTCTTCAACTGACGCCGCAGGAGCTAATATGTTTGATTCGGAAAGACGAACTAAACGTACGGGAAGAGAGAGAAGTCTATAATGCGGTGGTGAGTTGGGTAAGAACTATTCTGAATTTTATTATTTTTTAAACCCAATTCCTGATGCATGTGTGATACATAAAGTTAATATAGGTACCTAGCGGAATAGAGAAACAAAGGCCTGAGCAAGCGAGATGTCACTATCAGTAACACCTTACAGTAGTTGCAGTGGAAATGTGTGTGTAAAACTTAACTGCGTGCGTCGCGTATTATTCACTAAAAAGACTTAACTTACGTCGCGGACTTTTGTATAAAAAAACCATAACGTCAATATGACATGTGAGTGTCATTTCCAGGTGAAACACGACGAGGACCGGCGGTACCCGCGCATGGAGCACATCCTCCAGGCGGTGCGATGCCAGTACCTCACGCCTAGCTTCCTCAAGGAGCAGATGAGCACGTGCAAGCTGCTCAAGAAAGTCCCGGCCTGTAGAGAGTACTTAGCTAAAATATTCATGGTTAGTATTCATTAGAAGTTAGCCTTTACTTCGTGTAGTCTTGCACTGATACGAAGAGTGAGGAGGATCACAAGATTAAATGAATTATTAATTTTAGCAACATTGATCAAGTCACATTGATCATCAACATTGAACCTTGAACATGATAAATCGCCACAAAACGAAATTCTGCCACAAGAAGTATAAGATATAGAGGGTGACTGTGTCAATTTTTATGTGTATAGGATCTGACGCTACACAAGAAGCCGGTGGTGAAAGAGCGGCGGCCGAACACGCCGCGCGTCATCTACCTCGCCGGCGGCTACTACCGACACTCCATAGACCTGTTCGAGGCGTTCAACCTCGACGACGGCGCCTGGACTACCCTGCCCCGACTGACCGTGCCGCGCTCTGGACTCGGCGCGGTCTTCCTCAAGGTAAATATCACTTGGGCAACCGTCATCACTGGTATATACACTACCGACACTCCATAGACCTGTTCGAGGCGTTCAACCTCGACGACGGCGCCTGGACTACCCTGCCCCGACTGACCGTGCCGCGCTCTGGACTGGGCGCGGTCTTCCTCAAGGTAAATATCACTTGGGCAACCGTCATCACTGGTATATACACTACCGACACTCCATAGACCTGTTCGAGGCGTTCAACCTCGACGACGGCGCCTGGACTACCCTGCCCCGACTGACCGTGCCGCGCTCTGGACTGGGCGCGGTCTTCCTCAAGGTAAATATCACTTGGGCAACCGTCATCACTGGTATATACACTACCGACACTCCATAGACCTGTTCGAGGCGTTCAACCTCGACGACGGCGCCTGGACTACTCTGCCCCGACTGACCGTGCCGCGCTCTGGACTGGGCGCGGTCTTCCTCAAGGTAAATATCACTTGGGCAACCGTCATCACTGGTATATACACTACCGACACTCCATAGACCTGTTCGAGGCGTTCAACCTCGACGACGGCGCCTGGACTACCCTGCCCCGACCGACCGTGCCGCGCTCTGGACTCGGCGCGGTATTCCTCAAGGTAAATATCACTTGGGCAACCGTCATCACTGGTATATACACTACCGACACTCCATAGACCTGTTCGAGGCGTTCAACCTCGACGACGGCGCCTGGACTACCCTGCCCCGACTGACCGTGCCGCTCTCTGGACTCGGCGCGGTCTTCCTCAAGGTAAATATCACTTGGGCAACCGTCATCACTGGTATATACACTACCGACACTCCATAGACCTGTTCGAGGCGTTCAACCTCGACGACGGCGCCTGGACTACTCTGCCCCGACTGACCGTGCCGCGCTCTGGACTCGGCGCGGTTTTCCTCAAGGCCTCCTTGCCCAAACCTCTTATGCCCAGTTTGTATTGACCTCAACGTCATACACGCTGGTGAAAATGCTCTTAAATCATTTCAAAGTTAAATTTATAGTGATGTAAAAATATCCTTTATTGGCACGAAATTCCTATTAAAAAAACTAAGATACCAATAAAAAGACTAAGTGCTAACGAATCTTATTTTCAAACAAAAGTCTAAGGGCCCGTTTCACCACTTCCTGATAAGTGCCGGATAGGCTATACCCACAACTTATCTGGCATATAGAGTATCTGTTAGATAAGTAGTGGATAGCCTATCCGGGACTTATCAGGAAGTGGTAAAACGGGCTCTAAATGTTTTTCGATTTAAATTTTTGATGTGAAACTTCTTTAGGCGCGTTGAGATTTAAATTTGAAGGTCGCGTCATGGCGATACCGTCACGGAGTAAGACGACGATTCTGACGTGTCCCTTCTGACACGTGTGCTCGGCACACACGCTTTTTTTATCTAATTTAAACTGTAATTTGTAGGGTCTGTTCTACGCGGTGGGCGGTCGCAACACGTCGCCGGGCTCCTCGTACGACAGCGACTGGGTGGACGTGTACAACCCCGCCACTGAGCGCTGGCGGCCCTGCTCGCCCATGTCCACGCCCCGACACAGGGTGAGTACGCCACTGATTACTCAACTTGTATTTCCAACGGATCTGATTTTTTATTAAATAATGAAAAAAAACCTGGCGATGACCCTGCTCGCCTATGGGCCATGACGCAGGGTAAGTATGCCACTGATTATCACTACTGGTAGAGAAGGAATGTCAACTCGATAAGAAAATATGATAGGCAGATTTTCACTATTGGTATTAGCCATTCAAACAGCTCGAATCTATATTGTGACGTCATTCTCTTAACGCGATAATGTGTATGAATGTATAAAGAACAGAAACATAAAACATAAACAAATAACGATTTTTTTCCAAATACGTAAAAGTCATGAATGCAAATTACGAGTATGACACGGTGAATCAAAATCACGAAAACCGGTCGTTTTGATACTATGCGCACGTTACGAAAAAGGTGAAAAACTTATCTAATATTACAAACAACATTTCGATTAGTCATAGTTATGCGTCGTTGGGGGCGATAAAAACCCCCAATTTTTTTACAATCGCTTAAAAAATATTGGAAAAAATACTTCTTGATTGCCAGTATGTTATTTAGCCTTTTTATAATTACAGGTAGGTGTAGCCGTAATGGACGGATTGCTGTACGCCGTCGGCGGCTCAGCTGGCTCCGAATATCACAAGACTGTCGAGTGGTGAGTTCTGTCTCTCATTTTCGAGCAGAAATGCCTCGCTAATCTCGTCTATCCTCAATGTAAACATTGGACAAACTCGACGCCGAAACATCTTTCGTAATACGTTACCCAATTAGATAATAAATTATTTACTTTTTTAATCTAATATTTACATCGTTTGGCCTTAACTTGTTTCGTATAGGTAAATCGGTCTCGTGATATCGTATCGCAATTTTTTCGCGTTACGATGACGAACGAATGCTGATAAATTGATATGCGCAAGCAAAGTCACTGTCACGGTGAAACTAGTAGGAGGTTATCGTTCAGGCTTGCAACTTATCTCTGACGTGGCACAGTGTGATAAAAACCTCAAATTTGTTTCATCTCGTTTTTCTTTCAAAATACTATAGTTAATAGCTATACAAACATTAGAGTAGAACTCCGAGATCGATATTATTTGTAGTTTTTTTGTTAAAGAGTGTCAAAGTTGGCCTTTATCCGGGTCATAAATTTGCATAAAAATTGAATTAAAAAAAAACTAATCAAGTAACATTAATTTTGTTTATACCGATTGAATAAGCACTTAATAATATACTTTTTCTCCAAAATTGGTTAACCTACTGTGATCAAGTAGGGAGATATTAATTTGTTTATTAATTTTAGTTTTTCATTTTTAATTTCCCCATTAGATCGAATTAGAAAAAGTTTTAAGCATGACACGATAGAGTGAGTAATCCTTTATCAATATTAATAAAAATCATATTCTAATGACGTCTAAATCAAAAGTTACAGAGTAATTAAAATTTTTGTTCAGGGTTGCCACTTTTTATATCCGGATGTAAACCTTTTTTCATGCGCGTGTGAGATATTATCTGTTTTGGTAAAATAATAAAAGTCATTTATATTGATGAATATAAATTACTATTATTTCAATAATAGTCGTAAATAAAATGATGATTTATGGTAACAATTATGGTCTTGTTTTGTTATTCAACATTGTACATTTTAATTTTTTATGAGAAGTACATATTTCAATAATTTATGTGAGTTGAACTTATTATTAATTAATTCAAGATATTTTGACAGAAAATATAATATTATAACAATTTATCTTTAAATAGACAATAATATTACGGTTATTGATACTTTTGTTACAAAAAGTATAGATATTAATTTCAAATCGAATGTAAATGTACTTCTTCGAATAAATATCGTTATAAGTTAAGTTTTTAATTAGTTTTACCAGTATTTCAGAAGTTTTCTCGTTTTCATAAATAACACAAAGTTATTTATGAAAAAAATGAGAAAAAGGTATTTTAACACCTTATATAAAACCTTCAAAAGTCACGTGACTTATAAACGCGCCATGATTGAGATGTGACGTCATAATGTATAATACATTTCAATAGTATACGGCAATATTTACCTTATTTCGTTGACGTTTAAGGTCAAAATTTTTTGCGCTGACTATAATGCAAAACTTTTTAGTAAATCCACAATAAACTGATGCTCCTATGACTCGAAATAAGAAATGTCGTAAGTGCCCGTTTTTTCTCTCTCTCTATTTTAAGTATTGAAGGTGTGTTTTTGTTTTCAGTATTTAGGGCTTATTTTTTTAAGGCTTATTTGGGTTCAGAAGTACCTACGCGTCCAGTCAAAGCATTCGTTTGTTAATTCGTGGTATGTTAGTTCTACTGTTTTTAGTGTTCTGTGGTGAAAATTAACATTATGACGTCACACGCGTTCGGGTTAGTGCGGGAGCTGTCGGCCTGTCTTCGGTATTTTAATTTAGAAATAACTTTTGAATTATTGCGAAAAAAAATAAAAGAAAAATGGATTTCCATTTATCACAAAAATGTTTTTGTTCAAATACCCAATTGTGACGTCATAATATTAACGCTAACAATCCTAATTATTCTAAACATAGTGTACGAAAGTAGCCTATATGCAAATTATCAAGATCACGTTTAGGCAGGTCTAATAAAAAAATAATCTAAAAAGTGAAAAAAATATAACGTACATCAATTAATTTATACGCTCAAACAGTATCTAATCACCTTCTGAAGTAGTCGGGGAAAATAAATTATCAACCGGATAAATCAAACAAGAGACTTTTAGTGTCAACCCTAGGTCACTAAAAATCCGGATATAAATTGAATTTGATATAACTTCTGACACAGACGTTATTAGAATGTGATTTTTAATAACATTGATAAAGGATTACTCACACTAACGTGTCATGCTTAAAACTTTTTCTAATTCGATCTAATGGGGAAATTAAAAATTAAAAACTAAAATTAATAAACAAATTAATACCTCCTTACTTGATCACAGTAGGTAAACCAAATTTGGAGAAAAAGTATATTATTAGGTGCTTATTCAATTGGTATAAACAAAATTAATGTTACTTGATTAGTTTTTTTTTAATTCAATTTTTATGCAAATTTATGACCCGGAAAAAGGCCAACTTTGACACTCTTTAACAAAAAAACTACAAATAATATCGATCTCGGTGTTCTACTCTAATGTTTGTATAGCTATTAACTATAGTATTTTGAAAGAAAAACGAGATGAAACAAAATTGAGGTTTTTATCACACTGTGCGTGGTGTTATTGTCAAACAATGCAAAAAGTTCCACGTTGGGATTATTAAGGATTAAGGACGCTATTACAAATATCAGCGATTTTCCGGTACCCTATTAAAGAATTAGGAGTCAAACTGCGAGGATATTTTGGTTTCACATGAAAGATAATATATTCATCTCCATGACTGTACCATAAAAATTCTATAGCCGCATACAAAATTTTCACATAAAATACGTTTTAACCATCACAATAATCGCAAAATATGAAAAAAAAATGGGGTCTGATTAGGTACCTTAATATCTAAATACACTGAACTGAAGAAAATAATTAATATACAAAAAATTGTTGCTTATTTAGTCCTCTATAAAGTCCGCTAAAAATTTTATATAAAAATAAACAACTTTTCCAGTTATAAGAAAAATAAGAAAATTTCTCAAATTTTTTCATATATTTTCGCCATAAAATATCAAGAACGCGGCGAGCATCGTAACCGCCACTGTACAAGGCGCGCTAATATGAATCTTATTTTAATGTCATTAACGTCGATATTCGTACTGACAGACATCCGACCTGCTAATTAAAAAGTTGGAGCATTCTTAAGGAAAAATATTATTTTCCTTTTAAATACACGGTTTAAAAAGTGATGATCTCATGATGCAACAGCAGTTTAACAATCTATGAATGAATAACTTTTAAGACAATATGTAAAGTAGGATTATTGTTATCAGAATTTAAATTTGCGTCACAAACGCTGTATAACATTATTTTTTTAAAGCGCAGTCTCCATTTTATAAAAAATGAAAAAGAAAATTCACTGCTTTTTAGGGTTCCGTACCCAAAGGGTAAAAACGGGACCCTATTGCTGAGACTTCGATATCTGTCTGTCTGTCTCTAGGCTGTAACTCAAGAACGGTAATAGCTAGAGAGTTGAAATTTTCACAGATTATGTATATCTGCATATAATAGTAAAAATAATACTAAAAATAAAATGAATTTAGTATTTAAGGGGGTTCCCATACAACAAACGTGATTTTTTTAACATTTTTTGCTCGTTATTAATGATGACAACAGATAGCCCCCTGAAATGTCCATAAAAAACTCAGTGTTATTTGTACTTTAATAATTAATAATATTTTTTTTTTCAAAATTAATAATTAAGGGGGGCTCCCATACAAAAACACTCATTTTTTTCTTATTTTTGCTCTAAAGTGGTACGGAACCCTTCGTGCCGAGTCCGACTCGCACTTGGCCGATTTTTTTATAAGCGTTTGAGGTGTAACACAATTTTATCTAATATTACTATTACCGTCTGTTTACAAATGTGCCAAAACTAATGCGACGAATAAAACTAACGTTCTGGCTATTTGCTGCTAAAAGAGATAACGATATATTTTTAAAAGTAACAAAATCTAAATATAAATTTATAGTTACGACCCAGAAAAGGACGCTTGGTCGTATGTAGCGGCTATGGGCGTGGCCCGCTTGGGTGTGGGCGTGGCCGTGGTAAACCGCCTGCTGTACGCCGTAGGTGGATTCGACGGCGCGCGCCGCCTCGCGTCCGTCGAGTGTTACCATCCAGAGAACAATTGCTGGACGCAACGCGCGCCCATGGCTGTCGCGCGGTCTGGGGCAGGTTAGTTAACTTACTATGGTGTAATTGTAAAATTATCTAATGTGATAGTGCGTTATTATACGACATGGAGTCATGTCAATTTTTTATTGATAAAACTAGCTAAATTACAATAAAGTACCTATAAAGTAATGCTGCGCCTGTTTTATTTATATTTAGCAACTTTTAGTGCCGCTTAGAATTCGTCTAAACCTCAACTATTTCTGTACTCAGTCTTCATTATTTCGAAGTCTGTACAGGCCTAGGCACCAGCTAACTTAATCGATAGATCGATCACAGATTATCTGAAATTTTCGAGACTGATACCTACTTCAAAATTATGACGATTGAGTATATAAATAGTTGAGGACTAGGCGAATTCTAAATAAGGCACTATTAAAGAATTATAAAATTATGTGTTGCATAGTGCATAAGTTCATACTTATGAAATTTGAAGCATAATTTTTTACCTACGTTTAACTATTATTTTTATTTGTGGTAGGCGTGGCTGCGATGAACCAGTACATATACGTGGTGGGGGGGTACGACGGCGCGGCGCAGCTGGCGAGCGTGGAGCGGTACGACACGGAGCGCGACGTGTGGGAGCCCGCCGCGCCCGTCGCCGTCGCCCGCTCCGCGCTCTCGCTCACTGTGCTCGATAACAAGCTGTATGCTACGGGTTAGTATAAAGGGATATACGTCGTGTTACCGGCTTTGAAATGCCATGTCATGATAAAAGCAAATTCAACTTGATGATTCATTTCTTCACAAATTAGGCTTAGGCGTGGATAATGCGTTATTTTAGTAGACTCGTATGACATGTTGGCACTGTGAAATTCTAGTGAAGAGTCTTTTTTCAATCGTTGATAGTTGCAACGCAAAATAGTCTTGTATTGACCTTATCTTATTCCCACTCTCTCAGGCGGCTACAACGGCAGCTCGTTCCTGGACATAGTAGAGGTGTACGACCCGGCCACGGACAGCTGGACGGCGGGGCCGACTCTGACGTCTGCGCGCTCCGGCCACGCGTCCGCCGTGTGCAACATGCTGCCCGACCCCGCCCCCGCCCCTCCCCCCGCCCCGCCCTCCACCTCCCGCGACGCGCCCCTCCGCCCCGCCTTATAGCACGAGCGACTATAGAGGACGAACACTGCACGCTCGAGCTGGCGTACGCACACGCAACATGTGCGGTGATGTCATGCATAGCAACCGGGCTTACATGTTGCTATGCAGTTGCAGCTCGCGACAACTCACCACGAGGAGAAACTCAACCTAGAGCGAGATATCAGTGCGAAGCTGTAGCCTGCGTAAACACAATAATAGACGACAGTAAGGATGAGCTACCAGACATATTGTCTCCAAAGTAAATCTAATACAAATAGATTATTGAGCATAATAATGTTTACAAAATCTTTTATAATTTCGGTTCGTCCTATGAAGTATGAGGGAGTAAATCTAGTGCATGAAAACATAAACCGAAGATAACTTTGTGTGAAACGAGTCTACGAGTTCTTGGTGTCTTCGCTCTTATGGAGTTGGTGAATAAAAAATGTAAAGAACAAGGGTGATAATTGATATGGTTTAACTCGGTGAACGTGTCATCTACACTACTATTATAAAGAGGAAAGATTTGATTTTTTGTTTGTTTGTTTGTTTGTTTGTTTGAGTCGAATAGGCTCCGAAACTACTGGATCGATTTGAAAAATTCTTTTGCTATTGGAATCTTACATTATTTCTGCTGAACATAGGCTACATTTTATTTTGGAAAAAAGTAGGGTTCCGTAAGATATTTGAGTTTTTCGGACGCAAGGTGTAAAAAATCAGCTAGAAAAGTTACTTATTTTGCGTACGCTGCCTAAACTATAAAAGATAGAATCATAAAATGTTCTAAGTAATTGTAGATCTTATAAATATCTACAAAAAAGTCCGCGACACACTATACCTATCTATGTCGAGTGGGGCACAATAACCATTTATTTATTTAAAAATCCTGAATTTTTTTTGGACTACGTTTAAACGGATATATTTTACTCACGCTATTAATCCTTATCAAAATAAATTATTTTATCACTAAGTACAGCTTATGTAGATAATATTAGGTCTTTGAATGATTAAAATTGGACGTTTGGTTTTGAAATTATGGCGAAATTAAAATATTACGATAGTGGGCGTCACCAAAGCGCGTGCGGGAGGAAGACAATATTCTGTTGTAGAAATGAAAATTCTGTACAATAAAGATATGAAATGACACCCGAAATTACACCTTTGTCACTACATCGCTATAGAAGCCAAAAATGTGGTTAGTTTTTTGTCTGTCTGTCTGTCTGTCACTCTTTCTGTCTGTCTGTATGTTTGTTCCAGCATCACACGAAAAATACTGATCCGATTTGAATGTGGTTTTCGCAGATATATATTTTATCTTCTTCCAACTTAACATCTGGTTTATAAAATTTTTTCCCCCCACCCCTCTAAGGGGACAAAAGAGGGGGTCAGATTTTGTATCAAACTTTTTTCTTTAACACGAAAACTACTGATCCGATTTGCATACGGTTTTCACAGATTTGCATACGGTTTTCACAGATATATTATATTTGTCTTCTTCCAACTCAACGTCTGGTGTATAAAAATCCTCCCCCTGTCCCCTCTCAACCCTCTCTGGGAACAAAAAGAGGGTCAGATTTTATATACAACTTTTTTCTTAGTGGACTTACTTCATACTAGGTATTAACTGTGTTTTTCAACTTAACATCTGGTGTATGACCTTCCCCCCACACCCTCTTAGGGGACAAAAGAGGGGGTAAAACATGTATCAACTGATGATGCAGAAAATATACTTTAAATGGCAAAACAACGTTTGCCGGGACAGCTAGTAACTCATAATATAGGGAATACAAAACGCGTGGTAGTGATACATCTATTATATTTTGTACTTCCACTAAATGTAAAGTAGTCATAAGTTAAATATTCGTACGTCGAGTTGTGTACTATCAGAGAAGTTGATTCATAGGCAGATAGCGTACGTCTACGTGATTTCTTCTCGTTACGTCAAGCCCAGCCGACAGGTCACAACCATAAAGTTAATATACCTTTCCGCTAGCTATATTAACTTTATGGTCACAACTAACATTAAAGGACTGAGCACACTGAGACGGGCCTTGCCGGGGCTCAGCGTGCCGGGGCTCATCGCATAAGTCCGCCGCCATACAATTTGTATGGAGGCAGATGCGCGTATCGCCCACTGTGCCGGCGCGCATCGGCACGGATTTTTGTTCGGCGATTTCCGTCAATGCGACACGGCCCGACAAGACCCGCTGCGCCCCGGCAAGCGACGCGCGGATACGATGCGATGCGGCCCGGCAAGCCCCGGCCCCCGCCACACCCCGCATCGCCCCGCCGTCACTCGTCGCGCAGAGCATGGCAGAGCGTTGCGCGCCGACCCGTCCCGGCCCGCTTCGGTCCGCCCCGGCACGCTCCGCCTCAGTGAGCGTTAAAATCCGTCAATGCGATGCGACCCGACCCGGCAACAGTGTGCTATAGCGCATTATGCGCTGCGCTGAGCCCCGCCCCGCCCCGGCACGCGGCGACCCGCGCCGACTCAGTGGGCGCGAAGCTTTAATTTACCAAATGACGTAGGTCCGTCAGCTGCCTATGAATCAATTTCTTCGATGGTACAATTATTCTATTGTATTGATTCGTTACTGAAAAGTATGCGGTCCTATTGTATTGATCATTCCTATTTTAGTGCATAATATATGAAAAAAAATTACATACGCCCAGTAAAATGTATGCAGCTGTCATTAAAATAATGACCATGAGATAATATATTATACCTACTTTACCTGCAGGTTTGATATTATTAATTTATTTTATACTTTTGAAATGTTGTCTATAGCTGTTGTCTAAAGTTAAAATTGGTTTTAAGCTATTTCAAAATAAAATATGACTAAAAACTTTTGGTGTTTTAAAACTAAGACAATAAATGCGAAATAAACGCTGTTTGAAGTCTATAGCAGCGGTACTCACCTTTTCTCTATATGGGCCACAAACACGTTTTGGTCCTAAAAGTTATAGTCCGATAAAAAATTAACGGATAAAAAAAATTCACGATTTTCACAACAACCTCACACTATTTTGCCAGTGGGCTTGATGAGTGAGCACACTATTTTGCTATTTCAATATGGGGTAACTTCACGTGGTGACGCGGGCCACTAATAAAGCCGCAGGTTGAGCGTCTTTAGCCTCAGTGACACCGCGACTGTGAAAAATGTAAGGTTTGGCGCATTTTTAAAAATTAAAGTGGCCTATACTCATAAAAAATATAAATCCGGCCCTGTGCTGCGGTGCGGCTTCGCTCTTACAAGCAAGTAGGTACTAATACGTAATATTATTTTAATAAAATATATTCGAGTACCTACGTATAAACTTACCAGTCCTTTAAAAAAGCATGAGTCTTTTTAATTAATTCACATCATACAAACTAAGGCCGCGTTTCCTCTGACGCGGAGCTGGTCGGAGAGGAGAGGTGAAGAGCGATGAAAAGTGGTCAGTGTTTTCACTGAAGCGGATATTTCGAGCATAGTGATTGGTCAATTCGGGCAATGCTAAGCCCCTCTCCGCCCCGCACCGCGTCAGTGGAAACGCGGCCTAAAAAGGTAAAAAAGCCTGTTCATATAATATTTAATTGTTCAATAAAAAGTACATAATATTTGAAATGAAAATTAGTATATTGTATAAAAGATTATTTTTTAATATTATTCTATATTTAAAGCTCTTTCTGGTTTTTGCGAGTTTAACTGATATTTCGAATACGTAATTACTATTGTTGTATATAAATATGTAATATTACATAAAAATGACACAATAAAGTGGAAATTAAATTTGTATATTCTTGTAAAATATCAAACGGTATGTAAATGTATTTCATACAAAAAATAAAGACTGTTATGGGAACAAAACGTTTTATTTATAACTTATCTTCTGTCTTAAATCCAATAGTATATAAGAATACTTTTGTTTAATTTCAAAACAATAAAATGTGTAATAAATACTTTATATCTTCGGATATTACTTTTAATAATAACTTTGTAAAACTAAAAGCATTTTGAAAGTTATAACAAGTAATGTTTTTCAAATATCGAGAGTTAAAATATGATAGAATACAATTTAACACTCCTATTGATTATTATTGAGAAGAACATAATATTATCATTAGGTTCAAATTACTTCATATACTTAGTTCAAATTACTCAGATCTACTTATGCCTGGATTCTGGATATTTTTACAGAAGAGTATGTATTCAACAGCTTTGTTGATTCATCAATAGCACTAGTGAATAAACTTCTGTCGAAAACCTCAGAACCCTGGTTTATTATATAAATTACTGGAGAAAGATTTTTGTCAAATACAAGGTGTAACAAAACTAAGTGATAATACTTTAGGGTGTGTATATAACCCTTACCTATACTTTAATATATTATGTAAAGTTCACTGTGAAAGTAGCAGCGCTGACAGGTTATTATTTTTTGCGATTTGTATGGGCAAGCATTCCAGCGTCATGACTTTTTCCATACAAAAGTAAAACAGTTATTCTTTTTTGTAGAATTTTAGCGCTGCGACTTCCACGGTGCACTCTGTATACATAATAATATATTATATGTATTATAGGGGACGACCCATACACAACCAAAAGTACCATAATTTAGTTTCGTTACACCTTGTCTATTAGCTTTGTCCACATTGTGCTTTTTTTTGTTCAACAAGGGCATGCGTTATAGCGCAGTCAACAGCGAAGGTGTGGCATGCCCGTGACGCGCGTCAAAATCCACCCGCGTTGAAAGAAAAGTTATAGCGCGCGCTACGATTTCAACGCGCGTTACGGGCATGCCTCACGTACGCTGTTGACAGCGCTATAAGGCATGTCCTTGATGAACAGAAAAAGGCATAATGTGGACAAAGCTATTATACCTTATTAGTTATTACTTATTAGCATTAACACCACAAATTAAATAAAATCTCTCCAATCCATCATAAAATTACATTAATAGGCAAAACTAAATATTATATATATACCTACAATTTTATTGCGTTTATTGCTCTACAAATATAATACATTATACTTATATGAGTATATAAACTTATCGGTGGTAAGATTTTTGAGCATTTCTTGATACAAATTAAAAAAACATTTCTCAAGTGATGACTTTAAAAAAAATTTAATAATACGTAAGCTATATTGTACAATTTTGGTTACATGTTATACGCGAGCTATAGATTTTAATTTACATAGAATTATTTTTAGTAACTAAAACCTTAGTTTTAAGTAATCGTCGCAGGCACAATAGCAATGTATCTTCGTTACCACGTAACGAGTACTTAAATGAGAGATATATACTTACCTATTGTCATGATTTTACTAAGTTACTTCTCGATAGTTACATCGAGAACGCTACATTTTCTGTAGAGCATGACAGTTAATAGCTCTGTTTACCTTTAGTTAAATAATAATCTTTGTTATAAACATTGCTGAACACTTCTAACACAATTTTTTTATCTCGCGCGTTTGATATTAATATTATTATTGTCTATAATTCTTGCTGTATTTTCAAAAACGTTTCCAGTAAAGGAACTTTTATTCATAAATATTACCATTCAATATCAATTAAAAATTTATATGTAGCGCAAACCTACTATGTAGTTTAATTTTATTTTAAATATGATATGAATTCATATTGATACAGGTTAACTATTTTGGGTAGATATACATCTTATATTAATTATAAAAGTAAATAAAATTAAATATCTGTACAGCGGTAAAATTTATGTTATAGCTAAAGAAAACTATACTTTCTTGATCTTTCTTCTTCGCTTTATGAATATTCTTACATCTGGAGCATCACTGATAGCTTCCACATTGGTAGTCGCCAGGCTAGCACTGTACGATATATTACTATCGTTATTTAGGTTTTCATTATTTGGAACAGAAGTAGTCGCTACAGGTAAATCATGTTGCATTTTATTCGGCGTTGACGTAGCTACAGCCCTTATTTGTAAAGAATCAAATTTCGAAATCGCTGAAGGTTTTTGCGTTACAACTTCTTCAGTTTCTTTAGCTTGGTTACTGTCAACTTCTGTTAAGTTCATTTGATTTGTACTCTTTTCTTCAGTACATTGTTGTATTCCAGTATGTGAGGCAGGCATAATAACCGTTTTGACATTATTTGGTTCATCTTTTGTAGTGTTCATCTGTTTTGTATTGTTTTCTTCAATACATGGTTGTGTACCAGTAGATATAACAACCGTTTTAACTATATTCAATTCATCATTAATGTTTGCGGGTTTTAAATTCTCAAACAAGTTTACAGCGGGATTGTCGTCATTGATTTCGAATAAAGATTTCTTATTGACTGTTTTTTGTGGATCTTCCTCAATTTCAAGAACTTCAACATTTGCTAATACTTCTTTATTACTATTACCAGTTTTAGATCCCTCTTTAATTTCTCTAACATTTATATCTATCGCATCTTGAGTATTTTCAAATAACGACCCATAATTATCATTGCGTTCAATATTTATATCAAATTTTGTAGGGAGATTCAAATCTTCAGGTGTTATTAAGCTACTACTGTCACCAAATAACTCAGTAAATTTACTGCGGGGTTTGGAACCCGCGGGTTTATTTTCATTGTCTTCTGTATTTGTGTGAGCAACTTTACTTTCTTGTTTTTCTTGCACTGTCTCCTTTGACGATAACCTTTTCCGCTTTTCTCTCTTCTTTTTTTCTTTTGATTCTATTTCAGGACTTTCATTAGTTTTTTCAATAATTTTTACAACCTTATTCTCAGGTGTTTTTCCATCATGTTTCTTTTTTGATGTTTTCTTTTTACAACTTTCTAATTTTTTATTAGAAGCTTCTTCTTGACATGGCTTTTCATTATCCACGTGAACTTGTATTTTTTCATTTTCAATGCTAGCTTTAATAGGTGCTGTGTTTTCTGTTCCTGTTACATGGTCATTTTTATCTTCCGTGATTGTCATAATATCCTTTATTCGTGGTTTATCATTTTGTTTTATGTTGTCTGTTTCTCGTCTGCCATCAACGTCTCGATCATTTTCGTTATCTGATACGAGAGTCAACTTATCGTTTTGCTTACAAGTGATTTGTAATTCATCATCACTAGCTTCGTCGCTTAATTCCAAGTCCCCCTCTACATTATGTTTAAGTGGGGCCAGCTTAGGTTGGGTCTTTAATTTATATTTGTCTACAAAGACTTCTTTATTGGAAACGTTAGGTACGTTTCCAATAAAGAAGTCTTCCTTACCAAGTATAACATCTTTGTTACTATAATTGTTATCCTTTTTAATAAGTTTTTCTTGTACTGAAGTAATAGATTTCTTGTCAGTCGTTGATTTTTTTGGTATTTTATAGTCATTAGGTAAGCTTCTCAACGCAGTAACATTTGTTATCTGAGACTTTTGTTCAATTATATATGAAGTACTCTGATCTTTACGATATACGTCCTGACCGCCAGGATTTAGTAAAGTTTCAGATATAGCAATATCGTCTTTACTACATTTTGTAGACGAGATAATAGCTGGATCATCAATATCAGTGTAAATGTAGTTTACTATATCCTCACTAGGAGGTTCTTTCCAAATATCAGTTTTTAATGCCTCTGGAACCTCTACCTTTTCGAAACCCCACAGGGTTTTATTTACTGGTATTATATCAACATTTTTGTCAACTGTAGCAATGAATACACCCCGTTCTGACTCCTTCAGCGAATATTTGTTACTGTTTATTCTGGGATCCTCCAGCTGAACAGTAGCAGTGTTCTTTATTTCTGCGATTAAAATAAAAGTATCTTATAATAGAAGTCTAACAATGTGATATCTGGTAACTAAATTATTTCTAATTCAATCATATTACACAACATTTGTAAATCCAAATTTCAACTGGTTGTTGTTATAAAGTACTCAAATTACCATAGACTGGGATACAGGGCAGGTAACACGAAAACATTGATATCACTAATTAACTTTATTAGAATCACAAATACAAAGAAAATTTAGCAATTATTAGTTATTACCTTTTATGGAATGATGGTTCAAATTGGATTCAATTTGATCATCAGGTGACTGACATGAGCCATGATCCACACTTGCAACATCTGGTCTGTACTCAGAAGGCCTGTAGCTCATTCTCTCCACTGCTTGGTCACGTCTTTCCCATTCTGAATTACCAGAATCCATTCTTCGACGTTTAAGATCTGGTTCTCTAATATTACCAGCATCATAGTTCTCTTCATACCTATCCCATCTATTATCTCTGTGTCTCCTGTCTCGACTTTTGCTGCGCCCATATTTGCTTCTAGGAGGACTTTCTAATTCTCGCTGTCTATAATGCTCTGATCTATGTGAGTAGTCATTTCCTCTCTGTTGCCACAGTCTGCCTCTCTCGGGACTATAATGGTCATAATTTTGGTTATGTGGTTTGTATTTATCAAAGTGTGGGTTGTATCTGTCTTTTCCTCTGTTGTACATTTGTTTTGGTTCACGGCTGTATTGTTCAAACCTGCTAGTTCTTTGTCCTCCTTTGGATCCCAAATACTGTGAGTTGTGACTAGCATTGTCATAGTCTTGATATTTGTAACGATCTCTTGTATTTGTGTAGTCATCTTTTACAATATCTTCCTCAGATGTAGGTTCTTCCCCATTACTGCAAAAAGTTTTTTGTTACGTAACAAGTATGTAATGTTTTTGACGATACACATAAAAAAGCAAAGTAGGAAGTTGTTATTTGCAGACAAGGGGAAAATAAAAATCCAAATGAAATTACCTGAAAACTGGCATAGACTTTCTCCTGTTCGAGATCTTCATTGATTTTGGCTTGTCAATATTATGTTTTTGGTTTTGGGCACTCTTTAGCATATTTTCTTCCCTGTAACCATCATCTAACTGCCTTGCATTATGTTCAGATGATGATGATCTATTTGTAGAAGGAGCAATTGAGTTATCTTTCATCAGAAGCATAGGCGATTCCCTAAAAAACATTAATTAATAATAATAAACATACAAAATTATCAAAGAGTGACACTTTTTGATGAACTCAGAAATCTATACTATCATATTCATTGTAACAGATGAAAGATGAATTAAACATGAACAGAAATATGAATTGCAAATAAAAGAAAAAAATATCCATACTAAATATTATAAATGCGAAAGTGTGTCTGTCTGTCCGTCTGTCTGTTACTTCTTCATGCCCAAACTGCTGAACCGATTTGGCTAAAATTTGGCATGGAGATACTTTGAGTCCCGGGAAAGGACATAATACTTTTCATCCCATAAAATTGCACGGTTCCCGCGCGATAAACGAGTTCGGCGTAACGAAGTTGCGGGAGTAATCTAGTGGAATATAAATTAAACATAACAGAAAGCTTTGTTGTGTACTTTGAGTAAAAATTATTTTTTTGTTAGTTTTCCATACCTTGAACCCTCTCTGGAATTCCCAGAAACACCTGCTCTATTTTTATCCAAAATATCTTTATTTTCTTCACATTTTGGTTTAACATCAGTTTTATTAAAAGTATGAGCAGGTTTGTTCAAATTTTTTAATATATTTCTGCAACCACCCTGCATAGCTTTTATAACAATCATATCTTTCCTGAAAAAGAAAATAAAAATATGTTACATAAATTATATTTTCCATTAATTATATGATCGTGGATTCTTGGAAATCTATTGTTCTCGCGGTTGTATGTGGCCGCTAAGAAGTTGAAGAGTTAAGCCTCCCTTCATTCCCAAACCACAAAGGCAGGTGACCAACAGCTAAAATCTTTCTAGACATTTGATGACATACAATTAATTAGCACTAGAATATCTATTTATAGTGTTCCTTGTGTCAATAAAACAACCTTACGCAATATATTTAAGTGGTAATGTAAGAATATAATGTATGTTGTAAGAATATAAATTAGAGGCATGGTTAAAGTTAAGGTTATCGTCAAATATGGCATCCATGATGGACTTTTACTAGGGATTTAACAGTTCATTTGACTTTTTGTTATGGTTAAAGTTATAATTAGGTTGGACTATATATATTTTGTAACATACCGACATTTACTCATTTTTCCCCTTATAATTTTAACAAACCTTGTATTTTATCCACTTCATCACCTGGCTAATTATATATCAGGCTACACCATAAAGCTAATATACCTAGCAGAATAGAGCAACTATCTCAAGCTGTCAAACGAGACTGAAATTGGCTTTCATCTGTGTGTAAAAATATTTGTACATAATATACACTTACACAAGCATGATAGAACATGAATTCTATGAGATTAAATTGTCAACGTGCCGATACGTGCCGACTGGACGTCAAAAAAAGAGTTCTGCTGTCATATATCACTCGTCTCTTTTTACTTATTAAAAATAAAATAAACATAATTTTTAAGGGGGGTTCCCATACAAGAAACGTGATATTTTTGGCCTTATTTGCTCGTAATCAATAATGGTAACAGCTACGCACTCGAAATTTTCATAAAATCCTTAATTATATTTGTACTTTAATAATTAATAATAAAATTAAAATAAAGTAAATATTTAAGGGGGGCTCCCATACAAAAAACACAATTTTTGTCTACTTTCGCTTTATACTGGTACGGAATCCTTCGTGCGCGAGTCCGACTCGCACTTGGCCGATTTACTATTAGACGTTAGTTATTGTGTTCTTCCACTCTCGTCTTCAAATATGGCTACCATTACCTCATGATGTTGTAAGTAAAATCTACTTACTCTTTGTTCAAATTAGTTATCAATTGAGTTTTTCTCTCAATTTCTGCTCTGGCAGTTTTCAAAAGTGAAGAATAGTTTATTTCTAACTTCTTATATTCACTGTTAAGCTTGTCAAAATCCTGCAAAATAAACTATAATATCAATGGGTATCTGTTCTATATTTTATCCCAGACTATGGTCATTTTCAAAGTATAAAAATTATGTTTAATTGTGAATCGATTAAGGAGAATATAGAAAAGAACATTTAGTAAAAGAGCACTACAGGGTGAGTGCAGGAATTAGGTAGGTACATACTTTTTGAAGTTGATTCATCGTTTTGGAACATTCTTCAAGTTTCATTTTGAGCTCCCTATTTTCATTTTTGAGCTGCAAACCAGAAACATTATTAGAACTACATTAATGGTACTAATTTTAATAAAGCTGTTATCCAGTACCAAAATGTATCATAAAAAATTGGCGCTAAAACGTACCTCATCAACGGCATTAACGTCATCGTAATTGTCTAAATTACTGTAAAGATCTTCCATTATGGAGATTTATACACAATAGTTATTGTTTTCACAAAATATTCTATTTTAATTGTTTGGTACAATAATTATTAAGAAACTTGTTGAAAAATTATTTTGCTCTCCACAAACCCAGTCCCATTGTAGAAATTTACTATCAAGCACAGATTAGAGTAAATAGAGTAGACTGTCAAGTGTCAACCACAGATTGTCCGACAAGGCTTTATATGAATGATGTCAAAAGGCACTGCTGGTAAAGGAGAACGAGGAGAACTGTCAAACATATGTCAAAAATGACGTTTTTGTATGATAGCTGAACTCTGAAGCCTAGGCTGAAGCTTTTAGTTCTAAGAGTAAATGTGTTCTATGGTTTAGTTCAAGAAGCTTATATAAACATGTTTTTTTAAATTTCTTGGTTTGGTTCCTTTTCTCGCCACGTTCATGTAGACAGTAGAGCCTTGTCGAACTATACGCTGGATCACGGAGCTAATACAAAGCTTTGTATTAGCTCCGTGCGCTGGATACATGGATAGCTGATACCCCATGGCGCCATATTGGCGCTGATAGCAGTATATCCTTAATCTGTGAGTGAGAGTACTTGGAAATAATATGGAAATAATACTAGTGATGACAACTGTTGTTATTGGTTGTGGTTACGTCAAAATTAGTTCTCTACCCGAATAATGGGGGCGCTGATTCCGCTTCAAATAGGCACAAGAAATAGCTGTCATTTCAAAGGCTAACGTCCCGGCCGCATCTGCGTCTATCGTCCGAAGCTTCGTGCAATGAGACGATACCACTGATGTCTATTATCAATTTATCACAGAACAGATTTACTCCGTGTCTATTATAGGGACCGTGCAGAGCGACGACACTGCCACAAGTGGCGAATAGCCGAAACTTTTACGAAAATTTTACTGTCAAGCTCTAGTGAAGCTACGGAAAATTAGAAGATTTCTTAACAAATTCTGAGTATTTTCAAGAATTGAAATGTATTGTTGTATTCCCGGATGTTCTATTGAAAAACGATTGAAAAACGAAGTCGAACGATGTAAAATTTTATTATTTTTCTGTCAAAATATTCACATGGCTTTGCTTATTGAAAAACGAAAGAAATGGATAAAAGGCGGTAAAAATATACGTAAGTATTTAAAAAGTCCCATGAGTGTTATGTGTAGACTAGTAAAAACACTAAATTTTGTAGATTATAACCGTAAATTCATTTTTTATGAACACAATATGAACATAACCTATAACCATTGCTTTTTTCAGTAAACATCCAAACTGGCTTCCATCTTAATTGATATACATACATAGGCACCGCTCATTTAATTGGCATAAAGTTGCATCAAAAGTAAGGATAATTTGGAGAAGTCCTGCCAGGAATTCAACACTGAGGATAGTATTGAACTTGAACCATCTTGTCAAAGTGTTGGTTCTCAAAAGGATGATTCTTCAAGTAAGAAAAAGATTAGTAGTGCAGTCTTTGTGTGTTATTTAAAGAATACATACCTAAATGGTGTTTACACTTATGAGATCCAGATTCCAGACTGAAATTAGTTAAAAATAGTGACAGACAAAAGTTGTGAAGATGGTATCGATCGAATCGCAGAAGGTTGAAATAAAAGCATTTATTTTAGTGAACTTGTTTTATTTTATTAATCCACAAGCATTTTCAGTAATTAATATAAGTATTTTTGCATAGCTTCATTATTTTATTGCAATACTAGCTGTCCCGGCAAATGTTGTTTTGCCATTTAAAGTATATTTTATCATCAGTTGATACATGTTTTACCCCCTCTTTTGTCCCCTAAGAGGGTGTGGGGGGGGAAGGTCATACACCAGATGTTAAGTTGAAAAACACAGTTAATACCTAATATGAAGTAAGTCCACTAAAGAAAAAAGTTGTATACAAAATCTGACCCCTCTTTGGTCCCCAGAGAGGGTTGAGAGGGGAGGGGGGGAGGATTTTTATACACCAGATGTTGAGTTGGAAGAAGACAAATATAATATATCTGTGAAAACCGTATGCAAATCGGATCAGTAGTTTTCGTGTTAAAGAAAAAAGTTTGATACAAAATCTGACCCCCTCTTTTGTCCCCTTAGAGGGGTGGGGGGAAAAAATTTTATACACCAGATGTTAAGTTGGAAGAAGATAAATATATCTGCGAAAACCACATTCAAATCGGATCAGTATTTTTCGTGTGATGCTGGAACAAACATACAGACAGACAGAAAGAGTGACAGACAGACAGACAGACAAAAAACTAACCACATTTTTGGCTTCTATAGCGATGTAGTGACAAAGGTGTAATTTCGGGTGTCATTTCATATCTTTTATGTACAGAATATTCATTTCTACAACAGAATATTTTCTTCCTCCCGCACGCGCTTTGGTGACGCTCACTATCGTAATATTTTAATTTCGCCATAATTTCAAAACCAAACGTCCAATTTTAATCATTCAAAGACCAAATATTATCTACATAAACTGTACTTAGTGATAAAATAATTTATTTTGATAAGGATTAATAGCGTCAGTAAAATATATCCGTTTAAATTTATTCCAAAAAAAATTTAGGATTTTTAAATAAATAAATGGTTATTGTGCCTCACTCGACATAGATAGGTATAGTGTGTCGCGGACTTTTTTGTAGATATTTATAAGATCTACAATTACTTAGAACATTTTATGGTTCTATCTTTTATAGTTTAGGCAGCGTACGCAAAATAAGTAACTTTTCTAGCTGATTTTTTACACCTTGCGTCCGAAAAACTCAAATATCTTACGGAACCCTACTTTTTTCCAAAATAAAATGTAGCCTATGTTCAGCAGAAATAATGTGAGATTTCAATAGCAAAAGAATTTTTCAAATCGGTCCAGTAGTTTCGGAGCCTATTCGACTCAAACAAACAAACAAACAAACAAACAAACAAACAAACAAATCTTTCCTCTTTATAATAGTAGTGTAGATTTATCAAGTTTTTACTTTCTATGCTGATGGATGCTATTAATTACTTTTTCAGATAATATTTTCTTAGTTAACTAGATAAGCTTTATACATTTTTATTCACTCTTCCATTCTTTGTTTACGGGTAGAAAGTAGAAACCCTTAATATTATATTTAATATTATAAAAATATACTTAATATTATAAATGCGAAAGTGTGTCTGTCTGTTAGCACTTCACGCCCAAACCGCTAAACCAATTTTGCTGAAATTTGGTATGGATATACTTTGAGCCCCGGGAAAGGACATAGGATACTTTTTATCCCGGGAAAATGTACGGTTCTCGCGCGATAAATGATTTTTGGCGCAACGGAGTTGCGGGCGTCATCTAGTCTTTAACTTTAATATTTCTATCGCGGATTCTTGGAAATCTGTCGTTGTTCTCGCGGCCGCATGTGGCCACTTGGGAGTGTAAGTATTATATCATTTTATAGTGTAATATAGTGTAAAACATAAAAAAACACTCATAAACTATCCAGGGTCAAGGAGAATGCGAAGTCAAAGTCACTCACAAGTTACGTCTTTTACTCGCATCGTGGCGCTGCTGTCGAATTGCGACGCCCTCTATAGTTTCTGCACGGTCCCTATTGGACGATACACGCAAATCGTCCAATAGTATCGGCTTTAGCGCGAAGCACCACGCAAATGCGGCCGCGACATAGGGACCGTGCAGAAACTATAGAGGGCGTCGTAATTCGACAGCAGCGCCACGATGCGAGTAAAAGACGTAACTTGTGAGTGACTTTGGCTTCGCATTCTCCTTGACCCTGGCTAGTTTATAAGTGTTTTTTTTATGTTTTACACTATAAAATGATTTAATACTTACACTCCCAAGTGGCCACATGCGGCCGCAAGAACAACGACAGATTTCCAAGAATCCGCGATCGAAGTATTAAAAGTTAAAGACTAGATGACGCCCGCAACTCCGTTGCGACAAAAATCATTTATCGCGCGAGAACCGTACATTTTCCCGGGATAAAAAGTATCCTATGTCCTTTCCCGGGGCTCAAAGTAAATCGGTACAGAATTTCAGCAAAATTGGTTTAGCGGTTTGGGCGTGAAGTGCTAACAGACAGACACACTTTCGCATTTATAATATTAGGTATATTTTTATAATATTAAATATAATATTAAGGGTTTCTACTTTCTACCCGTAAACAAAGAATGGAAGAGTGAATAAAAATGTATAAAGCTTATCTAGTTCTAAGAAAATATCTGAAAAAGTAATTAATAGCATCCATCAGCAAAGAAAGTAAAAACTTGATAAATATTGCAATAAAATAATGAAGCTATGCAAAAACACTTATATTAATTACTGAAAATGCTTGTGGATTAATAAAATAAAACAAGTTCACTAAAATAAATGCTTTTATTTCAACCTTCTGCGATTCGATCGATACCATCGTCACAACTTTTGTCTGTCACTATTTTTAACTAATTTCAGTCTGGAATCTGGATCTCATAAGTGTAAACACCATTTAGGTATGTATTCTTTAAATAGCACACAAAGACTGCACTACTAATCTTTTTCTTACTTGAAGAATCATCCTTTTGAGAACCAACACTTTGACAAGATGGTTCAAGTTCAATTCTATCCTCAGTGTTGAATTCCTGGCAGGACTTCTCCAAATTATCCTTACTTTTGATGCAACTTTATGCCAATTAAATGAGCGGTGCCTATGTATGTATATCAATTAAGATGGAAGCCAGTTTGGATGTTTACTGAAAGAAAGCAATGGTTATAGGTTATGTTCATATTGTGTTCATAAAAAATGAATTTACGGTTATAATCTACAAAATTTAGTGTTTTTACTAGTCTACACATAACACTCATGGAACTTTTTAAATACTTACGTATATTTTTACCGCCTTTTATCCATTTCTTTCGTTTTTCAATAAGCAAAGCCATGTGAATATTTTGGCAGAAAAATAGTAAAATTTTACATCGTTCGATTTGCCTTTATATTTTTTGTATGTATTAGAACAACAATACATTTCAATTCTTGAAAATACTCAGAATTTGTTAAGAAATCTTCTAATTTTCCGTAGCTTCACTAGAGCTTGACAGTAAAATTTTCGTAAAAGTTTCGGCTATTCGCCACTTGTGGCAGTGTCGTCGCTCTGCACGGTCCCTATAATCCAAATACCTACCTATCTGTGGGCTAATCAAAATATTTCTGTCAAGTGTCAAAATATGGCCGAATGTTTTTCGCTGATATTTTAAAATATATCGTTATACCGTGGTTATACCTTTTACCAGTTAATTACCTACTTAAAGTAAGCTATTACCTATCTGTAACAAGTTAACGAGAAAAATAAATGTGATATTTTAAATAACTACTTCTGCGCTGCGCCGTAAGTTCCACCAAACGCGGAGGTGTGTGGCACTGAGGAGTGAGGACTGAGGAGTGAGGACGACTCCAGACCCAGACTGCTTTGGCGCATAGTCGCGCGGCGCACTGGTTTTTGCTCGAGCGCTCGTACGCTGTGGACGTGAAATCGGTGTAGTGTTTATTCGTGATTAAGATTATAATATAGATAGGCAGATCTAGCTCGGACCTAATATTTAGGAACAAAAACTGTTATAAACTTTTGGTTTTTAATGAAAATGAGTTCGATATTATCATCGAGTTCCGTAATTGCGTGACAAGACTCGGAACCCTGAATTAAAGAAGTGCAACAGGCGTCGTAAAGGTTTCGTGTCAACATCGTACACAAATCGAATAAGTATACAAAATGCCTTCGGACTCTGAATGTGATTGTGACTTGGTTTCGAAGGAGTGGCTGCTGGGTAAACTGCGATCGGACGAGAGAGACACAGTCCTGATAGACTGTCGGGGTTCCAACGAATATGCAGTGTCTCACATACGTTCCGCTGTAAATTTTTCCATTCCGAGTATAATGCTAAGGCGTTTGGCGGCCGGCAAGATAGACCTGTCCTCGACGGTGCAGTGCAAGGAGCTGAAGGCCAGGATAACGCACTGCTGTGCCCGTGGGACGTTCATCCTCTACGGTGATGGAGCCCCCAGAGATCCGGACTCCGTACATGGCATACTGCTAAAACGATTAAAACAAGACGGCGTGCAGGTTGTGTGTCTTGAAGGTAAACAAATATAATATATTATTCTCTTACCTTTTTAATGCATGCTTATTGCTTACACAAATCCTCTGCCTTTTAACCTTGGACTTGTAAGTTTTAATTTAAATGATGTATGATGATTTATAACATGATAAGACCAATAGACAGATATCGATAAATTATGTGAATGATTGCCTACAAAAAGTACCTACTAGAACTAACTACTACCTACTAAATGCAAAGAATACATGATCTTGGACAGGACTAAGAAATAAAGCAACTGAAATCACATTTAATGCTTCAACTCCCAAGCGACCTCGTTAAGTGTAAACAATAGATTTCCAGGAATCCTCGATCGAGGGATTAATGCTATTTTACAATAAATCGTGATATGGTAGAATTACAATACAAAATATATTTGACAATGGCATGCTAATCAATTTGCCATACACTTGTTCAGAAGATAATTCTTTGTAAAGAAAAAGACAATAGTATGGTACATAACTATCATATCAGTCATTGGATAAAGAAATATATTATATTTATATATAAGGCAATAATTGGGTAGTTTTGCACACATAATATTATCAAGAAATTATATATAATAGTGATTAGAAAAAAAACTGTAGGCTGTTTAACCCGTCAATCGAGGAAAAACGAGACACAATAGCTTATCTATTGTTATCGCGGTTGCATGCGACCGCTTGGGGCTTGATGAATTAATCTGTGTAATGTGCCTGTAAGACATTACGGTAAATCAGCAACTAGGTAAGTAGTAATCAGTCAGCAAATATGAATGAAACATAACAATTTCATTCATCATCTTGACAGATAATAATAAAACGTGTTCTATTATAAAAAAAATGTTTTGTAGCCATTAGCAGGATACTAATAATACCACACTCAAACTGCACCTTCTAAGATTTTTTTACTAAATGCTTAAATCTCAGTTCTTAACAGAAAAAATTTCTGTTTAACACTATCAGAACTGGAATAAAATTCTTAAATAACCTTTTTAGTAGTTCATACTATCAGACTTATTAACATCAATTAAGGGCCCGGGGTACCCTCGAAATTTTCATACATTCTTAATACCAAAATCATTTTCTCATACGAAAATAACTCAAACATGTTAAATATTTTCGTATGAGAAAATGATTTTGGTATTAAGAATGTATGAAAATTTCGAGGGTACCCCGGCCTCTTAAGGGCCTGTTTCGCCACTTCCTGATAGTGCCAGGTATTCTATCCACCACTTAACTTGACCGATGAAGTATGGAGAACCTCTCAAAAAAGTTGTGGATAGCCTATCTGATACTTTATCAGGAAGCAGCGATACAGGCCCTTAATCAAGTAAAAATTAAAATAATAGCAAATATAATATATCAAAAAATTTATAATGTTACCACATAAAACTTTGTGTCAGCTTTAGAATGATCTTTTAATATTTTTTATCACTTAAAACTATTTCAAGCAAATATCAACTCATTGTTCATAATCCACAAAAGGTCAATCTTTTGTGGATTATGAAGCCATGGTGCTGGAATTAACTATGAGAATGGAAGATATTTTATGTTTAAATGATAAAAATATGGATTGTTCTATTTGTAGGCCAATGTTACTCTTAGGCCCACTTGCGCCAATCTGGTTTAAAGTTAACTCTGAGTTAAACATCATGTCATCTCTATCACTGACTTGGTGAGTGACAGATATGACATGATGTTTAACTCAGAGTTAACTTTAACCCAGATCGGCGCAAGTGGGCCTTAAAATATATAACTATTAATCTATCAATACAAATTTAATCAATACAAATTACAAAATATCTGCTTGTTAGGGTTCCATTTTAGGGTTCTGTAATAAACAAAACTTGGTTGACTACGGAACCCTAAAATATCAAATTGAAATATTAAATCCTTTCTATCTCTGTACTAGCTACCAATTTCGAGAATTTTCGCAGAGATAAGTTCCTCAAATTATCAAAATGAAGCTACTTACGAAGAATTTGCTTGATAGTAATAAAAAAAATGGTTAAACCCGGACTATCAATCATTGATCAAAGAAAAATGAAACATGCACAATAATAACTACTTATTAGATTAGATAAGCCTTTATTCACAACAAATATTTTACATTTACAAATTACACTAAAATTCTATTTCCTTGTTGCTTGTCTTAAGACATAGGCCTCCTCCAGATTATGCCACATACCTGTTTTTTAACCCCCGACCAAAAAGAGGGGTGTTATAAGTTTGACGTGTCTGTCTGTCTGTCTGTCTGTCTGTCTGTCTGTCTGTCTGTCTGTGGCATCGTAGCATCCAAACGGGTGGACCGATTTTGATCTAGTTTTTTTTGTTTGAAAGTTGACATGACGGTGAGTGTTCTTAGCTATAGTTCATCATCATCAGCCTGCTCATTGCTGAAATATCACGGTATATCTGGTTCGTGATAGGACGATTAGCAACTTGCAGTCGTTTGATGGGTTTTATATTTTGCATCCTGGTTCGAGACACTTATGAATATATACACATTATTGGAAAGTTGACCTGGTGGTGCAGCATCACCTGGTAATCAATAGGATACCCAACTCCTCACCAACTTAGAGCAGAGGTTTCGTGTTTGGGCTCATTTTATTGCGACAACCAGTAAGACGTAGATAAACAGTAAATATTTGCATGCTGCTGCTGCAGCATCACCTGGATTCTATAGGAGCCAAGCTCCGTATGAACCTAAAGTGGAGGTTTCATGTTTGGGCTCATATTGATGGCCTCATCCAAGAGGACATATTTTATAGATGGTATTCATTGGGATATGATCCAGTTGATAGGAATGCACAAGTTTAAAAAGCATAAAATAAAATTAAATTAAGAAATTTAAAAAAACCCCCGCCAAAAAACTTTAAAAAGTAATGAAATAACATTTCCTGACTTTAAGTTTAAATCATTCCTAAGAGTAAAGTAATATTTTAGTCCATAATTGTTGTCAAGGTGTGTCGGGGGACCGCTAATGTAGATGTTTGATTTCACATAACAATATAAATTAAGGGTCTGTTCACAGCGACCCGAATCGAGAGAATCAGCGACTATTATGGCGATACAAAATGCAAAAGTCGCTGTTGTGGTAGTTTACTTAGCGGTCCCCCGACACACCTTGACAACAATTATGGACTAAAATATTACTTTACTCTTAGGAATGATTTAAACTTAAAGTCAGGAAATGTTATTTCATTACTTTTTAAAGTTTTTTGGCGGGGGTTTTTTTAAATTTCTTAATTTAATTTTATGCAATCTTTTCTCCAGTTCAATGGTAGGTCATCTTCCTACCTTTTACATTGCCTTCCTTGTTTTCTTTTTCCATTCCTTGGGTACCATTCGGTTAGAAAAATGTCTTCTAGAACAGCCGTAAACAATTTTGGGGACAAAGGGTCTCCTTGCGTTACCCTTATGGATTTTTAACTCTTCGCCTATTCCTTCTAGCAGTATTTTTGCTGTTGTCACTGTATTTTTAGGGTTCCGTAGCCAAAATGGCAAAAAAGGAACCCTTATAGATTCGTCATGTCTGTCTGTCTGTCTGTCCGTCCGTCAGTATGTCACAGCCACTTTTCTCCGAAACTATTAGAGCTATACTATTGAAACTTGGTAAGTAGATGTAGTCTGTGAACCGCATTAAGATTTTGATGCAAAAATGGAAAAAATATTAAAAATTTTAGGGGTCCCCATAGGTACAAGTTACAACTGAAACAAAAAAATTTTTTTTTCATCTAACCTATGCGTGTGGGGTATCTATGGATAGGTCTCCAAAAATCATATTGAGGTTTCTCATATCATTTTTTTCTAACCTGAATAGTTTGCGAGAGAGACTCTTCCAAAGTGGAAAAATGTATGTCCCTCTAATTTCTAAAGTAGAGGCATGATAATTCTAAAAAAAATATATGATGTAGATTACTATAAAAACTACCAACGAAAATTGGTTTGAACGAGATCTAGCCAGTAGTTTTTTTTATACGTCATAAATAGTAAACCTTAATCTAAATTTCATTAAATCGACTGAAATATAAAAATAAATCAAAAATATTTTAATTTCATAAAAATAAACCTTATTGCTGCTGCGGAACCTTCCATGGGCGAGTCCAACTCGCACTTGGCCGCTTTTTTTTTAATTATGTTTAAGTATGTATTTTTGTTGTATTCCTTGCTTTGGTAAGGCTTTATAAATGGAAGTGTGAATTAGCGAGTCAAAGGCTTTATAATTATAGTCCACGGATCCGATATATAATACGTTTGTCCATATTCGTTTTGTTTTTCTTTCAGTTGCTTTTGAGAATGAATATGGTCAACTGTCGAGAAATCGTTACGGAAGCCTGCCTGTTCTTTTGGTTGTTTTTCATCTAGGTTTATAACTACTTATTACTAAATAGTCCAACACAATGTTACTTCCTGCTGTGCATCCCTAGTATAATATTAGACCCTTAAAAGTTAAAACTACACAACTTTTTGGTGCGGTTACTTTTAATGGATATTGGAAACGGTGATTCGAGAGGAAGGTATAATTTTATTTTTGTGACCAAGTCGCCAGCAGAGCCGCGTGGGTCAACTAGTAATTTATGCAATATTAAATAATATTATTCGGGAAATATTTAAAACATATCCTGGAAATGTAATTAGTTTCAACCTAAGCCGAAAATACCGGAGGTCGCAAGTCAAGGCATCCGCCTCGCCACTCGCCAGACGTGAGAGAGGATGTGTGGTGCTCCTCAAGCGAGACGACACACGGCAGACTGAGTACCGACACTTAAGGTGACGCCATGTTAAAGTAAAAAACCGTGTTGGATGTGTTTTAGATTGCTTGTTTTCTATGCGAGGCTCGCCCGTCCTCTCATAGAAAACAAGCAATGGAACAGCAAAAAATGGAAGGGCGTAGCGACAAAATGGTTTTTGTCGCGTAATTTGAAAACCATAAATACATTTCATATAAGCTATGGACAAATTAAAGTGTATACTAGAACCAATTTATGTACAAATTTTGGAAGCTTATATCACTCTCCTCTGTTGGCAAAATAGGAATCCCTTTTTTTACAGAGGTCTTTTTGATTGATAATTCTGTGTTATAAAAGTTGACCAATCGTGTTATGCTATGGGTAATTCAAAGACAAAGACATGATGAATACTGACAGTGAACTTTAATTTCTTAGCTTTAGTTATTGCTGAGAAAAATGGACATCGCTACAGCCAAATTATCAAGGCATCACCTTAATTTAAATTTCGAAATTCGAATACTTACTGATCCAGCATAAATAATAGACAGAACAAAGCTGCGCACAGACAGGTACACCGAGTATCTTCCCGGCAATATTACGTTGTCTTGCCATATATTATACTTTGTACCATATTTAGCATTTATGGCATGTACTAATTGTAGTAATATAATTATATAAACCTTCTCAAAAAACCGCATCAAAATACGTTTCGAAATATTAAAGATCAAATCGTAGGGACAGACAGTGAAAAGCTACCTTGTTTTTAAATAGGTAATTTTATAAATACACCGCATTATGTAACGTAAGTAATTTCTCATTTTCTCATCGAGAAATTAATGGCTTTCTTGTTTGCTTTGATAGCGTAGTAATATAATATAGCTGCGTTGGCTTTTCACATGAACGTAGAGCGGATAGAGTTTCCGGATACATTATAGGCAGAATGTGTGAAAGGCAGACTTGTTCTTTTAGTTTTGTTAACGCGAATCGCAAGTCGCAACGTTCTAGTCAAAAATTACTTCTACACTAAAAACTGTACTTCCGCTTACATTATAGTTCTCCAGTTAACACAAAGGTTGTCTGGAAGAAATCGCTTTTAGCGATAAGATCACCTTTGCCCACATACCTAGTTCTAATATTATCTAAAAGCGTGGGTTTAGTGTAATTATTTTTTGGTATTTGTGAGCAATAAAGTGTTTTATTATTATTACATCTAAGGCTATCGTCATTGGGTTTTACTCAAGTGATCGGTCATCGGACACGACAGAACCACAGTTATAGTGAAGTTCCCACCAACCAATGCAACGTGGGTTCGCGTAGTGTATATTTTCTTTGACGTGGGCATTAAACTTTTTTTTTTCATTAAATAAGGAGGCAAACGAGCGAACGGGCCACTTGATGGTAAGCAACTACCGTCGCCCATGGACACTCGCAACATCCGAAGAGCTGCAGGTGCGTTGTCGGCCTTTTAAGAGGGAATACGCTCTTTTCTTGAAGGTTTGCAGGTCGTATAGGTCCGGAAATACTGCTGTAAATCTTTAAAGAAGTCATTAAAATCCAAAGGGATTCTGTAAAAAGGTGGCTTGTCTTGCCTGATATAGCTCTGGTCTAGCATAATGTGCCGATACATTGTCATGAATCATGATTATCCCTGGTCACTAAAGTGTCATCAAAGCTCGGTTCATCCCAATTATCGCATAATAATTGTGGCCATTAACCCAGTTCCAGGCCTCCCTAGGTCGGCTAGGGCGCGTGTTACTAACGCATCTTGCATTTATGATCCTATTAACGATCTTCGAACATTATGGACTGTGATATCCATATCGTTTTATGTCAAAGTCTTAAAACCTATATTTTGCTCCCAAACATCATATTATTCTGTATAGTATTTGTGACTGGCATTTCACTCATGTATCAAAATAGCTTTTAATTAATCTAGTATTAGGCAGCTAAACGCGTATGCCGGATGTTCGTATTGCTTGGCTTAGAACGGAAGAGTGCCGCAATATTATTAATAAGTTCCTGTTTTATGCGCGTCCTGCTTATTTCATGAGTGAAATGTTATGACATTTCGCCATTCCAAAGAACCAGTTAAAGCTATGGCGCTATTTCCACTATATCCGCCAATCAAGACATATTTACGTACTTATAGCTCAGATTTTATCGCTTTTTTGGTATATCTTACAGCAGCAGTACAGGAATAATTCCCACGTCATGCATGACATCTTGAAAAATATATTGTGCTCATCAGATTCTTGTCAGGTTGTATTGCTGATCTTGTCTAACTAGGCTAGAAAAATAGAGCCCCCCGATGGTTGCTCGCCTTGTCGTGGCGGTGGGGCTCTAGTAACCGCGGCTTGGACAACCGCGGTGAAGCGAAGAGGCAACCAGGGCCGGCCGGTGTCGCCGCCTGGCCCGAGGAGGGCGCTCCCAGCGGACTGGAGGAGTCCGCTGCGGATGCGCACCGAGGTGGGGTCGCAGAGGAAGAGGCAAGTAGGTATTACGGTGCGCCGCTTGCCCTATCCTCTGCGGCCGAGGACGGATCGCGGGGGGGAGAGGCATTGTGGTAGGTTGCTGCTTTTCCTACCCCACCTGCGAGCTGGCCGTTCCGTTTGAACGGCATTGGTGGGGCCGCAGAGGAAGAGGCAAGTAGGTATTGCGGTGCGCCGCTTGCCCTATCCTCTGCGGCCGAGGTGTGGTCGGTGGCAGAGCCACAGACCTGATCTGCCACATGGCCTCCAAGTAGCAGACAGGGGGGCGTCTGCTACAGCCCTGGTGGGGGCCGAGGAGGAGGGCGCACGTGTTGTGCGCCCATCGTGGAGTCTTCGGACCGCTGGCGGGGTCGCGGATTTGTGTATCGTTCCCGTGGCCCCGTCAAAAGGCGGCGTGGGGGGGGGGTTTTAGTGGGTATACCGTGGTCTCATCAGCTACGGGAGTCCCACATCACCGCTCGGGTCGCCCCCTGCGCCTGGGTGGTATGCGTAATGCATTTCCCCCTCCGGGAAAAAAAAAATAATAAAAAAGGCTAGAAAAATAGAGACACTACTGTAATCTTTAACTTAGTACGTAGTGGTTACCACTTACGAGTTACGATATAAATACACACATATAATATTCATTCAACAAACAACGATTTAAAACATGTATGAGTAAAATGAGTATGCGCAGCAGTGCGAATGGCACGTACACATCGCAGTTCGCACTTGTAACCAGGATGCCTCATGTTCTTCGCCTTTCATTGCAGAGGAAATCGTCAACATCTGGTCTGTCTCACATCGAGGAAAACGATATGGCTAAAGGAAGCAGTATTTCACTAAACTGGAGCATAATATTATAATCGCGAGCGCGCGGAAACGGTGTCTAATGTTCGTTTCATTCCCTTTGTAAAGATAACTTTGATCTACTGACGTGAGTTATCATTGGAAATTCTACCCGAAGTAAAATCTTTGCTTTTGAAGCATTTTACTAAAGTCTTTTAATTTGTTTGTGAAACTTTGTTGGTTATTCATTATGAGATTACAATTATTATTATATCGGTAGATAACGTAACACTTGTTTTGTTGCCTTTTAAGTTTTAGGTATAAAATGTAGAAGGCCGAACGCTCTGCTCGCAAAAGGCAAGCGATCGCGCAAGGTCTTCTATTGACCGTAGCAAATTACTATGCACTAGATTTTCTTGCTGTGAAATGTTTAGCTATGATTATTTCTCAATCAGTTTTCGTGTAATAATAACCAAGCAGAAATTTACCTCTGTATACTCCTCGTTTCAATTCGCGCCTCACTTTATTTTTGCTCTACCTCTTTGAACATCGAAAATGATCGTTTCTGAGAAGATCTGGTGACGTCAGTGTTGACGTGTTCCGGGAATGAACAACCGATCAATTATATTACACCAAACATTAACCACACGCGTTACTCTCATCTGTTTTATCTCTAACACTCTGTATAAACCTGATAGACATTCCTTCCACTTGACTGGTCTATCTATAAAAGTAACAACATTAAAAAATGTTTTTCTTCCGAAGGCTTCGTTATCCTCTAACGATCTTGTGATCATTTAATTGTCCAATACGAGGAAAATTTCCAAAAAATACAAGCTTTGAAGGTTGAACTATTGTTTTACAGATTTTGGATCAAGCTCTAAAAGTGCTATTTAAATAGCCTCTATCACGATTCACGACCTAAAAGTTGAGGCCTGTTTCACCACTTCTTGATAAGTGCCGGATAGGCTATATCTACCACTTAACTTGAAAATTGTGAATAGCCTATCCGGCACTTTATCAGGTAGTAGTGAAACAGGTCCTAAGCTGTACGTTACAGAATATATCAAACAGTTAACTATTAATAGACATACTATTTGCAGCAAGTATCTGATAGCCTAGATCAGATTGACCCAAGACGCTGCCCATCAGTCAGCAGTTAACGCACACTACATGTCTTCAATTGACTCTAATGCTCACAACAGGCTCGATTAAACTCCATTACGTGCAATGTACTTTAATAATCTATCATTCGATTTTGCTTTACATAATATGCTATGCAAAAGAAGCTGTAGAGCCAAGCTTCTGACTCTACAAGTTTAAGTCTTCGCGCGAATTCTACCGTTTTACTACTACAATTTAATAGTCCAATGTAATGTACTGTAATGGCCCAGCCATATTATATTAGTTTGTAAAGCTAGCTTTGTAAAGTTCATGCAGAGACAAGAGCATAGCTCTACATGACTTTTTGTAAGTTATATTATGACCTCAACTTGGCAACATTTTCAAGTGATCATTGCCTAATGCCTATGTTCTGAGCCTCAGAATCTGAGGTCCAAGCGTTTGCTTAGCGTTCTCATCATTGTGGCCAACATGATGTTCAAGAGCAACTCTTATAATATTATTTAGATGACGCCCGCAACCCCGTTGCGACAAAATTCGTTTATCGCGTGGGAACCGTACATTTTTCCGGGATTCAAAGTATGCTATGTCCTTTCCCGGGACTCAAAGTATCTTCATACCAAATTTCAGCAAAATCGGTTAAGCGGTTTGGGCGTGAAGAAGTAACAGACAGACACACACTCTTGCATTAGTTCATGTATTACAAATTTTGTAATACATAATTACTAGAGATGCGCCGAATATTCGTTTCGTATTCGGTATTCGGCGTATTCGGCATGTTTTTCACTATTCGTATTCGGCCGAATTATTCGGCTCAGTTACCGAATATATTCGGTTTTATTTTTTTCAAAATATTAAAAACTAGACCCGCCCCGGCTTCGCTCGTGGGACATACATAGCCTATGTCACTCAGGGCTCAGCTCCTAAGTATCATGTAACACAACATTAGGCACTAGGCAGCAAAATTAAAGTCCAATAATATTGATGAATATTACACATTACATTTTAATATTTACAATATTGCTATTTAAGGCGGCTGAGAAGCCGCCCTGGTCTTCCGGTGTCTGTGGATGGTACGAGTGACCAGAAAGAGATAGCTGACAGGTAAACGTTAGGGCTTCTGATGTAGTGAGGGCAATCAAATCAATATCCAAGGGAAAATCCCCCGGACACGATGGATTAAGCATTGAACACCTACAATATGCTGGCCCTCATATATCGCGAGTTTTGGCCTTGCTGTATAATCTCTGTATATCGCATTCTTACTTGCCTCACGATATGATGAAAACTGTTGTGGTCCCAGTAACGAAAAATAAAACGAAAAGCCTATCAGATATTTCTAATTACAGGCCCATCTCGCTAGCAACTATCATTGCAAAAGTAAGTATTTGACAGCATTCTTAATACACATTTAAACAGATATATTAGATGTCATGATGCGCAGTTCGGCTTTCGTTCTGGCCTTCCCACCGAGTCCGCAATATTGTGTCTTAAGAGTGCTGTCAAGTATTATAATACAAGAAAAACGCCCGTCTACGCCTGCTTCCTCGACCTTTCGAAGGCTTTTGACCTCGTGTCATATGACATTCTTTGGAAGAAGATGAGGAAGTCGAATATACCTCATGAATTGGTTAATACTTTTAAATATTGGTATGATAATCAAATAAATATTGTTAGATGGGCTGGTGCGGTGTCAGATCCCTACAAGCTGGAATGTGGCATGAGACAGGGGGGGTTAAGCTCACCTGTCCTATTTAACCTTTATATAAATGGACTGATTGAGGAGCTCAGCATGAAGCATATCGGTTGTTATATAGATGGAGTATGTTTCAATAACATAAACTATGCGATGCGGATGACATGGTCTTGCTGAGTGCCTCGGTCTGTGGTCTCAAAAAGCTACTTGACATTTGTGAGCGTTACGCAGCGGAGCATGGGCTGATATACAATAGTAAAAAGAGTCAGTACATGGTCTTTCACGGTGGTACCAGAAAGGTGGATACAGTGCCGACTCTTTTACTCAATGGTGTTCCTTTAGCTAGAGTCGAGGAGTTCAAATACCTAGGACACATTGTGACGTCCACTTTGAAAGACGATACTGATATCGAAAGGGAGCGAAGGGCACTGTCGGTTAGGGCGAATATGGTTGTTAGGAGGTTTGCGAGATGCTCGTTAGAGGTAAAAATGACGTTGTTTAGAGCTTTTTGTACATCCTTCTACACTTGCAGCCTCTGGGCAGCATATACGCAAAGGGCCTACAGTGCCCTTCGCGTCCAATATAATAACGCGTTCAGGATGCTGGTGGGGCTCCCCCGCTGGTGCAGCGCTTCGGCGATGTTCGCGTGCGCACGAGTGGACTGTTTCTTTGCCACAATGCGCAGGCGAACATCGTCGCTGGTGCAGCGCATGCGGGGGAGCTCCAACGGCATGCTGGCCGCGCTCTGTGAACGCCCTGATAACCTGTATATCAGTCACTGCTGTCATATGCATGCAGAATACAGGCTAAAATAATAACTGTTATATTATGTAAGTAATGTGTGTTTTTCTTTAAACAACAAATTCATAAAACAAAATAAAAAACAGAAAAAAGACAATAATGTTTTAAATAAACAAAGCATTTAGAGATAAATTGGTAGGTAGTGCAATGCTCAAACCGTCGAAAAGGAATCCACTCAGACTTTTATTAATGTAATTTGATCTGTACCTATTTATATGAGTCTTGGATACTTGCAATAAATGATTATTATTATTATTATAAAACATCGCGATGAAAAACTAATAAAGAAATTAATATTATGCATAAGAGGTTTGAGCTCTCCATTGTGGGTGTCGCAAACGCCACACACAATAGATTTTCAATTGTTATGCGGCAGCCGCCTGCCGCTGGAGGATTGATGGGTTTTAAGCAGTATTCTGACTTTAATAAATCTTTTTAACATTGGTTTTAATATATTTCTGTTATTATTAAATAATACATGAAATCTTTTATTTATTGTTGCACAGTTCATTATATTGGAGATTATGCATAAAATCATTAGTCATTTAAAGAAAATGTTTTACTACTTAAAATAAACCTTGCTTCTTATGTATTTTAGTATTAAAGGTATGTATTCCATTTAATTCTACTTACATGAAGACAAATAACAATAACTTAATAGTTAATAGTAATCTACATGCAAATGAAACAAATAACACTGTTTTACTGCTTTATTTTTCACTTCATTAATGTTGTAATAGAAATTTGAACCTTAGCTTATTGCTTTTTCACATAAAAAAGAAACATTTTTAGTCTATGACCACAGACAAGTCAATTTCCATATCCGGACTCCATATTGTCTTGAGACTTCCATTTGTAAAAATCTCTCGAAATGAACTGCGCTCTGTTATATTTACAAAACTTAGTTTTATTTAAAACTACAATAAAGATCACAACCTCTGCAAGTTCTTTGCGGTCTGCCACTCACTAAAACCTGGTTCTCACTTTTTCTGAGATACACACACATCCTGAAATGGCTAAAGTGTGGTTCTAAACTTGTTGAAGCACTTGGAAATCGTCGTTACTGGCAGGCGATTGTTGTTGCAAATGTTTCGCAACACTGCACAGATGTTAATCATTGTTTTTCTTGTCAATGTGTTAAACTCCTCACAGACAGTCAGACAGTTCCAGTGCCTGGGCTCGGTTGCGATTGCGAGGTCTTATTTAACTGTATTTCTGGCTTTCTTCTTCAGGAATGGCTTCTAATACGAGCACTGTGTGCACCAATGTTATAAAAATACGTTTTATAGTTTAAAAATTTTACGTAAAACACCACTAACCACTCAGCGACAAACAAGCAATCGGAAAAAATCACTTTTGTTGTGATCACTGATCGCTATAATTTAACAGTTCAAATTGCTCGCCGATTGCCATCGCATTGCTGTCAAAAGCTTAGGTGATACGAAATAAATGCAACAGTATAGCAAATAGTGATAGCAAAAATATAAATTTCTTCAAAACCCGTGGATGAATATGACACAAAACTTTAACAGTAACAGACATCAATAAAATAAACCATATTACATTATTTACACCATTTTTACAAACTCTAATATTTTTTCGACGCAATTAGGCGACGTTTCTAATATTTGCTAAATTACTGGGAAACTCGTGGATGAATCTGACACAAAACGTGTCTGCATATATTTTGTTACTGCCCGAGAGTTTAAAATTTAGCTTTTGTGATATTGCTAATATCACAAAAGCTAAATTTTAAACTTTAATATTTTTTTCGGCCTATAGCGACCAAAAAGCAAAATACCTAAATATCTCTGGAAGCTGTCGACCAAAATGACACAAAATCATTTTTTAGGTTTACCTAGTGGTCCCAAACCTATACGCAAAAAATCAGAAACTTTAGAATTTTGAAACCAAAAAACCTAGAGCTATCGGTCTAAGTATGGAGATTTAGCGATTTAAATGTAATTATAGTTCCTTGATTATTCAGCAGAGGGAGTACTGTCGCTCGTTGCTATCGTATTTTTTTGGCTGGTATGTGATACGAAACTGCGATTTTGGAGCAATTATTGCGCAATAATTGCGATTGCATTGCGCTCGCGAGAGAAGGCTCGCTCCGAGCTAGCCAGCAGCGGCACGTAGAGTACACGATAGAACCTGTTTACGCGGCAAAATAAAATAATGGTAAACCGAATAATTCGGCCGAATATTCGGCTCGGTAAAGGCCGAATATTCGGTATTCGGTTATTCGGCCAAATCACTATTCGGCGCATCACTAATAATTACATATTAGTATGGAACTGTGGATTACCTACAATTTACAGTATGTAGATTGTAGGATATCGTAATAATAACACCTATTCAGTTATTCACATGGTTTGTTGTGGTCTCTCGGGTCTCCCATTGTCGCGGATAATGAGTAATGGTCGCGGATTATAGTATCGCAAATATTAGATGTTTGTTAGATAACCGGAGTGGGGGCACAAGGTTGCGGGCCGTGTGGGAAGGACACGGGCCAAGGCCCTCCGCCCACGCCGCGCCGCGCCGCCCGCGCCGCCCGGGCCCCGGTCAGACCTGAGCTAACCACGCTCCCACATACTACATAGTATATACTATGTTCTGCAGTACGATTTACGACAAAGAGTCATTTCCAGTGGCGAATTTATATAAATCTGTAGGATCTCCACACCTTCACAGATGCTACCGCCCCTAGGTCGGAGGCTATAACGGTCTATTAACAAGCTAAAAGCCAAGCTTTGTGAGGGCTCTCGACATCACACCTTGTCTGACTGATGATAACACATCTAGTCATCTACATACATTTAAATAAAAATTACTATGTTAAAGTACAAATAAATAGGCGTGAGAGCACAGAATACATTAAATACATAGTACCTTACGGGGAAAGTTTTTCCGTAAAGTGTACTTACCACAAAATGTACAGGTTGTGGGATATACTAGGGCTAGCTTCGCTCACGCTGATAAATCCGGGGCTGGTAATTTCATGGACTGGTATTGCAATATTTATATTTCATGCAAAGGTAGCCTCTTTCGACGAAAGAGCACAGATTCAATTATTCCTTATTGTGTTAAAGACACCACTTTGCCAATAATTTTGGACGTACAAGTTACAACATATTGTATTAGTAGAGTTTATCACAAAAGGTAGATCAAGACGTAGCGCGTTGTATTTTCACAAAATTAAATGAAAGAAAATTCTCTTCTCCAGTCCTATTTGTGACTTAGTAAGTGGATCACCTTCTTATAGTAAAATATTAAACGTTAATGCAATAATTTTCTCTGATTTGTATTCGACAGCCATTTCAAGATTCCGCTAAAGTTTAACTCTCAATTCGAGACTTTGTTAATCGGAGGAGCCAAGCGTGAATTTTATGTGGGCGTCAGGAGATTTGATTCAGTCGAAGGGCGAATTTAATGGAGTCCTTGGCGTCGAGGACACGGGGGCGGCGGGGTGGCGCGGGGGCGGCACGTTCATTGAGAGCGGTGGATGAATGAGCGCGGTGAGTCACCACTCACCGGATCGATGCTGCCCCCTTCCCCCGCGCATGCGCCGCGCGCCCGGCCTCGCTGGCCCGGCCACCGGTGACCACGATGCTCAGCTCTATACCGAATGTATAGGCTACTTCCTAGGACCTAGGACCTAGGTGACGTTTGGTCTACTTTTAGGTGGTAGTTTACATAGGGATTAGGGATAAAATACGGTGACATAGAATGTATTATATGTAGCACAATTTTCGCTCTCTCACTGACCCTAAGTAAAGCGAATTGGTAACAGCAGAAACGAATCCATAAATAGAATTATTAAGATCAAGTTTTAAGACAATAGACTATAGAGCCCGAAATATCCAAGTTAAACATGTTCGTAATTTAATGTTCCCAATTATATAAAGCTACAATTAACCGTAATTTCTCCAGATTTTGCCTCGAGTCCGTTATTAACTCGTTAACTCGTGAAAACAAAGGTGGTTTAACTTTATTATTGGTCGTTCCCAAACTTTTATAGCTACTGAATTCCCTAAAATCGGTTTCACAAGTTATTCTGCTGCTTCCTTTGTGAAGTAAAGGAAATTCAAATTTCCAAACTTGGCTATATCGAAGCTTGAACATTTGCCAAGTCCAGCACTCCAGCCCCAGCGTGCACACGTGCTGCCATCGAGTCAATATTCGATATGTGCGCGAAGTCGTTCTGCGGAATGATCGTTCGGAATAGCACGGTCCGTAAACAGAGCAACCGGACACCGCGGTACCGAGCATCCTTGAGCATCGATACATCGACAGGGTACGGTGAGTGCGAATATGATGTAAGTATTGAGAGCGACATTTCCATGACAATGCCGCTACCGGCCGCGGCAGGAAGCCGGCCTGCTGGCGGAAACGGTGACACGCCGCGGTAGATTATAATATTAGCCGGTCTCATCCGACCGATTGTTTATTGATTCGAACGTGCCTGCAATGTAAACGATCGAATCTACCGACGACCGCTTCCGCAGGACTTTCTGCGTCTGATGCATTTTCTTTAAGTTTCTTGATGATCTTGGCTGACATAAAGTATCAACTAACGTTGACTACGAAGCACTGATCCCTCTACTTGTACCACTTTGTCTGTGCATTCCTTTAAAAATTACATGTTCAATGTAACAAAGAGTTTCAGGGTCAATTCGTCGAGTTTTCCCGCATGACCTTGGCGAAATACCTTGCCTTGAGAATAACAACGGCAATAAATGATTCCATTTATTTTATTACTAGGCTAGGTCCTAGGACTTAAACCCAAACAAGTGGTAGGCATTATTTAGTGCAATTTGTAAAGTGCTGTTTTCAATTTAAATGTACATATTTTACTTTTAATAAACTTTAGGGTTCATGTACCATTTCTTACTAACATACCAGCTGATAAATACTAACACAAGAGCTGATGATTTTCTTTACCCCAGTGTTTTATTGTCCTCAGGCGATTTCGCGGAGTTCCGGCGCGCGTACCCCGAGTGGTGCAGCGAGGCCGGCGCCACGCACGTGCCTCACCTGCCGCTCATGGGATTGCGGTGAGAACATTTCATATACATAATATATCTCCAAGGACCGAGGCATCTGAATCCAACAATCACCTGGTTTTTGCTAGTGTAAGCTCCCATAAGTTGTTTATGGGAAATTATAGGTAGTATCGCTAGTCATTCTACGAGAAATAATACTCAAAACGTAAGACCAGCTTGAAAAGATTTGGGTGTCTTGTGATAAAGCATCAGAAAACTGCTCTATCTACGGTTGGTGCATTTGTCGTCTCATCTAGTTAAACGTCTGCTCCTGCGTCGTCTTATTTGCTATTTGTCGACATACCTATACAACAAAAAAACAGCGACAGCTCTATGACAGTTGTTGATGTCGGTGTATCTAATAAGGCTCGTCGCTGCCCACTCCGGCGCAATTAACGAACCAGCAGAACTGGCATGCGTGGGAATACGATTTCATGCGCAACTTTTTCTCCGATAGACCGTCTATCGCGGCAAAAACTTGAATTCCGTTGACTGGACGTCGTTTGCTTTCTAGAACCTAGCTACAAATGTACCTCCATATGACAGCTATATAATATATTACGTGGGTTTTGCAAATTGCAGTGGACATTTTATTTAAACTGGATAGATGGGTGTATAAGTCGTTAAAAGCTGCAGGTAGTAAAAACATCCTCGCTTAGTAAAATATATTATTATGTTAATTAAACTTAATTTACAATTCAGGTTCATTTATAAATATATATTATTATGTAATTTGTACTTTGAGTTGAATCAGTCGTTTGATGAATGAGTAGTGATTGATCGCGTGTAATATCTAAATCGTTGAATACATTAGTGCCCCTACTAATTGGTCAAGTAGCAAAGTGATCAATTGATTCGATCATATAAATCGATGGATTCGATTATGACTCCAATAAACATAAAAATTAAAATGCCTCGCCCAAATGGAACTCAAACAAATTATAATATCATAAAATAAAATGTTTTTAAAGTTAAAATAAAATAAAAGCTTTTCTTCGAAGTCGCGAATCGCGCCGTCTCGGGAGTCGGGTGGAATTATAATTGAGTAAGTTTTCCTTCGCTCCTGCCTCCTGATTGTTGAACAGAATTAGACAACCGTGGGCGTACCGTAAACATTCACGGAACATCAAAATGTATTTGTTTAAAATTATACAAACATTTTAATGTATATTAACAAAGGAATTTTGTTTAAACAGGTTTCAATGAAATCGTATAAGCAAAGGATGACGATTGACGGTGTATAATTACAGGTTCAGTTTCTCATCAATCTGGTAAAGATTGACGCCAAAGCCGAATCTGAACGTCTAGCCCACGGATTGATGGACTGATTATTTTATTAATATGTACTTTTTATAGCCACAAATCAGATTGATGACAGATTGAATATCATGTATAACAGATTCTAGGCATTTACAGCCGCAATTGTTTATAATTAACTTTTATTTAAAAAAGCTTTTGAGTTTTGACAATAAACTGCAGCATAAAATTTTCAGTCAAACCGTTCATAGTTGAGTCATGAATCATGATTAATAAATGTCACTGATTCTAGCCATGAATGTAGTGGCGCAAATTATAGTGATGACTGATGACTTTGCAGTTTGTTGTATTCTCAGTATCCTTAGAGATTATAGATATCTGATAACTAGTACTTATCCATAATATTTAGCTTGTCACAAGAAACGTGAATGAAACATTTTCCTTTGTTAATGTAGGACGATAATAATTTTCATTCAATTATTATTTATTACGCAACCGGGATAAAATCTAATCCTTTCTCTGGAGTCTGGACGAGTATCTTTACCCTATCAGCGGATTAGCGGCTATAGCGAAAAGGTTATAGACAAATACCTACACTTTAGCATTTATAATATTATTAGTATGGAATATTATGGATTATTATATCGCCTATCTAGTACCTACCGTCGAAGAAATTGATTCATAGGCACTAGGCAGTCGATGGACCTACGGCATTTGGTCTCATTATGTCAATTCAACATTAGTCGCGACTCGCGACTCGCGACTCGCGATCTGTCGGCTGAGTTTGACATAACGCGACCAAATTACTGAGGTCCTTCACGTGCCTATGAATCAACTTCTCTGATAGTACTCGTACATATTGTGATAGTACATAGTGTATAATATTATAATAACTATTCGCTAGTGACTAGTGAGTGAACAATCTATTCATTATAATATTATCATGTATATTTACACGTGCCGGCTGCCGGCTGCGGTAACGCGAATGCCATTCACGCTGGAGCTAATCAAATGTTTCATTCATATTTAATCACTAGCTGTCCCGGCAACGTTGTTTTGCCATTTAAAGTGTTTCTACTTCATCAGTTGATACATAATCTTACCCCCTCTTTTGTCCCCCAATAGGAGTGGTGGGGGGGGGGGATTTTATCAACAGATGTTAAGTTGGAAAACACAGTTAATAATATGAAGTAAGTCCAAGAAAAAAGTTTGATACAAAATCTGACCCCCTCTTTGGTCCCCTTAGAGGGGTGGGAGAGGGGATTTTTATACACCAGATGTTGAGTTAGAAGAAGACAAATATATCTGCGAAAACCGTATGCAAATCGGATCAGTAGTTTTCGTGTTAAAGAAAAAAGTTTGATACAAAATCTGACCCCTCTTTTGTCCCCTTAGAGGGGTGGGGTGAAAAATTTTTATACACGGTACACCATAATATGTTAAGTTGTAAGAAGACAAATATATCTGCGAAAACCGCATTCAAATCGGATCAGTAGTTTTCGTGTGATGCTGGAACAAACATACAGACAGACAGACAGACAGACAAAAAACTAACCACATTTTTGGCTTCTATAGCGATGTAGTGACACCCCACTCTTATTATTTTTTAAATATCTTTAATGTACAGAATTTTCATTTCTACAGTTTTATTATATATGTATAGATTTTTTGTTGCGTCAATACTCAATAGTAGTCATTCAACAATCAGCACACAAACTATAATCACGGAAATGTTTTACGGAGTTTATTCATTAACTACTACTGTACGTTAGATGTCGCAATTATTCTGCGGGAATCTTTAATCTACCCGTGATACAAAGTAGCCTATATGTCCTTCCACGTGGTCTGTTCTATATCGTGTGCTAAATTTCTTCAAAATCTACTAATCTAAGAAATGCAAACATAATAATAACCTACCTCTTTATAATAACGGCGAATAATGAGTTCATAGATGAAGCATGCAATGAGTAGAGTTGTATAATGAGTGCATTGATGACGCAGTGCAGAGTCATGAAAGAGTTTAGTTAACTTCATTCATCACTCGAGGAGTCGAGGGGCCTGCTCACTGCTCAGTGCTCACTGCTCGCGGGTACCGTCGCTCTCGGCATTGCTTGTTGCTATAATTGCTATATTATAATTTATAACATTTTCACTTCTAGTAAATAGCAATTTCAGAGCATTTAGAAAAGTTTGCAATTGTTATAATGAAGTTTGCGTTAATTTTGTTTTATGAAAAAATAAGGGTATTCTGGTCTCTGGGTTGTTGGTTGTTCTCTGGATGTTGAGTATGAAATTTTACATAATATTTGAAAAATTTTAAATAAAATACTATTTACTGTTAATTAACTTTAATAAGAATGATGACAATTATTGTTCATTCACGAGTATTGATTTGTGTGACAATATAATATTATTAATAACCACTCAGAGTCATACCTCATCACTCATCAGTCAAACTGGAAAATAGAGGCTAAATAACTGAAGTCTTTGTAATTAACGCCAGATTAAGAGAACTAAAGCTTGCACAGCTAAACTAGAGTTTGCACCGCAAAAAAATGCATTCGATTACTGCATCAATGTAACATGGCGGCTGCGCTAGAGAAATGCAACTTTGAATGGCGGCTTCATTCATTCCTCCTCACACGGAACTCACTGTTACAATCGAGTTTTTGCGATGAACTGCTGTAACTCTACGCCTATAGCAATAAACGCCAGACTCGCCTGGCACGACGCGCTGATATCTGTCAATGGACTTCCATTCTCTCCGAAGACCTTGTTAGTGCAATGATCCGTAACTCTGCTTGCTTTTCATATTTGCTAATTTAACTTGTTAGCGTATCAATAACTGTTTATTGAGAAACTTTGTTCCGATGTTTAGAGTTCATTTTGTTAGTAGATTTTTCGTGTACACATGTAAAAAGTTATTCTATTTTCGGTTCTCCTCTAGACATAATAATTACTATTGGAATTATTTAGCTCGCCCACCGTTGGAAATGGGAATCCTTTTAACATAATTTATACTAAAAATAATGTTGATATAAAACGCCGCCGCCCACGCCGCAAACAGCTCCGGACACGTGGGACGAAAGTACTCAAACCTCCGAATTGTATTGTTATAGCAAAAAGATCTCGAGTATTAGGATACTCGCATGGCGCGTGGAGGTTCTCTAATATTTAAATATCATTAATATTTTGGTAGCGTAACGTTTGCTAGCCCAAGTAAACAAGATATTATATCCGATAGTTTTGTGATTATGATTGTGTAATGTTAGAGACTTGGAGTTTGGTTTGTTAGCCCCGGCCGCCAACCCACCGCGGCGCACGGAGAGACTACGCACGTGCGTCAAGCTTCGCTTTGTAAGAAAATGTAAGTGACTGTGTCCACTGCAACCCACGGACACGCTACGCACGAATTGTGTCAAGTCAAAGAAATAAATCGTGCACGTCCACGCGTGCGCGTGGCCGTGCTCAGCGTGCGCCGCGGTGGGTTGGCGGCTTTATGCTCAAGCGTTGTAGCATACAAGAATTGAGTGGTAGATTTCATTGATGTCTATTTTAGGCCTTTTCTGTACTAAATAACTTTGCAAAGATGCTCACTGACTTCATAATATATTACTTTTTACCGTAGAGTAGAAAATGTGTCCGTTTGTGAATAAATGCTGTCAAGTGTCACTGTTCCTATTCTTTCGCATTTCTACTGAGAGTGTATGTTACTATTCTTTGACTGAGCTGTGGTTTGTGGACTGCGGTCTGCGACCAATGCAATGCTAGCAAGTTATAAATTAAAATAACTTATCGATTACAGTTTTTCCATGGAATAATTATTTAAAACTTTGTATGCTGTTATGTATCTAATCTGAGATAAGTCCGATATTGTTCGAGTGGACGCCGGAAGCCTCGGAATGTCGGAATGACGAATCATTTCCATACACCCGATATCGATGACCTTATCAAGCATAAGGCCCACTTGCGCCAATCTGGGTTAAAGTTAACTCTGAGTTAAACATCATGTCATCTCTATCACTGACTTGGTGAGTGACAGATATGACATGATGTTTAACTCAGAGTTAACTTTAACCCAGATTGGCGCAAGTGGGCCTTAGTGTTTTATTTAATAAATCCTAATATTTTGTTGTATTTGAATAAATATGGTTTTGGTTTTAGCTGCTTATGCATCCATTAGACGGTAGGTTTTGCTGTCAGTTTTACCACAGTCATGACTGTGACTGATGGGTAACCTACCGTGTAAGAGCGTGACTGACGGTGATTGACGAAAATCTGGATATATTCGTCAGTCCATCAGTCAAACATAATTCATGATTGACGGAATTGACTGACGCTTGCATGATATAATGGGTGCCTTAGACAACTGAACAGAATGAATTCCCCCGGGGCCCCGTATTTGTCCACTTTCTGAGAAATAACTGACTGATGACTAGTTGATGACTTATATATATATATATGATAGTCACATAATTTGTCATAATATTATAAGTTTTAATAATTTTCAGAAAAAAACACATTAAACAAAAGTATAATTATTTTCATTCTTAACATACAGACTACGTTATACAGGTCACAGTGTAAATAACTACAGTGGTCCAACGAACACGTCTAGACAGAGCAATCGTGCGGGGCGTGCGGGGTGAGAGAGGCGCGGTAGCGATACCAGACTGCCATACACTCGTCTGGTACACGTCAGCCGGGGTTGAAGCTTTTTAATTTGATTATTTAAAATGGGTTGCGACCGATAGTGTTTCGTTTGAGTTGTATGTATGTGTCGCAGTCATCTGGTTCAATCTGTGATTCGATTGAATGACTAGCGTATTCATTGAATGACACCGTTCTATTGAATGACTGAAGGACAACCAGTCAAGACGCTGACTGTAACGTTTAACGTCTTGACTAAACGTCATCATAGTGAAGTCGTTAAATGGAATGCTATGATTTTTTTAAAGTAATTGTTGGTGGCGTACTAATAGGTTAATCTAGAAACTGACTTCAATTATGAGGCGACGGCTACTTCTGGGTGGTTTACAAAAAAAATAACCACGATGGCTAAGGCGGGAGCTTCGCTGCGCTACGCTCCCGCCTTGCCATCTAACCTACCCAAATCCAATCGTATTGGACAGACGAAGTAATAAATACATTGCTATTAATTACCTAAGAATTATATACTGTTCTTATACATTTCCTATTCCGTTAAAAATAAATACATTCAATTACCTGACTAATTTCATATCCGCTCTCTTCAAAGGGCTATGTTAAAAATCGCTAACTAGTTGAACGTTGAGTGACGATTGTTCAATCAACGTTCTGCCGAGTCATTCAATTGAATGGAGTCATTCAATGAATGTGCTAGTCATTCAATCGAACCGCAGATTGAACTAGATGACTGCGACACAGCATGAATCATGATCAATAAATTATAGAGTGTGATCAGTGATGACTGATGAGTGGTGAGATGGCCCTAATATCTTGTACGTCTTCAAAAAACGATGTACTACAGTATTTTAGTTGAAAGTAGCCGATTTATCGACCGGCAAGAACTTTACAAAGCAGAAACGTAAGTTTGAGCTTCTGTAGACTTCTGTCAAAAATCTTTGACAGCTCCTTTGAAATTTAGCATAAGTAAGGGTGAAGCTAAACGAGCGTAATTTGTGAGTCGTGAGCCGCAGAATTTCTGCCGGGCAGAATTCTGCTGCATCCAGTTTCATACAAAAGTCATGTTTGATTCACACGAGCGTAATTTTGTGAGTTGTCATTTGTCTGAAAAGAAATTCTGCCCGGCAGAAATTACGCTCGTTTGGCTTCACCCTTAACGTCACGATTGCACACAGCTGTCTACAGGAACTAATGCTAAATCACTCTGACATTGGCAACTCACTGAGCTGGCCATTAAAACAGAAGAAGAAGAACTAATGCTCCCAGCAGCGCTGACCTTTTCAGTGTGACGTATTCGCTAATTGATAATTCAGCAAGACGGTAAGGGCTTGTCGTAGGAGTTACGTCCTTCATCGATAGTCTCGTGCAGGGCCCAGGGGCCAGGGCTGACATTCAAGGGCTTGTGACGTCAATGTGACGTCACCAAGACCCCAATGTGTCGGTGACGTTTGACAATTTGGCGGTGCTCGTAGCGCGAAAGGTTACGTTTTACGTCGTAACGGCGTTTTTATTGCCGGCTAAATGATGCGGATTAATTGAACGTAAGCAGCTAATTAAGGGTTTTTAATTGGCAAATTACCTATATTTGCCAAGTGGAACTTGTAAGTTATAGGGAATATTACTAATTATAACGTTCTGTATAATAATATAGCATTTACAATTATTATTTGACAGGCCTTAGCCTGTCAAGAGTATACAGCTATTATACAGTTATATTCTTCTGAGAAAATTTTTAGACTGTGCTACCTACTACCTACTGTACGATAGAATGTGAATGGGGAACTATAAAATGTAAGAGAGTTTTCGGAATTCTGTACTGGACTGTGCTTCTTCAATCTTGAAGACTTCTATTTAAAATAGAAGTCTTTGCTGATAGTGTTAGAGGTTATCGGGTGACGTCACGGCGCGCGGTGCACGTCATGCCGGCGGCCGGCACTGCGGATGATCGCGTGAGTTCATTCACGAATTTACGCCACGGCCTCGGACACTACTATAGCATATTATATCTAGCCGTGATTCACTATGTACTATCATAGTGGTTGATTCATACCTACACCTACGTAATTTGGTCGCAGTAGGTATGTCAAACCCGGCCGACCGTTACGACTTTGCATTGGTATAATCTGACCAAATGACGTAGGTCCGCCCTATGAATCCAATTGGTTAATACGGTACTATAATAAAGTATACCACTTTTATCGTTACGCCTATAGAAATAACATCGAATTTCTATCGGGTTCATCAGCGACCATCCACGACTTAAATTATAGCGTTAGGGCTCCATTTCACCGCGGCGCACGGAGAGACTACGCACGTGCGTCAAGCTTCGCTTTGTAAGAAAATATATGTGACTGTCCACTGCAACCCACGGACACGCTACGCACGAATTGACTCAAGTCAAAGAAATAAATCCGTGCACGTCCACGCGTGCTCGTGGCCGTGCACAGCGTGCGCCGCGGTGGAATGGAGCCTTTATGGGCACAGACACGTTATGGGCTTATGGCAAATGACACCACGAATGACATCCTAAACCACGATGGATGTACATACAGATGAATAATAAACGAATAAGTCAGAATGACGCAGTTTGCCCTTATATGTACATATTTTGTTTTGTGGTGAACATGACGGAAAATAATTCTAGTTTAGTCGTGGACGCTATTGTTAACAGTTAAACATACGGTAATGTAAGTAGCTAATAGCAGCACCATAGAAAACGTTTCTGTCTACGGATGAATACCTTAAATGACTGATTGACATAGGAAATAATATAGTCCCTAAGTAAATGCTTTTTATGCTTTTTACACAATAGAATTAAATTTTTGCGTCTGTGGTCCATGGACCATGCAGCATATCAAGGTGCAAACGGCGAATACAGATACTATTTTAAAACAATTGGACTACCGACTTTTAAAATTGGAACATTCATAAATTTTAAAATTAGAAATAGAACCACCATCACAAATGAAGATGTACAAAATTTAAATTAGCCCGGTCTAATTAGACACAAAAAAATCGTAACCTCGGAATAATTCGCATAGAGCTGAAAATTGGTAGAGACGTTAAATACACCATTACAAATAAAATCTCAAAAGTCCCCGGTGATCCTCCTTGTGTAAAAATTTTTATTCAAGGTCAAAGTTATGAAAATGAGGTTTTTCCTGTTTTTTTTTCCAAACTGTACATTTTATCACCAAAATAGATAGAGCAAGAGTGAGATCATAGAATTCTCTACAAAAAATATTCAGACACTTTTTTCATACGACTTACCATTCCTTATAAATGGCGGGCTTAAAGTTTGGGAAAATCATATCTATGCTTATATTATAAAGCTAAAGAATTTGTGGAACTACTGCTTTGAATTGAAGAATTCGTTTTTTGTTGGATATAAGTCTTATATTTTATCGAGGAAGACTTGAGCTATATAACATCACGTTGCCCCCGATAGGAGCAAAGAAACAGAGGAAAATGGGGAACAACGGGGAAAATTATTTGAAGGAGCTTATCTCACAAGCAGCTGAAGCAATTTTTATGTTATTTGGCACAGATATAGAATAGGCCACGTGGAGGGACAAGGGCTATTTTGTTTTTCAGGAAAATTTACGGTTTCCGTGAAATACATAATTAACATGGCGGAGCGGAACTTCTTGTACTACAGCATACGAGGGCTACATTCTTGCTTTATCTATTTTGGTGATAAAATGTACAGTTTGGAAAAAAAACAGGAAAAACCTCATTTTCATACCTTTGACCTTGAATAAAATTTTTTGCACAAGGAGGATCACCGGGGACTTTTGAGATTTTATTTGTAATGATGTATTTAACGTCTCTATAAAATTTCAGCTCTATGCGAATTATTCCGAGGTCGAATGTTTAACTTTCCCGGGGTAAATGTGTGCTAAAGACTAGAGTTGTTACTTTGCGGCAGAAACAATAGTAACATCTTTATCCGAGTGGGTGAACCGTGAAAATTTTAATCTCGTTAGCTATTCAAACAATTAAATATTTACTTTTTAAAAATATTATAAAGTTAATGAGTAAAAATATGTCCATTTTCGGTAAGTAATTCTATAATACAAACTCTCAAAAAAACAATATATAATTTGTATACAGCTGTAGTCAACGGTCAACCAAGTTTTGTTGATTACAGAACCCTAAAACGGAACCCTAACCAGCTTTTTAGGGTTCCGTAGCCAAAATGGCAAAAAACGGAACCCATAAAGATTCGTCATGTCTGTCTGTCTGTCTGTCCGTATGTCACAGCCACTTTTCTCCGAAACTATTAGAGCTATACTATTGGAACTTGGTAAGTACATGTAGTCTGTGACCGCATTAAGATTTTGATGCAAAAATGGAAAAATTATTAAAAATTTTAGGGGTCCCCATAGGTACAACTGAAACAAAAAATTTTTTTTTCGTCTAACCTATGCATGGACCTAACCTATCTATGGATAAGCTTCCAAAAATCATATTGAGGTTTCTCATATCATTTTAATAGTTTGCGAGAGAGACTCTTCCAAAGTGGTAAAATGTGTGCCCCCCCCTCTAATTTCTAAACTAGGGGCATGATAATTCTAAAAAAATATATGATGTAGATTAAATTTCATTAAATCGACTGAAATATAAAAATAAATCAAAAACCTTTTAATTTCATAAAAATAAATCTTATTGCTGCTGCGGAACCCTTCATGGGCGAGTCCAACTCGCACTTGGCCGCTTTTTTGTAAATTGGTAGGTTAATAATTATATAATTTAAGAGTAACCTTGTCGTACAAATAAAACAATCCATATTTTAGGACCATCAAATCGAAGTATGAAATCCTTTCTATCTCTGTTAGCTACCACTTTCGAGATTTTTCGAAAATAAAAATGTTCGTCTTATCAAATTGTAGCTACTAACAAAAAATTTGCTTGTTAGTAATCACAAAAAAAATGTTCTAGAGCTCCCGTACTTTACTTTACTATTTCGTTTACTGTCTACACGCCTATTGTGGATAACACATTTAACAGCTATCGAAGGTAGAGTTCTACGTGTACAGTTAGTAGGTAGAGCAGAATATGGCCAATATGCGAATTGATATAATTGATATATGCAAATTGTGTTTAGATTAATATTATATTAACGCGGCATTTCCACATTTTTACGAACTTTAGATGAACTGCAAATCTTAACAAAAAAAAAACACTTACATGTAACATGACCATTTTCCATTGGAAAAAGTCATTAGAAATTAAAGTGTCTAATAAACTTTCGAATATAGTATTAGTGTGGTATTAGTATAGTTTACTAGTCGCACTGTCGATTAACCTAATTGTGAGAATATCCTGTCGTGATAAATGCGGCAATTTATTTATTTAAACGTCTAATCTTATCCTTATAGTTCGAAGACCTGTGACGCAAACTGTAGAGAGTAGACTGGAAACGGATGTGTTCGACGGTTGTTGTGTGAATGGCTATGTAGTTGCCGTAACTAGATGTTGTCGTGAGGAAACCGAACTGTTTTTACTGTTCTTTTCCAGCAGTTAATTAATATACCCATCCAAATTGAGACTAACATAACGCTATGTAGTTTTATGCTGTAATTAGATGTTGTCGAGGAAACCATACTTTTTCCCGTGATGAAAAGTACCCTGTTTTCTTTTCTGCGGGACTCAGTATCCCCATAACCCTCAGGTTTCAAAACGTACAGTAACAGAGGGCAACATCAAGTATTGCATAAAATTATATTGAAATTTGAAACCAAGGAATGAATACGATCTTTTAAAAATATGTATTGCATAATAATTATTGATTAATGACATTTGAAAGCAGATCCGAAACTGATCCGATATTTGTGTGATACCTTAATAATGATGAAACGTTTTGATTAGTAATATAATCCATATTACTAGAATCAAGAGTTTATAACAGACATAAGGATATAAGTTCTAGATATAAATTATTGTTAATTAACATTATTCCAACGTTATGAACTTAGTCATCGCTAATCAGTGGTTGCGTAAAGGAAATATTAATAAGTCGTATAATACACAGGTTTGAAACATTTTGCTCGAAACAATGCAAAAGTCTACAGCCTCTCTACGTTAGACCATTTTGACAATCATGGACATTGGTGATAGCCACCATGATTGCCAAGCTGTCTTTACTATAATCGACCTCGATTATGGGCAATCGTATACGAATAATACCCCTCGAACGTGTGTTCGTACTTCGTAATCACCGTGGGCTGTGTTCATCATAGCCCATAGGCCATAGCTTAAGATATGATATTGAATGTACTGTCACTTCTTGGTGGAAATTCATGTTGAATTAAATGATTATACACTTTCCTTGCACTTATTCCACTTTATTTTAATAGATTTATTACAGAATTATAATATACACGACCGGTTTCGAAAAATTCATCATCAGGTGTACTGCAGGTAAAAAAAAAAATTTAAAATTACCTGCAGTACACCTGATGATGAATTTTTCGAAACCGGTCGTGTATATTATAATTCTGTAATAAATCTATTAAAATAAAGTGGAATAAGTGCAAGGAAAGTGTATAATCATTTAATTCATAGCTTAAGAGGAAACGCTAATACAGAAAAATTTGAACGAAGAAACTATTGCTATCACGCTTCACCCTGCGCTGCCTGGCACGTGTATTGTGATAGCTCAGACAGATACAGTAAATCGAGGTAACGTACTTCTCTGATTCCTCCTTCAAAATAGAGCCTATCTAATCTATTTTTTAATATCTTCAGAAAGGGTGAGCACTGAATATAATATGCCTCTACGGTTTCATTTTACCTTAAAGATCCTTCAAATTTGTTTTATGGTCTGTTGATTGGCGGGGTACGGAACATTCATTTTTTGCGATTTTTGAAGGGTCATATTTTTTATTTATTAGTAAGTAAATTAAAAAAACAATTGAACGTAGAGGCATAGCTTTTACAGAACCCAATATTGTATAAAAAAAAATCATTTATCTGGACGCATTATCCAGAGAGGAAATTGGGGAATACGTTTGTATGGAAAAAAAGTGTTAGCGTACGCCCTTAACAGGGAGAGGTCGCACAAGAGTAAGCCTGTGATTTGAATTTCGCTTTGATGTTATGTGAATGAAGACGCTCCAAGGATTTCGTCAGTGTGACGGAACGGACGCCGCTTTACATAGTGTGAATGTATTGTTTTGTATGTGCCGTGTGTGATTGTTGTCAAGGTCGAATTTCATTCACTGGCCGGCTTTATGAACGGAAACACAAGTAATTTGTAGTTTCGACATTGGGTTTTTGCCAGTCGCCGCCGATTACTGAACTGGTTTTAACTAAAATCTTTTGAATGTACGCATTTGAATTTTAAAATGGAAACTTGGACGTTTGTTTACGAACTTAACGACTATGAGCAAGACGTACCACTTATATGGTTCCTTAGTATATATTAATAGCCTTTACAACTTAACAATAATTAAAAGTTAACTTTTCAATTAACTTACAAGTAAAAGCTACATTTTAACAACAGTTGCTACTGTTACTACATTCATTCTCATAACATGAATCTAATATTTTCAATTGAGTCGTTGAGTTAGTTAAGATTCCAACTTTCCATCGCGCCTACGCTCAAAATCCTAAACGATATAGCCCTATAACTCGATCCGCCGACGTGTCGTTATAAGTCGAGTCGGCGATTTAATCGGAAAGTCCTGACAGGATGGGAGCCTTCGGTCATTGGCAGCGGTGGGCCGGTCCGCATTCCTGCGCCGCCGCAGCGCCCACATGCGCCGAGCTATAACCCGCCGGAGTTGCGTCGCCGCCGGCCTCCTGACACGCGTGTTGCGTCTCCGTCGTATTCTACACGGTCGTGTTGGTGGTGCGGCGCAATGTGCAAGTGGTTCATTAGTAACGCGGCCGGCCGTGTCACCGTTTCCGGTGCCGCGGCCGCTCGCCTCCATTCAAACACAAATTGAATTCATACGAGCCATTTTATTCAGTACCTACTCGTGTATGGGCGTAGCGCTTGTACTATTTTGTGTACCGACATTCGACAAACATGTAGTCTTATAGTATATATTATACTCTACATATAACAGCTGTCGATAGTATTTTACTCTTGTTATTCTCTACAGTAAAATAATTCGCAACATTGTATTGTTCTTCAACATGTAATGATAAGTCAGTTATATTTTTATCGGTTTTAGCGTTATAGAGCACTAAGTTACGAGTACTAACTCAGTGCATCCGTAGTGTTGTAGAGTCTTAACAAAAACTTTGATCACAATTCACAGTCGTATGTTTTATAAACTAACAAGTACGAGGGATGTATGATGTATCATGTAGACAAAAAATGTTAATTGAAATGCGTCCGCGACACAATGGGCCCGACCACGCGATGCTATAAATTAATAACAACCTAATGGAAACAGACTGCTCCTTTTATAATCCAAAACATATTTTGATACATAACACGGTAACACCGCTATTACCATTTTAGACGCCAACGTACGGCATGATGTACGTGATGATGGTAATTTACGAAACAAATAAAAAATGTTCTGTTTTGCAAAGAGGCAAGTGTTTTTGTTTAGTGTTAAAGTTGTTATTAGCTCTATATATTTTGTTATTCAAGCTTTCTACGTTAACTCGTTCGTTAGGAAACGCAAAATTATTAGCAACGAATCCCTTCTATCTATGCCTCTTTATGTTGCTTATAACGTCATGTTTAAAGTTTTTATTTAAAGTCATCACTTCCGGTGTGTGATTTAATAAGTAAGGGCACTTACGCTGAATCGTTGCGGAAACAACAGAATTTGCTGATGTGTTTTCGTAGCATTCTGCATCACATTATAAAAGCTTGTTGTTTGCTTCTCGGAACCGGCACGGCGTCTCCTCCTACGTCCGTCAACGCGAAATAGAGCGTTAGCGATCCCACATGTGGTTGCGAAACGTAAGTTGGCCGGTAAAATCGAAGTTGCCGTGTTATCAGATCGGTATGGCGAGCGTGGGCGGCCACCTGAATGGACGGCTGGGCCCACGCGCCGCCTACGCGTTCGTACTTCGTAGGGCTGCCGACCGCAATATCCCACCGCTGCCACCTAATTTTGACAGAGTTGATTCATAGGCAGATGGCGGGTCTACGTATCTTGTTAGCATTAAACCCAGCCGACAGGTCACGACTAAAAGTGAGTTGATATAATAAAACCTCCCGACCCGACCCGATTAGACTAGAAACGCCACCTACATTCAACTCGTAAGTCGTAGTTAGCATAAAGTTGAGCTTTGGTAGTATCAGCCCTAGACGTTCTGCCTACAGACCAGCCTTATTCGCCCGCTTTGAATAATTGCTCGCTAGCCATATACACGAACACCATAAACGTGTAATGTTAGGAGCAAATGAATATGATACATTTATAATATAACAACAACGTCTAAATTTGGTGATTCGACTACTAATAGCATTCATAGGAAAATACCAAGTTAGGGTTTGATTTTAGATGAAACTTGGGTATATTAGAGGTATTATGTATGTATGATTGTAATATTTCTCTTTTATCCTTGAGTCTACTTGAAACTCTTCAAGCTTCTGAAGCGTTGGTCCTTTTTACCGGAAGTGGGCTTTAGATGTTGTTCAGTTGTTGACTCGGGAGTCGGGACTCGGGAGGTATCAAACTCGGCTTTGAGTCCATGCACAGGATGTTCTTTGCATATTAATAAGAATACTTGCTTCCAAAATTAACGCATTCACAAAAAAAAATCCTCTCTCTGTTAATTTTTTTATTTATTTTGAGGTTTAAACAAATTGTAATGGAAATGAACGGTATGTATCTCGTACTAATACCCGCCTCTCACCGTCTAAAGTTAGCCGAAGTTTGTGTATTAAATATAGTAATAATAATCGTGTGGGCGGCGCGGCGGCCGCGTCGGCAGCGCACTTGTTTTTTTACTCAATTTGCCCGCCACTGAATGGCGGCGCGACGGCTGAGGGCGGATTCGGGGTAGGGCTGGCGATTTGGGGAAATTTAGCTATGTGGGTCGTACGAGGGACATTGCGTCGGCGGCAGCCCTGGCTCGGGGTAGCGTCGCGTGGGAGACGCGTTGGCGTCGCCGGCCTCACGCGGGGTGAGCCGCCGGGGTGGGGCGGGCTGCGTGGGCGGCCATTGATCCATGGGGGCAGGTGAATGGAGCCCCCTCCCCGCCATTGAGCGCCCGTATCGACCCACCCGGGCCCCGCGCTGTAAAATTTTGTTACTTATGTTACTTCACACTTTCTAGGTCTCCCGTGAATAACGACCTAATTAATTGTTGTAGCGCTAGTAGGCTTTCAGGGTACCGGGTTTTGTTTTCCGCATTCTAATAATTAGATTTAATAACATATTACAGGTATTTGCCCCCTCGCTTAGCTAGGGAGTACTGGGCTAGCTAAAACTGTGGTATCCCGTGCATTTCAAACATGATTTTTGACACTAAAGTTGGACAATGGGCGTCTTCAATAGTATCGAGTTTCTTTGACTGAGCTTATCAATTTTCACTTTCGGTTTGAGCTTTTACGTAACTGCAGAATTATACATTAAGTGTATTCGCAGTTGTTTTCCCTCTAACAGAACCTCTATGTCAATTAAATATAGGGTAATTTATCTCCAGAATAAGACGCTCTGTAATACTGAAAGTAACATTGTGCAGGCTCGCTATTTCTGCCTACCATCTGGCTTCTGTCAAGTTGTGTGTGCTCAGACTGCTCAGACTGCTCAGTGATCGATAAAGCTGATGCTCGGTCGGCACTCGACGGCAATATTAATTTACTTCCGTTACCTACAAGAGATCTTCATCTTCATAATGTTATGTTCTTGATTATTATTTAAAAAATCGTAATTTCTACAAGTTTGAGTATTTCGTACTTTTATAGTACCAATTACCATGTACTTACTGTACTCGTAATTTTAATGCAAGGCCATGAAAGATACATTAATTCGTTACATTATTGATTGTTTTGATGCGTCGTTATATTGATACAACAATTTTCTTCCAAATCGTTCTGTGTTCTCTATTTGACGTTTGCCGTTTTCTATGAGCCATTGTTACTTCTAAAGCCATTATTCGCCAGTTTGTGATATATTAATTGTGATACATCATACATCACAATTCACAATCATCGTATGAAGAATGCATTATCAATAACCATAGAGCAAAAGTAGTACTAGCGGCGTTAGGGGGGTGGCGACGCTGGGCGATCGCCCATCAGGCACGGGTAAGAAGGGGCGCCAAGGGCAAATAAAAAGAGTCGCCGCAGGCGCGTGTACGAGGACTCGACAGCGGGCGCCTAAGAAATCTCGCCTCGGGCCCTGGTAGTGCTAATACCGGCACTGGCAAGAGATCCAAAACATTTGTCGTCTATCTAAGTAATAATCCCCCGTCGTGGTTGCAGGTCGCTCCGCATCTCGGGGTCGGGGTGTGACGAGGCGCTGTCGTCGGGCTCGTCGTCGGAGTGCGAGGAGTCGCACGCCCACCACCAGGAATTCCCCGTCGAGATCCTGCCCAACCTCTACCTGGGCAACTCCGCCAACAGCGAGGACTGCGATGCATTAGCGCGGCATAATATCAAGGTATGTTTTAAACGTCGTCACGTAGTCTGTAGTTTTTCTAAAGTTGGTAGGAATATTATAACCTCTTAACCGGTTCTTTTGTCGGCTGTAGATATTTTTTATTGCAAAAAATAATATTGGTATTTGACAAGATTTGTATATGCAACTTTTGCTTGTTATCTGCTTGATCTGCGCTATCCTTTTAAATCTGTTGTGTTTTTAATCATTTATAATATAATAATCAGAAGATGATAATATTATAATCACTAATAATATTGTATAATGCTTCTAAATTATTAGAGAAATTGTTTCAAGATGGTTGACGGCCTACGTAATTTGGTCGGGTTACGTAAAGCCCAGTCATAGCTTCATAAGTACTTGACTTAACCAAATAACGTAGTAGGTCTGGCCTAGAAATCAATTTCTTTGATAGTACATCAAATGATTTCTATGACGCCTTATTCATACGAGACTAGCTTAATGCTAGCTTCGAAGGAGTTATTTTATAGTAGGTACCTAATATGTGCACATTATACAAATCAATAAATTTAAAATATACTGTACTAGATGTCCCGTGCGGCTTCGCCCGCGTAAATTAGGAATTTTACGAAAACCGTACATTTTCCCGCAAAAAGTTCTGTCCCTTCACGTGGTCTATTCTATATCTGTGAGTTGTGACAAATAATATCAAAAATGCTCTAGTACTTCGTGAGATAAACCCTTTCTAGTTTCTAATAATTTTCCCGGGTTTTTCCACATTTTATTCTGATTCTTCGGTCATATATATTTTAGTCTTAGCGTAAGTAATAATAAATAGCCTTCCTCGATAAATAAGCTATTTAACACTGTTTTTTTTTTAAATCGGACCAGAAAGTATTTCCTGAGATAAGCGTGTTCGAGCAAACAAACAAACTCTTCAGGTTTTAAATAATATTAGTAGATATACATTTTTTTTAAATCGATTGACAAACTCGAGTCTCGATCTAAAAGACTATGAAACGTATCATGGGACGATACCGTGGGAGAGCCATGCTTCGGCACGAATGGGCCGGCTCGACCGGAGAAATACCACGGGCTCACAGAAAACCGGCGTGAAACAGCGCTTGCGCTGTGTTTCGCCGAGTGGTGAGTTGACCGGAGGTTCGCGTAGTGTATATTTTCTTTGCCGGAGGCCCAATCTCCTACCCTTTTCCCTTCCCTACCCTCCTTTATTTCCTTCCCTACCCTCCCCTATTCCCTTCCCTATCCTCCCCTACCCTATTACGCTATTCCCTCGTAAAAGGCCGGCAACGCACCTGCAGCTCTTCTGATGCTGCGAGTGTCCATGGGCGACGGAAGTTGCTTTTCATCAGGTGACCCGTTTGCTCGTTTGCCTCCTTTTTTCATAAAAAAATGGTACTTGGTAGTGATGATGATGATGATGACGAATGTAATTTGCATAGTAGAATCTGCTTTCCGATCTTAAATCAACACCGAAACTCTCAAACGTATATCTATGAAGAGTCAGGAGTTCTCCCAGCAGCTCCCGAACCATGGGTGGGTGTCGCTGGGTCCAAAATCTTACTTGTTGTTAGCATATACTCGGAATACTTCTCATGAAACCAAAGTCACCACATGTTTCCATATAAATTTTGAGGAGTTCCCTCGATTACCCATGGATTCCTTCATCAGATCACCATTTTTGTGAACATGATATTAAATTGGGATAATGCCCTATATACCAAAAGAAAAATTTTGAAAATCGGTTCACAAACGGCGGAGTAATCGTTGAGCATAAAAAAACGAACATAACACCTCCTCCATTTTGAAAGTTGGTTAAAATTATAGCCTATGTGTTATTCTGATGCATAAGCTATATTGTTGTAAAGTTTCATTAAAATCCGTTCAGTAGTTTTTGCGTGAAAGAGTAACAAACATCCATACATCCATACATCCATACATCCATACATCCATACATCTATACATCCAAACTTTCGCCTTTATAATATTAGTAGGATGTGTTATTCTGATGCATAAGCTATATTGTTGTAAAGTTTCATTAAAATCCGTTCAGTAGTTTTTGCGTGAAAGAGTAACAAACATCCATACATCCATACATCCATACATCCATACATCCATACATCTATACATCCAAACTTTCGCCTTTATAATATTAGTAGGATATATTATCGTAAATATAGAATACTAGATGTCCCGTGCGGCTTCGCCCGCGTAAATTAGGAATTTTACGAAAACCGTACATTTTCCCGCAAAAAAAATCCTTATGAGTTATGTCCCTTCACGTAGTCTACGTATAGAGTGTGTGAGATCTGTGACAAATAATATCAAAAATGCTCCAGTACTTCGTGAGATAAATTTTCCCTTTCTATTAATTTTCCCGGTTTTTTCCACATTTTCCTCTGATTCTTCGGTCCTATTAGTCTTAGCGTAAGTAATATTAAATAGCCTTCCTCGATAAATGAGCTAACACTGATTTTTTTTTTAAATCGGACCAGTACTTCCTGAGATTAGCGTGTTTGAGCAAACAAACTCTTGAGGTTTATAATATTAGTATATATACCTATTTTTAAATCGCTTGACAAACTCGAGTCTCGATCTAAAAAGACTATGAAACGTATCATGGGACGATGCAGCTTGATGGTATAATATGGTAGTGATGATGATGATGATGATGATGATGATGATGTGATGATGATGATGATGATGATGATGACGAATGTAATTTGCATAGTAGCATCTGCTTTCCGATCTTAAATCAACGCCGAAACTCTCAAACGTGTATCTATAAAGAGTCAGGAGTTCTCCCAGCAGCTTCCGAACCATGGGTGGGTGTCACTGGGTCCAAAATCTTACTTGTTGTTAGCATATGCTCGGAATACTTCTCATGAAACCAAAGTCACCACATATTTCCATATGAATTTTGAGGAGTTCCCTCGATTACCCATGGATTCCTTCATCAGGTCACCATTTTTGTGAACATGATACCAAATTGGGATAATGCCCTATACACCAAAAGAAAAATTTTGAAAATCGGTTCATAAACGGCGGAGTAATCGTTGAGCATAAAAAAACGAACATAACACCTCCTCCATTTTGAAAGTCGGTTAAAATTATAGCCTATGTGTTATTCTGATGTATAAGCTATATTATTGTAAAATTTCATTAAAATCCGTTCAGTAGTTTTTGCGTGAAAGAGTAACAAACATCCATACATCCATACATCTATACATCCATACATCCAAACTTTCGCCTTTATAATATTAGTAGGATTAATTGGGTATTAATTGAGTCCTAATCGCATCCCGTTTCGATTCCAGTACGTGCTGAACGTGACGCCGGACCTGCCGAACGCGTTCGAGGCGGAGGGGTGCGGCATCAACTACCTCAAGATACCCATCGCCGACCACTGGAGCCAGAACCTCGCCGTACACTTCCCCCAGGCCATACGGTTCATCGGTCAGTATAAAATAAGGGGGCAAACGAGCAAACGGGTCACCTGATGGAAAGCAACTACCGTCGCCCATGGACACTCGCAACATCAGAAGAGCTGCAGGTGCGTTGTCGGCCTTTTAAGAGGGAATACGCTCTCTTCTTGAAGGTTTGCAGTTCGTATTGGTTCGGAAATAATGCAGAGTTTTACTGCGCGCGGCAGATTTTTATTGATCGTAAACTCTAGTCTAGTCTAAAGGCTGGTCACAAAATTGAATTTACATATTTGAAGACATTTAATGAGTACTGGCAATGCATGATGTTAATGGGCGTGTTGTTGTGTTGTTGTGTTACAGAGGAGGCGATGTCTGCGCGGTGCGGCGTGCTGGTGCACTGCGTGGCGGGCGTGTCGCGCTCTGTCACCGTGACGCTGGCGTACCTCATGCAGCGCCACCGCCTCTGTCTGCGCGACGCGTTCGACCTCGTCCGCGCCCGCAAGACCGACATCGCGCCCAACTTCCACTTCATGCGACAACTCCACTGCTTCGAGCGGGACCTCGGCCTCCACGACCGCAGCGCCAGCCTGAGTAAGGTACACCTCCGTCGCCCGGGGACGACCGACGTGACAAGGGACAAATGTGGGTTATAAATGGCGACGTTGGATCGTAAGAAAAGAAGATCGTCTCTAACGACTTATAAAATTATTTATCTAATAACTAATTGGATTTAGTCATTCCATTGATTGACAAAATTGACGTTTCATATTTAATTAACACTAATATGATTTGGAAACTTAACAATGATATTAAACACGCGACGTGGCCATTTTAGACCTGCTGTTGGTTAATTGAAAAGTTTGTCTACATGTCATTGAAAATGTGAACGAGTCGGTTGAATCCCCTTTTTGGTATCGCCTTTTTACTACCGTTTCTATCGTCCGAAATATAACAAGGAACGTTTCCCATCAGGTGCTGGAGGAGCTGGGCGTGCGTGAGGTGCGCGCGTGCGCGTGCGTGGGGACGTGCGAGTGCGCGCGCTCGTGCGGGTGTGCGGCCACCGCGTGCGCGCGCTGCGGCGTCTCGCCCGACTCCGGCATCGAGTTCGACCGCTGGAGCGCGGCGCGCGATACGCCGCAATGACACTTCTTCACTCCTCGCACATCGCAAGCGCAAGCGTCGCAGCAGTCGCCGCAGCAGCAGGAGCGGTCGTCGCAGCAGCAACACCAGTCGCCGCAGGAGTGAGCGCCCCATCGTAACGTCGCCCCGAGCGCCACTTCCCATCTGGGGCCTCCTTAGTACTCGTGATAAAGCTAAAATTTTGACGTCGGCGCCTTTATGTAAACGTGATGTAACGTCACTAAAATTTACAAAGTTATTAGAATAATAATAATATAACTGGGACGTCGCGTGCGACCTGCCCCGCCGCGCGTCGCAGTTCTCTAGTCGCCGCAATCTGCTCTCTTGAGCTGGTGCAGGCGTAATGTGACGCAGGCCGTTTACTTTTGATGTTACTTGTAATTTTGTTGCGGGGTCTAGAATTGTTCTATTGATGATTCCGACGAGGCCGGCGCGCTCGGTCGTATCGCAGTTTATATTGAGCACCTTAATGACTAATGAGTAAGTTACGAGCACGCCTAGAATGATAATTTATACGATATTGGTATATTCGCAACACAACTCGGATACCTCGTTCGAGTATAATTTATGAACTTTTCCTTTGATATTAATTATTATGTATTGATAAAGCATAAAATTGATATTTACACTTCTGTGTCTGGCTAGCTTATGCTACATGCCAATATTTTGATAACAGTTTATAGAATCCACAAAATACGGGTGTGAATTATTGTCTGATGTTACTGGTTAAAAATGTACAAATTCTGACATAACAAATTGGAACGAAGTCTCGACAGTATTGTTGTGGATATACCGCATGCACGTTAGTTAGAGCCGCGCTACGCGGTTATCGTAAGTGGAATAATATATTAATATTATTACTAGAGAATTATATTATTATTAAACGGTTAAGTAAAATTTTATAAGATTGATATATCCCTTCCACCGTTACGAAGGGTACGCGACTAAATGCATTCCGAAATCTTCCAATGTATCGTGCATTTTGTGTCCATTTTAACGATTTTTTTACTGTAGCTGTGACGTCATCGCGCCGTGCGATGGCCGCCGGGGGGTGTCCTCTATGAGGGCTGCGGAATGCCGCCGATATGTTCACTAGTGCCACTCGCTAAAGTTCAAATTTTATAATAACAGTGACGTCGTCCGCCGGACGTTTTGTGTCGTCTCGCGAGGACGATTTTTAATTTAATGGCGGGAATTTTTTAAATAATAATTTGTACAAATAATATGATTCCTCCTAACGTAGGGCTTCTAATGATTCTTCCATTTTTGTAACTCGACGGTGTGAGTCGTTAGCGTGAGTCTGTTGAGTGCGTGGATACCTTTTTAGTGTCTGAACACACTAGGCCGAATTAGCCGGCGTAATTCGGCCTAGTGTGTGTAAATTCCACCGCGCAATGTCAAAGGCATACAAAATACGGACGGAACACGACGGAATAGTGTGTCGCGTCTCGCGTTCCGCCCGTATTTTGTATGCGTTTGAAACGCGGCGGAATTTACCGCGCCGGCGTAATTCAGCCTAGTGTGTTTAGACACTTACGGTCTTACCACAAAAGATTTAAACACCTGTTGAACAGTTGATTAGAGAAAATTTCAGTACAAAATGATCTCAAAACAACTGTTCAACAGGTGTTTAAATCTTTTGTGGTAAGACCGTAAGTGTTAACTGTTAAGCTAAGTGTTGTCGAAGACCTAGTCGACTGTTGAGGGGCTCCGCGTCCGCTACGTTTCCAAAGCCGACGCTCTCGTACTATACAAATATTTCAAAGTGTATCATTATATTTATTACTATATAATATGGAACATATTTATATCGCATACGACATGTTAATCGCAGTTTATTTTTCTATGGATCTTCGCTGTTGTGCGTCGCTCGGCGCGCGTCCTAGTTTTCTCGCGGGAGGGAGTTGAGTGAGGCGAGATGAGAATAGATATATTATGTATTTTTGTATGAACTATAGTCGACAGCGGAACCCCGCCTATGATCGGTGATCGGTCGCCGAGCGCCGCGCGATATTTTCTACAGTACTGTGTATTTCCATTGGCATTTATTTAGGTACTGTCGTGAAACGTATATTTTTCTATATGTAGTCAAATTAGTTTAACGTTTATATTGTGTAAATAAATAAAGCTTTAACTCTTAAGTACGTTATGATAATGTAAAAAATGTTACTTGTAAATTCGTTGTAGACTAAGTCAAAATTAAAATTTGACTTCCGTTCGAGAGTAGAATGTATTTACATACATACATGTACACTCGTCGGAGCGTTTTCACATTACGCGTCACCGATATTTTACATCACACCACAACTACATAAACTGTTGGCGTATTTTCGTTATCTTCAATAAATAGCAAAGTTTCTTTATTAACAAACAGACTACATTTTTAATATTATGTAGTTATCTCAACATTGTTCTCTTTGTAATGCATTGGTCCTATATCCGTTATCGTATCTTGTATTGGGAAAACGCTCGCGAGTAATAAGAGCGAATTGTTATGTGACAGATGTTTGTATACTGATTGTTATGCGATGGTAGGCCATACGTTAGCCCTAATTGCACGAACAATTCTTTTATATTCGTAGATATAACGATTATTGTCTAGCACAAAAACACCCGGGGAGTGCCGTCGGCTCCCAGGTAAGAGTATCGACAGGTACCTGTACATATTCTGTTTTAGTAACATAGCTATAATACATGTTAAATAATGATGTTAATAACATTTTAGATATCTTTTTAGTGCTTTCCTAAGAGTGCAATTGATATTTGTTGACAGAGTTAGCGCCGGCGCGATGCGTCGAGCCGGCTTTAACATTTTTAATGAAACATTGTACAACAGTATAAAGCCACGTGGCACACTAATATTAACCTCAAAACAAATATAAACACTGTTAAACTAAAAAGTCTTTTATTTATACCATTTTATACTCATATGCAGCGCACTGCACAACCTATAAATAAATTATAGCTAAGACGTTCTGCATTATAAATCCCGAGCATAATATTATAGCAACCTGTGACTTCAGTGTAAGTTTTTACTTTGAAGTACCAGGAACGTATAACGTATCCTTTTTTTTCACCCGCTTTTAAAGATTATTTGATTAATTTTTGTATCTACCCCCCATTTTTTTTCAAACTACTAAAGTACCAGGAGTGCATAACGCATTGAGATACTAAATATTATCCTTAATCTGTGGCATAACGTATGAAAAGGTGTATGCATTTATTTTTTGACCCACCCCCTAATTAGATGGTTCTTGTTCTTTGTGTCTACCCCATTTTTTTTAACACCAAGCCAAGTACGGAGCGCATAACTTATGAAGAGATCTTTGCATTTATTTTCGAACCACCCCCAAATTCCAAGATTATCTTGTAACTACCCCCATATTTTTTTAATGACCAAGTACCTAATGTTAAAACTAGAAAGAGTTCATACTTACCATCAAGTTTAATCTTGATGATAAGTATGAACTCGTAACAGTATAAAGAAAACGAATATTATTTGCCCAATATATTTATTTAATTAAGTATTTATAAATAAATGAAACTGTATGATAGACTGATTAATTTAACATTTTTATGTAAAGGAAATACAATAGCTACAATAATTAAAATGATGTGTAATATTATTTAACATTACTTAAACGCTACAGACCACCGCCTACTGCGCGTAGTGAGTGGCTCTCCACTAATATGTACACACTAATCGAAATCAATCTAGAAACCATCCTAATTGACTATCGTTGGGTGAAAAACTGAGAAAAATATTTCCCAGGGACTACGCTAACACTAAACAAAATAGGCCTCGTTCTCCTAAGACAAATGTGAACATTCGATATATAATCTATAAATAAACTTTTACATATACAAACGGGTGAACAAACCTCAATACGTTTCAACAGGGATTCGCTAGCTACATTACGTTATGTACAGTGCCGGGCCGGGTGAGACGCTGCACTGTGCCGCGGCCTCGGGGGCGACGGAACGCGTATATTACTTGTACATTGTACAACTAGAGTAGTAAAATTTTGGCACAATCGTGCTACATATTTACATTTAAAGGCTCACATACATTATTGCTGTCGGTTAGGCTCGATACAGCGCTTACGACTAAAAATAAAACTTCGTAATATCGATTCATCGTAGTAGTATAATACATGACATACTTTATATTATTATAAAATAAATAAAGGAGGACTCTAATGATATAGAGGAATGCATTAAAGTAGAAAGAAATAAGAATCGTTAATTGGAATGTAAGGAAGATAATATGATGTCTAGAAACGCGTGACTCCAGAGAGAGAGCTATGGATATGTTTCATCTAACACACAAAAGGCACCTGTCGATTGCATATTTTTAATATTTTGGTCCTTCCTAGTGATTAACGTCGAATATATAAAAAATAAATTTGGACACAATATTTAATAATGGCACGAAATATTGGACAAGTTTAACCTGCGGTCGTAATTGAATCGTTTCAGTGCCACCCTAATTAATATTAAAATCACTTCTCTTACGGGATACAACACTATAAAATAAGCTGTAGTAAATATTATAGATGCCGTATAACTATAAAATCATTGCACTAGCTGCTAAGGCTCACATAACATCAATCCATTCTCATAAAAATATAATTCTCGTCACAAACTTATAATTATTATTTTACGTCGAAGTGGCGACGACCGCACGCCACGTCCGACGAAGGCAAATAGTGAAATAACTTCTCAAATATAAAAGCTATATCGTGGTCCTTTGATATACTCTCGCATCGTCGTTACGACATATTTCATTCAGTAAACGGTCAATTAATACTGATGTATAACTCTCGATTCAAATCGATCGCGTCTTATAGACAGAAACATGGTCCAATCGTAAAATATTATATGGCCACTCGTTATATTACACATTCACATCAAAATATATTCTCCTATGTCTGTCGTCACATTTCGTCCTGAATAAAGTATAGGTATTCTAAAATAAAATTAGGCATCCAAAGAAAGTAAATATTAATTATAAATTCTTATAAAATACAGTGTAACGGCATCACAGTCGCTTGAACATTAAAACAAAGATTAATACAGCGACAGTTAACTGAGGTGTTAGCCGGTTGGCGGGCCGCGGGGACCGGCTGTGTCCGGGGACAGGCTGTGTCCGGTGGCCGGGTGTCCGGAGTCCGGCTGGGAACGGGGTCCGCTAATGGACCGCGTCGATGTCTCGCTGGGCTCGAGATATTTTTACCTGGAAATATATTTTTTCATTATTAAATAATATGTAATAACTATTTTCGCGAGAGCTTTTCCACGAATTATTAGTACAACTTGAAGAGCCAGTGCCAATTTTACTTTAACTTCCAGCGCCCCTTTTTATCCGGCGCCCTGGGCGGTCACCCATCGCCCCTACCCCCACCCCCCCCTTACGCCACTACTATAAGTTGATATAAATACCTTGTCCTTGGGCGTGGCGGCTTCCCCGGACTCGAGCGCGAACATCTTCATCTTCTCCTTGAAGGAGAGCTGCTCGGGCACGGGCGCGGCCGGCGCGCGCGCCTGCTGCTCTAGGAGCCGCCGCGTGCGCGGGTCTCTACAATACATTTATTATCATTTATTTACCCATCAACTCCCAAGCGGCCACCGGGTGCCGCATAACGATTGAATATCTATTGTAGATATTCAATTGTAGTCTACGATCTATTGTAGTAGATTATTAATAAATAAATCAACAACATAATTTAAGACATGAGTGGAAGAAGCAGGTAAGTAACAGTTAAAAATTGCCGTTTTATGCATAAATGGAGATTTTAGCCCCGCAAAAATAATTTGAAATTTAAAAAAACTGTGCATTTTATGTTTAGCTAGATATATTATCCAGGCGATGAAGTAAAAGGTTTGTTCAAATTATATATGGAAAAAATTAGTAAATGTCCGTGTGTTACAAAATAATATTAGTTGAATATTATGAGAGTATCCGAGCTAGCGATAAAAAATTTGCGATAAATTATGAATAAATTCGCGCGAATAAGATCCGCGCGGCTGAAATTCGTAGTGCGGACAGTCCCTTAGAGTTCTGCGGGCGTTGTTTTCAATTTCTTAACTTAAAATTTATTTTCTGCCGAAATAAAAATAACAAATTGTCATAAACGACTTGACAACCTCATACATTTCGTATAACAATGTTCTGGAACAAATGCTCACCTGTAGACCTCCTGCGCGCCGATGACGCCCGGCGTGTGCGTGAGCGCTGCGGGGGGCGTGGTCGGCGACACCCCCGACAACATGCTCTCCGCCTCCTCAATGAATCGCTAACGACAACGAATAATATTATAAAATTATAAATGAAAAGTAACCAACATTTCAAGTATTAGTAATTGTTTAATAAAGGAAATATGTGACGGTTTTATTAGCCTTTATTTATCACAAGCTAAGGTAGGCAAAGTTATGTAAATTTATTCAGTTATAGTGCGTCAAAAAAGTGAATCAATCTAAGAAAAAAGGTAAAATCTACGATGTTGCCACTTTTTAATTTCTTCACTTTTTTGACGCACTATAAGCAGTTTTTCTAATTTACCAAACATTTTAAGGCTGACTTATCTTAAGATATACTTACATCAAGACGTTGAAGTAAAGAAAAACAAAATGTCTGTGTGAAGTATTTAATTATCGAAATTGAAGACGTGAGTGGATGAATATTTTGCAACATACGGACATTTACTCATTTTTTCTCTTATAATTTGAACAAATCTTGTAACAACCTGGCTTATTATATATCTGTCTACACGTGAAATGCACAGTTGTTTTATTTCAAATAATTTTTCAGACCCTAAAGCCTTCATTTATGCAAAAATAAAAACAGCACATTTTATACTGTTAGTTATCGAGTTCATTCACTCACGTGTTCAATTTATTTTTACTGTGTGTGTTTTTTTGTTGTGTAATGTGTATACTGACTACTGTATACATTATTATTAGTGAGGTGGTAACTGGTAAGCGTTCTTAATAACATACCTCCGGGTTCTGTGGTGTGGTGTGTCCGTCGTGCGTCGCGGCGGGCGCGGCGGTCGTGGCGGGCGTGGCGGACGTGGTAGCGGACGCGGCAGCGGGCGCGGGCGTGTCGAGCGGCGGCGGCGAGGACGCCGGCGGGGGCGGAGTCAGCGCGCGCTCGTGGAACGATACCCGCTTGTCACGACCCACGCTCACCGGTGACCTGGGGTTGTATTTTTTTTAATAGGTACACTTGTATACGTGTCTGATTAAAATTTAAGAAAAAAATCGGACATGGATACATATTCAGGCAAGTTGACGACAGGTCTGTAGGAAATAGCACTTACGGACCTACGGACTGATTTTATGATATTCGGCAAATATTATTTTTTTGCGGGAAACTGTACGGTTCCCGCGAAATACCTTTTTTACGCGGGCAGAGCCACGCGGAATGTCTAATTATAAAAATATGTTTAAAGTGCTTGTAACCTAGATAAGTCATCAGATTAAGGAGAAGGCGCTCGAGAAATGGGAATACCATTTTGGCGAGGAATTACAAAGAGGTGTTGGAGTTTGGTACGGAACCATCCAGAACAAACCAGTATGGGAGCCTTGGTTTATTTCGTGTAATTTATCGAGAAAGTTGTTGGTGTCAGCCTTTAGATTACGATCTGGGCACATTCCAGCAAACAAATTTTGCCACTTGGTTGGAATTAAGCCTTCGCCCAATTGCGATGTGTGCGAGAAGCCCGAAGACCTGTATCATGTGTTGCTGGAGTGTGCTCGGACTGCAGAGCTAAGATCAAGGCTCTTAGGAGACTTTGGTTGCCTGCACAATGGACGGATCAATAGTGTACTTTCTGAGCCGTTGCCCCCAGAGGCAATAAAATTGTATAGTTATTTGGATCTGTCCCTTGTGTAGGGGACACTGTGTTCACCTATGAGGCTGACATTAACACTGAGTGTTAAAAGCCTCTGTAAAATAAAAAGATAAAAAAAAAAACCTAGATAAATATTATCATAACAATGTAGTACTCACTGTGGCGGCGGCACCACGGCTGTCGGCGGCGGCGCCTCGTGCAGGCGCGTGGCCATCACGGCGAAGGAGGAGCCGCGCTCGGGCGGCGGCGGCGCGGCCCCGCCCCCTCCCAGCGACACGCCCGCCACGCCGCTCGTCACCTCACACACGCGCTCTTCCACCACGCTCTGTTGCAGAAAGTGTATGTTTATAAATTATAATAACGTCAAGTAGACATACTCGGTGCAATTGAATAACGTCGTAAAATAATACGGTATAGCAGGTATGTAAAAAAGCCTATTCATATATTATATTATTAATTTATTATATATATTTAAATATTTAAATCTACTTCTACTACCTAGTACAAAGGTGCTACGGCGTTGTAGTAAAAAGACAATAATATAATATAACATGCCCGCCTTTCTCGTAAATTTGTTTTAAAATAATAATTATTTATCGTGTATTTGTTTAAAAGATATTGTAATTGCGTCAAACTTGCGTCAAACGAAATAAAAAAATCAATTATTTCGTTTGACGTAATATTATTGAGGAATCTTCAGTGACTTAAATTCAGATCTAAGTAAACGTACCGTATGTGTATAACCGTTGGTGAGTTCGGTGCGCGTGTTGGTCTTGAGTATGGACTTGGGCGGCTGCGAGTGTCGCTCGCGCTCAGGCTCGCGCTCGGGCTCGCGCTCGAGCTCCGGCTCGGGGGACGAGCTGCGATTCTCCGCATCGCCCTCGCCGTTACCGGTCTCGTCCTGAAATATTGTTCATTAGTATACCTGGAAACGCTAGTACAGCTCTAGCGTAAAAGAAAAATTAGACAGGAATATATCTATATAACTGTCTGATAAAATGGCTTTTTCAATGGATAAGACTGCAAGATATAAACCTGAATTAGTCAGTCTTCAACCCAGACCTGGCGAAGGCGGGCGTCATAAGTTGACAATCTGTTATTCGTTAGTTTTTTTATAAACTCCTTTTTTGTTCCTTGTGTGTTTAAAGTTGTTTTTTTTTTAATTATCAATTGATATATCACCCACCTGGTCCATGGTAGCGCGTCGCTCGAAGTCCCGTTCAAGCTGCAATGCGCGTAGCTGCTGGTTCTGCACCGGCGAGCGCGCCGCACCCAGCGACACCAGCGCCGCTATCGCCGCGTCCCTGACACAATACAAACAAAGTCAATAAACCATGTCACAAAATTTTAGTCAGGGAGCCTTAGAACAATTTTTTTTATTACTAGCAAGCTAATTTTTTGTGAGTAACTTTATTTTGATAAGACAAACAACATTTTTATCTGCGAAAAATCTTGAAAGTGGTAGCTAACAGAGATAGAAAGGATTTCAAATGAGATTGATTTGATGGTCTAAAAATATGGATTGTTCTATTTGTAGGACAATGTTACTCTTAAAACTATTAACCTACCAATATACAAAAAATCTGCTGGTTAGGGTTCCGTTTTAGGGTACCGTAGTCAACCAAGTTTTGTTGATAGCTCTTCTAATGTTGCGAGTGTCCATGGGCAACGGTAGTTGCTTTTCATCAGGAGACCCGTTTGTTCGTGACGTCGAAAAAAAATCTCGTGCGTACCTGCGTGCGCGCGCGGCGGCTCTGCGCGCCTCGGCCTGGCGTTCCCGCTCCTCGCGCTGCCAGGGGTTGTGGGCGGGGTTGTGCGGCGTCCCGCCCCCCACTCCGCCCACCGGGTACACCGACACCGCCGGCGGACCACACGCGCTCGCCACGTAGTGCTCTGAAATTAAGTAGCCAATGACGTTATCTATCGACCGGGCTTGACAATTCGTCTCAATAACGAAGATCTGTCATTTGCCTCTGACACAATATCAGCAAAGAGCTCAAATCACAGGCAGAGGTTACACGGTCAGTATTTCATCAATCTGATTGACGGAATACTCATGGTTATAAAAAAGTTCATATTAAAAAAATGATCAATCCATCAATCCAGCAGGTTAGACGATCAATTTTTGTCAATCTGATCAGGATTGATGGATCAGATTGATGAAATACTGACCGTGTAACCTCTGCCACAGACAAGTGCAAAAACATTGTATAACATATTCTCTGTGTAACTATTTATTAGTAAATAGCTTTGGTATTTTTTTTTTTTTTTTTTTTTTCCTGCTGGCAACCCTACCGCTAAGTTGAGATTGTAAAGTCTCCTGACTAAAAATTGATATTTAATTATTATTTCCAATAATACTGTTTTAAAAAGTTATTAATTATATTCATTTATGTATTAGTGATAAGATTATTAATAAGTTTCTGTGCTATAAACAAGTTCGTTTGTGAAAATCACCAAATAAATTGCCTTACGTCAACGGTGATCAGCTGTCACAGGTAATTTAAATTTTCATACTAAAAACGCATATATTTCGAAAGACATTACAGTTATTACATTTTTAAAGCAAAGAAATACCTAATTATAAGTTGATTTAGGTTGATGATAGGCAATAATTTATAACCGTGGGAGGAAAGCAATAGATCAGCTGTTTCTGTGTAATCAATTGTCATAGGTTACATAGGCCGGTCAGTGGGATTGATGGACCTTGTTATTCCTTTTTAACAACCCTTACACCTCACTCTAGCTTGCGTGACCCCTCTACACCGAGCAAATATCTCAACATCTAAAGATATCGAGTGATAGGCACATTTAAGGAGGACTTGGTATTGTTGATTCCACTGCCATTGTAGTTTATTTCTATACCTACTCACATTTTTTCATAAATATCATTTAAAAATTTACTTATAGGTTGGTTTGTAGGCTTGGCATAGACTTGTATCTTCCTTAACATCTTACACACCCCACTCTAGCTTGCGTGACCCCTCTACACCGAGCATATATCTCACCATCTAAAGATATCGAGTGGGTGGATCTATTTGAAGGTACTGGAAAGTGTCAGGTTTGCATATCAATAGATAGTTGGTTCATTGATAGACATAAGTCAATTAATTAACCGATTATCTTATAGTTTACATTACTGTTAGTTAACATGATGACTAGAGGAAACCTGGCTCGTCAGACTGAGGAACAACTCCGTCTGACCCTTCAGGAACTTAAAGAATGTAAGAAACAAAATGAACTATTGCTCTCTGAACGCGAGGACAGTGAGAAAGAAATGGTAAAAATTATCCAAAAAAATAGTGACCTTAAAAATGAGTTAAATAAGTTAAATGTAAATTACGAGGAGCTGTACCAGAAAACAAAAGAATTACAGGACATTGTAGACAGCTTTGACCAGTGCAGAGATGAGTATGAGGAGGCGCTGAACAGCACTAGTTTGTGGAAGCAAAGATGTGAAGAAGCCCATACACGAATCAAGACATTAGAAAGCCAAATACATGAGTATAACTCTTCAAAAACTCAAAACTTGTTTCAGGAAGTGTTTGGGAGTGATTCTGACATTACAGAGAAAAATGTCTCTAATCATATTCTGAAAAATAATTTACCAATAATTGATTTGACTGGTGATGACACCATCCCTTCCCAGACACTTCACTCATTTCAAAGCAAAAATAAATTAAGAAAGTATTTAAAAGTTAGAAAAAACATTAGGAAAACAAGTAAATTGTTAATAAGAAACCAGCAAAAACTGTCTAAAATAACAAAGTTGTCCAAAGATAATATTTATGTCAAAAATAAGTACCAAGACTGTACTAAACAACTTGAAAATACTAAATGTATGTATGAGGCGGATGTATGCAGTCTCCAGACTGAAATTACCTATCTGCATGAGTCCCTTGAATCTATAACAAAAAAATATGAACTTGCTCAAGTGGAAATATCTAGTCACATATCGGCATTGAATACTTTGCTGGATGACTGTCGATACAATGAGGACAGAGTTATGTCTTTATTGAGGCATAACTCGTCTTGTCAATGCCAGGTGAACTATTCAATGACTCCTGATAATGTTGATGGTCATTTGGGTATGGAGACACATACAAAGCACTCCCAAATGGAAAACCTAACTGTGTCACCGGCCTCTGGCCCATGTTCAGTGGCTATTTACAGCGATGAACTTGGTCGGGGAGTCGGGGTGCAGTTGAGTAAGTTATGCATAGAAGAGTCAGTGTATAACACCTGCATACCAGGTGCAAACTTTTCACAAATAATTAAAAAAATTGTTAATACTACTCACTGTCCAAATACAACACTAGTAATATTAGTTGGGAGACGAGGAAGTGTGAATAGTAAAGAAATGGAAAATTACATAGAATTATTAAATAAATTACAAAATATTACTAAGGTTATATTATTTACATTTCCTTATGTAAAAAGGTTGCCTCAGGAAAATAAACTTAGGTATCAGCTTAACAGCCAATTGTATACTGCTGTTAACAATAATTGTATTTTATTAAATGGACATAATAATAAAATTAATTTATTTGACATTAACAATATTTTAAATTATAAAATATGTAAGTTGACATTAGGTAGATATTATCTATCCTATTATTTTTGTAGACTTATAGCAAGTACGCTATCAACTTTTTTACATTTGAACTCAGCCAAGTATTTGGCTAGTAAGACATCAGCTGCTTCTTTTGAGCAGCTTAGTCATAATAGTATGACATTCAGTACCGACTTGGAAAATATTCCAAATAATTTTTTTTTAACTACGGCTTCTATTGAGCAGTGTAGTAACGAGTTGGAATATGTTCCAACAAATTGTTTAAATTAAATCTTAAGACAATAGAGAATGCCTCTTGCACAAGTAGTTTACATGTACAAAATCCTACCAAAAGTTATACAAGGAAAATTAATAACAGTAATAAATATGTATTTAACTTGGTGCATCAGAATTTACAAGGAATGGTAGGTAAAGAGCTTGAAATTGAGTTGTTTCTAAAAGAGTTTAATATCGATATTATTTGTATTTCAGAACACTGGTTTAGGAAACATGAACTCATTTTCAATCTCCATGATCACCAAGTAGCAAGTTCTTTCAGTAGAGAAAATGCCATTAGAGGCGGCTCTTTAATTTTAATCAGAAACAACATAAAATTTAAAGAACGTAAAGATATTGTGAGCCTCTCTACTGAACGGATAATAGAAGTGGCCTGCATAGAGCTGAGCCATCTAATAATTGTGAGCGTATACAGACCTCCATCTGGGTTATATGATTCTTTTGAACGAACTATGGAACAAATATTGTCAAAAATATGTGCATCTAACAAAAAAGTTATTATATGTGGTGATTTTAACGTTAATTTATTGGAATTAAACTCTACTACTGTTAGATTCACATCTTTATTTCAATCGTATAACCTTTACAGTCTGTTTCAGGAAGCTACAAGAGTCTGTGAGACTACAGCCACTTGTATTGACAACATATTTACTGATCTTATTCCAGATAAAAAAGAACTAATTAATAAGCTAAGTTCTGATCACTGTGGACAAATGGCTTCTTTTAATATCAAATGTGATAGTGATGCAAAGAAAAATCTTGTGTTTGTTCCTGTGACCACAAAACGTATTGAGCAATTTAGAAGTAAATTAAAATCAAATATTCAGCTATCGGATCAAACACATAGCACTGATGAAGCCTTTAATAAATTGTTTAAGGTAATAAGAACTCAGTTTAATTCGATATTTACTTCTAAAACAGTTAGGAACGGTTTTAAAAAAAGTAAATTTATTGAATGGGCAACTTCAGGAATTAAGATAAGTAGGCAAAGATTATATGAGTTGTATGATGAAAGGTCTTGCAATAGTAGTGAAACGTTTAAAGTGTATGTTAAAAATTATTCTAAAACCTTCAGAAAAGTTTGTAAAGCAGCTAAGGCACTATATATAAAAAATAAAATTCTAAATTCTAAAAATAAAATTAAAACTACATGGAAAGTTATAGCTGGTGAGACTGGAAACGCCACCTGTCGTGACACAGATTTTGAACTATATTTTGATAGTAAAAAGATTTCTAATAATCTAGAAGTTGCGACGGTCTTTGAAAAATTCTTTGCTGACATTCCGGTCTCAACTACCAAAAATCTAAATTCCTCACCTGAAGCTGCTGAAAAGCTACTCAGAGACAATGTAAAGGAATGTGATGTCAATTTTAAGTTTCGGGAAATTAACCCCAAAGACATTATCGATACATTTAAATTGCTGAATGTCAAAAACACTACTGATCTCTGGGGAATGTCTACAAAAATTATTAAATCTGTAATTGACATCATAGCTCCTCATCTTGCAATGATTTTCAATGACTGCATAAGGAGTGGTGTTTTTCCTGACTTAATGAAGCACAGTAAGATTGTACCATTATTTAAAGCGGGAATTAAATCTGATCCGACAAATTATAGGCCTATATCAATTTTACCAACTCTTAGTAAAATTTTTGAAAAAATAATTTTGAAACAATTGTTAGTACATTTTAATTCAAACAATTTATTGCATAATAATCAATATGGATTTACTAAGGGTCGATCCACAACGGATGCTGGTATAGGTCTTCTTTGTAGTATATTTCAGGCTTGGGAGGAGTCGCAGGATGCTCTGGGTGTGTTTTGCGATCTCTCTAAAGCTTTCGACTGTGTGGACCATGCTACATTGATCAGGAAATTGCGCCACTATGGTATAAAGGACTCAGCTCTCAGCCTTTTGACTTCTTACCTTATAAACAGGACTCAAAGGGTTGAGGTAAACGGTAACAGGTCCAATGGAACCAAAATAGAATTAGGTGTCCCACAGGGATCTATTTTAGGCCCATTTCTCTTTCTCATCTATATAAATGACTTACCTTACCTTGTTAAGGATAATGATAATGAGATAGTACTTTTTGCTGATGACACTTCACTTATTTTTAAAGTGAAGCGACAACAGTCGAACTATGACGAGGTAAACAGTGCTCTCTCAAAAATAGTATATTGGTTTAATGTTAATAACCTACTTTTAAATTCCAATAAAACTAAATGTATAAAGTTTACCTTGCCCAATGTAAGGCAAGTCCAAACCAATATACTATTAAATGATGAGATGATGAATTTGGTAGACACCACTGTATTCTTAGGCATTACACTTGATAGCAAATTACAGTGGGGTCCTCATATCGCTAATCTTGCAGGTAGGCTTAGTTCTGCAGCATATGCAGTCAGAAAAATTAGAGAAATTTCTGATGAAGACACGGCACGATTAGTATATTTTAGTTATTTTCATAGTCGAATGTCATATGGAATCCTTTTATGGGGAAACGCTGCCGACATTAATACAATATTTGTGCTGCAGAAACGAGCCATACGCTCTATTTATAAAATGTCTCCTTTTGAATCTCTGAGAGATAAATTTAAAGAAATTGGCATCCTAACTGTTGCTTCTCAATACATTTTGGATAATGTAATATATGTTAGAAAAAATATAAGTCAATTTAAAGCTAAAAGAGATATTCACTGTAGGAATACCAGAAACAGGCACAAGCTAGATTTGCCGGTGATCAGACTTAGTAAGGTCAGTAAGTCTTTTAAGGGTCAATGTATACGCCTTTACAATAAAATCCCTGAAAACGTTCAAAATCTTTCCATTAATAAATTTAAAAAAGTAGTCAAAGAACGTTTGTGTGCCAAAGCCTATTATAAGGTCAATGATTTCATAAACGATGGCACATCTTGGGAGTAGGATGGCTTCTTACAAGGCTACTTCTACATTAGTGAATGACTTACAATTATGTTGACATTGTATAATTTTAAGTTAAGTACGACATTGTAAATTTTATTTTAAAAGATTAATTTTTTTCTCACTTTTTTTGGTAAAAAAGTGGGCCCCCTGCGAGTTTCTTACGCCGGTTCTTCTCGCAGGGTTAGTTCCCGAACCGGTGGTAGGCAACGTAGACTTCTGACGTTCAAAAAGTGTATCATGATACCTATTTTGAATAAAAGATTTCATTTCATTTCATTTACTAATAAATAGTTTCCCCCGTTTTTTCCACATTCTCCTATTGGTCTTAGCGTGATAAAATATAGCCTATAATAGCCTTCCTCGATAAATTGGCTATCTAACACTGAAAGAATCATCAAAATCCGTTGCGTAGTTTTAAAGATTAAAGGGAACAAAGGGACATGAGGGAAAAAAAGCGACTTTGTTTTATAATATGTATAGATAACACTTCAACTCACCCTCATCAGGTTGCAATGTAGACTGCTGCTGTTGTTGCTGATGATATTGATCGTCTTCTATTTCCGATCTTCTTGCGTTCTGTATAAAATAATAAACATTTACATAAGAATACATTCAAAATTCCAATTTGAAATTCAAATCCAACATTGGGCTGGCATGACATGTATGACAAAAGCCCTTTATTTAAATAAAGATAAAAAAATCCAACATTAAAACTAGTTTGCTGTTGGTTTTGAACAGTTATCGCTTATAAACAAGGCTACTAATTAATTTTCTTTATTGGAATAATTTTTACCTGATTTGGTTTGGGAGCAACGGGAGGCTGATTTCTTTGCGGAGACGGCGGGCCCGGTTGATGCCATTCGTATCTGTAAATAAAGAATCTATAAGCGAAATTTTTGGACGCTGATTGAACCTTTCAAAATCAAAAAGAAGGTATGTCATGTTTGTTGTATGTGTGGCTGAAGTGAAACTTCGTTCATCACTAAATTTTGCGACCATTGTCTTCACACGACCTTGAAATTTGAACGTGCCTAAGGAGTTTTAATTTAAGAACAAGGAAATGTACCTCTGCGGTGTGTTCTGCTGGCTCATCTGGCCGGGGCTGTGCGGCGCGGGCGCGTACTGTGTGTGGTGCAGGTTGAGGTGCATGCCCTGCGGCAGCGGCGAGCTCTGCTGCGAGTACAGCGTCTGACTCGCGTGCATATGCGGCTGCCCCATGTGCATGTGCTGGCTGGTGTTCACGTGCGGTTGGCCCGCGTTCACGTGCGGTTGACTCGTGTTCAGATGGGGTTGTCCAGCGTTCAGGTGCGGTTGGCTGGTATTGAGGTGCGGTTGTCCCGCGTGCACGTGTTGCATGTTCGCGTGGAAGTTCTGCTGGCTGGAATACACCAGCGGTGTGCTTTGCGATAGATGCTGCTGCGAGCCGAGGTGCTGGTGCGGCAGCTGCGGCTTCTGCATCTGCTGCTGATTGTGAAATTGCTGCTGCTGCAGTTGCTGATAGTGCTGCAGCTGCTGCTGTTGGTGCTGATGTTGCTGCTGTTGTTGGTGCTGCTGCTGCATGTGCTGCTGTTGCATGTGCTGCTGCTGCATCTGTTGATGTTGCATCTGCTGCTGCTGCATCTGTTGCTGATGTTGTTGTCGTCTCGTCACCTCCTCTGACATTTCAGCCAGTTTTGCAGCGCGAGCGTTTGCAGCGTTGGCTTGTTGATTAGCCTGAAAAGAATAAAGTTATAATATGTTAAAACATTTAAAAATATATAATTGTAGTTATGTGTTGAAATACTAGCCGTGGCCTTAAAGAATGACAACATATTTTAAAAACTTCAAAGGAAAATAATTATTGCTTTGAGTTGAATTAAGTAAATTATTACTACATTTAATACGTTTTTACCTGTGCATGAATGGCGCTGGGGTCGGGGCTGGGCTCGGCGGCGGTGAAGTGTGCGGACTGCGGCCGCGTGCTGCCCGATGAGCTGCGAAGTGACGACCATCTGATGACAGATTACGTGCATTGTACCAGAAATAATATTAATTTCTAATTTTATATCAACAGTAAATAAAAAAGATATTTATATTTTATAAAGTAAGGGAGCAAACGAGCAAACGGGACACCTGATGGAAAGCAACTAGCATCGCCGATTTTTGTTGTTTGGAGTACCGTGACGTCATAGAGACGCCATGATGACCTTTAGCGCTTTAGCAGGAAATTTTAAAACGAAATTTAATAAGTGTTTTTTTAAATTGAAATAAGAGTGTATATATTTTTTATATATATTTTAAGTGTAACAAATGTACATCTGTAAAATAAATATATTTCCTAAAAATAGTCTACACCCCTATTGATAGTAATTTTTAATAGGGTAGACCTTACCTGTCGTTGAGTGTGTGATGTTGGTGACCCTGTACCGAGGACAGGTTCTGATAGAACGAGTCGTTCTGTGCGGACAGGTTGTGACTGCTGCGCGACTTGTTCGCCCAAGATACTGAACCAGTACTTAAGTTGCCGCTGTGGGTAATCGCACTTTTAAGATTATTGTGCAAAACTACAACAATATAGAATGCATGTGGTCTAAGTACCTACAATTGTCATTGAATACATTACATTCTACTTAAAATATACAAAGAAAGTTACATCAATACTCACTTGGGCTGCAGCGTCTGCGTGTGCGGTGTGGGCGACTGTATCGCGGGCGGCGGCGGCGACATCGGCGACAGCGCGTGTAACGCCGGCGTACTCTTGCTCGGCTTCACGGGCTCAGCCGCCAGTCGCGACGGCAGGTCGCGCTCCGACGCGCGTCGACCCGCACCGGCCACGCCCCCTGCACGTACGCGCACATTAATAACGCCACACTTTGATACATTTGACTAAGAACATCTACGACAGTACGTTAATCGTAACAGGTTATAAAATATTATCTAACATCAAAATACAGTGTCCTCGGAAAAAAATATGCTCCCTTTAAACGCTGCAAACGAAAAAAAAAACATTGAAAGGTGCTAAAAAAACAAAAATACCCAACGACGTAACATAAAATCTTAACAAATCCTAGGTATGCAACGGTGTTCAAAATAAAAAGTACATGCTTCTGTACGAAAAATAATAAGAAGCTGTGCCGGTAAAACGGATCCTCATGCTGAATGTGTTCAGTGTCTTACAGGGCTGGCGCAGTTGCGTGAACAGGCGGCTGTGGAGCGGGCGGTCACACGCGTCGCGGACGTCGGGACAACTGCGTACCGCCAGCGACTCCGACGCCAAGGATACGTCCTCGGACGACGTTTGCTTCGGTATGAGCGCCACCACTCGCGCTTTCATCGACTCATTCGATTTACTAGTCTCCGGCGAATCTTTATCGTTGACGGTCGGATTCGACTTTAATTTGATATTGTCTAATGTTATAGTTTTTGGTTTGTTATCAAGTATTTCAGTAAATATATAGCTGCTCGTGATCGAAGCGTTTCCGTCGGTGTGATCCTCGGACGGTAGATTGGGGAGCTCGAACTCGTTTCCCTGCGCGAGCGTGTCCTCGCTCCCGCGTGAGCCGAATCGGGACCAGTCTTCGAGCTGGATGATGATGCTCTTGACCTCGTCCTCGGACATTCTGTCGGTGGTGGCAGTCTCGTCGCGCTCGTAGTGAATGTCCGCTAAGCTGGCACTGGTGGGTAAATTGTCTTTCACTACGAAACTCTCGTCCCTCCGGGCGCTCAGGTTCGGACTAGACTTACAATTACGTCTATAGCTTCTTACGCAGTACTTAAGATTAATTTCGTTGAAATGTTTCGTCAGAGCCTTCACTTTGCCGGATCCGGGCCGGTACTCGTCCGGAGACTTCCAAGATTTTCTGTCGGCGCAGATCTCTACGGGCACTCGGGGCATACTCTTAGAAATATATCTAATATTGCACAAATCGTCGAACGAATCCGAAGTGGAGTACGTGGACGGAGCTTCCGTTTCGTCGGACTTCATCGAGGCGCTCGTCGCGTTACAGACGGTCGCTCTCGGGTGAGATCGAGCCTCCCCGGTGAGTTCTTTAAGGTCAAGAACTAGATCGTCTTTTCTCACGTCCGTACTTCTGTTTCGCCCACCGAATGTCCTGTCGCAACAATCGACCGGGGAGTTCGTTTGGCACATCGCGTCAACCGTTTCAGGTTTTCGATCTATGGTACTGTCGAGCGACAACGACGGAAGTATTCTACGTATTTTAGGCGTCGCGACTCTGTTGTGAACGCGGTCGTTCTCGTATATGATCGGCTCGGAGTTGGGTTCGTCTATGAACGGTATGCGGTTCTCGTCGGGCTGCGGCGTGCGGCAACACTCGCATGCGCTGACGCAGTCGTCGACGCCGGTGCAGCGCCGGAAGGCCTCCTCTTTGGCACGGAAAAAGTCTAGCGTCAGTTTGGGGTCGATGGGGCGCATCTGCGGCGGGAGGCAGACGGTGTCGGCGCTGTCGCTGGAGTGATCGCAGGAGGCGGGGGGCTCGGGCGCGAGGGGCGGGGCGTGCGGCACGTGCGTGTCGCCGCCGCCCGCCTGCTCGTCCGCATCTGCGCACGTGAACGTGAACACGGGGATCGGGCGGGCCGGCGCTCCGGACAGCTCTGCGGGGCACCCCGGCGTCTCTGGGGACAAATCCTCTCGCAGCTGATTATTCTCCTGGTCTAATGTCACTATCAATTTGGGAATGGAGCCGTGGTAGTGCGGCGCGAACTCCTCGCTCCGGTCGGTGCTAGATTCCGAGGACTCGTCCCTGAGGTGGTAGAGACTGTACTGGTGACGACGCCGTGTTCCTGTAATACGAGGCCTACTTAAAAACGATACGATTATTACGGGAGGAAGAACGACGAAAGCGAAAACATGATGGAAGAGATCGACGCTGATGAGAAACGATTTCATAAAATAAAACGGCGACACGAATGACAACAAAATAAAAATGGCGCAAATAAGGTGTGGTATGGGGCTGGAATTGCCTGCGGTAGCGAGCTCGGTGAGCGGCGAGGTGGGGCGCAGCAGCGCGGGGTGCGGGTTCGTCCACAGACCCGAGTTGCGATCCAGCGGGTCCGACACTGTCAGCTCTTCGTCTACCCAAACAGAACACTATTACACGTCTTATACAATGACCATAGAATAAATAAAAGTATTCTAATACACAAAAAATATAGTCTAAAATATTTTTCTGCAATAGTTTAACAGGAGTTAATCTAAATATAAAATAAGTAGAGTAACTGTACACTTTACATAATATTATTTACCTTGTCGTTGGTTGTAGGCGGGTTGGTGTAGCAGAGTGGCCAGGCCGTGCAGCACCGCGCCCTGTTTGGCCACCTCCAGCGTCACTACCGGCCCCGTCCTCACGAGGTACTCGGCGGCCTAAACGACAAACTTAATTGAGTTACTGTAATACTATACAGAAACTACTTAATATAATCCCACCTTTGTGACGTATATAATAAACACAATATTATTATGTTACCTCTAAATTAGTTAGGTCCGCCAGTTTAGAATGCTTTGGAAGGTAGTATCATAGCTAGTATCGTAAAAAAAAAATCGGTAATTTATCAGACTTCTAAAATATCTATTAGATGCTGTTATTGATTGTATGATTTACTATTATTAACATAATTTAAAGTAAAAAACTAACCTTCTCCTGTGTAATACCGACGAGGGAATGTCCGTCGACGGAGAGCAGCTGGTCGCCGGCCGCGAGTCGCCCGTCCGCCGCCGCCGCGCCGCCCGGCACCACAGACTTTATGTAGATACCCAGCTTGCTCTGGTTCGCGCCCTACAACAAAACGTCAATTATGTAACAAAAGAATACAAAATTCGCGGGAATATATACTTCAGCCCTCTTACTAATAAAAAGTTACACAGCGTGTACAGAGGGTGCATAAGATTTTTTCTACTAATAATCATTTTTTGACATAAGGTCTGTATAACGCGATGCTGTCATTTCCATACAAATTTCTCTGTATAGACCATGTATAGACTCTGTGTAACGTGTGTATAACTTAAAAACTCCTGTTTAACTATTCACACGTTGAACGCATGTTTAAGAAGTTTTTATTAGTAAGAGGGTAATAGTATAAAAAGCATACAAAGGTAATAGTTGATTAAAAATTATGTGGTCTGTCTCGTTCTTCGTATTGCTGAAAAAAAAGGTGAACTAATTTGACAAACGTTGAGCAGTAACTCAATCTGGTCTCTCTGTTCAATAAATTAGATGTAATGGCATGAGCAATTGCTCATACTAAAACCATAAATATTTTTTCACAAACTTACTGCTTATTAGAAATCGTGTAAAAAAGTAACATAGAAAAACTGTACCTTAGCAGCAACAATGCTGAGCCCCATGCCGTTGGCGTTCTTGTGCAGTTGCACCAAATGTAGGCGGGGTGCGGGCGCGCGGGGGGCGGGGCCGTACCCGCGTAAGTAAACGGACCACAGGCCGCGTGCGTGCGGGGCGCGGGTCAGCCGGCACAGACCGCCTCGCTGCAGCGGCGCCACGAACTCCGCTAGGCCGGGAGGTACCCCGCGTACGACCTCCGCGCTAAAACCGTTGTCGGGCACCAGTAGGCCTGCGCCCAGCCACCCGCTCTCCTCCAACGCGATCTGAACACACACAAGTTAGGGTCAATTCAGACCGCAACGCGACGCGTAGATGCATTTCTAAATTTATATGGATTTGACAGATTCGCAAGACGTCTCACGCAATTGGAATCTGTCAAATCTATACTTTATGCCGCGCCGCGCCTCGCCTCGCCTCGTCGCGTTGCGGTCTGAATTAGGACGGAATTTTAAATAATTATCACGGAAAAAAAGGTAATTATTGTTTTTATTCGTGTTCTGTTATTATAATCTTTAACGTTTTTGTACCTAACCGTGAATGTAATTTTTTATTACATGTTGTAGTGTACTGTCCTATTGTGTCAAATAAAAGTTTCTTTATTTATGTAATCGCTTTCTAAAGTTGTTTTGGTTTATCAATTGATATAACTAAAATTACAACCCCTTTCATGTTTCAGATATCATTTAATACTTAACACCGAGTTATGTACCCTAACAAATATTTGTATACCGACGTGACGTTATAATAATAATTTATTGGAGTAAATTAATAATTATTAAAATTTCACTTAAAAAAAAAACAAAACATCGATGTTCCCACCTCCCTCCCGTCCGCGCGGCTAAGCTCGTCCGCATTGGCGCGGGCGTGCGCCACCGCGGGCTCGAGGATATCCGGCGGTAGGAGCGGCGACAGCAGCGCTCGCACTTGGACCGAGTTCAGCTTGAAGCAGCTGCTGACCGCCGCGCATGCCTCCTCCGCCGTGCGGTACGTGCCTTGGATGAGGCGGGCTAAAACATAACAATTAAATAAGTAAAAATTTGTTTTAAAAGTCGTATGTGTAAAAAAATAAAACAACAAGGAATATGCACTTTTTATCATGATTAACCAAGTCAAAAGAGTTTGAAAGTTACAAGCCTTTAAAATAATCAGTTAGAAAGAGAGATCGTGTAAACACGACGTCACATAACACGAAGGCACTGCGTTGAAATTGAAACTAAATTTTGTTTTACGAAAAAGAGATAGAAAACTTTAATCGACAGTATATTCTTACTCATTTTTCTACAGATATCTAAGATTTTTTCGACATTCAATATGTTTTTCAATCCAATATCATTTGTATAGCATTTAACAAATTTTATGTTCCATGCATATTCCTCAGGCCCCTAGACGAGCAATTTTATTACGCAATATCACGTATTGCGCAATATTGTTGACCGTCTAGGGTTGATTGATATTAAACATCGCGCGCCTTCAATCTAATTGTAAACTAAACTGTTTAATAAAATTGAAGCGTGATATTGACAATAAAAATACTCGTCTAGGGGTCGGCTAAGACAAGGTGCGAACGAGACATACCTGCTTGTATGGTGCGAGCTAGATGGCACTCGGCGGCGAGCTCGAGGCCCTGGCGTTCGGCCCAGGCCGCTAACAACGCCAGGCGCGCCGACAGCGCCGCGCCCCATCGCGCGCCGCCGCCGCCTAGCGCCGCGCCAGCGTTCACCAGCTACAATATACAAATACAGATTTGGGTTTCAATTTATATAATATGTAATAACATAATATTATACGACGATAAAACTTGAGGAAATTCTGAACTCAACAGGAAAATTTTACAATTAATTTTATTTATCAAAATATAATAAACTCGCAGGGTTAAAATTTCAAAATCGCGCTAAGTATAAAATTAAGTATAGCTAAATATTGTTAAATAATTTACCTTATTAAAGCACACAGCGTTGATATAATGGAACAAATGGAAGAACAGCTGTATAGTGAGGGCGGAGTTGACGCGACAGCATCGCAGCAGCACCATAGCGGCAGCTAGCGCCTGCAGCGTGGGGGCGGTGGCCTCCGTGGCGTCTGCCGCCCCGCCCCCGCCCCCCGCGCCCGCCTCCGTCAGCTCCGCGAGCGCCCCCGACAACTCCTCTTGGAAGCACGACACTAGATTGCTGGAATTTTAATTTTTGGTGGATTGTATATTGATGATACATTGATGGTTTGATGTATGGTACAGTGAGAAAATTAATCTTCATTTTCTCATTGTACCATCGAGGAAATTGATTCCTATTTCCTAGGCAGTTGACAGACCCACGTCATTTGGTCGGCTTATGTCAATTCAATGTTAGCTTATCCATCGGATAGGTTTGACGTAACGCGACCAAATTACTTAGGTACTCCCATCTGCTTAGGAATTAACTTCTCTGATAGTACAACAGCAAAAGCAAATATTCAGCCACGCAGTAACATTAAGCAAGAATAATTGTTATGCTCATCTGCTGATTACTTTAACAAATTTTCTGAATTGATGAACGACATTTGTTGTCCTGTATTACAAATGATAGATTGGCTTTCTGTTATTAATTGAAAAAAAAAACATTACTTTAACATTACAAAACGTACCTGGAAACGTACTTGTAACAATTATTTTATTTACTTAAATCTAAAATGGATTAAAGTTTTAATATTAACATCGTATTTACCTAAAAGCGTTTTGTACAGTGACTGGGAGTAACTCCTGCGCCTGCGTAGAGAAGGACGATATGTGTCTGTCGCACTTCAGGAAATGCAGCAGCTCGCTCGCGTTCGCCAGCCAGAACGCTTGAGCCGCCGAATCGTTGCTTCTTTCCTAATAATAATAAAAAAACACTTGGTTAGTATAGTTTTTAAAATATATTGAATAGGAGATGATGGTCTATGACAGGGATGGCGAACCAATGGCACGCGTGCCCCTTCTGGCACGCGACATAAAAATTTGAACATGATCACAAAATTATTACATAATATGTATATTATAGTGATTATTCTACAAGAGCGTCAAGTTAGGCTTGGGATATTATATTTTTAAATATGCGTCAGGATTACAAATAAAAATATTACTTTGTGGCACGTCTATCATCTATTTTCAAGTGATGTCATAGACTCTATGACTCTTGAGAATTCTTCAGAAAAGTGACATGTTGATAAGGTAAGGTTCGCCATCCCTGGTCTAGGAGGAAAGTAAACTACTGGCACTACCAAATGACACATAACAAGAAGCAGTTTTAGCTCATAAAACAAAACACAAACAGTTTGAAGTAATCTTAATATCAATTTTTAACTTTTTTTTTCAGATGAAACAAAAATTATATACGGCACTTTATTTGGCTAAGGCCTATTATAAAATCTCATACACACAAAATGTATACGTTGTTTCATAGCAACATGCATCTCATACATAACATTCAATCACATTATAATATTCAATCAGCATTTCAATTATTTTAGTTATTCAATACGACCACGCTCCAGTCAAAACAATGCTCATTTATATTAACGATTATGAATTACGAGCATCATTATTAATTAAGCGAATTAAATATTAATAGTGTCTATAAATATTATATTCGTTGGAATGAAATTCATTACAAGGGGAGTGATTAGGAATTTATGAAGGCATATTAAGTTATATTTTCTATTAAATGGGTCTGGGAGTATGACTCTTGACAATACAGTGTAAGTAAAATATTCTTTTCTAAAAAAAAAAGACTTTCATGGTTTGAACCATAGATTACACATTATTATGATATGCAATAATAATAACTCCCACAATAATTTCGGTAACGGTGGCCGGTTTCATTCAAACCAAGCCAGTTACGCTGGAGTTTTTATAGTGCCCAAGTGTGTGCGCAGTACACAAAAGCACGCCCTATTCTTTTTACTCTCATAACCCAGTGGGACGAAAGACCGACACGACTGGCGAGAGATCAGGTGCAGGACCGACTATTTACATGTTCCTCCGACACATGGATCATCTTACTTGTCAGATGTCAGATGATCAGCCTGCATTGTCCTAACCAAACTCGGAAATAACAGGTTTTTTGACGAAAATTGAACCCACGACTCCACGACGCCACGCTCTAAAAGTCTAAACCACTGGACCACGGAGACGTCAATAAGCAATATGCAATATTCACCTGTACAGTCGCGTGTATGAGTGTAGCGACGTGGTGTAGGAAGGCCGTGAGCTTGTGCGCTCTCTCTGTGGGAGTCAGCTCAGGCCGGTAGTGGGTCGAAGCCCGATATCTGTAAAATAAAAAGTCAATTAAACTTTTGTGTCTGATGAGTGCTTTACTCAGACAATATTTGATATTTTGTACTGAGTAAAAACTGACCTGGCGCACAGATACAGCGTGTACACCGGTGCGAGGTTGAACGCTGGCGCGTGCGGGTCGAGGTGTGATATGAGTTATGACGGCGGCGAGGAACTGCGCCTGCCCCGCCTCGGGGAACTCCCGCACCACCTCCGTGCCCCGCCCCCGTCGACTATACTAGAAACTTCTTTATGATAAACTGACCTGGCGCATAGATACAGCGTGTAAACCGGTGCGAGCTTGAACGCTGGCGCGTGCGGGTCGAGGTGTGATATGACGGCGGCGAGGAACTGCGCCTGCCCCGCCTCGGGGAACTCTAGTACGGCCGGAAGCACCGCCTCCGTGCCCCGCCCCCCGCCCACTATGTTTCCTCTGAAAATACCATAAACAGATTATAGTTTGCAATAGTTGCTTTAACTTTTTCGATACTCAGACCAATACAGTTCTAGGAACAATAATTTCAGTCTGTACTGGTACAGACTAGGCTGGCTGGCTTACTTGGCTACATTACACAGTATCAAAGTTTTGCAAGTTATTGCATAAAACCAGTATCTTTTTCAGTATCTTTTTGGCTTTGGCTCACAATGCTCATTTTCACCTTTTTATTCAATCTGAGTTTAAATGCTACAAATGAATTTTTATAATATGCTATGTGGAAGGCCTGTACATGCCAAAGGGGCAGACTTTGAAGAGTGAAAAAAAAGTCTTTCTTTTACACCTAAACTAATAATTTGAAAAAAAACCTAAATAAATGCACATAAAAGTGTTTATAAGTTATAGCACCCAAACAGTCATTTCCTTTGGGCGATAGTGAAACTTCTATTGTGTTAGCTAATTATTTACAACGAAAGTGCAATTTACGAGTAAAAAACATTTAAATAACTCGCCCCAATTTCACTAATTTATATAAACCTCTTATAACTCTGAGCTATATCACCATTCCACTCTGACACTGAAGAACAGAGTGAGAGAAATGGGTGTAGCGTTAAAGAGTTTAAAATGTGTGAAATCGGGGCTATTGACGCTCCCAACTTTACCAATTTAACAACGTTTAACGCTAAGCTATATCTCCTGCTCTAACATCAAACGAGTAAGAGAGACAGACGTAGCGTTGCGTTTAAAGTTGGTGAAACCGGGACATTACCTGTTGTCGTTTCCTGAACCACCGCTGCGCGTGCTGCAGGTACTCTTCGTTTCAACGTTTCCGTCGATATCGAACGTCGTCTCATAGTTGTCTTTGAAGGACCTCTTGTTGTCGTCTTCGTTAGTGTCATTGGGCGACAACAGGGATTCGTTGTCGAGCTTCAGCGTGTTGTTGTTGTAGGGGTCTGGTGTGTAAGTGTCGTGGGACAGCGGGCTGCCGGCGGTGGGATACTCCTCGTCCTGGTGGGACGTCGGCGACATCGCCCCGTCCTCCGCCGATCTAACGTGGGTGTTACACAAGCGGATGTCGTGAGCCGGTGACATGCATACGTAACATAAAACAAGCATGGGGACCATTTGACAGTTTTGCGAAGGTTTGTAAAAAACAAACTTCAGTTAGACCCATTCTTCGAAAATATGTTTGGTGATGACGTCATTATATGATTTTTTTTTAAATATCAAGCAAACTTGGTACTCGCAGTACTGTTGAATGGTCCATTAGTATAATAACATAACAAAAAAAAAGATGTTTAATAAACTATTAAAGGTGATATCTACGGACATCTAAAGCTATCATCACAAATTGTAAACAAAAGGGGGCGTTCCTCTCCTCGTCGCAGTGTACTGGGCAGTGCGATCTGACGTTGTGGAAGCAAATCGAGACTCGTCAACGTCCTGGCCAATATACTGGTACAATAAAGGAACACACACTCACCTGTCATAAAGCGACCCGGAGCCGAAATTCTGCGACTGCGCAAGGTTTCTGTTCATAATGGTCTCCTGCGCGGGGTCCACGAAACGGAACGTTGAAACGCGACCAAATTTTAGGAGACAGCCATGCTGAAATAAAACATAGATTTCGTTTATATTCTGACATCAAACAATTAATAACGATAATTAAGAGTCAAGGGTATCAATACATGAAATACATATATAACTAAAATTCACAGTGTATTAACAAAATTCACATAGAAATAATAAGCTGAGAAGAGAAAGAGAAAATATTTTCTTATACTTATCAATGAAATATATAGACTCGAATACTTATAGTTTGGATTCAAAAGCATCAATGAATGCAAAAATCTAAATTAATTCACAAAAATATTGCAAATAGAGAAAATAAATATCTGAGAAAATAAATAAATTTGTATATGAGATTACTATAAGCCTCCATAGCTTTTAAAAAATAATAAGTAACTTTACCACACTGTGAATTACATAGTTTATAGACGTAATTTGCAACTTTACGACTTTGTCGATCCTCCTGGGAAATTACTGTTATTTAATTTCTCTTGGCGTTGAAATAAAACCAAAAGGATTAAATTTAAAATTTCTAACATGAATTATTTAAGGCTAACAACTTATTGTAATAAAACATGAGGTGCTCTATAAATGAAGAAGGCCGTATAAAAGTGTAACAAAACTAAGTGATAATCACAGGATCAAGATAGATACCGCATGTCCCTCCATTTGTATGAAAATGAGCGTGCCACTTTTTTCCTACCTCCGGTACGTAGCGATGATACGAAACGTGTCCCTTATCTAAGCCAATGTTTCTATTCGAATTTCTACAGCTCAATACGGCACAATTAGGCATTTAGGCATTTTTTAAATTCCGATTGACGTCCGATTCCGATAGCAGACTAAAGAACAGACTTTCGAAAGACGAGCATTACTCGTCGTTTGGGAACGCGATATGGCACGCGAAGTACATACACATGCGGTATCTATCTTGATCTATGTCTGTGGCGATAATACTTTAGGGTGTGTATGTGTTCCTTGCATATATGGAGTTTACTGTGAAAGCTGTAGCAGCAATGAAGGGCTGGGGCATTTTACAACAAAAACATATAAGTAACTCTTTCAGCGCCGCTACTTTCACGGTAAAATTTAACTATAAGTATAAGGAACATCCTAAAGTACTAAGTTATCATTAATCAACTTTGTTTGTTACACCCTGTTCATTCGGTCATTCTTATTCTGAATAATTTATACAAGGTTTTCAGAAAGCTATCATAATCCACAGGATTTAGATAATAAAGCTTTATTGAGAGGTTTAAGAATTTACATAATATGTTAATGTAATCAGTATATTATTATATTCCACTTTCAGCGCTACATTGAGCGTAAACCAATAAAAAGCTTCTTACTACTTTACTACTTACTTAAGACCATATTGTAAGGAAATCGTAAACATAATTTCCATAGTAATATTCTTAAAAGCTAGTTCTGTAAATTATTAATAAAAGTGTATTTTTGTTTTTTTTTTATACTAATGACTGTAATTAACGAATTTTCAAGTCGCGAACAAAATTTAGTACTTAGTACATTAAAATCAAATAAAATAATCAACAGAAAATATACGTTTACATATTTAGTTTTAGCCCAAAAAGTTCTACTAAGTACATTGATTTGCATCTTCACGTTATCTAAAATCACGCTAACGTGTGCATTTCCTCGATTCGAGCGGTCTAAGATAAGTCTATAACTCTATACTGCGTATTAGTGATGTAACGGATATTCGCATTCGCATTCGCATTCGCGAATATCCGCGTATTTTTCAATATTCGCATTCGTATTCGCATTCGCAAAAATTATGCGAATATTTAGCCAATGCTTTTAATAATCATGAAGGAAGTAAAATATTGCCGACTTTTTAAATTATATGAAGGGCATACTTGGTTAATCAATCTCACAAATCCAAGACATTCCACAAAAGTAAATGGTAAGTCCTCCAGTGCAATCATTGTGCCAATCAAATTAGTAACCAAGTCAGCACCAACGACTTGGTGTTGTTGTTATCCCACTTTTTATTTTTTTCAACGCAATCACTCAAAGACATTTGCTTAAGGTCAGTTTTGGTACATCGTCGCGAAGAGGATGCCAAAGAATTAATTTTAGCACCACCTTGCTTTTTATGTTCTCGTTTTTTCTATTCTTCATATTCATTTTTGTGTTTAGCTTCCAGGTGATTTCTTATAGCACTAGTGGTCCTGCCTTTACACGAGTAAGTACTTTTTATCACACAACTTGCAATTAACATTTTCAGCATCACATATTGTAAAATAAGTCCAAACTTCGCTGATGTGTGCTTCACTCATGTTTTTATGCCACTTTGTCCCTTAACTATCAGTTAAATTTGAAAAATAATATAAAACTAACCTCAAAACAAAACAAAACTTTTAGAATGAACTTTCTGTGACTAAATTCATTCAATTAACCAATGACGGCTCGGCTATGTTCAATTTAAACATGGCCGATACGAAACGTCAAACCTGTCAAACATTTTACGCGCGTTTTTTTTAAATTTTATGATATTCGCATTCGCATTCGCGAATGTTGAAGATAAATATTCGCAATCGCATTCGCGAATGTGAAAAATCCAACATTCGTTACGTTATTACTGTGTATCCTAATATTATAAATGCGAAAGTGTGTCTACTTTCTGTCTCTATTCATTGGGATTAAAGTTTTTGTTACGGAAAATATACGGTTTCCGCACGATAAACGATACACGCAACGGATTTGAGGGTGTCATTTATTTATTTATATTTTGGTAGAGTGTGACGTCAGTGTTGTTTACGTGCACCACTATCCGCACGGTGCGGGCATAGTATAAAGAGGGGAAGTAAGTTATCTTCATACAAAGGCACCGCGCACGGCTTGTATGTGTGCGTCATAGTATCAATGCGTCGCCGCACGCACACATATAAAAATCTCGAGTGGATTCGGGGTGTACCAGTCGGGGCTAACACTGTACGTGGCTCGCGCGTTCACGGCTTTTCGGCGCCGCGACACGAATCAAAAATTTCTGATAATAATCGCAGTAGAAACTATTGCTGTGTATTTGGGTGTTTTAATAATAATAATTCAATAATTCCATAATTATCTCTGTTCAGATTACCTATTGAACAGGAAAGGTACAATTACTAGTTACTACTCACTCATTCTAGCATATAATTTTTACTTGATGATGAGATACCTACTTACTTCTTTATTATTGTATAGCTGTCCCGGCAAACGTTGTTTTGCCATTTAAAGTATATTTTCTACATCATCAGTTGATACGTGTTTTACCCCCTCTTTTGTCTCCTAAGAGGGTGTGGGGGGGAAGGTCATACACCAGATGTTAAGTTGAAAAACACAGTTAATACCTAATATGAAGTAAGTCCACTAAAGAAAAAAGTTGTATACAAAATCTGACCCCTCTTTGGTCCCCAGAGGGTTGAGAGGGGAGGGGGGGGGGGATTTTTATACACCAGATGTTGAGTTGGAAGAAGACAAATATAATATATCTGTGAAAACCGTATGCAAATCGGATCAGTAGTTTTCGTGTTAAAGAAAAAAGTTTGATACAAAATCTGACTCCCTCTTTTGTTCCCTTAGAGGGGTGGGGGGAAAAATTTTATACACCAGATGTTAAGTTGGAAGAAGATAAATATATCTGCGAAAACCACATTCAAATCGGATCAGTATTTTTCGTGTGATGCTGGAACAAACATACAGACAGACAGAAAGAGTGACAGACAGACAGACAAAAGACTAACCACATTTTTGGCTTCTATAGCGATGTAGTGACAAAGGTGTAATTTCGGGTGTCATTTCATATCTTTTATGTACAGAATTTTCATTTCTACAACAGAATGTCTTCCTCCCGCACGCGCTTTGGTGACGCCCACTATCGTAATTTTTTAATTTCGCCATAATTTCAAAACCAAACGTCCAATTTTAATCATTCAAAGACCAAATATTATCTACATAAACTGTACTTAGTGATAAAATAATTTATTTTGATAAGGATTGATAGCGTGAGTAAAATATATCCATTCAAATGTAGTCCAAAAAAAATTCAGGATTTTTAAATAAATAAATGGTTATTGTGCCTCACTCGACATAGATAGGTATAGTGTGTCGCGGACTTTTTTGTAGATATTTATAGGATCTACAATTACTTAGAACATTTTACGGTTCTATCTTTTATAGTTTAGGCAGCGTACGCAAAATAAGTAACTTTTCTAGCTGATTTTTTACACCTTGCGTCCGAAAAACTCAAATATCATAAGGAACCCTACTTTTTTCTAAAATAAAATGTAGCCTATGTTCAGCAGAAATAATGTAAGATTCCAATAGTAAAAGAATTTTTCAAATCGGTCCAGTAGTTTCGGAGCCTATTCGACTCAAACAAACAAACAAACAAACAAACAAACAAAAAATCAAATCTTTCCTCTTTATAATAGTAGTGTAGATAAGTAATTTTCTATGACACAGAGGAAGTAGGTAGGTCTACTTTCCCACTAGAACATAGTAAGTTTAGGTAAATAAGGGAATGTTTTAGGTACTTTTGATCCGTCGACTAATTTGCCGCTATTGCTTTGTTTACGTTTAGTAATGCCATTTCTCTATATTGTAGGTATATTACTATTTACTAACTACTTACAGTCAATTAAGTACTTATTTTATATCGTAATTAAAAATAAGTACTTATTTGACTAATTGTAATACATATGTACATGAAGCAAAGTTCGAACCATAGTTCAACAGATTTGTTTATAACTTTATAGTTTATAGTTTAAGAGATAGGCGTAAAATTTGTAATGTTGTTTTTTATAATTATTGTAATTAGACATAGGAATTCGGATTATATGCACGATTAAAGTGCCAAAATATGCATGCAAATATGCACGAAAAATGGCCAAAATACGCACAAAATATTATGTACAATCAAGAGTCACTTATTATTAAAAGTCGGGAGACCGCGACGCGACGTTGCCGCTGTTCATGCGGTGCGATTTGCGAACGAAGCGCAGTCAGTCGCGCGCGGCGCGGCGCGCTCGCGCCCACATCACACCACCCCGCCAGCGCCGCCGCCGCGCCGCGCCGTCGCCTAAAATTGACAGCCCTAAGACAGTAGGTAATTATCTCGCGGATTGGGCCGGAGTTGACTTACTTGCTCTCCTTTTACTATGGTGCGGGCGTGCGGTGCGGGCGAGCGGGCAGGAAGCGGTCTTACGTCAACACGGAGTCGGTACCGGAAATGTGCCCATTCCTAGACCTCATTCATGCCATTTTCTTACAATCCATTCCCTTTTATTTTCGTCCGCTTCCCTCGGGCGATAAAGTTGAGAAGCTTACGAAGCGTTTATAAGACACGAGTATCCTGTATTATTACCAAAATTTCTGTGCGATGATGTGCCTTTAATTTTAATAATAATCGAGCTCCTTTCTTTCAAAATTTTTCGTTACAAATTCTATTTTTGCCTACCATATGACTTACCTAATACTTCCTTTTTGAGCCCTTACCCATGTATTGCAAATTGCATAATATACAGATTCATATCATATAAATTATAATAATAAGATACTCAATATTAGAAATTTAGAATAAAACGACGTAATCAATCAGTGGAATTGAGATTCGGGGGTGAAGACAAATCACTTGAACCCTCCATTTGTTTGACCAGAGTGAACCATTCCTGAGTGAGATATTTTCCATTTTGTATTTTATTCATAAGTAGGCTATAAGTGGACTAATAAATAAATTATATTATTAAAATAGTGAAAATAGCAATACATACAATTTTCAAGGTTTTGGTCTGGACTCTGGATAGATAGGTCCTTTAGACCTTTGTCACTCAGATTTGGTAAGTTCTAAGAATAAAGCCATACTTATATTATTAGATGCGAAAGTGTCTGTCTATTACCTCTTCGCGCTCAAACTGCTGAACCGATTTTAATGAGGAAGGAGACAGGTACTTTGAATCCCGGGCAAAGGATAAATTCCCGCGCGACAAACGAATTTAGGCGCATCAGAGTTGCGGGCTTGATGTAGTGAAATAAAATTCTATAAAATAAAATTCATAACGACAGACACGTGTAGCTGAGGAAGGAAAAAAGGTTAATTTTTGCGACGGACGAAATTGAAGAGGGTAGGGAATAATTTCTTTGCGCAATTTTAAACAGTGCGGGGGTAAAATGTAAAAAAAATAATATATTCCTATATAAAAAATTTTTACAAACAAAACAAAATTCAAATAATAATTTTAAGTGCAATGTCGTTGCCCCGAAAAGAATTTATTGGGTGGCCACCGTACATTTTCCCGGTACAATAACTACCTGACCTGTAAATTTTATCAATATAGAATTATAGTCAGGTGTGAAGTGATAACAGACACATAGAATATAGACAAACACACTTTGGCATATATATTATGTATTATGGATTAAAATAATCTCAAACATTTTTCGTTTCAAAACCTCAACACGAATAAGTCACAGCCAGCAAACAAATTTGTATTCAAATGAACTCATTACGTATTTCACCATTCTCCTCAATAACTTTTGTTAGGCGGTGTTTATTTTGACCTGATTAAAACTTTCCAGTTGAACTTTTCATCTATAGTACTATAACAATAATTAATATTCACTGCCAGTTAAAAGATGTAGAAGCGGTCATAAACAGAATACAACACAGTCCTCCAGGCTCCAATCCTACTATTTTAACACTTTCACAGTCCACCAAACAAAAACAAAATCTAGATTTTGTTTTGGTTTGTAAAGTATTTATTTTCAAAGGATTATAACGATTATATTATTAAGTAATTTTTGTATGCTTCTATGCTTATTTTTCTATGCTTTTTTTTAGTGCCAATAATATAATAATAATATAATAATATCTATGGACGCTTCACACCACGTCAGTCTGGCCCCATGGTAAGTACCTGATGGACTTGTGTTACAGGTACCAGACAACGGAAATATATTTAATACTTTTATACTATACATATATTTAAGATTTTTATTATATGATAAATATATTTAATACACATCCATGACCCAGGAACATTGAAAACTTTTTGTTCCGTCGGCGGGATTCGAACCCGCGACCTCCGGCTTTATAGCTACCAACGTGCTATCCACTGAGCCACAGAGGTCGTCAAATGCATCCTTTTGGATACATGGACTCCACGGTAACCACGTTTTTGTATCCGTTTGGATACCGTGGACTGTGAAAGTGTTAATACTTAATACCATTGCTTGTGGCACTAAGATTTATGAAGTGTCGTTTCTTTTTCGACATTCAAAAAGACTGGCTATTTCCTATCAAACATCTAAATTGTATTCTCCTATGAAGCTGCTATCTATAATGTGGCAGTATAGATAGATATTAGATATATCGGGTATGTTCAGATAATAAGCGCTAGACTACAACAACTATATAAATTTTATTCGCAAAAACGCGCATATCAGGATATCTGAACATACCCTTAGAATCGAGTTACAAAGTAAGTCTGTAGTTTAAGTGATAAAGTGTTTGTTGTGAAATGTAAGACAAAAAGGGCGCCACTCAGTAGTCAGTACTACTCCGCGCGGCTTTACCTACTTTCACTTTACAGACCCTAAAATCTGCGCATGTCTCTTCAATATTTAATTGGGCCAACTTTGTCCCCCTATATCATTAATTCATCAGCCTTTATTTGTTTCCATTCCACAAAGGAAGAGTTGACACAATTTGTAGAATGTAGAGACAAATTATTCTTTATAAGACGATGCCCGCAGCTCGTTGATCGCGCGGGAATTGTACTATCAGAGAAGTTGATTCCTATAGGCAGATGGTGGGCGGTGGTCCTAAGTAATTTGCTTGCGTTATGTCAATCCTATCCGACCGACCACAGCTATTGAATTGACATACGCCAACCAAATGACGTAGGTCCGTCAACTGCCTATAAATCAATTTCTTCGATGGTACATTTTCCGGGTTAAAAAGTATCCTGTATCTCCACACCAAATTTCAGAAAAATCGGTTCAGCGGCTTGGGCGTGAAAAGGTAACTTACAGACACACTCGCATTTGTAATATTAGTTAATAATTACTGTATTTTAAAAAGATAAAACCGACTTCAAAATTGTACGTAATTGAGAATTAAAACTCCCTATCTCCAAAACTACTGAACCGATTTTGATGAAACTTGCACTATTCCCTAAGTTGAACAATACCTAGTACAATAAAAAGCGGCCAAGTGCGAGTTAGACTCGCCCATGATGGGTTCCGCAGCAGCAATAAGGTTTATTTTTATGAAATTAAAAGGTTTTTGATTTATTTTTATATTTCAGTCGATTTAATGAAATTTAGGTTAAGGTTTACCATTTATGACGTATAAAAAAAACTACTGGCTAGATCTCGTTCAAACCAATTTTCGTTAGTAGTTTTTATAGTAATCTACATCATATATTTTTTTTAGAATTATCATGCCCCTACTTTAGAAATTAGAGGGGGGGGGACACACATTTTATTACTTTGGAAGAGTCTCTCTCGCAAACTATTCAGGTTAGAAAAAAATTATATGAGAAACCTCAATATGATTTTTGGAGACCTATCCATAGATACCCCACACGCATAGGTTAGATGAAAAAAAATTTTTTTTGTTTCAGTTGTACCTATGGGGACCCCTAAAATTTTTAATATTTTTTCCATTTTTGCATCAAAATCTTAATGCGGTTCACAGACTACATCTACTTACCAAGTTTCAATAGTATAGCGGACGGGCGGACGGGCGGACGGGCGGACGGGCGGACAGACAGACAGACAGACAGACAGACAGACATGACGAATCTATAAGGGTTCCTTTTTTGCCATTTTGGCTACGGAACCCTAAAAAAGAATCACTTAAATCGGACTTGTAGTTTCAGAGATATGCGCGAACAAACATAAAAACATACATACATACACTTTTGAAATTTGGCACATTTGTTCAGAAGCTGTTATAGATTAACATATACAAAAACTGGGCAGTTCTGCAAATATTACATACATACGCGTCGAATTGATAACCTCCTTTTTTTAAAGTCGGTTAAAAAGTTGTGAATAGCCTATTCGGCACTTCATCAGGAAGCGGTGAAACAGGCCCTAACTGTAATATGAATTTATCTGAAAATTTATCCCTTCTTTAAAATAATCATATTAGTAGAGAATTCTGAGTCTCTACTTTTATCGAAAAACCATAAAGGGTAGATAAAATTAGTTTATAATTTTCAGTTAAACATAAAGATATATGATATTTATTTAATTATATGTAAAATTAACATAATATAGTACAGAGCAAATAGTGTTTACATTAACAAACACCGAAATAAGCTACCTAGAAAGCTTTTATCAAATTAGAGAATTAATCGTATAATGCAGTAAATTAACTTGAAATTAATTAGAATATGCCGTAATTATTAAGCGCAATTAGTAATTCGTTTGGGAGCATTATATAGATTAAATTGTAATTTGGTTTCGTCCTTTATACCCGAAGCGTCCCGACTCGGGACAGGGGCCGGGAGGTCTATTCGTATTTTTAAATCTTTCGTCTGCTATCGCGTCATTTCGCTCAGTGAATAAGCGAGCGAAGATTTGAAGAGACAAGTACATTTGTGCAAACTAGCTTTGCAAGAGTTGAAATAGAAAATATATTTAAAAGTAAATCTATGATTGTCTGATAGGTTGAGATATTATTTTATCCAGTAAAAAAGTTGGGAAGATTGAAGAGCAGCGAGGGCGAACCCTTGTACGTACTACGTAGTGACTAATCACTACACTCGACTCTACCAACAGCTATCTTCATCCAAACCTATTAATGCTATTATATACCTACATACCTGCTTGAAATTAAATTCACTCATTACAGGAAGAAGTATTCCTGGAGTAGTCCTGATAAAGTACCGGATAGGCTATCCACAACTTTTTTGACAGATTCTCTATAAGTCTATATTTGCGAAGTTAAGTGGTGGATAGCCTATCCGGTACTTATCGGGAAGTAGTGAAACAGGCCGCTAATGTGTTTAATGTATTTCATTTTCTTTCCTTTTACTTGCATTGTGGTGGGTGATGGGTCAACTTTTACGTCGTACTCAAACCGTGTCAAAGTGACGCGAAGTTTATGATGCACGTGACGCCCTACATTAATTTATTACGCCTAAATGTCAAAAAATGTCATTAACAATGTTGTTGATTACCGCCCAGTACTTAACTATTAAATAATTACTTTACAAATTGCTTTCTCTATATATAATAGAATATTTCTTTAGCGACCGGTCCCGGCTTCGAATTAGTGCAATATTATTTCATGGTCTAATATAATTACGGAATAATGAACTTCATCGTATTTTTATCTAATGCCTTTATCTACTGCTGAAAACAGCATTCCTTATTGCCACAAAATTAAATGAAGGAGCAGTTACACGCACAGAATATAAAAATACTCATGGTTACACTCGTATAAGCAGCATTGGACTTTTAGAAGCTTTATCTAATATCTTACGACGGAGTACACACGAATATACGAAGAAAAGTATAGGATTCTAAAAAATGTAAACTATACATACCGGCAAAATTAGCGGAACATAACAAAATTTTCAGTTTTTTTGTAAATTATTCGCTTATTTGTATATATTTCTTTATTAATTTAATAATTGATGATTAAAAAATAAAACTTATATAAATTTAGGGCATGAAATCGTGTAAAAAGAAAAAAAATCAGCAAAAATCAAAAATTAAGAAAATCTTTGAAATTACAGCAGTAATTTTTTAAGTTAAATTCTCCATTTTTACTTAAGAAATGCCATGTTAAAAGCGTTTAATGCCTTCTATGGATCTCAAGAGGGCCTGGATTCGCCATTCCATGCTTGCATTTTGACTGTCAATCATTTCCTGTGGAATATTCTCCTACTCCTCCAGTAGCGCCAACTCGAGCTCCTGAACAGATTTTGGAGCTGGAGGTTTAACTCGTACCGTTCACCCATTGATGTGCCACACGTCCTCAATCGGATCCATATCCGTAGACCGTGCTGGCCTCGCCACCTAGGCTACGCCAGCATAATTTAGGTAATAATGCCTGATTTTTTTACTCTATGGACGCGCATAAAATTGAAGCTACTGCCTAAACTTGTGTAAAAGGCACAACATGCAGTTCTAGGACATCTGTGCTTTAGCCGTGTACTGTCAAAGTACCAACATTAACAATCATCAGCTCCGTGCGGGCTCCAAGTCATATGCCACCCCAAACCATTTCGAAGCCTGCATGATAGGCCACTGTTTCCGTTAAGTTTGATGGTCTATAGCGTTCCTGATGATTTATCCACATTCTTTATCGCCTGTCAACAAAATTTACACAGAATTTGCTCCCATCACTGTACAGCATACGATTTCATACACTTGTCAAATTTTGATGTTCACGCGCATATCTTAGCCTAGCTCTTTGGTGTCCTGTCTCAAGTTCTGGTGCCCTTGCTGGCACTTTTGAGTTTAATTTAACTTCTTTGAGTCTTCTTCTTACTGTACAATCGCTCACACGTACATCTCGGATCTGTTCTGACAGGTTTCGTGTATGCAATGCAGTTTGAGGTCGATTTCTTAAGGGTTGTACCCTAACAAAACGGTCATCCTGAACCAATGTCACCCGATATCTGCCTTGTTCTCGTCTCCAGACGTAAGATCAAGTCTCTCTGTAGCGTTGAAAGTTACGATGGACCACGGAAGCTGACCCACCTAAGGCCTGACTGACCGAACGGTAGGTGTGACCTTTCTCTATCGTGGTTACAGCTCTAGCTGTCGTAGATGCTGGGAAATCACTAATTTTATATCTAAGCAATGTGTTCTTCCAAAAACCAAACAATCAAATGAGCTGGCATACCTTGAACCCCGCTAAAATCGCCATTCTTATCAGAAACACTTACAACGTCAATCATCGAAAAACATTTATTATGGCATAATTGCAATAAAAATCTCTCAAATTGCCAGTTTTGTTCAATATTTTATTTCTTAAATGAGCTTAGAAACTATATAAAAGGATTTCAGACAGCCCGACCCACTTGAGTTCAAGTTGTGCCCCTTTTTGTCTATGTTCCGCTAATTTTGCCAGTGTGTGTATATTTTACTAATAAAAACTACTATATAAATGGAAAGAAAAAAATCTATGAAACTTATAGTAGCGTAGCAAAGACATTTCATTAGGAATGCATAAGATTCTCAGTTTAAATGCTCCATTTCTAGTTTTATTTTTCTACAAAACGCAATAAAGAGTAGACGTACTTTAAAATGTCATAAAAACAGCATTTTAAATATTTATATAATATTGTATGCACTCCAAGTCATCGTCTTTGAAGTAAGAATAAGATGCAAAGAAAGCGGCACTTACAGTAAGAAGTAATCCTTGCTCAGTGTGTCTGTATTTCCAACGAGACGTGTTGTAGGATAATGTTTCTAGCTAGTCCCACTTACTAGTCAAGAATCTTGACTTGAATGTATCTTGAGTCTTGACTCAAGATACATATTTTGCAAAGTTATATAGAAGTTAGAACACACTAGGCCGAAGTCACGCCGGCGTAAATTCCGCCGCAAATGTCAAACGCATACAAAAAATACGGACGGAACGCGACGGAATAGTGTGTCATCCCTCGCGTTCCGTCCGTATTTTGTATGCGTTTGAAACGTGGCTGAATTTACGCCGGCGTAACTTCAGCCTAGTGTGTTTAGATACGGCCCACTTGCGCAGATCTGAGTTAAAGTTAACTCTGAGTTAAACATCATGTCATATCTATCACTCACTTTAAAGAGTGATATAAATGACATGATGTTTAACTCAGAGTTAACTTTAACCCAGATCTACGCAAGTCCGCCTAAGAATAGTATAGTTCAGAGCAGCGTTCTCCACTCACCTGCAACCGCTGCGTGTGGACGACGCGGCGGCCGTTGACGTAGACGTGGGCGTCGGTGTGGAGCGGCGTGATGGTGTAGCCGCCGCCCTCCGCCGCCGCCACCACGCAGTGCCGCGGCTGGATCGATGGCCCGTACAGCTGCAGCGCCGTGCCGTTGCCGGAACCCACCTGGACCACAGATTAGTTAGAGATAAAACGAAAGACAGTTACAGAGACATTATGAAGGGACCAATTCTCTTGCTTCGAACGTCGCTTCAATCTCAAGGTGTCTCTCTCGCAAGTGAGTCGGAACTCGGACCCCACCTGGATAAGAAAGCAGTTAGCAATGGAAGGAGGGACAGTTACAAACATCACGGGACCAATTCTTTTGTTTCAAAATATGTCGCTTCGATTTCAAGGTGTCTATCTAGAAAGAGAGCCATACCCCTGACCGTAAACACATTTACATAAACTTAACTTTAAATTACACAGCAAAAATAGAATGACATTTAAGTGAATTAACCGTTAAATGTGAAATCTATTAGGGGAACGAAATTCTAAAGAAATACACAAATGCTACAGTTAATTTTCATTCTTTTCATATTGTTGCTTTATTATCATAGTACTACAGTGCTCTAACTGTAGTTATGCTACAGTATATCGCGCGGGAACCGTACATTTTTCCAGGATTAAAAGTATCCTATGTCCTTTCCCGAGACTCAAAGTATCTCCATACGAGACACACTATCGCATTTATAATATTAGTATAAAAGTATGAGTTTTCTGAAAAAATAAACAAAATAGAACCTTTATAAACACGTACGCTCCATTATATGAGATAAAATATAGCTTTACAGAGCTCAGGGGATTCGGTACTCATGCGTGACGGGAAAGGGTATTGATAGTAACTACCACAGTTAAATAATATACCGTAGAGCAAGGTTTCTCAAACTTTCGACTCCACGAACCCCCGTTAAAATTTCCAGATAACAGCGAACCCCTTACTAACTAATGAAATCCCCCCCCCCGGAGAAAATCATGTGGTAACTGGTAACACATAATATATAGACTACAGTGCCAACTGCCAAAAGAATGCTGCGCGTGCCTGCCAGTTGTCAAGCCACCATTAAGCCACCAACTAGCCGCCAATCCACCGCGGCGCACGCTGTGCACGGCTACGCAGCGCACGGATTTATTAGTTTGACTACGAGGGTCAACGTTTCCACTGCAGCACACGCTACGCACACGGCCACTATGTACAACTGTAGCGCACTGCGCAGCACAATTTTAAATACTATGTACACGCATCCGTGTTTCCCGTGCACAGCATGCGTAGCGTAGCCAGCGTTGAGCTACGTGTGCGAGCTATTCGAGCAAGCCACGTGTACGTAACGTGTCCGTGGGTTGCAGCGGACACAGTCACATATTTTTCCTTGCAAAGCGAAGCTTGACGCACGTGCGTAGCCTCTCCGTGCGCTGCGGTGGATTAGCAGCTTTACGTAAATCTTGTCGCGAAACCCCTACCGTCGAATGGCGAACCCCTAGGGGTTCGCGTACCCCACTTTGAGAAACCCTGCCGTAGAGTAACTTAGCCATTTATAAGAAATCAAACACAGACATAAGTCAGATTTAAGAAAAGTGTTTCTCATAAAATCTGTACCGTGTACGTGTTATCGCAAGCGTTTACAACTCGTGTTCCTGTAAAATTTTTACAGACATGTTACAAACGAGTGCGATGTGATATACTTATCATAGTTTTATTTTGTTTAAGTTATCTGAAATTAAACTTATGTGTTTGTCCTTTCGATTTGAGAGATGTAATATAAAGATGTTCTACGTTATATATTATTTATATTATGGCATAATTTTACAACCCCTTCAGAATCTTCAGATGAGCTTTTGCAACCAAAATTCAGCATTACAATTTGCGAACGAGGAAAACGGAATCTTTCAGTTCCTTGATAATTAATTGTCGAAAATCTTAGGGGCGGTCGTTTAATTTGCAAAGGAACTCGAGAGGGACAAATATATCAATTAACAATAGATTTCTCCGAATATCTTCCCAAGCCATTTAAATGTTACAGACGATGGGAAAAAATACTTAAAATAAAATATGTCATACGCTTTATGGGTATTCATTTATTTTACGGCGACGTTGAAGCGGGCTCGATAAAATAGATAATTATTGTATAAAAATCGTAAAAACAAGTTATAGTCAAAGACGGGTGCGGTGATCGTCAAAAACGCGCTACGCAGTTGCAAAGCGCGCAGAATTTTGTACCATTGTCTCTTATATTCGCAAACGATATATATTTGTCTACTAATCCTATTGCAGTTGTATCATGTACCTACCTGTATAAAAACGATATATAGTTTAAAGATCGCTCCACGAACACATACCCCCTTACTAATAAACGCTGTAAAAGCTTTGAATAGTTATACAGTGTTTTGTCTTCTTCTTTCCAATTAAAAATGTCACTTGTGTGACAGGAACAAAACACTGTATAACTATTCAAAGCTTATACAACGTTTATTAGTAAGGGCATTTATGTATAGCACTAGCTGTTTCCCGCGACTTCGTCCGCGTTAGCATAGTACAGTAATTTAATAACGGAGATAGATAATTTTTTCACCCCCTTGGGGGTTGAATTTTCAAAAACGCTTAAATATGTATCCATTTATTTTTTATCAGTAGCCCAAAAATAAAGTTTCATGTTTGTAACTCAAGAAATGACGGACTTTCATTCAAACTTTCAACCCCAATTTCACCCCCTTGGGGGTAGAATTTCCAAAAACGCTTAAATACATATTTATTTATTTTTATTCAGTAGCTCAAAAATAAAGTTTCATGTTTCTAACTTTAGAAATGACGGACTTTCATACAAACTTTCAACCCCTTTTTCACCCCCTTTGGGGTAAAATTTCCAAAATTCCTTCCTTAGTGGGTGTCTACTTTACAAAACAACCCTACTCACCATATTTCGTGGCTGTAACTTTAACAGTTTTTGCTCGGCGATGATGAATCAGTCAGTCAGTCAGGACTTGCAATTTTATATATTATATAGATAAATAACATAATTTTGTCAGACTTTCTAATTTTCAATCAAATCATAACAAGCCACAAAACGTCACCAAAAATAACATGAGCTTGTGGTATAATCTCACTATTATTTTTATCTAAATTAAAATTTTCGCACGCACGAAATCGCTTTTCCGCAACCGCGGCGGCCAAATTCTGATGGTTTAATTATTATTTTTCCACCGTTCGCACGAGATTATGACGTATGAATTTTGATTTTTGAAACACATCCAATATCCATACTTATTTTATAATTAATGCGAAAATGTGTCTTTCTTTCTGTCACGTCTAAACCGATGAGCCGTTTTTGCTGAAATTTGGTATAAAATAATTTTTATCCCGGAAAAATGTACAGTTCTAGGTAGATAAACTAATTTAGGCGCAATGGATTTGATGTCGTCTAGTTCCAGCCCTTCCAGGATAGCTACGCTAAAAGTTAAAACCCTACATTAAAGTTTAAACATTACACCCTGACTAACATAATGTAGGTAGTCGTAATAATAAAATAGTTGCTATGTTTATTAAACTAATAAGTAAATAATAGACCTTTAGCGAGTCCGGACCCTTTCTTACCCTTATGAGCTTTCAATTTGTTGTTTACGAAGCGATGTAGGCGTATTTGTGTTTACTTCGTTAACTTTTCTGAGTAATTGTACCTGCTTTTATTCAGTTTGTATGTAAATACTTGACTTCTATTGAAATATAACAAAATTAATTTATTACATCATACTTAAGAAATACAACGGTATAAAACAAATCAATATTTATACCTATGCCGTTTCACGTTAACTTATAAAATTACTAGAGATGCGCCGAATATTCGTTTCGTATTCGGTATTCGGCGTATTCGGCATGTTTTTCACTATTCGTATTCGGCCGAATTATTCGGCTCAGTTACCGAATATATTCGGTTTTATTTTTTTCAAAATTTAAAAACTAGACCCGCCCCGGCTTCGCCCGTAGGACATACATAGCCTATGTCACTCAGGGCTCAGCTCCTTAGTATCATGTAACACAACATTAGGCACTAGGCAGCAAAATTAAAGTCCAATAATATTGATGAATATACATTTTAATATTTACAATATTGATATTTAAAACATCGCGATGAAAAACTAATAAAGAAATTAATATTATGCACAAGAGGTTTGAGCATCTCCATTGTGGGTGTCGCAGACGCCACACACAATAAATTTTCGATTGTTATGCGGCAGCCGGCTGCCGCTGGAGGATTGATGGGTTTTAAGCAGTATTCTGATTTTAATAAATCTTTTTAACATTGGTTTTAATATATTTCTGTTATTATTAAATAATACATGAAATCTTGTATTTATTGTTGCACAGTTCATTATATTGAAAATGTTTTACTACTTAAAATAAACCTTGTTTCTTATGTATTTTAGTATTAAAGGTATGTATTCCATTTAATTCTACTTACATGAAGACAAAATATAACAATAACTTAATAGTAATCTACATGTAAATGAAACAAATAACACTGTTTTACTGCTTTATTTTTCACTTCATAAAATTTTGTAATAGAAATTTGAACCTTAGCTTATTGCTTTTTCACATAAAAAAGAAACATTTTTAGTCTATGACTACAGACAAGTCAATTTCCTTATCCGGACTCCATATTTTCTTGAGTCTTCTATTTGTAAAAATCTCTCGGAATAAACTGCGCTCTGTCATATTTACAAAACTTAGTTTTATTTAAAACGACAATAAAGATCACAATCTCTGCAAGTTCTTTGCGGTCTGCCACTCACTAAAACCTGGTTCTCACTTTTTCAAAGAAACTATGACATCCTGAAATGGCTAAAATGTGATTCTAAACAAGTTTAGAAGCATTTGGAAATCGTCGTTACTGGCAGGCGATGGTTGTTGCAAATGTTTTGCAACACTGCACAGGTGTTAATTGTTGTTTTTCTTGTCAATGTGTTAAACTCGTCACAGATATCTACAAACAGCTTCTTATTCAACCCTTGTAATGGGTTTTAAATTCAGAGTCAGACAGTTCCAGTGCCTGGGTTCGGTTGCGATTGCGAGGTCTTATTTAGCTGTATTTCTGGCTGCATCTCTTGTTTCTTCTTCAGGAATGGCTTCTAATACGAGCACTGTGTTCACCAATGTTATAAAAATACGTTTTATAGTTTAAAATTTTACGTAAAACACCACTAACCACTCAGCGATAAACAAGCAATCGGAAAAAATCACTTTTGTTGTGATCGCTATTTATCAGTTCAAATTGCTCGCCGATTGCCATCGCATTGCTGTCAAAAGCTTAGGTGATACGAAATAAATGCAACAGTATAGCAAATAGTGATAGCAAAAATAAAAATTTCTTCAAAACCCATGGATGAATATGACACAAAAATTTTACAGTAGCAGACATCAATAAAATAAACCATATTACACCATTTTTAAAAACTCTAATATTTTTTCGACGCAATTAGGCGACGTTTCTAATATTTGCTAAATTACTGGGAAACCCGTAGATGAATCTGACACAAAACTTGTCTGCACATTAGTTACTGCCCGAGAGTTTAAAATTTTTTTCGGCCTATATTTTTTTAATGGGCTTTGGCCCACCACACACTCCCACCACTGTATCTCCTGTGTCGCCAGGATCGACAGCGGTATGCAACCACGAAAACCCTTTGATATGATCTCAGGAAGCCCGAAGGACATGCTAAAACTGTCTTGGGACCCGCAACGAAATTAATCAGAAGAAGAATAGGAGGAGTAGGAAGAATTCCAGATTCCCTCCCCATACAAAGCGGGAGACAGCACAAAGTTACAATGACCGAAAGTCAAAGAACTGAAGGGGAAGCACCACGGGAATAAAAGTGAATAATTTGACTACTACGCTATAGCTAAATTAATATTGGATTTTGTTGTGTTAGATTGCTGCCAATAATAATTGTGGCAAAAACGCTTGAAGGCGCTGTCCACGAGATCACCGCAGTATGCGACTCCAGATGTACAGAGTAGGTTGTTTAGCATTGTAGTTCTTTCGTCCTGCCAGAGACCATACTCCCAGAGAACATAGTGAGCGGTTTGTTCAAACATGTTGCCTTCGGTCGAGCACTCGCACATAGGTGATGCTACTAGTTTAAATCCATAAAGTTTAGCCTTAAAATTTCCATGACCGGTCAGGAATTGAGAAACGCAGTGGTCAATATCCATCCAATGTTTGGATAGCCGGTCTCGAATATTAGGGAAAAGTTATATAGATGTCGCCCTTTGGTGGAACAGCCCCATCGCGTCTGCCATTCGGAGATGAGGTTCTGCACAGAGTCATCTAAAGGTTCAAACAATCTTGCTATTTTAATTTTATCGCGAGCGCTTAAAAAGAACGGGTTGTCAATGTTTTTATTATGATAATATATAGTCGCACGGCGCTGTATCTCAAGGTCAACGGGTAAAACTCCGGCTAACATGGGCAAGGCTTCAGTGCTTGTGGTCCTGTAAGCTTTGCATAAGAATATGAGTGCCAGCCGTTGGCTTTGCAGTAGCTTGCGACGAGCCGCGCGGATAATTGCTCTGTCGGCCCACACGGGGGCTCCGTAGCAAATGCTGCCTAGGTAAGTCGCGGTATAAATCAATTTAAGAGTTTTAAATGAGAGGCCCCATGTCGAAGTAGATATTCTAGTAAACGAGTAAAAATTACGTTTGGCTTTCTCACCGGTTTGAATTAAACGCACCGGCAAAATTAGAGGAACATAACAAAATTTTCATTTTTTTTTGAAAATTATTCGCTGTTTTTTATATATTTCCATATTAAATCAATAATTGATGATTAAAAAATAAAACTTATATAAATTTAGGGCATGAAATCGTGTAAAAAGAAAAAAAATCAGCAAAAATAAAAAATTAAGAAAATCTTTGAAATAGTAGTAATTTTTTTAGTTAAATTCTCCATTTTTACTTAAGAAATGCCATGTTAAAAGCGTTTAATGCCTTCTATGGATCTCAAGAGGGCCTGGATACGCCATTCCATTCCAAGAAATGTGTTCTTCCAAAAACCAAACAATCAAATGAGCTGGCATACCTTGAACCCCGCTAAAAACGCCATTCTTATCAGAAACACTTACAACGTCAATCATCGAAAAACATTTATTATGGCATAATTGCAATAAAAATCTCTCAAATTGCCAGTTTTGTTCAATATTTTATTTCTTAAATGAGCTTAGAAACTATAAAAAAGGATTTCAGACAGCCCGACCCACTCGAGTTCAAGTTGTGCCCCTTTTTAACTATGTTCCGCTAATTTTGCCAGTGTGTGTATATGTTCCAAAAATGTAAATTTATTATCCAAATGAAAACCAAAGTAACATAGTGACTGTTTGCGTTTAACGTTTATATTGTCCAGTTTAATGCTAGGGGAAGAAATAAGGGAACCTTTTAAAAGAATTTGGTAAGTTTTATGCGCGGCGAAATTCAGACGATTACGCTTACCCCAGTCAGATATTAAATTAAGACAACTGTTGACTTTAGACTCAATTTCGGAACGCGAGTTTGCTTGAACGATAAGAAAACCGTCATCGGCGTAACCAATTAGTGTACAAAGCAGTGGAAGTGGAAGACTTAACAAATCGTCGAATCCGATGTTCCATAATTTAGGCGAGATTATCGATCCTTGAGGGCAGCCGCACGTTAAATCTTTGGCGTGTGTACAATGTCCAAGACGGAGCTTAGTTTGACCGTTAGAAAAGTAAGAATGTATTATGGAATAAATATTACAGTAACACCCTCGATTCTTTAGTTTTAATAGTACCATCGGCCACCAAGCATGGTCGAAGGCCCCGGATATGTCTAATGAAATGGCAACCACGTATTTACTTTCCGATAAATTAACTATTTTTCTTACTTCTAACGCCGCGTCAACAGTCGATTTCCCGGCGGTGAAACCGTACTGTTGACTATGAAATTTAGTACCACCGGGTAGCAGGCGAGGCACAATAAGGCGTTCTAGTAGTTTACCTAAGCACGGCAGTAACGTTATCGGACGGTAAGATTTTGGGTCGTCGGGGGGTTTGTTTCCCGCTTTAGGTATTAATTTTAAGCAGCCGGTACGCCAGATTTTTGGAAATATACCTTCTGCAATACATCTATTGAAAACATATAGAATCGATGAATTGGCCGCTAAACACGCTTGCTTTATCATAATATTCGATATTTTATCCTCGCAGGGCAGATTTTTTAGTAGGCAATAGGTTCACTATTTTAGTAAACTCCTCAGAAGTTGGTAAATCTGAGGCCGGCGTATGAATGAGGTCTAACATTCTACTCCTAATGTCGCGGTGGTGTTCATCATCCAAGGAGACCTCGTCGTCTGGAATGAGAACGTTTAAATATGCCTTCGCCGTTTCCTTTTTCGGCCTATAGCGACCAAAAAGCAAAATACCTAAATATCTCTGGAAGCTGTCGACCAAAATGACACTAAATCATTTTTTAGGTTTACCTAGTGGTCCCAAACCTATACGCAAAAAAATCAGAAACTTTAGAATTTTTGAAACCAAAAACCTAGCGCTATCGGTCTAAGTATGAAGATTTAGCGATTTAAATGCAATTATAATAGTTCCTTGATTATTCGGCAGAGGGAGTACTGTCGCTCGATTGCTATCGTATTTTTTGGCTGTTATGTGATACGAAACTGCGATTTTGGAGCAATTATTGCGCAATAATTGCGGTTGCATTGCGCTCGCGAGAGAAGGCTCGCTCCGAGCTAGCCAGCAGCGGCACGTAGAGTACACGATAGAACCTGTTTACGCGGCAAAATAAAATAATGGTAAACCGAATAATTCGGCCGAATATTCGGTTCGGTAAAGGCAAAACCGAATAATATTCGGTATTCGGTTATTCGGTCAAATCACTATTCGGCGCATCACTAAAAATTACACATACCTACTGCCGCACCGGCATAGTATAATGATGATTAACCTTCAATTTAATGAAGAGTTTGACAGACTGATAACGTATGGGGCTTATATCAAAATCTTCATTTAATTACAGTTAGGTAAAATTAATAAATTCGTCTCTTAGGCCGGTATAAATAGTCAGTACTCAAGATGCATCTCGGTCTCAAGACACGGTTCAGGCTCTGTGATTGGTTGGCTGTCAAAATTTGGACCAATCACAGAGCCGAACCGCGTCTTGAGACCGAGATGCATCTTGAGTACTGACTATTTATACCGGCCTTAGTGCGGTTAATACGAGTTTATATAGGTAATTCTATTTAGAAGCTCTACATAATTGAACCAATTTACGAGCATCCTATTTGTCTACGATTGAATACAAAAACAACAACTGTCAGACAAATGTTATTATCATAGAATGAATGAGTTTTGGGCGAGCGGCCCGCCCAGAGCGATCCTATCTAGATCCAATCGGGACCTTTCCACACAATAATATTAATGGCTCTATTCTCAGTATTAGATTACTGTAGATCGCTACGGACATAATCACTAACAGTGATGTTGTTCTCAAAATATTTTATCGTAACGCCAAGCTATTGATGAGGTTTGCAGATCATAACCAATTTTACTCTTTTTAAATAATATATTTTCGTTGTTTGTTAGATCCACTCGTTTGCTGTTAAACTACAAAGTTGTATTGACATGACTTACCAATGAGTTGACATCAGGGTACCAAAAAATGCAGCCTTCATAGCGCTGAATATTAGACCTTATTATGTACCATTGAAGAAATTGATTCATAGGCAGTAATTGACTACCTACGTCATTTGGTTGGTTTATGTCAATTCAATATTAGTCGCGACTCGCGACTCGCGACTCGCGAATCGCGATCTGTCGGCTGTGTTTGACATAACGCGACCAAATTACGCAGGTCCGCAGAGTGCCTATGAATCAACTTCTCTGATAGTACAATATTATACAACATTTTCAAGCATTGGCGTGTCTACGTCTGGCCCCTAATTCTAATTTAACTTGTATAAACTAAAAAAATTAGATACTTATATGTTTGCAGGCACTATCCTGCAGCTGACAGTTCAGATGAGAGAGACATCGCCTCACTTCTCGTTAATAATGATGAAATCTATTTACAAGCAATATTGGGCCATCGGCGTCATAATAGAATGTCCATCATAGATTTAATAACTTAATCGTCAAAGTAGTTGCAAGCGCTGGTAATAACGAATATAATAAATTACACAACAATAACGGTCTCCCCATTACGTATCTAAATGCCAAAATCATCTTGAACTATTGCTAATTAGTACTTAACTAACCTAACTAAATAGGTACTAAATTACACCTTAGACTTTTATTACTTAACTTAGGCTAAAACTACACTTAATTGGTTAAGAAATAATTATGCTCGCGGTGTGACTCTGAAAAGTCTCGTAAATTGAACAAGCATCCTTAATCTTGTGGGGTAAGATGGAGTACAAAATGGAGTGTCTAAGGTCTATGACCTATGTGTTATTGTCTTCCAAACCATTATATTTATGTCTAGGAAGTTGTAGTCTCATTCACAATAAGAATTGTGCACTAACTTCTGAAAGTAACCCATATTTTCCCCACCGTCTCCAACCATAACCTGAAGGCAACCAAGGAGTAGGATCTCATCTCGTGGCAGAGTTGCGGTATAGGCTCTATCGTACTTTTTTAAATAAACACTCTACACCCCGCCACCAATCCTGCATCGCGCTATCGAAGTTTTCGAAGTGCGTCGGTATATTATATACGACAGCGAAAATCGATCACGCGGGCTTCGGCCTGACCGGGCATACCACCTTGCTTGGTCGGAAGATCTTCCTTTCTGGCCATCACGCATATTCCCACATTGCATTGGTAACCCTCGACAGAACACGCCTCCCACTGCCCACATCGTCCATCACTGAAAAATGAAAAAAAGAAGGGTCTCACCTCAACGATGTCAGTGACGCGTATGCGGCGGCCGTTCTCGAGCGGCGCGCCGTCCGGCGTGACCTCGAGCAGGGCGGGCTCGGAGCCGGGCCGCGCGCCCGCAGCGCCGCCCGACTTCTTCTTGCGACGCCGCGGCTGCGCGTCCGACGGCCGCCGCCGCACGTGGAACATGATGGAGCCTGGGAACAAATAGCATACATTACAAACCAGGAACAACCGAGGGGTGAGCCGTGAGCATGAGTTCCAACTTCCAAGCAGTAGTTTTTACAAAGCTGTCAAAAAGTTATCGACAGCTTCCACACTTTTAACATAGAGTGGTATTCAGAATAGTTACGATTACTTAAAACTTAAAAGATAAAACTCATGCTTCATAATGCCTCAGAACATAAGGTAGGTGTCTATAATCTGATCGTTTATATAGCCATGGATACAGATGATAAGGATGCTGTTTGTGGTACAAAACAGAAACATGACGGGCGCTGACAAGTCACAAGGCCTAAGCATACGTAGAGTCTAGAGTGACTTACGTAAGTTGGCAACGTACTTAATATTCTTCGGACCTATGTAAAATATCTTATTATTATTTTAACCGGTAATCGTGAGACCTACAACCGAACATTAGTATACCCAAATATAGATGCACCTCCACTGTAAGTTAATTAGTAGAAAACAATAAAAGCATAGATGGCGTCTCCGAAATATTCTTTCAGCGGTCGGGAGCTATTAGCGGTGCAGTAATTACAGTAGACGCGACGACGTGCCGACTGAAGAGCTCACAAGTGTCATATAAGCGCCGAATTGTCATTAAACTCACGCCACCGGTGGAGATTTGACAGTGGTTTAGGACGAGGAAACGAGCAGACTGATCACACGATAGTATTAAGCCACCGCGTTGTAATAAAGTTACAATTTATGTTAGTTAGACCTATCCTATCCAAAATAAAAACTCGAGTAAATCGGGAGTAAGTATAGAAGTTTAGACGCGACGCTCGCTGTAGGAACAAATGTTAAATATTATATAGACCACCAAAATAATTATAATATTCTTCCTTTTGCCATCACGCCTTCATACGATAAAGATGGCAATTCGCACTTTTACGGTTATTCAGAACATTAGAGTTGAGATTTAGTATCGTATGCCGGTATCAAATGGACTGCCGATCCAGATGTTAGCCCATAACCAGTCGTTATTTCTGCTCTATTTAATTCCCCTACCAACTTGATGGAATAGACGGAATAGGTCCTCATTTAGAATGACGTGTCATTTGAGACCTATTTGGTTAGTGTATTAGACTATTAGTATTATTTATGAGTTGCGCGAGACGCACAAAATGTATATGTATAAAATATATCCATACGCCCAACGACGCCGGGCTCTTATTCCCAATTACACAAATGTAAATATTATGTTCATAAATGTCGAATATATGTACTTATGGCAATTGCGCATTTGTTTTTCCATTAAAATATTATGTACACAAATTGGAAACCGTAAACGTAGAAGCGAAAGGTGTAAACAAACAAAATATGGTAGTACTGGTAGTAGCGTTCCAGACCGACATTAAATTGCTTAAACAAATAATTTTGTGCTCCCAAAACATTGTTATTGTACTGTTTTGACGTGGGAGCCCATTCGTGCCATGCTTCGGCACGAATGGGCCGGCTCGACCGGAGAAATACCACGTCCTCACAGAAAACCGGCGTGAAACAGCGCTTGCGCTGTGTTTCGCCGAGTGAGTGAGTTTACCGGAGGCCCGATCCCCTATCCTATTCCCTTCTCTACCCTCCCCTATTCCCTTCCCTTCCCATCCCTAACCTTCCCCTATTACCCTATTCCCTCTTAAAAGGCCTGCAACGTACCTGCAGCTCTTCTGATGCTGCGAGTGTCCATGGGCGACGGAAGTTGCTTTCTATCAGGTGACGCGTTTGCTCGTTTGCCCCCTTATTTCATAAAAAACCTATACCACGCGATTGTCAATATTTAAATATGACCTAGAACTTGCTCTGTGAATCGTAAGAAATCATTACAAGTAATAGGGTATTTGACAATTTTTGAAAAGTATTTTTAAACTATTCTTTGTTATGAAATAAACATATTCTATTAATATTTCCGGAAAATATTTTGTATTATTAAAGAAAATGAATATTAAAGTTTAAATTCCCCAAGACGCGCGAAAAACGCTATTTAGAAAATGGCGCCGATCACATGACGTCGATGACGTCACTGGCAAGTAAACAGAGTTACAATCAAAAGAGCTAAGCTGGTTTTCCGTGGTTTTTCTTTAATTAATCCGTGATAATGGTGTATAAATGGTGTGCAGTGCCAAAATGTAAAAATTACGTATTTAAAAACTCCAGAAAAACATTCGTTTTTGTTCCAACTAATCCCAAAAGACGAAAAATGTGGTTACAATTAGCTCGAAGAGACCCAAAGAGCGTTTAATCGCATTCAAACATATTATTTATGTGTGAAGATCACTTTGATGTAAGTATTAATATTGAAGTATTAATAAGCCGAGTAAATCTGTTCTGTGCCCTAAGCGGTAACCGGCTACCGCGATAACAAATAACAATAGAAAGCCAGAACAGATTTATGATAGAAAGGCTATTGTGTCTCGTTTTTCCACGATCGAGGGAAACTTAAAAATTTGTCGTATGAAAATATAATCAATATTGTATGTTTGTCTTTTCTACATAACCCTATGATGTTCTACTTATATCTTTGAGTTTTTCATAATATATCATTGACATAACCTAAAATACACGAATGATGTATAATTGTACAAAACGCAAACTTACAATTATTATCGAGTGGTACTTACACTATTGTTTTTACATTTCTTACTTCAGAAGAATAATAAACTGCATTATTTTTTAAAAATAGTTCTAAGTACCGATTTACCGACCGATTGGTCGATCTTAGGTAGGTTGCTGTTATCTGCTCGCACGTAATTGGACTCCATCTTAGATATAATTATAGCTGTTGTGAGTTACGTAGTTAATATCTGTACTAGAAATAATATGAAAATTGTGAATAATCACTTATAAGTGGAATCAAACACTTTTTATCACGTAAATGGCGTACTAAACTCCAGGCAAGAAGCTTTGTTTACTTGCGTGTGACGTCATCACGATTGCAACCAATGACAGAGCGTTTCTATCAACGAAAAAGAAAGGACAATTTTATTCGACTTTTCTTACGAAATCCTCTGAAAATACATATTATTTTAATGAAAATAAATTGAAATATGTTTAATTTACTTATAATTTATTAGGATGGCCATAAATTATAGTTTATTTTAAATGTTGTCAAATACCCTATTCAAGTTGAAAGTTTTGCGGATGCATAAAGAGAACCATGGATTGATGCAGGCTACTTTGAAATTCAGCATCTAAGGTATCAGCAACAAGGAAAAATTAACTTGGGACAGGCGCCTAGTTACCTTCTGCGTATAATACTAAGTACTAACCCAGTAAAAAACCGACTCATACATTAGAAGCTAATATCTCTTGTGTAACACTATTGTATAGCGATATTCGTGTACGTGTTAGGATATTTCACTTTCTCTCAAGTTCTGTAATTATTATTCTGCTCGCAAACTTCTAAAACGTTGTCGATATTGATACTTGTGTAAGTTACGGGGATTCTCCAAGTTTAATTAATATACCTATCCAGTATCCATACCTTTTGATAGCGAAAGTGTGTCTGTTGATCTGTTACACTTCACGCCCAAACCGCTGAACCGATTTTGAGTCCCGGAAATAGGATAAGATACTTTTTATTTACTTTTTCTTATTTTAACGGGAGTTGCTGGCGTCATCTAGGAATACAATAAATGTTAAATTGGCCCTCCTAAATAGAAAAGTAAGTTTTAACTTTATTAAGCGGTTATAAAAGTTTGCGTTGACGTATATAGTAGTAAATTCAGTCACAGAATAGATAATAGTTGGTTCAGTACAAATTCCATATATCTGTGACGTAGACGAAAATAGTTCCAAATAAAGTTGGCAAGTGAGATAACGTACAATGGCAGCCGTTGCAGAAGTTATGCGGGCTATCAATTTATAACGTACCTACTCGTTTGCGAACTCAATATACAGCGTGTTACAGAACTAAGATATTTTATTTTTAAGGGTGTGTATGTGTCGCTTATATTACAAAGTTCACCTTAAAAGTAGCATCTCTGAAGGAATAACTTTTGTCCATCATTGCATAGGCACATTTACGACGTCGGGGTATTTCTCATGGAGACAAAGAAGTCAAAAGTAACTCTTTCAGCGCTTCTACTTTCACAGTGTTCTCTCACGGTATTATCACTTACTTTTAATGTTACACCCTGTACTTATACTAGTTTTCTTGGTATACATGAATATCATTGGTATACATACAGAAAATGCAATGATTATTGCCAAAAACTAAAGTTTACTTGAAGGTTAAACCTTAATAGATATACATGAATATTATGTAATGCATTAGCTAATGTTCGCAAAAAGCTTTTATTTCGGTGTGGAAAAAACAAATGTGTATCTTAATGACTTTCAAGTGGGTCTAAGCCGGTCGCGGTCGAGTGAAGAGCACACGAGAGCGCCTTTACCTTTATTTTTGGAAGGTTTTTTGTAAAAAGTACCTAAACTTTAGTAGATATTCTAATGCCCTGTTTTTACCAACCACACCCTAACTCTTGGAGTTAGTCCCCTAAAGGGGTTTTAAAATGTCTTAAGACAGAGAGCTTGACTTCACCAATGCTTATATTCTGTCAACTATGTTCTTTGACTATAAGACTTAGGTGACATAAACATTAGTGGAAACTCAAAATTACGTACGTCTATGATAACCGCAGCATACCATGGTAAAAAGTTATTGTTACTTAAAAAAAAAGAGAGCACAAATGACTCAATTTTAAAACTCTAGCCCTCTTACTAATAAAAACTTCTTAAACATGCGTTCAACGTGTGAATAGTTAAACAGGAGTGTTTAAGTTACACACACGTTACACAGAGTCTATACAGAGAAATTTGTATGGAAATGACAGCATTGTTATGCAGGCCTTATATCAAAAAAATATTATTAGTAGAAAAAATCTTATGCACCCTCTATACACGCTGTGTAACTTTTTATTAGTAAGAGGGTAGGAGTCTAGTACTGAGCTCGGTTTTTGTTATATAATTGAAATAATAAACTCTGGTGAAGTTAATAAGCCGTCTTATCGTTGTACACAATTAGACTAGGGTTTAATTGATGCTTTTAATTCAACCTAGGGTTGCCGTTGTTTTGTTGTTCAATAATTGTATTTTCGACTTGAACTTTGTGTAAGCCGAGAACTCTATATATCTTGTATAGAGCTCTCGCTTTCCATAATATTATTTTTAAAAGTTTCAAAGTGTGATATTAGTTTTTGAGAATTGAAAGTGTACCTGGCTGTCTATTATCTCTTCAAGTGTTTGTAGTTTAAGTCCCGAGGAAAAAAAAGTTTTGACGCAATAAAATAATTTCAGCGTACCAAAATTGCGATTTATAATAATATGCCCGATATTATACTCCTACATTCATATTAATATGATCCTGCATGGTATTTATTATATTTTCTTTTGGAATGACTAAGATAAACAAGTTACTTCCCTATCCATCAATTAATAACCTATCTGGAGATAGAGCCGATCCTTACGACCTATATCATTTGGGTTCGTTTCAGTCGAGTTCCGAGGCTAATGATAACGCCACACCCACTTCAAGTCAGTTCAACTAGTCGGCTTATTTGGGTCAACAATCATAAATATTCAATTACAGGACATAAGCCACGGCTTGTTGGCTTTGTTTAGAGAATAGAGACGTCTCCAACCGCGGATATATATGCATATAGTACAAGATTAGATGAAGACGAACGTAATCTACTGGATAATCGTTGTACTATGAGCTTCTGAGATTTTTAGAGTTCCGTACCCAAAGGGTAAAAACAGGACCCTATTACTAAAACTTCGATGTCTGTCCGTCTGTCTGTCTCCAGGCTGTAACTCAAGAACGGTAATAGCTATAATATTTGAAATTTTCACAGATTGTGTATATTTGTTGCCGCTATAACAACAAATACTAAAAACAAAATAAAATAAATATTGAATAAAATAAATACTTGAATTTTTCACAAAATTCTTAGTTATACTTGCACTTTAATATTTTATAATAATATGAAAATAAAATAAAAAATTAAGGGGGGCTCCCATACAAAAAACACAATTTTTGGTCTACTTTTGCTCTATAATGGTACGGAACCCTTCGTGCGCGAGTCCAACTCGCACTAGGCCGATTTTTATTTTTTATTATTCACTAGCGCTTTTATTGGGTAAACATCAAAATATTAACGTTATTGTATATATTATCTAATTAACGCTTTTCAAGAAATATACTATATTTCTATACTCTGTTGATAAACAAAAATGAAAAATCAGAACCGGGCAAAAGTCGTGCAGAGAGATAGAGTATTATAATCCTGTCACGATAAAATGCATGGCTCAAAGCACTCGTGGACTAGTATAATAATACGAAGTATAGAAATTAGATGTGGGATTGGCGTGACGCATCGTCGGTTGGCAGCCTGACCCAATTTGCACACACTCACTGGCTGTAGTGTATTCTAATAAAATTTACTCCAAACGTGAGACTTGAGAGACGGAGCTTTTAGGGTTAAAAGTGTAAAACTAAGGACGGTTGCACACGTGTACCATCGAGGATATATTTTATTCCTAGACAGTTGACAGACCAACGTCATTTGATCGGATCATGTCAATTTAATGTTAATTCATAATAATTGTGATCTGTCGGCTGGGTTTGACGTAACGCAACCAAACCACGTAGGTCCCATCTGCCTAGGAATCAACTTCTCTGATAGAACATATTAACTTGCGGACAACGTTCATAGTAGACGCTGATACATGCATATAGAATTTCATTTAAATTCTCATTTGAAACACGCGTGGATGTAGGGTACGGGGTACCCAAGTTATCTTAACGTTGTCGTTAAAGGCCCAAGTCTAAAAAAAATCATCATTTATATTCTTGACACAATCAAAGCTTTAAAATATTATATAATAGTATCACACTATCCCCGCGTTCCACCTGGCGTTAAAAACGATCAAAACGCTGAAAATGCCTCCTATTTTTAGCGTTTTGAATTTTGATCGTTTTCAACGCCAAGTGGAACGCGGGGTATGTGGTGTGAAAATAATATGTCAGCTGTCAAAAATTACAGTGACATGTCACATAGCCTGATTTGCAGGCAATTTTAGACATAGCGAGTCCCAAAAATCCTGATTAAAGGCCGTCACAGACCTAGCTATAATATATATTAATATATTTATAGCTAGGCATATTAATATATATTTTCTATACAATTTTATCGTGACCACACACTTAGCTATAATATATATTTCTGGTCTCAGTGTGTTTAGTACGGTATATTAAGGTATATTAATATATATTATAGCTAAGTCTGTGTCTACGTAATTAGTAGAGATTTAACATAAGCCCCATACGTTATATCTATCAAACTCTTCTTTTAATTACAATTAAGTAATAATAATATTTGCCTCTGAGTGCGGCAGAATTTAGTAGGTTTTCGATGGTATGAGAATTTTGCGTCTGTGTCCTAGTAAGTATAATATACGAGTATTTAGCCGCTATATGTATTAGCCGCGAAGCTCGGCAGATAATAAATCTTTGTTATTTCATACATCAGGCGAGTAACGGTCCATTAGTCGCGTGTCGTTAGCACGGTGGCACGGTGACATAACGATGAGAACCCGCGGCTGGTGACTACACTATGCAACCGATGTAAGTTTAACGCTCTATATAGAGAACTATACACCACTATACAGAGCATGTACACAAAGAGCATCAAACTAATTTAATTTTACACTTCTCACATGACCCCGAAGAAGCTCAAGGGAAGCATAATTAATCGTTTTGAGAGTCTCTATAATAATTTTATGTTTATATTATGTATTTTACACAGTATCCTAACCTAACCTATTGGCTATTGTAGCATCACCGCATCGCGCCGTTTTGATTTCGAGTAAAATAATTCCAGTCGTAAGCAAGAACGTAGAACGTAGAAGACGTTTTTTTTTACGTTCATGGTCGTAAGTCATGTCGTTAATTTGTTATTTGTATACTTCAGGTACAAATTTACTTTACATTATACAAACACTGCATTTGAAAACTTTAAATGAAGCTTAGCAGTTTCTACAATCCTACGCTTAGAGCATGCAATACGATCATTTAAGTCTCTGATGTTCCTTACATAATAACCCGCTTCTCTAAGCATGTCTGAAATCTTAAACTCGCTTAAGGCGACGCCTTGATAATTTTACTGTAGCGATATCGATTTTTCTCAGCAATAACTAAAGCTAAGAATTAATTTCATTGTCAGTATTCATCATGTCTTTGTCTTTGAATTACCCATAGCATAACACGATTGGTCAACTTTTATAACACAGAATAATCAATCAAAAAGACCTCTGTAAAAAAGGGACTCTAATTTTGCAAACAGAGGAGAGTGATTTAAGCTCTTCATCAGTTGATACAAAATCTAACCCCCTCTTTTGTCCCCTAAGAGGGGTGGGGAGGGGAGAATTTTATCAACAGATGTTAAGTTGGAAAACACAGTTAATAATATGAAGTGAGTCCAAGAAAAAAGTTTGATACAAAATCTTACCCCCTCTTTGGTCCCCTTAGAGGGGTGGGGGGTAAAATTTTATATACCAGATGTTGAGTTTAAAGAAGTCAAATATATCTGCGAAAACCGTTTGCAAATCGGATCAGTAGTTTTTGTATTAAAGAAAAAAGTTTGAAAAAATCTGACCCCCTCTTTTGTCCCCTTAGAGGGGTGGGGGGGGGGGAATTTTTACACACCAGATGTTAAGTTAGAAGAAGACCAATATATCTGCGAAAACCGCATTCAAATCGGATCAGTAGTTTTCGTGTGATGCTGGAACAAACATACAGACAGACAGACAGACAGACAAAAAACTAACTACATTTTTGGCTTCTATAGAGATGTAGTGAGTAGTGACACCCCCCGCTTATTATTTTTTGAATATCTTTAATGTACAGAATTTTCATTTCTACAGTTTTATTATAATATGTATAGATATTTATGGTTTTTAAATTACGCGACAAAAACCATTTTGTCGCTTACCGCGCCCTTTCCATTTCTTGCTGTTCCATTTCTTGTTTTCTTATTTTGATCTCATAGATCTCGCGGTCGCATGTCATTTACATATAATTCCATCCATGTGATCTCGCGATGTAAACGCCAAAACAAGACACATAATATAGCCTAAATACACATATAAATATAGCCTAACTCGATTATTCCAACTCATGAAACTTTTAAAAGCGACGCATCGTAAAACTTTTACGTTTACGTTTTATCTTCTTCAGTTTCACAAAGGAAGAACTTGGGCAACTTTTTAATTTTATACTAGTTTAAATAAAAGAAAGGAGATTTTTAAAATATTTGCATAAGTCTTGAATCGGCTTGGTATTACTTTGCAGCTACAATGTTGGTACTTCCAATTGGCTATCCACATAATACGTCACAGAACATTTAGATTTTTTTAACCCCTCCCCAATATCACGCTTTTTTGACATGGGGGATGCATAATATAATATACTTATTATATGAAATAAAGCTGTGACGTAATAATATGTGGACGGACCCCAAATATTTTATAGAGCACATTTTAAACCGCGAGATTGTAAAGTAACGAAGCGGTCGACGTATGCAACGCATAGGTTCATCAATGCTGCAGATCGCCGTGCTGGTCAAATCGATAGGCCTACTGTTCCATATAAAGTATTAATAAAGTTCAGGGTACTTAGTCAACTTACATTCGATAATATTTAAAGTAAGCAATTGAATTAAGGGATGTGAGTTGTGAGTTTGTGACAAAAGGCATTGCAAGCGCCATGGCCCATCCCATGTTATTACCGGCCCGCTATTTCAAATCACTTAAGGCGCAGTGATCGTTGCAACTACGTAAAATGGGTTTTTTATATACTGTTTTTTCCTAAGGAAATGTCATTATTTCAGTATGAAAAAAATACCGTTTTATAATTGAGAAAATTTACTACACGAATTGATATATCAGTACACAATTTGTAAAATTCGGCTCGATAGAAAAAAATCTCAAAGATGACTCTTTTATCGCTGTTTTTCATAAATTAAATCATTTTATGGCTAAATTACACACTTTCTAGAAAAAACAAAAAATGTAGTACATTTGTCATAACATAACCTAAACTATTTGATATATTTGATTTATGTAATACTAAAAACAAAAACACAGGAAAATTAATACTAAAAAAATGAACTCGAGTCCGCGACGCTCAGCCGATCAGTCGCGCTGCGGTGCTCTTTGAGGTTGGACCTGTGCCAAAGTTTGCGCTGCGCGATCGTTTCGAACATCTCGAAGTATTTTGTAAATATAGGTACTTTATTTGTGAAGTTGACTTATAAGTTTGTAAATTTAGTGAACGTATTTTGTAAATATATTTTTGTAAAATAATTAAGATAACTTTGTGGTGTAGTGTTAGTAATAAGTATATTAAGTGTATAATGGGAAATAAAAGAAAAAAGAAACTGTCAAAGTTCGCGAGACGAGAACTATACAAAAAAATTTCTGAAAATATCAAACAGTAAGTACTAAATAATTTTCTTCTATTTTGCTACAAAAATAGGAATTTATTCTACAAAACTTACAAACCTATAGGTACTCAAAGAGCGAACTAAAAGTCAGTATATTATAATACAAAGTTTTTTTTCGTTTCTTTTTTTTCAGGCAAAAATCTTCTGGTACTGGAAATTTATTGAAAGAAGTAAATACAGCGTCACCAGAATCGTACGTAAAACTTACATATTTTATTACTGTTGTAAACATAGACTTATATATTACTATATTGAATCCTTATAAAACACATAGATTTATAACGCGTGTCTCATTATTACGGTTATCGAAATTTATAAATAACCCCTATCCTTATTTCTCGTATTATGTTGGATCAAAGTATATATTATATAATAATAATTAGTAAATAATGATAAAGATTTCCTGCAAAAGATTCCCGGGATTTTCAGTACCGGAGTTTCCCGGCTCTTCACCCTAACAGCTAACCGAAACTTTGAGAAGTTCGAACCACGATTCCAAAGAATTACTTCTTATTTTCGTTTTTTTTTCAATCCCGGGATTTCGGGACGAAAATCCCGGAATTGACAAAAAGTCCGGGATTATATTCCGTAGTAAGAAGCAATTCTTTGGAATCGTGGTTTGAACTCCTTCTCAAATACGCTATTACATATCTTGCAAAACTTTATAGTGTTAAGTTTTTTTTTTCAATCCCGGGATTTCGGGACGAAAATCCCGGAATTGACAAAAAGTCCGGGATTATATTCCGTAGTAAGAAGCAATTCTTTGGAATCGTGGTTTGAACTCCTTCTCAAATACGCTATTACATATCTTGCAAAACTTTATAGTGTTAAATCAGCAGTTATAATATGATTTTCTTTCAGATTCAGAGAAAACGAAAATTCTCCAGAAAATACGAACACTTTTATAGAACTACGTCCAGTTTTGGCAGATTTCGCAGAATTTGGCAGAAAGAAAAAATGGAAGAAAAGCTGATAAGTTTTTACAAAAAACATAATATGATACCCGAATTAGTGGATTCCCGAAATGCTCGCGGTATGCCTTTACGCGACTCTTAGCCATTTATATAAATTTTTTTAATTTTATGTTAAAAGATAGAAGTTTTTATGTTAAAAAGGATTATTTTATGTAACCAAATAAATGCTAAAACCTACTAGTATTTTATTTTATACAAAAAACGGTCGGTTGTAGGCAGTCCAGGAGCGGTCGGCAGGATGACTAGAACCCTTTTTCACTTTCAAAATATCTGCATTGAAAAAATTTCGGGGATTTCCGTATACTTTATAAGCTTTTTGAATATAATTATATTCAAAAAGCCTTTAATTATATTCAAAAAGCATTTTTTCAATGCAGATATGTTGAAAGCGAAAAAGGGTTCTAACATTTTTGTATAGAGCCTGGCATACTTACTACAACGGGAGGCCTAGAACAATTTTTTTTATTACTAACAAGCTAATTTTTTGTGAGTAGCTTCATTTTGATGAGACTAACAACATTTTTATTTGCGAAAAATTTCGAAAGTGGTAGCTAACAGAGATAGATATATTTTCATACTTTGAATTGATGGTCCTAAAATATGGACTGTTTTATTTGTAGGACAATGTTACTCTTAAATTATATGATTATTAATCTATCAATACACAAAAAATCAGCTCGTTAGGGTTCCGTCTTAGGGTTCTGTAATCAACAAAATATCTTGGTTGACTACGGTACTCTAAAACGGAACCCTAACCAGCTGATTTTTGTATATTGGTAGGTTAATAGTTATATAATTTAAGAGTAACATTGTCCTACAAATAGAACAATCATATTTTAGGACCAAAAATTTGATCTAGGGCTCCCTGACTATCATTCTGTACTTGTTCAAAAATATGGATTTTTATGCTACTCCAGAGTCCAGTTATAGTGAACATTTTAAATTATTTTGTGTCAAAATATGACATTATGTCATAAAACAGGCACATAAAAATGAGAAAATTGTTTTTTTTTGAACACATGGGACTATACGATACCCCCAACAAATTTTGTCACTAGATATTTTTTGTTTAAATTTACTCTATCGATTAGCATATTTTCCATCAGTGGTTTCAAAATATTTATGATACTAATCTTATTTTATATCTTAAGATATAACATCAGTAATTTCATAAAGCTTTAAAAATCCCGGGACTTCCGGGACTGTAATATTTTTCCAATCAGAATAGGGACGTCACCAGAATAAGGATGCGTGAAGACGCGGCGCGCGGGCGGCCCCGCGCGCCGCTGCTATCGCGCCCCTCACCTCACCCCCTCAAAAGCGGCGTGGTGCTGAACTCACAGCGCCTTAATATTACGTTGTTAATTTCTAACCTCGCTGTCGAAATTGTCGGTTGCAAGCTGTGTAAGTTCCCAGGTAACTGCCGCCAATGGTCGCTCGATATTGCCGGTGTGTGTATAAACATCCATCCACGATCAACAACAACAAAACACAAACAAACTCTTTGCTATGTTATTTTTGCACCAAAGCACAGAATACATATTAGTACAAGTAACCAAAGCAGGTCTAGGAACTTTAACACGCGCAAAATAAAATCAATTTTTTTCACAAATCATGACTAGAAATTTCTGATATCTACTGACTGCTACATTTATGATTTAGGACAAAATTCAATATTTCTCCTACATAAATTCCGCTTCGTCAGCAATACACACATATTGACAAAGTCAAACAAAAGCTATACACGATTTACATGTTTACCTCTATCAAGCTTTTCTTACAGACTGAGTTCAAGCATAGGCTATTGAATATCGATCTTTTTGTTTACTTGAGTAAGAAAACATCTATAATTATCTGAATAAACTCTGTTACTTTTAAGTCACGTTACAATTGACGTCAAAATTATTCCCAAATTGACAATAAATAAAATATACATAGTATTGCGATGAATCATAAAATTATGTCGCACAAAATAAATTGATCAATAAATATTCGTCGACACACGCGACGATTCTTATAAATTCGATCGTAGATAACGAATAACAATTCCAATAAAACACACAAATCACTCATCGCAGCCGACCCTTAAAACATCGGAATAACTGACCAAGCGATTTAGATTCGAATTTTTTGCACAAAATAAGGGCTTTATTTTTATAACTGAAACCATTAAAACCAAAAAAAGGCAAATTGTTCATGCAGTCGTTTCTCCGGCTAACCTCCATTTTTGTAATCTATTCAGTTATTTACGCATGTTTATCCGTAGATTTTAATCACATTGTACACTTAACACTATCCGAAAGAAAGGCTTCTTTTAAAAGTATTATTAGAAATATTGCACGAGCCTAACTGCAGACTTAAATTAAAACTGGGGCTCGAATCGTAATTCAAAATGTACGGTTTACCGAGGACTACTTCCTTCTGGCCACTCCGGAGTCGCGAGCTGAAGGATCTGTTGTAGAACATGTCCCGTGACCGTCCGCCATGTCCGGGCCGACTCCGACTGTAAACTAATTGTGGCATTTGTCATTTGTGCCACGCTACTCACCACGTTACGTCATATCGAGCGATACTCAAGGGCTTTTCGAATTAAAAAATTACCAAGTGTACCTAAGTTTTTTTTTATAAATCCATCATAATGCAACAAACTTTTCCAAGTTATGCGCAGAATTTGAGTTTAAGTTTTGAATTTGGAACGTCAACTGAAAAAACTTAATGAACTAGTCAACTCTAGTTCGCCGAACGCGCGCCGCGAAGAAACGGCAAAACAATCTGCCGCACTCAGAGTGGCACATTAATTACTTCTTCTTCTTCTTCTTCTTTTATTATGGCGGCCTCAGTGAGTTGCCAATGTCAGAGTGATTTTGCATTAATTACTTAATGATTGTAATTAATTCAAAATTTTGACATAAGCCCCTGCGAGTTTCTTACGCCGGTTCTTCTCGCAGGGTTAGTTCCCGAACCGGTGGTAGGCAACGTAGACTTCTGACGTTCAAAAAGTGTATCATGATACCTATTTTGAATAAAAGATTTCATTTCATTTCATTTCATTTCACATCATCTGTCAAACTCTTTATTAAATTGAAGGTTAATCATAATTAAATGTCTCTGAGTACGGCGGTCAGTATCAATTAAAAAATAATATTACTTAGGGCCTGTTTCACCACTTCCTGATAAGTGCCGAATAGACTATCCACCAATTAACTTGACAGATCGAGTATGGAGAATCTGTCAAAAAAGTTGTGAATAGCCTATTCAGCACTTTATCAGGAAGTGGTGAAACAGGTCCTTATTATTATGTTTAAATGCACATTTTGAAACATTACGAAACTATTTGTTTTTATTTTTTAACATTATAGAATTTACATGTTATTCCACATTTCTACCTTCGTAACTTTGTATCAGCCTACGTCTACATCTTCATTGTTTGTGCATATATATTTTACAACATATCGCGATATAACAACAAACAAGCGGCGTGGGCGTGTTGTTCAAACGATAACATGTCTTTGTTCCGTTTCCGTTTAAAATATAATACAAAACTTTTCTTCATTTTTACATGCACAAGAAAGCTAATTACCTACTTAGCGTTGCTACTTTAAAGCAACTAGCCCGTAACTCCGTCAAGGCAAATTTCGCATTAAACGCGCGGGAAACCTACCCTTTATTCGGGATGAAAAGTATCCAATATCCTTTCCTGGGTCTCAGGGTACTATGCTAAATTTTATACAAATCGGTTCATTGGTTTAAGCGTGAAGTAACAAACAGACAGACGGGCGCATTTATAATATTAGTATACAGGGTATAACAAAACTAAGTGATAATACTTTAGGGTGTGTACGTGTTCCTTGTAGAGAGTTCACTGTGAAAGTAGCAGTGCTGGAAGACCAAAATTTTTTCACTTTTGTATGGGCGAGCGCCCCAGCGTCACGAGTTTCTTCATACAAAAGCAAAAAAATATTGGTCTTTCAGCGCTTTATTATCAATTAGTTTTGGTACACCTTGTAGATCTTACCAATTATTCTAATCATGACTTCGGACAACGTCGTTGTAAAAAGCTAGTGTGTTCGTAGTTCGTACTTCGTAGCGGTTCGTAGCGGCGCTACGGAGGGCGGGCCGCGCCCCGTGCTGAGTACCGTACGTGACACGTGGTCTATTCACCGCACTTGTTGCATAATTCCACCATTACACAAGTTCCAAATTCAAAATATTTGGCTATACGGTTTTCTATGGATGTCTACAAAAGGTTCCAAATTCAAAATATGTTTCAACTTTATGGTAGGATATGCCGGTTTCCCAAAGTTTTTGTTTAGGACTGGCGCGGGCGCCGAGGTAGAGTTTATAGATTCTAAAGCGTGAAAGTGTCTAATTTTATTTTTATTTTGTTTGGAATAAATTCCGTATTTTAGAATAATCATTTTTTTTGATTTACCTTTATTCAATCTTTACAACAAAGTTATTCACTAATTATATTATTTCACACTTCAATAATAAAACAATTTTAAGCGCTATATATAAGCATACAATGTTTTGTTACATACAAAATATATATTTTTTTGTCAAACAAAACATTATGTTAAGTATTTTTATTAGGGATAGTAAAATATTATGTTACTTATTTTCTGCCTGTGCTTAACAAACAAGTCTAAAGTCATGAGTTACGTAAAGTCGTATAAACACGTCTAGTAGTCCAGGTTACGATCACTACGTAATCGCGGCCATAGTCATACTAACAATGTTAAGGTCATAGATTGTTGTACTGTGTAGTAGCTAGTAGGAGTGGCGAACAACACAGGTATACTATTTAACTATACACTGTTGACATAACTGTGAGAAGTTTACGCGGTTCTTGTTCCCAGGAGCAATATTACCGAAAATGTTAACGCACAACGCGTAGGAGAAACATATATCATAAAGTTTGTTATATTCCTTATAAATGCTAAGGACAACTTAGGAATTTTTCAAAACTTGAAATTTTAACGACTGTATACTTAAATAAAAATGATTTTTAATTTTATTTGTCTCGCTAAAATTCTAAAACGGCTACTTAGGTAATTTAAGGGCCTGTTTCACCACTTCAAGTGCATATGCCGGGTAGTCTATCCACAACTTGACAGATAAAGTATGGAGAATCTGTCAAATAAGTTGTGGATAGCCTATTCAGCATATTATCAGGAAGTGGTGAAACAGGCCCTTAGTCTTAAAAATTAAGGGGAAGGTTTATATTACGAGAAAAGTGATTAGTACGCGGTTCATCGGGTCATCTAGTAAGACATTAAAATTTTACGGTCTTACCACAAAAGATTTAAACACCTGTTGAACAGTTGTTTTGTGACATTTTTGTACTGAATTTTTCTCTAAACAACTGTTCAACGGGTGTTGAAATCTTTTGTGGAAAGACCCTTAGTTTTCACTTCTAGCTAGTTAGTAGTTACAATTTGTTATGTGAGTCTGAGGTTATATTACAGTAATAAGTTGTAACTGGCAATTATTGGGCTCATGGGATGGCAATTGGCATGGCTACACGTAATTCGTTTTAAGTATGCACTTTGTAAAAATGGCAATTGCTATTTCAAATAAAATAAAGAAAATGTGATTCTCAATTTATTCTTTTTGACGATCACAAACGATATCGATGCTCACCAAGACATTGATTCTAGACAGCATTACAATTTACAGACAGACCTAGGTGGGATTTCACCAAACACACATAAAGCTTAGTTTTATAAAACTTAGTTCCCATTGAACGCGTTCATGCTGCGACGTAAATCTCGTTTTGTTTTGATTGGATTTCACAAACTTCTTTTGATCGCGATTATCTAATCTAAGTTTACGTGACGTCACGCGATTATTTTACATGTTTTCATCATTTTAAAGTATTTTTACGTTAATTTAACTAGAAAATAGCAAGAAACAATACATAAACTAACAAACGCATGTGTCAAAACTGTCATCTTGACATTTCTTTTGTCTATGTTTTTCGTTCCGCCATGACAGTGCTTGAACGGGTTTTATGACGTTAAACTTCGGACTTTGGGCGTTCAGAAGATAAAACTCGGATTTGCTGTGAACGCGTTCAGTTTATGCTGGTGAAATGCATTTCGATGTTATAATCGCGCTTATACGTTTTGAACCGGTTCAGAGTGCTTTGAACGCGTTCCATTTCTTTGGTAAAATTACCCCTTAGAATTACAAGTATTACAAGATGACGCCCGCAACTTCGTTGCGCCAAAATGCGTCCTGCGCGGGAATTGTGCCTTTTTCCGGGATAAAAAGTATCCTGTTCTTTTCCGGGACTCGAAAGTTCACCATACGAAATTTTAACAAAATCGGTTCGGCGTTCGGGCGTAAGGAGGAGGTGACAGACGGATACACTTTCGCGTTTATAATATTATAATGTTTATTCGAAACGGGTTGCTGAATCAGTTTTAGGGTCGTTGTATATTTTGTGGAGCGAACTTCTGAACTCAAACACCACTCGACTTGCATAAAAATGAGAGAAAATTAGTGAAAGTTCCGTGGACAGCTGTGGAGTGGCTGTGACCTATCTAACTTATTTACACTATATTACTCTAAATAGGTCGAACTAGAACTTTGCATCGCCATAAAATGTGGAGAGATTCACTCTCTTCAGACTAGCGCTTGTGACCAATCACCAATGCAACGTATTAGGGCTGTCTGTTGTGAAATGTAGTAAGCTATGTATGTATTTACTACTAAGTAAAGGATTGGCGTATATTACACCTAGAATATGTATGCCAAAACCCACATAGTCTAAGAAAATTAGTTTCAAAATCGTCGATCAGATCGAATAAATCGTGTAGTTTTGAAAGTTGGTACAGTTGTACCTAAAGGTGTCCAGATGAATATACTAAAAGTACCCGAGGGCGGGACTAGAGCCGGCGGTGGGGGTAAAGTTCTCTTTTTCAAGATTTTTGCTTGTGACTCGAAAATTATTTATATTGTCGCTTTAGTGACTTCTACATTAATTATCTACATTAAATTTCCTATCAATTACGTCCAAACATTTTTACTGTACAATCATTACTATAGGAAATACGGAGTATTAAAACGCTCGCACTGTTTTTCCATACAAACGTATTCCCCAATTTACTCCCTGGATAATGCGTTTAGACAAATGATTTTTATACAATGCTATGATCTGTTAAAGCTTCAATTTTATTTAGATTTACTAATAAAAATATATGACCCTTAAAAATCGCAAGGGACAACTGTATTTAGGAACAACTGTACCAACTTTCAAAACTACACGAATTATTCGGTCTGAATTCCTTAATTTTCCCAGGCTAACAGGATTCAGGAGATAGGAGGAGGAGCGTAACAAACATTAAATTTTTTGTGGAAATGCAATTCGCTTTCGTTGCGGTATCACCGTATTTTTCCGACGCACACTGAAATTCTAATTTAATTTACCCATTCCTGGGATCTATTTATACTTACCCTTAGTCTATACAATGTTTTGTAAGAAAATAAAAACACGAAGTGAACTGCAAACCTTAATATTATCTTCAATATAATGCAGAGCTTATTTCCTGCCCCTCGTATCTTCTTCTGATTAATTTCTTTGCTCCCTTCATAATATCAAAGGGTTTTCGTGGAATGCTTCAATTCGTCGTTTGGACTTTACATCTTGTCACATTATATTTTGACATAGGGCATATAAACAAAGATGGCGACATAGTACTTAATCACAGTAATATTAAAGCCTATTTACTGTAACTAACGTAAACTAGATATTAATAAAGAGTGGCGCGCCGCTAATTTGTGATATTCATCATTTATCAGAGACGCCAACTCCCGTAACCTATGTTTATGATACGACACGCGACATAGTGCTGATTTACATTGATATACAGTAGCCCCACTTGCCAGTATCCAGTATACATACTACATAGTAATTAGTACTACATAATATTTTAATGCCTCTTATGTTTTTCAATAACAGTCCGTTTTCATTAAACTACAAAGCAAAGCAACCACACAATCTACGAATAATAAAAACTAATAGACTATACTAAGAGTGGGTTGCACTATAACTTACTTTAACTACAACTTTAACCACAATGAAATTTCAAATGAACTGTCAAATCACTAGACTAATAGACTATACTAAGAGTGGGTTGCACTATAACTTACTTTAACTACAACTTTAACTTTAACCACAATGAAATTTCAAAAGAACTGTCAAATCACTAGAAAAGTAAATTATGGACGTCATATTTGACGATAACCTTAACTTAAACCACGCCTCTGGTGCAACCCACCCTAATATTATTAAGCCGAAAGTGTATCTGTTACATTTTCACGTCCAAATCGCTGAGCCGATTTTGCTGAAATTTTGTATAAACCTTTGAGTCCTGCTAAGGAAATAGGATACTTTTTATCGTGCAAAAAGGTACGGATCCCGCGCGATGTACTATATAATTGATGATGAAGTCCAGTCATATTTCCCGCATTCGCTACTTATTGTATTACATACATTAGTAAAATTAACTACGCGCGGAACTTTTTTGATTGGTGAGACCGTCACAACTCACAAGTCACAACAAAAAAGTTTTCATGTTTCATATCAGTCGCCTGGCGATGGTTTTTTCTGCTTTTCAAAACATTAACAGGCTCCTAAGGGAAACGAATTAGGTCCTATTTAGGTCAACAACGTCACAGTAGTTTGGGGTCATCCTTTAGTGATGTTAATTAATATTGTTAATCAAGAAAAGTGCTCGAGTGATTATGAAAATGTAATTTCCGTTATATTAGCGAAAATATAAAGTGTTAGACAATTTGTTAACACTTATGTGCTCGACAAAAAGCTAAGTGAAACGCCATTTGAATAGAGTTTATTCGTAAAACGTTAACAGCCTCTTCGACCTTGCCTGAACGAATTCAGATGTGCATGGAGATACAAGTCAAGCGAAATAGGATAGTACTATGTATGTAGCAACATTTTCGGTTAGCACGAGATAAACAAATTGCGGGTTTGTACCCGAAGGATACCACACACCACAGGATATTACTTGTATAATAATTATTAATAATCTTAAAACTTAAAAATATGTCATTCAAAGAAAAATATTAAAATCAAACATTTTCCTGTAAACTAAGTATAATTTTTCGGTACAGTAACATTAAAAAAACCTCAATACTTGTATTCTAATATTGCGTTACACTTAAGACAAAATACAAATTATGTAAAAATGCTAATTAATTCATAACAAGAAATAAACTTATCAAAACTCATTAGCATCCCCGAATATAACACCGTTAAAAACTGATTTGAATAAATATAACACAAAAAGTAATAGCATTAATTATTTTTACATTCTTACAAGTTACAAAAGTTTTCGTGACAAGCGTGCGAGCTCGTGACCTTATCAAAACAAATACAAAAGTGCGTAAATAAAATATAACCCTAGAATGTAACAGTACACTACTAATATATATTCTGTGACAGTACACATTACGTCAAATGGACGCTGTTATGCATTTGTGGATTATCCCACAAATCAAAACGTATTGAGTTGTGAATGCAGTTATGTTTTTTAGATAATTTAGAACAAGACTGCATTCATAATTAAACAAAAAAAAATGTGGGTTAGTACACAAATGCTTAACAGCCACCGATGCAATCTGCAATCTACCTACGACGATGTGTATCTTGAAAGTTGAACGTTTCTTTGTTCGCGGCACAAAGGCGGGAGTCGGGACGTAACTAAGTTTTCCGTCCAAATTGAAAAACGTGCTAACCTTTCCCTTCCGTACAATCGATAAGTGAGTTATTGCCTGCGAGGAGGCTAATGTGATAACGACCGAGTTAACTACTAAGCACTTCACTACTCGTTACTCGCACTTAACGCTAATGGATAAAAGAAAAGTCTAGGATTAAAAAGATCCAGGCAACAACTGCGTTCTAAAAGTTTAATAAAGTATTTGTTATGCAAAGACAAGCCAAGATAATTTTGAAAGCCTTCTAAAACTGTACATTAATGGTGAATTGCACCAGAAGCATAGTTAAAGTTAAGGTTAAGGTTATCGTCAAATATGGCGACTTTTGCTAGGGATTTGACAGTTCATTTCACATTTTGTTATTATGGATAAAGTTAAAGTTATAGTTAAAGTAAGCCGTTGCAACCCACTCTTAGGGTGGGTTGCATCAGAGGCGTAGTTAAAGTTAAAGTTAAGGTTATCGTCAAATACGGCGTCCACAATGGACTTTTACTAGGGATTTGACAGTTCATTTGACTTTTGTTATGGTTAAAGTATGTTGGTGCAACTCACCCTTAAAGTTTATAGATTTCACTACCAGCATCTAAGAAAAAGGCCAGATCCATACTTTGGTATTGTATGTGCCCGAAAATTGTCACGTAGAGAGTAGACAGATGTAAGTTTTATCCCACAGTGAATCGCAAACGACAGGTTGTCACGAACACATTACACTTCGTGAGTACAATATATCCCGACCCATTCCCACAAACCACTGAATTTTATATAATATACGTCTCGCAGACAATATACACCAAATAAATATTGTGAAGACTGAATACATACAATACTTTATTAAAATATTATCTTATATAATAATCGGCCAAGTGCGAGTCGGACTCGCGCACGAAGGATTCTATACCGGAATAGAGCGAATGTAGACAAAAAATTGTGTTTTTTGTATGGGAGCCCCCCTTAAATATTAACTTTATTTTATTTTCAGTATTTGTTATAGCGGCAACAGATATGTAACACAATCTGTGAAAATTTCAGAAGTCTAGCTATAGCGGTTCTTGAGTTACAGCCTGGAGACAGACAGACGGACAGACATCGAAGTCTTAGTAATAGGGTCCCGTTTTTACTCTTTGGGTACGGAATCCTAATAAAAACAACACTAAAAACACCAATTATTCGTCAGATTAAAATTTTAAAGTGACGATGAACAGAATTTAATTAAAGGTTTACTAGCAAAGCAGCTAGGTAACTGGTTACTGGCTAAGAAAAATAGACAAGTAGAGAAGAGTAATTTACAACGTAATTTTCATGTCTGAAGACTAAATAACATATTCTGTACATAAATGACGCACATACGTAAAAACTAATAAAATTTCCTCGTAAAAACATCTTAATGAAATGACACTCAGAATTTTCTCCGCTACGTTTTATACAAATTCATTTTCAGTATCATAAAATTATATGATTGTTAATAAGGACTTCTCCGACAACTTTAATATTTATACGGGTTTTTACAAAAACAGAATAAAATAATTGGTAAGTACCATACATTTTTAGAGGTTCTCGTATGAAAGATGAGATAAAATGAAGTGCAGATATTTTGAGAATATGATCTACAATTTGTGCATAGTCGAAGGGCAAAAAATAATGGTCATGCTCATCAATATAAAATATGAGTTTACTAATTAGTAATTACTATCCGTTCAAAGAAAACGCGCATACGGGAAGATATTTTTCTGTCTAAAAGTCGATATTACTTAAGCAGTAGATATTATGTGCCCAAATTATCTGTAGTTTGACTATTTAACAAAGTACGAATAACACACGACTAACCTCTCGTATTAAATACTAAATACAAGAAGAGCGCATTGACTGGTACAAGGAATCTGCGGCGACGAGTACCTATTCTGTAGCAAATTGTTTTTAAACCTGCGAGTCGCGAACCTACAGAAGCTTTCTGTAGGGTCGCGACTCGCGACCAAATCAAAAGATCAAAAAGATATAATACATTATAAGTAGGGGATGTTTAACAAAATTATGTATATTCACAAAATATAATAAATATACATACTCGATAAAAAGCAATGGGTGGAAAGGGGTCGAAACATTTTTTCATACCAGAGGTCGCATCATAAAAAAGATTGAAAAACACTGCTGTAGCACATATCTACAGGCGAAGACGAATGAGCGCCCGAGGACTCGGGGGATGAAATTGAAACGTCTACCCTCGCTTATACTTATACCGAAAAACTTGAAAAGACTTCGTCGTATCCTTACAAAAAGGACATTAGATCCTAACATTTGAACATCCAATTTTATAGGATCTAAAACAGCGAAAAGATTTGTAACGTTAAAAAGCTCTACACGATTATACTTTTTTGCAATTTCCTATCAAACAGCATAATATAACCATAATATTGCATCAAACTTTATATCACTTTTATTGCATGATGCATCCAATATTAGAAAAAATATTGACTAGAATCTAAAGTTAACAATGTAATCTACGGTATGTGTACATAAAAATCTGATCCAACACGTCGAGGAAGGCCGTGAACTTACTCTTGAGTCTTGACTCCACTTCACATTTCTTCATGTCAATTGGTTTATGACTATTTTCATCGTCACCGTTATAGAGTCATTATATCTTTCTAATGATACTGTAAAAATGTGATCTTAAAGGTCAAAGGTAAATTAGGCTTATATTATATTGCATATTAGGCAGGCAGGCAATATAGGCATATTAGGACATAGTTTATATAAAATTGGGAGTTCACGAGTCACGACCGTGTCTCGACCTATATAATTTCAAAGTGCAATACCACGGAAAAAGTATAAATAAACAGCCAAGTGCGAGTCGGACTCGCGCACGAAGGGTTCCGTACCATTATAGAGAAAAAATTAGGCCAAAAATTGTGTTTTTTGTATGGGAGCCCCCTTTAATTTTCTATTTCATTTTAATATTATTATTAAATATTAAAGTACACATATAACTAAGGACTAAACTAAATATTCGTTTTATTTTATTTTTATAGCGGCAACAGATATACTGTATAATCAGTGAAAATATCAAATCTCTAACTATTACCGTTCTTGAGTTACACTTGGCCTGGAGACAGCAAAAAAGGCCAAAAAATCACGTTTGTTGTATTTGTTGTAATAGCGGCAACAGATATACATAATCTGTGAAAATATCAAATCTCTAGCTATTACCGTTCTTGAGTTACAGCCTCGAGACAGACAGACAGACAGACAGACAGACAGACGGACAGACGGACAGACGGACAGACAACGAAGTCTTAGTAATAGGGTCCCGTTTTTACCTTTTGGGTACGGAACCCTAAAAACGAAAAAACACGAAAGCTATCACAAAACATATTCCAGTGAAAGAGAATGATAATGTCTTCGCCTCACTTTTTTCTCAGGTGGTCCCAGTTCTGGTGTCCAAAATTGCTATTGCCTAAAAGTCTTATCCAAAGTCGTCAAATTGGACTCCACGACTATACGAAGACATAGCAGCGCTAGCACTCTATAACTTCTTATTCCTAGTTCAATACTAACTGGGACACTAGCAAACACTACTACCAATACATCCGGTGACGTTGACTGTACAGTGTACACTCGCTCGCGTGACTGACCACTGACCCAGCCGCTATTAGCGAAAGCCTTTCTAAAACGTTGCGTTACCGATACAATATACGTAAAATACGCAAATTGCCAAATAATTCTCGAGGTAGACGCAAATATTAGGACGAGCAGTGTTGTAAGCGAGAAAATGGAGTATAATCATGATTTTGTGGTTTTTCTCGAAAAATATAGAGCAAAGTTTAACTTTTCTTGATATGTAAACAATTTTCTTTTCGTGATATGAAATTTAATAAAGATGAAAGAAACAATATGTATAAAAATATGTTGCCTAAAGACATTAAACTCGCCTGTGTACCTCGTCGAGTGCAAAAACTAAAAAGTCTAATAAAAATGTAATGTTATCGTAATGTTTATAAATTACTGCAAAATTATCAAAACAATACGCATGGTAGACGGTAGTGTACCTAAAGCTGTATACACACCAAAGCCGCCGGCTCGGCGGGTTATGCCGCCAAGCCGGCGGCTTTGGTGTGTATACAGCTTAACACTACCGGAGTACTATTATAATATATTCTGTGACACAACACGACGTCCGCGTCCTCACAACTCAGTTAAGGTTTAAGACATTTATTTCTCAAAAAGTTAACTACAAGTATATTGAATAGGTATTACAAATATTTCCCGTTTGCATGTTACCTTACGATACGGAATAACAGTGAAAAGCCTCCCCCCAATCGATTACCTAATTCGGGACGGACAGTTATGATACCAGTGTCTTGTGTTTATTGCTTGAATGTATGTCAATACTGGGTCGAATTTACCATTAGGTAGAGAATTACGGAACAATAAATACTATGGAAGTGTTATTGAATAAGAAAATGGTACCACGAATTGCAAGCACTAGTTCTGCCGCACTCTGAGACTAATATTAGTTGAATGAAGATAATATAAGCCCCATTATACTATGCCCGTGATGCCCATACACTATCTGTCAAACTCTTCATTTTAGCCCGGCCGCACATTAGGTATCCGAAATTCTGATCAGAAAAATTCGGACGCCCCTGTTCATACATTTCGCTCTCCGCATAGTATCAGAATTCTGACGTCCGAATTTTTCTGATCAGTAATTCGGATAATGTGCGACCAAGCTAAAGTTATTTTATCAATGTCTCTGAGTGCGGCAGTAAGACGCTCTTCTAGTTAGTTGTCCTCCTGTTCTGAGTTTGTCATACTCAGGTCGGTCATACAATTTTCGTTGCGCTAGCTTCGACGTGTTTGTAGGCAACATCAAATGTACGAGAATTACCGTTCTATACTGTATTGTATTTCGATGAACAAAGGTACATATTATATTTTATACATCGGAATTTCGGAAAACATGGGTAGAAAAAACGGCGTTTTGTCGCGATATAAAGAGACAATTTGTCTGAAAGGAAAATAACAAGTCTATAGAAAGTGTGGAATTTCACTTGAAAGAGTCTGGTCTCAGGAGAACTCTACTGGACTAGTCACTACTCACTAGTATCAAAAACTATTACGATACTTTTTAAAATAATACTTACCTATCTCTAACGCTTGTTACTTTTTTTTACTACATATTTGCTTACTAATAAAATATAATATATTTATTTAGATATTTTTTTAAGTTTTTATTTTAAAAAAATTAAAAAATAATAAAAATTATAGTGTTATATAGTCCTTGGTCTTATAAATTATGTTAGACAAGTCGCTCTACAACAAGAATAACATTGACTAACTGCGTTTATAAAGTGTAATACTTTTTATAAATTATACATTTAATATTGTACTAATATTATACTGTGTATGTCTGTCACCTGTACGCGCCCAAACCAGAGAACCGATTTTGATGAAATTCGGTATGGAGATTCTTTGAATCACGGAAAAGGACATAGGATACTTTTTATGCGGAAAGAATGTACGGTTCCGGCGGGGTAAACGAATTTCGGCGCAACGGAGTTGCGGGCGTCATTTAGTGTGAGATTACTTTATCGACATTCGCCATAATATTTGGCAGATAGAACAAAAACCCTTGTTATTACGAATTCTAATTCCGGGAATCATTAGAATCGAGAGCCATAGAATTCGGGTTCATTAATTATTATTGCGTGAAGTGGTCACTGCGACAGACCGTGTATGTGTATTGTGTGCTATGTTTGACATTACGTATTGACAAAAAGGACAGGGCCTGATTATTATAGTATTGTGATGTCCCAAAAAGTAATGCCCCTATAGAGCCAGCACAACTTTGTAGCTTCGTACCATAACGAGAACGAATGACAATAAAACAGCGTGTATAAAAAACCAAAAGGCTAATACAAAATGTAGCTGCACGTCCGATGCATCTAAATCAAGAATGGATCACGCCAGCGTTTCGTTGCTTTGTATTAATTTTGAAGTTATAACGTGCATGGAATTTTTTTAGAAATCCGTTAACATTTTGTACATACTAACAACGCGACCGAGGTATACCCGATTCCGGAACAGCTGTAGACATAAGTAGCAAGTAGCCAAAGACAGGTTGATCACAGATAACAGAAGGCACAAGCTCATCCTTACTTCGAAATCATTGTGTGCTGTCCTAAGCTCTGACCTGAGGCAAGTACGTACTGTAATATTTGACATGTGGGATATAGTACGTCCGCCGTAATTTGCAGCCTATATCGTCGGCGTCTTCTGGGAGCGGTTTATGAGGTCGGTAAATAACATCTGTTCCTCTCCTTGACATTTACAAACGGCCCTACGTGGGGCCAGTTATTGTGGCACTTTCGGTAATTATGTGCCAGATTTGATTAAGAAACCAGGTGCTGTGAGTTGTTTCCTTTGAATTTATGAACTTTCGGAAACTTTTAAGGTTAGAGCTTATTTTTGTACTAATTTTTAACTTATGTTGAAAATGTGTACAGATATATTATCAGTCAGTCAAAAAGTTTCTTCTTAAAAATTATTACGTCTATCGTTGATAAAATATAACCTTTAGCTTATTTTCGCTCTGTTTACTTAAATAAATAGAGTTCGTTTCCAATTTGAATGAGCAATAAATCATACATGACACGGCGCAAGTCGTACAACGCGATGATATTAAACCTCGCATTACGGTGTCGCTCAGAGGTCAAACACCCACCACCACTTACACACCAGACGTGTAATTCCCTACCGTCTACACTATTGTTAACGGTGACATTTGAATATCCGAGCAGTCGCCACCGGGGAACATTTTAACCATAAAAACAAACGTTCGCATGATCAATATCGCGAATAAAGTTTAAAGAGCCAATTCTTCCACTGGTCCCGAGCGGGTCACGTCCCGGATATCGCTAAAGGTCGCGTCACCACTGCCAATTCCCATTTTATGGGCGCGCCATAAAAAGTGTCCTCTATCGAGATTCGAGTCGGACGAACTGGTTAACTTTGCAACGAAACACTTTTTTGACCCGCGACACGGTCCGCGATAGATATGCGAGTTCAAAAGTTGTAAACGAAAGTGAACGCGCGGACCGCTCCGGGCGGCGATAACTTTAAAAGTCGCCCGCTAACTTTGCACAACTTACGGTCACATGGAGTAAACTATAAAACTCGGCGAAACGCACTGGGCCGGTGTTATGCATACGGATTCGGCGAGCCACGGGCATCGAACCGCGGAACGAGTTAAAAATACCACCTCGGCCGAGTGGACCGACATCTGCGGGTACACCGGTCGGACTACTCGGCGGGAGCACATGCGTTTGTTTACAATCGCCCTCGATCGCGCGGCGGGCCGGGGCCGACCAGGCCCGGGGCCGCGGGCTGTGGGGTCGCACTCATGGGGGGACTCGCGGAATATACTCGGGTGGAACTTACGACGTATGCCCCAATCCATGGCTGGCGCACGGTGCGGGCGGCGCGCGGCGCGGCGTCTGCGAGCCGACTGCCGCGTCCTGCCGCCCGCGCCCGCCGCCCATTGTGGGACCGAGCATTGTCCGTGCTAGGAGCTAGTCTACTGCTGTCTAACATCTGCCCGTACCTGCTAATTGAATTGCACCCGCATGTGCGACGTGCACGATGCACTTGCACTTGATACCCCACAAGTCACAACGCGGCTATGCAACGGCGCGAGCCGTCGAAGATTTATGTCTAAACAAACTTAAGTTAAACACTGTAACGGTATGCGGTCATAGTTTGTTGTATAACAGCAACTAAGAACGTACTTAAATGAATTTTAATTGAAGTGTCACAGAGGTTGTTTGATAACTTAATAGAACCATTACTAGTTCAAAGTTTAAACTAACTCGCTCGGTAAATGTCACGAGCCGAAGACCGCTTCGGTTCAGCTGGAGCGGTACGAAATACGGGATAGGGTTACTTTAATTAATAATTAAAACTGTTTATCGAACAGTCGATATAGCCATTTTCGTCTCAATTACGGTACTACTTTTGGTTCGATATGGTCCGATTGGGTCTAAAGGCTATTTTTGTATAGCTGTGAATCTGCTATAGACTCTATCTTTGGATACTTAAAAATCGCGTTTCCCTTGCTGGCAAACAAAAATAGATGTTCGTCACTTTTTAGGGTTCCGTAGCCTAAATGGCAAAAAAGGAGCCCTTATAGATTCGCCATGTCTGTCTATCTGTCTGTCTGTCTGTCTGTCCGTCCGTCCGTATATCACAGCCACTTTTCTCCGAAACTATTAGAGCTATATTATTGAAACTTGGTAAGTAGATGTAGTCTGTGAACCGCATTAAGATTTTGATGCAAAAATGGAAAAATTATTAAAAATTTTAGGGGTCCTCATAGGTACAACATGATAATTCTAAAAAAAATGGGGCATGATAATTCTAAAAAAATATATGATGTAGATTACTATAAAAACTACCAACGAAAATTGGTTTGAACGAGATCTAGCCAGAAGTATTTTTTATACGCCATAAATGGTAACCTTAATCTAAATTTCGTTAATTTCATAAAAATAAACCTTATTGCTGCTGCGGAACCCTTCATGGGCGAGTCCAACTCGCACTTGGCCGCTTCTTTGGTATTAGGGTGGACATTCAGGTAGTTTGTTATACCATAAAAAGAACAAAAAGTATATCTTTATCATAAACATAATATTCTGCTTGATATTTCGATCTTCGAAAACGATAGACTACTGTTGATAATAATCGGCTCACATGTACCTTTTTTTTTAACGCCAAGAAATGCATTGTACCTATATAACCTACATAGAGTAGTCTACCGGAAGTTTCCCGCGGGATTTATCGAGCACAAAGTCGCGGCTTCATCTCGTAAAATATAAACGGAAATCGGGATACGTTTCTTCGAACTTTCGCTCGTACATATAGGTATTCAGAGTGTAACAAAACAAAGTTATAAACTTATAATACTTTAGGATGCGTATATGTCTTGCTTGTATATCACTGTGAAAGTAGCAGCGCTGAAAGAGCAATTTTTTGTGACTTGTATGGGTAACTCAGTAAGAGCCTTAACGTCAAGAGTTTGCCCATACAAAAGTGAAAAAGTTACTCTTTCAGCGCTGCTACTTTCATAGTGAACTGTATAGGGGACTCATACACAACCTACTTTGTTTTCATAAACCCTGTAATCTGTATAGCCCATAGATTAACCCTCTTACTAATAAAAAGTTACACAGCGTGTATAGAGAGAGGGTGCATAAGATTTTTTCTACTAATAATCATTTTTTGACATAAGACCTGTATAACGATGCTGTCATTTCCATACAAATTTCTCTGTATAGACCATGTATAGACTCTGTGTAACGTGTGTATAACTTAAAAACTCCTGTATAACTTCACACGTTGAACGCATGTATAAGAAGTTTTTATTAGTAAGAGGGATTATGTAGAGCACAGCATAATGTAGTCTACAAATACTATATTTCATAGTACCGGGGTTGCTATTTAAACAACAGCGTACACAGCACACATTCATCATAGGGCTCAGCTGTTTGGACATAGAAATGGTAGATACTGAGATACTAGACATACCACAGAATACAATATACATATTAGTACAAGACTATGTGTAAAATTTTACATGAAATACGTTTCTCTTATATCTCAGTTCAATCATAGCATCCCTGCTGTTACCGTACCGTACTTGACCTGACATTTAACGATAAATTTCCAATCAGACAAGTCTTATTAGATATTGGGTTTCAAACAAAAACTTATCCATTACACCCCCGCTTGTCGCAGCCACAGACAGACAGACAATACACAAACAATAATATTTTGTAAAGGTTAAAGGCACCGAAGCTCCCAGCCATGAGCCAGCGCTAATGGAGTAACAGTGTCGTTTTTCTACGCCAGTAATTACAACACAAAGACTTTTATTGCCCTACATTGTTTCTACGGTTATCAATTATGTATTTCCCTCTTTAATGCCACTCGAGCGATCATAAAGAGTGCCCCTAAATTTGAAGAGTCATACGAATTTTTAACTTTTATTTTGCAACTTTTTATACAGTGTGTAACAAAAATAAGTGATAATACTTTAGGGTGTGTACGTGTTCCTTGTAGAGAGTTCACTGTGAAAGTAGCAGCGATGAAAGACCATTTTTTTTTCACTTTTGTATGGGCAAGGGCCCGAGCGTCACGAGTTTCCCTATACAAAAGTGAAAAAAAATTTGGTCTTTAAGAGCTGCTACTTTCATAGTGAACTCTCTACAAGGAACACGTACACACCCTTAAGTATTATTTAAGTATTATCACTTATTTTTGTTACACCCTGTATATTTTTGTTACACCCTGTATACTGCGTGACTGGTGAGACATGCTCAATACTTGAGGACGTGATATTTGGCTATTATATTAGTTGGAAAAAAATAATATAAAAAAATAATATCAATTGATCACTGAGTAAATGTAGCTTAAAGTTAAATAATTATTTACCCAACGCATGGACACCGCGAGCGGGAGGGGTAGTTGTGTGGTGTTTCTTTGGTAGCGCACGCCTCTGCACCGGCCGCATAGTATGCCTACTTGCCTAGCCGCGTAATTTACTTGGTATCCATGATTCATAAATTTTTGGGAAATTAAAAAAAAATTAAGAACCTAATTTTATTACATATTTATAATGAGAATCGAGTACTGAATACTCTCCTTAAATATCGGTATTGACTCACCAGTCATGCTGTATAACCACTTCTAGGGCAGAAACATACACTTGTCTTAAGTGAGTTTAGTTACTTTATTAACAAATAAACTTAACAGTAACAAAGTTATAACATGAACTTCAAAATCTAGAGGCATGCTCTAGATTTTCTATCTATCTTCTGTCTTTGATGTATGATTATTGATTAAAGATGCTGTTTATACCTCAACACCGTTCAAATAGTATTGTGAGCTTATTCAAAAATCATGCCATAAAATTGAATTCTATTTTACACCGTGTATGTCTAATGTCTATGCTCTGCAATTTCACAACGACGTACCAACTACATATAATTATCTTCATTTTTACAAGCCTATAGCCATGACTTCTAAGTTGCTCCCTTACCGGGAATATTCACGTGTAATGTAACATTATGGATTCGATTTTGAACATTACAATACAAAAATAGCTCCCTGACCAACGAGCTTTTTGTAATGTAACATTAAAGATTCGACTTTGAGCATTACAGCTCTCTGACTGACAAGCATTCGCGTGTAATGTAAAATACGACTTTGAGCATTCCATAGCTAGTTGATTCCATAATGTCAGATTGATGTTACAAGTTGTATCAAGCATAAAGTTAATATACATAGCGGAATAGAGAAACAAAGGCCTGAGCAAGAGAGATGTCACTATCAGTAACACTGCGTGCTAAAAAGAGACGTGATACATGACAGCAGAACTCTTTTTAGACGTCCAGTCGGCACGTATCGGCACGTTGACAATTTAATCTCATAGAATTCATGTTCAATCATGCTTGTGTAAGTGTATACGTTGTACGTAGGTACACATATTTTTACACACAGATGAAAACCAATTTCGGTTTCGTTTGACAGCTGGAGATTGTTATATTAACTTTATGGTATCAAGATATTACACGCTGTATCATTACAAGGTGCGCATTTTAATGTTCTGTTTTATATTATTGCACAAAGTGTGCTTTGTAATGCTCGGCTCTTATCCCTCACTGATGTAATGCTCAACTCTGTAACGTAACAACGTTACAAGCGAATGTTCCTGGTGAGGGAGCACCTTTATGTTCGAAGATTTTTAAAACACCAAGCTTAATATGTAAGCCTCGCTACAATATATCTCGCAGAGATATACTTACTGTTATAAATGAAATACATAATGGGCAGACCTTTTATTGTACAAAAGACATCGTTTATTCTTTATCGCGATCGTTGAAGGGCGATATTGTGAGACTCCTCCGGCTTATCAAGAGCTTCAATTTAATAAGCACTTTGTAAACCGTTAAAAGACACAAATAAACCGTACGATAAAGCAAGACAAATAAGAGTAAATTTTTAACGGGATGGGCCATATATTTTGATACTACATGAACAAGCGAGAAACACTGGATATATAGAATTTATGTACAAGTACATAATATAATATTATACTTCACGTGTCACGCGGCACTGCCCGCGTTAATTAATGAGTAATTTCGCAGTAACCGTAAATTTTCTTTCACTCTATGTACCTATATAAATTACATAAAAATTATTGAAATTAAAAAATATATTTGGTCAAACAAAAGAATACACTATTCATGTATATAACATAATTAGTATACTTAGATTGGTTTTGACAGTTAATAGCATCTGTACTATGATGAGGTTCTCTAAATCATCAGTTATTCAAGTTATTGTCCAGTAAAGCTGGATACAAAATAAGCTGTTAGCTGAAAACTAAATAAGCTAAAACAACGTTAGAGCCCATTAACCGAAAGCGTCATTATGACGTCCAACACGCCCGATTATAATTAACTTGAACGTTATAAAGTGGTTAACGAAGCCTCGCGGAGCCTTACATTTCCACTTCAGCTTCTGTAAATACAAAACAAAATGAAGCGCCAAGTAAACCGACAATTATTAATTGGATTTCATTACTGAAAGCTTGACGACACCTATTTCTTGTGGAGCACGCCGGGAAACGATCAGGCGGATCGCCTGATGGCAGTGATTACCTTTACCCGTGGACTTTAACTTTTATGAGGGAATAAACTTTAGTATGTAATGTAGGATGTAAGTCAGTCAAATATTTTATTTGACACATGGGCCCATTCTCATAAAACTCGATTATCGATCCTCACATGATTTGAACCTCCGTTTTCAGTCCGGTTTACTGGGGGGCCGTGCGTATTCAATCCACCGATCATAGCTCAAGGTATAAGTCATCTCGATAAAAGTATTTATTGTAAAGTAGAAGTTATCCATAAACGCAGAAAACGTACATTTTCCATGATAAAATCTATCCTATGGGCCATATTATCCCGAGACTTACACTTTACAATATCTCTACATTCAGTTAGTTCTGTCAGTTCTGTGGTTTCAACGAGAAGAGGTAAACAGACAGACACAATATTAGTATGGATTCTAACATTTTGCAGTGTATATTCTGTATTACCATTTATATGAGATATACGATATAATAAAGGTCTATCCGAATGTGATTTTGGAAGCGTCGCGCTAACGACCAGCTGGGAATTTGTTTGCATAATATTCAAAGTACGGTACCAAACTTAATTTGACTGAAAGAGAAATTTTGACGAAGCACGTAATCTTTACAGCGGCAGCGTTGGGGTGAAATTTTTGAGCCTGCAGGATGCTTAGTCAAATAACATTTGTGTATGGCGACAGCGAAGTTAGATTAAAAAATATAAAAAAAGTTAGATAAAAAATATAGAAACTTAACCAAGAGAGTGTCAGGGATAAGGGACCGAGTTATGAGCGGGTTCCATTCGTGTGAAATTAAATAATCCCTAAAAATGGGTCTGGGATTTGACTTAAGGTATCGCAAGCGCCATGTGACATCATGTCTCTCTGAAACCCCCAAATCCTATACATATTTTATCAATAATACTGCGATGTTAAATCTATCAAATGCAATTTGACTGAGTACCCAGGATCTTGCGCGGTATCGTAAATATAATATTACAAAATAATGGGGTCATCGAAAGATTTATTCAAAACACAATGGATGGTTCGCGGATGATTCTCTAAGCCCTAGCCCTAGGTTAATGGGTCATTTAAATATCACTTTTTCTTGTGTCGCTCTGTGCCCGCGTTAAATACTCTAGTTCAGGGATGGCCAACCGGTCGATGCTGTTGTTGTTGTGTGTTGATGCTGTTTCATTTAAGATTTCAATAAGTATGTCATTAGGGTACTTGGTAGATCGCACAGGGTTTTGTTAGTAAACAGTAGATCTTAGGTCCAGTCAAGTTGGCCCCTGCTCTAGATAATATTATCTTACATAGTAATAGTTAATTATTATTATTAACGCTAATTAATAATATGAAGTAAGTCCACTAAAGGAATTTTATACACTAGATGTTGAGTTGAAAGAAGACAAATATATCCCACAAAAAACATTTTCATGTAAAAATGTTGCCAAGATGAGAACATAATATTATTATAGTTCGTGGTGTCAAAAAGTAGTGAAATCTCATGTAGAGCCAAGTTTCTAACCTTACATACTTAGCCCTAAATCTAGAAACCTTAATTTTACACCAAAGCGCGGCAAAATATTTGATAATAATATAATGTGTCAGCCGAACGAGAAGAATCTAAAAACTCTACACATTAGTCAAAATCGATAGCCTGGCCATTTTTCTTTAGTTAGGGTATATTAAGTTCAAAGCCCTGCCGAATAACAAAATCCCAATAGGCCCAATCCCCTATCCTTTTCCCTTCCCTACCCTCCCTTATTTATTTCCCTACCCTCCCCTATACCCTTCCTTACCCTCCCTTACCCTATTACCTCGTAAAAGGCCGGCAACGCACCTGTAGCTCTTCTGATGCTGCGAGTGTCCATGGGCGACGGAAGTTGCTTTCCATCAGGTGACCCGTTTGCTCATTTGCCCCATTTTTTCATAAAAAAAACCCAGGGCGCCGCGGCGCACACTTTGGGAACCCCTGGCTTATACTATTAAAAAGCGGCCAAGTGCGAGTTGGACTCGCCCATGGAGGGTTCCGCAGCAGCAATAAGGTTAATTTTTATGAAATTATATTATTTTTGATTTATTTTTATATTTCAGTCGATTTAATGAAATTTAGATTAAGGTTTACTATTTATGACGTATAAAAAAAACTACTGGCTAGATCTCGTTCAAACCAATTTTCGTTGGTAGTTTTTATAGTAATATACATCATATATTTTTTTTAGAATTATCATGCCTCTACTTTAGAAATTAGAGGGGGGGGGACACACATTTTTCCACTTTGGAAGAGTCTCTCTCGCAAACTATTCAGCTTAGAAAAAAATTATATGAGAAACCTCAATATGATTTTTGGAGACCTATCCATAGATACCACACACGCATAGGTTAGATGAAAAAAATTTTTTTTTTGTTTCATTAAGTTTTACTATTTATGACGTATAAAAAAAAACTACTGGCTAGATCTCGTTCAAACTAATTTTCGTTGGTAGTTTTTATAGTAATATACATCATATATTTTTTTTAGAATTATCATGCCTCTACTTTAGAAATTAGAGGGGGGGGGACACACATTTTTCCACTTTGGAAGAGTCTCTCTCGCAAACTATTCAGGTTAGAAAAAAATGATATGAGAAACCTCAATATGATTTTTAGAGACCTATCCATAGATACCACACACGCATAGGTTAGATGAAAAAAAATTTTTTTTGTTTCAGTTGTACCTATGGGGACCCCTAAAATTTTTAATACTTTTTCCATTTTTGCATCAAAATCTTAATGCGGTTCACAGACTACATCTACTTACCAAGTTTCAATAGTATAGCTCTAATAGTTTCGGAGAAAAGTGGCTGTGACATACGGACGGACAGACAGACAGACAGACAGACAGACAGACAGACAGACAGACAGACAGACAGACATGACGAATCTATAAGGGTTCCTTTTTTGCCATTTTGGCTACGGAACCCTAAAAATGTGCAAGTATGTGACTTAACCACAAACCATAAAAGCGAGAAAAAGCTTTTTCTCGCTTTTAAAAGCATTTCATGCAACAACCATATCAGGTTACCACAAATTGCTAACACCGGATCCGGTCACCGGATCCGGTACCCGTAAAATGATGCCGGATCCGACCGGATTACCGGACCCGGTTTTCCGGATTGCAATCCCTAATTTCAACACAATACTACTAAATGTGTCTCTTTAGTCTGTGCTCTATGGTCTTAGGCTAAGACCATAGAGCATAGACTAGATTTTTGCGATTCACCTCGTGGCTTTAACTCTAAGCCACGAGGTGAATCGCAAAATTTCAAAACACGCAAAGTTTCACAATAATTAAATCATATCTTCATAAATTGAATTTTAGAATCTTAGGAAATATGAGCTAGACTGGCCTACGGTTGCATATGATCGAGAGGAAGACTTTGGGGCAGGCCTCTGCCCCGCTGTGGGACAGCATAGATCCTTAAAAAAGATGTTAAAGTTTCAGACGAAATGTAAATTGAAATTTGAAATTGACTAAAATTCAAATAATTTTTTGTAACTACCTTTGTGGTTTCGATACTAATTCTTTTACGATAGTAGCCACTAAGGAATTTTATATCAAATAGAATTAGGCACATAACAAGAATGAAGACATCCATAATATTCAAGATAAAAGTTGAAAGTTAGACAGCCGAGAATTGATAGTTGTTTAACTTCTCTATCTCAACTTCTCACATAAATTTGCCTGAAACTGAATAGTACGGGTGCCCTAGAACAATTTTTTTTTTGTGATTACTAACAAGCTAATTTTTTGCGAGTAGCTACATTTTGATAAGACGAACAACATTTTTATTTTCGAAAAATCTTGAAAGTGGTAGCTAACAGAGATAGAAAGGATTTCATACTTTGACTTGATGGTCCTAAAATATGGAATATTTTATTTGTCGGACAAGGTTACTCTTAAATTAAATAACTATTAACCTACCAATATACAATAAATCAGCTGGTTAGGGTTCCGTTTTAGGGTACAGTAGTCAACCAAGTTTTGTTGATTACAGAACTCTAATTCGGAACCCTAACCACCTGATTTTATGTATATTGGTAGGTTAATAGTTATTTAATAAGTAATCTTGTCCGACAAATAAAACAATCCATATTTTAGGACCATCAAGTCAAAGTATGAAATCCTTTCTATCTCTGTTAGCTACCACTTTCAAGATTTTTCGAAAATAAAAATGTTGTTTGTCTTATCAAAATGTAGCTACTCGCAAAAAATTTGCTTGTTAGTAATCACAAAAAAATTTGTTCTAGGGCAGCGTTTCCCAACCTGTGGTCCGCGGACCCCTGGGGGTCCGCGAGCATATGTATGGGGGTCCGCGGTGTCATCTCTGGACCATACATAATCGGAATTTTTAGGTGTTTGTTTTATAAAAGGGGGTCCGTGAAAACTGTGCCTGATTTCCAAGGGGTCCGTGGCGAAAAAAGGTTGAGAAACACTGTTCTAGGGCACCCGTACCAGAATACTTCATTGAAGCTTTTTACTTTGAGTCGATATAATATTTAATGATACTAATATATTTTACATTACTAAGATCTACATCTACATTGTGAAATACAGACATAATATTATTTTAGAATAATATTTTGTTCTTGTCTGCTACGCTATTTTACTCAATAGTTCTTAATGCGACGACTAGTTTTGCTAACCATTACATGATTAATCTGATTCTTCTTGTGTTAGAATAAGGACACAAGCGATTTAATAAAAATGCAAATACATTCTTGTATTGTAACACCTGTAACATTTGCCCTATTCCAATATAACGTATTACATACATGAACTTCGAAGGAACTTTATTGCTTTTGCGAACATTCGAATTTCATATTTGCATACTTTGAATTCCGGAAAGAACTTTTGCCGTAACTTTGTTTACGAACTTTAGCGCTTGCTGCTAACTTCGGTGCATGAGTTTTGTTCGGGAAATCTCATAATGTTGTTTGATATTTACTAAACTGCTGATAGAACACAAGTCACAACAATATATAGGTAGTACAAATAGTATTAAAACATATTTATAATATTATGTTGTGTCATTAAGAGGATACACAAAGGGCGATAGAAATTGAAAAAAGGTATTTGAAAATGTATTGCTGTCTCACCAATCTCAAGTCTTCCACCGCAGAGCGCGATAGAGACAAACACGACAAAAGTTCTAATAAAAGAACAGAAAATCATCAATTCGTTGTCCTCTGATTCCTTCTCCAAAACTTAACCGATTTAAGTACTTTTTTCGATCTGTGTTCCTATGTTTTTTTTTTTTTTTTGTATAATCTAGCCAAATCTGTTTTCTGGATGTTTGAACACAGCGGAAAATCTGGCCATTTTTTTGGGGTTTTCAACGTTCATATCTTTTTTAATAACTAAATTATGAAAAAAGAAAACATAGGGACATTGTACTAGTGGCCATAGATATTCAGGAAAAAATTAGAACTCTACCGGCATTATCCAGGGAGGAAACAGGGGAGAACGTTTGTATGGAAAAACGGCGGTGTGGACTCCTCTTAACTCATTCAAATATCCAAGGAAAATTGAAAATGTTTCTCTAATCTAAAAATAATGTTTCAGGAAAAAATCTGCTTGTCTTGTCTTGCAAGTTGCACTAAATGGATCGTGAAATGCAAAGCAGGGAAGAAACTGAATAATGAGTAGGGTACATGGATCCTATGAAATATTAGAAGCTCGTACCTACACCTACCTCACGTTATTTACGCATACGCATTACAAAGAAAACACTTATCGCGACTCTTTTTAATCTTGGAAAAATAATAGGTCCATAAAAACGCAATTTTAAACTCGCTTGCTGAAAAGTAGGATAAATTAAAAGTTTGCATAAGTTCATCTTAATTGTGATACATAATATTTCGATTACGTGTATTTGACGATACGCGTATTTAACGGCCCCAAATGCTACAACCCACACGTATGATAGAAATAGAAACATACAAGCGTCTTCGTGTAAAAGAGACATCAAATATGTTGTAAGTGTGGCGGTACCCACAATTTAGCCTCACAATCCTGTATCGCGCTATCGAAGTTTCAGAGAACGACGAGATGTATAATACATCTCGTCCTCTGAAACGTACTGTATTATTATACAACGTCTGAAATGACGTCAGTGGGCTTCGGCCTGAGTATGCTCGGTCGGAAGATCTTCCTTTTCAGACACCAATTACATCGCCACTTACTTATAATAATTAATAAGTATAAAATATAACACATTACTCACTGCGGTGGGGATGTGTCATGACGATGGCGAGCGGACACTCGTCGTCCTCCAGAATGTACTCCGAGTTGTCTGCCGCGTCCACCTGGGAATAGGGCATAATTTTTGAGTCCAGTTTATATTTCAGTGCATCATGCTAAAGATCATACTTGAGGGCCCTGGATTGTATTGTATTGCGCCCCGACGCTTCACGCAAAGCAAAATTATAATACAACAAACCTTTTTTATGTCCACTAAGAAATACGTGTACTGTGTAGTACGGCTAGAGTAGCCCTATGACCGTTAAATTTTGTTTGATTCATTTCTTGAATCGATATTTTATTAATTATATTGCGTATGGTTCCGAGCAGTTGCCCACTGACAGCAGCAGCATCTTAAGGGCCCGGGTTACCCTCGAAATTTTCATACATTCTTAATACCAAAATCATTTTCTCGTGCGAAAATATTTAACATGTTTGAGTTATTTTTCAGCTTAAGATAGTAATTACCTAGGGTCCTGAACAAATTTTTTTTACAAAATATTTAAATACTAAAAAAAAAAAAAATTTGTGAAAAACTAAAAAACATTTTTTATTATTTAAATATTTTGTAGTAAATTTACTATTTATTTATATATTTTTTTGTGTTTTTGTCTATTTTTTGGTGTTTAAATATTTAGTAGTAAATTTACTAAAAAATATTTAAACACAAATTTTTTTTTTTAGTATTTAAATATTTTGTAAAAAAAATTTGTTCAGGACCCTAGGTAATTACTATCTTAAGCTGAAAAATAACTCAAACATGTTAAATATTTTCGTATGAGAAAATGATTTTGGTATTAAGAATGTATGAAAATTTCGAGGGTAACCCGGGCCCTTAAGCATGCGCGGTCCCAGGAGGGGTAAAACTCACTGGGGCATAACCCAGGTACGAAGTATCAACACAATCTAGGTAACTATATACTATGCAATTCTTTTATTGCGCCTTGTGTAGGTATTGTGCATGTTACAAGTAGTAACAAGCATATAATATGTCATGTACGACACGTCCGCGCTACAGTAGTGATGTACCTGCACGATGCAGTACTGCGCGGGGTCGTGGCGGCTCAGGCCGTACTTGTCGAGCATCTCGCGCAGCACGCCCGCCGCGCAGTCGCCCACCGACAGCAGCAGCGTCTTGTACGGCACGTCAGGACACAGGGACGACCCGTATATTTTTAACGTTCCACCTGCGTACAAAAAATACAATTTATTTTAATCATCTTTTTTTTATTTAAAATGAGGCAATTATAGAGGACTTGCACATAAATCTCTTTTAATAAACAGTGTAGTAAAATATGTTCTAAACAGCACAGACATGATTGATTCTACGACGAATCCGTAAATTAAGGTTCATAATTTCATATCAATCCGCAAAGATACCAATCAGAGAACCCAAGCATGGGCACAGCCTGCTATGGAATTAACTAAGGTAAACTAGGCAGGCTGTTTCGACATCCCCCCGATGGTTGCTCGCCTTGTCGTGGCGGTGGGGCTCTAGTAACCGCGGCTTGGACAACCGCGGTGAAGCGAAGAGGCAACCAGGGCCGGCCGGTGTCGCCGCCTGGCCCGAGGAGGGCGCTCCCAGCGGACTGGAGGAGTCCGCTGCGGATGCGCACCGAGGTGGGGCCGCAGAGGAAGAGGCAAGTAGGTATTGCGGTGCGCCGCTTGCCCTATCCTCTGCGGCCGAGGTGTGGTCGGTGGCAGAGCCACAGACTGATCTGCCACATGGCCTCCAAGTAGCAGACTCGGGGGGCGTCTGCTACAGCCCTGGTGGGGGCCAAGGAGGAGGGCGCACGTGTTGTGCGCACATCGTGGAGTCTTCGGACCGCTGGCGGGGTCGCGGATGTGTGTATCGTTCCCGTGGCCCCGTCAAAAGGCGGCGTGGCGGAAGATGGGGGGGGTTTTAGTGGGTATACCGTGGTCTCATTAGCTACGGGAGTCCCACATCACCGCTCGGGTCGCCCCCTGCGCCTGGGTGGTATGCGTAATGCATTTCCCCCTCCGGAAAAAAAAAAAAAAAAAAAAAAAAAAAAAGGCTGTTTCGACATCAGTAATTTTTCACTAATTATTTTAACTGCATATTATGCTGCAGAACAAATCCTATTCACCAGATTTGCAATATGCGGCCACCATTGTCATTTACTGTCTAATGTTATACCTAGGAATACAGTGGTGTCCATTATATTCATTTTCTCGTCATTTTATAGTACATTGGTTTGTACTTGCCGGCCTAATGAAGTTTAAACATTTCTTTTTGCTAGAAATTAATAGTTAATTATTAAGATTGAACCGTTGTATGTAATATTTTAGATAGAGCACTATTTACCTCGTCGTAATTAAATTGTCGTCGCTTCACATTTAAAATTAGTGAAGTATTAACAGCAAAAAGTACTATCTCATGCTTAACATTAAATAGATTACATCATATTAAAGTAGGTCATTTATGACGATGAGAAAAAGAAAGGGACCTAAAATAGATCCCTGTGGTACACGTAGCTTTATTTTACTTTGACCTTTTAGAATTTAGTTCTACTCTTTGCATTCTATTTGCAAGGTAAGAACCTAACACTTTTAAGGCCGTGCCCCTTAATTGTACAATTTTCTGACTAATATAGTATGTTCGACACAGTCAGATGCTTTGGATAGATCCCAGAAGATGCCAAGTGTATCCTGCAACCCCTCCCAGGCTTCAAATATACTACATAAAAGACTGATGCCTACATCTGTTGTGGACCGACCTTTAGTAAAGCCAAATTGATTGCTGTCATGACTCATGAGACAAGACGTATGAGTTCTGTGTTCAAAAGTATGAACTTTAGAACAGGGAAGTCACTTGACAGACGAGGACACCAACCAACACACAAACCGTAACAACAACCAATTTTGAGTATGAGATTTATTATTTTTGTAACTGGGTTAGATTACAGACGTATAATAATTAATAAATAAAGGGAAAATTGCATTCACCGGTATCTGGTCCGCCATCTTTGGAGCGGAACTGCTGCAGTTTCCGCTCGAGCTTCTGCTGGCGGCGCCGGCGCATCACCGCCTCCGGGTTGCTGATACTTCGCGTGAACGAAGTTTCCGGAAGCTCTGTGTATAATAAAAATTACATAATATAATACCATCGAAGAAATTGATTCATAGCAGTTGACGTATCTTCATCATTTGGTCGGTTTATGATTTATGTCCATTCAATTTTAGGTGTGATTGGTCAGATGGGTTTGGTGTAACGCGACCAAATTACTTAGGTCCGCCATCTGCCTAGGAATCAACTTTTCTAATAGTATACATTGCAATTAGATTTGCGTATAACTTGCGGCATATTAAACTATTTACTATCATATTATTGATATAGAGATGCGGTCTTGCTAATAGCTACAAAAAACCTAACCTATTCTAATCTACATGTTTCATTACAATATATTAGTTTACACTTTAAAATAACGTTTTTATTAAGCCCTAACAAGTCTGCAGATTAAAAACTTCAGGAAGATATTACCTAAAAGTGTACAAAGCAAGTTTTGAAAAAACTCATTCAATACTCCATGTTATTTATATCATTGCGCAAAAGATTAGCACATCAGCAACAAAAATCAATGTAAACAAACGATTAGCACCATTCAACGAGTGTAAAATGTAAATAAAATATGCGGTGCAATCTGCGTTGCGTCACAACTGTTCACTGAAAATTCGATACGCTTTTACTCCCATCACGGCGAATTACAGTAACATGTTTTATGATTTTTCAATAGCTATTGTTTTAGTGCTTACAACTTTAGTTTACAATTTTTTGCTTGTTGGCATTTTGATAGATCTTGAGTTGGATGCAAAAAAAGATTAACTATTTTAACTTAATTACACTTTCCCGAAAAGAAAGTGGTTGAGCCTTTTCTCTCCCACTTTATTTACACACACTGTTTTTATATCGTCAATTACAATGAAGATGTTTATAAAAATAAATAGACAAAGTTAATTAATTTTAGTAGGTAATTACTAATTATAATTACCTGTGTACAATTTTTCTGCCACGGGTCGATTTTCGTTGTTAGAATCCGATTTCAACCTCGAAAGTTTTTCTTTTTTCTTCAGTTCCTTCTTTTCTCTCTTAGATAATTTTCGTTTAAAGTTTTGGTCCGACTTTTCGTTAATTGTAGAAACAGGCACCTGAAAAATAATAATATCATTTATCTTATTGACCTTTTGAATATTAATCGGTAGACAGCTGGTCTATTTACGTATACGGTTACATACAGTATCGTCGTTATTGACTCAAGGTCGCATCTAAAAATACCGCTCCTAGCATAATATTAGAAGTATGCAATTTTTGTTTTGCCATATTTTAAAATTTACTCTTTTCGCGTTAGGAATAGTCAGTCTCCAATACCAAAATACACGTCTTGTCTCATTAAAGAGACCCAAAAGTCCTTGCGCCTTTCTCAGTCCTCTCCCATGTTTGCTGTACAATCTCCATACTTCCTCCTCATTATTCTTTCTGCTGTGCAGACTGCAGACACTAAAACGCAGACATTTTGTCGGTACCACAACGCAACTACAAAAAGCTACAGCGACACCATTCTCACGTAACCACTGCTCGACGACATTTTGTAGTTGCGACGTGGTGTGGTTGTGGTACGGTACGTGTGGGTTGGCCCTTGTGTCTACACGGCAGCTTTACTCACTTGGGTATCAGGCAGGCACTTGAGCAGGAACCGTCCCTCGCGGTCGTCGGCGTGCCAGTTGAGCTGCACGAGGAGCGGCTTCTCGTGCGGCTCGAGGCGGCGCTCGTCCGACGGCCCGTGCGTCTCCCACAGCGAGTACGACCCGAGGGACAGCATGCGCATGTCTGGACGGAACTTCTCGATCAACGTTTCTGGAATAAAATGTGAACAACATTAGTTTGTTTAACTATTATAGTGCATGTGCATATAACAATTTGTGACAAGAGAGTAGAGTTATCTTAGGCGGAATACGCAAGCGATTGCGGTCAATAAGTATAAACATCCAATAGACAATATTGAAGTTGAAAATGATAATGGCGTTTATAATATAGCGTGTTGAAGCTGTAAATAATAAAGATTTCAAAAGAAGTATTTTAGCCATTTTCTCGCTGATGAACGGCAGTTTTAGAATGTCTTTTATTCTCGTCATTGTGAATTGTGATCCTTTGATAATAAAACGGCTTTTACATTAATCAAGGAAGATTTGAAAGATTTATTAAACTATTGTTTAACTGTGTTCCTACGATTAATCTGACGAAACCATAGCATACGTCTTTGTGCGCATTAAAAATTATTCAGTCATTTGTTCACAGGCCAATCCGAGATGAGAATAAAGTAATAATTAATAAATAATAATAATAATTAAGCCAAAAGGATTTAAAAATGGAGCAGTTAGCAGGATCAACTGACAACCCGGCAGCGAAAGCGATTTAATTACTATCGCTTCTCACGACAGGTCAGTGCATTCCAATGTTTTTCTTTGCTATAATTTGTATTGGATATACAAATTATGTATATACAGGCTGCACCTAGGCTGCACAGAAGAACGTAATTTCGCAATTACCTAGATGAAGTATCTTTGCTATTTATGACTTCACCATTACGAATCTTTTGTATTTATGTTATGTGGTAAAAGATTGCATATTATCATATTATGTAATTACGAACTTGCTACAGTAAAAAAAAATTTTTTTACTAATTTGCAAATTGCACATGATACCAGTTCGCAGCACGATCAAATATCAAATAGTGAACATAATACACTCATATTTAGTAGAATAATAATCTCGTTTCTCACCTATAACATCGCTGACGGTGGCGTCGGACGCGACGCGGATGCACTTGGTCGCGATCTTCTGACCCGAATCTTGGAAGTAGAAACGCATCACGCCATGGAACTCCAAGTTCTGGAACACGAGACACACAATTGAGCAAATCGCACGGGCACCGTTACATATTGTCAGAGGCGGCGTAAGGCGTGGGCGATATGGGCGACCACGGCTTCGCGCCTCGATGGCCCGTACACGGAAAAATTATATTGATATACAAATAGGATTAAAAAAAGGCAAAAGAATTGTAGAAAATTAAAGTTAGGTATAGTTTCTCTAGCATCATAAATCAAGGGGCCTCGCAAAATATATCTTGCCCACATCAAAAGGTCTTGCCCCGCCACTGCATATTGTGCGCCGTAAGCGGGATGACGGGGACAAGCGACACGCTACGCCTATCATCTAGTGTCGCCACTCGCCGATATGCGCTGCATTGTTCCTTTGTTTTACGTGTTTGTGAATTACATAGGTATTATATTTTGTCTGCAAATTAATACTTTTTAAGATACATCTGAATTAGGTTATGTGGTGCAATCATTTAAAAACTGTAGCAGGTCGACGTTTATCCAAAAGCTCTTTAAATCTTGGTGGTAAGATGATTGAAACTACTAAAGGACTACGAGTTGAAGGACATCACACGGATCTCATTGATGGAAATTCTTGTAAATATAAGAAAAGATATTCCATTATATTTAATTTAATGTATGCAGCGAAATCGTTGCAGCATGACTAATGTACCGGTTGCGATTCAAATATTTTATGCATACCTAACTTACGATTGCTTGAAAAAATCTTCTAATCCAGCATGCTTTGTACTTATTAATTATTTTGTAAGAAGCGGAAAGGATTTTAACATATTGTTATCTGATTCCATTCTAGGTAAGATAAGCTCTTATCTTTATTGTTTGAACAATTACATGACTCACTAAAGGTAAATATAACGCAACCAAAAAAATAAAGAATACAGATACAGAAACTTTTTAGAAAACCATTTAGCAAAAGCAAGAGCATAATATGATCCACATTTATACAGTACATTATAAAAAAGAAAAAATACATAATACAGGGATAAAATTAAATTAAGAAATTTAAAAAAACCCCCGCCAAAAAACTTTAAAAAGTAATGAAATAACATTTCCTGACTTTAAGTTTAAATCATTCCTAAGAGTGAAGTAATATTTTAGTCCATAATTGTTGTCAAGGTGTGTCGGGGGACCGCTAAGTAAACTACCACAACAGCGACTTTTGCATTTTGTATCGCCATAATAGTCGCTGATTCTCACGATTCGGGTCGCTGTGAACAGACCCTTAATTTATATTATTATCTGAAATCAAACATCTACATTAGCGGTCCCCCGACACACCTTGACAACAATTATGGACTAAAATATTACTTTACTCTTAGGAATGATTTAAACTTAAAGTCAGGAAATGTTATTTCATTACTTTTTAAAGTTTTTTGGCGGGGGTTTTTTTAAATTTCTTAATTTAATTTTATTTTATGCTTTTTAAACTTGTGCAGAATAATTCCTATCAACTGGATCATATCCCAATGAATACCATCTATAAAATATGTCCTCTTGGATGAGGCCGTCATTAAGAGCCCAAACATGAAACCTCCACTTAAGGTTCATACGGAGCTTGGCTCCTATAGAATCCAGGTGATGCTGCAGCAGCAGCATGCAAATATTTACTGTTTATCTACGTCTTACTGGTTGTCGCAATTAAAATGAGCCCAAACACGAAACCTCTGCTCTAAGTTGGTGAGGAGTTGGGTGTCCTATTGATTACCAGGTGATGCTGCACCACCAGGTCAACTTTCCAATACCTAATGTGTATATATTCATAAGTGTCACGAACCAGGATGCAAAATATAAAACCCATCAAACGACTGCAAGTTGCTAATCGTCCTATCACGAACCAGATATACCGTGATATTTCAGCAACGAGCAGGCTGATGATGATGAACTATAGCTAAGAACACTCTCCGTCATGTCAGCTTTCAAACAAAAAAAACTAGATCAAAATCGGTCCACCCGTTTGGATGCTACGATGCCACAGACAGACAGACAGACAGACAGACAGACACGTTAAACTTATAACACCCCTCTTTTTGGTCGGGGGTTAAAAAGAGCTCATTCTGACTTTATTCAGGGCTGATTTAGCCCAGTTAAAGGAAAAGTTTATGAAATTACAACCAATTCAAAATGTATGTATTAGGTTTTTATTATCGTTTGAGAAAGTTTATCGATTGCAATTTTTATTGTTGCAAAGAAAGGTGGAAACAGTAATAAAGAACCTATTAAATATAATAATCTAATAACGTTTTATAACAATTATGGAATATAATAATAATTATTGTTCATTTTAAGGAAACACTAAATTAATAGTTTGTAATTACTAATTATAATTAATGCGTGTGTAATTATCTAGACACTAGTGCATAGTCAGCCAGCTCAAATCCACAAAATGTGAGTGTAATAAACCATAATTACCATAAACGAGATAAAAGGTGTGTTTTACAACGGAAGGAAACGGATAAGAAAATTATTGGGTATCTAAATTAACATGTCAACGTAGATAAAGCCTTTCAGATTATTGAACTTAGAGCTTGCCTAATATCTAGTCAGAGTTTTGACGGGATATTAAAGTAGTTATTCCATTACACTAAATTTAGAAGTTCTAAATAGGATAGGAAAAAGAAGACAAATTAGAAGCTACTTATTCCACTTGTCCTAATTTAGTAACTAAATCAGTTGCACAGATTAAAAATCAGTTGTGACGACGCGGCGATTTTGGCCAGACGTCTTCATAATGGCTCCAGTTCTGTCAAACCAACAAAAAATTGGTCTTCTCATAGGCTTAGCTGTTGGCTCAATGAAAATCAAAATAAATAAAAGGCGAAAAAGATGGTTGAAAGAAATTTTGCTCCACGAAAAATTATGAATCATGAACTTTCTGAACTACTCGTACTTGGAACCAGCAGACTTTAGAAATTAATAATTATGAATGGATTCCAGACCGTATTTTAACATAGAATATATTGACTTTAATACAATAAAAGGTTGAAACCATCTGGCAACACTGATTAATGCCCAGTTTCTGAGGTTTTTTGACCGGAGTTTATCTTTTCACTATCGCTTTTGATTGGCTGGCGTCAAAAAATTAACCAATCAACAACGCTAGTGAAAGGATAAACTCCAGTCAAAAAACCTCAGAAACCGGGCATTAGTCAGTTTGAAGCCACATTTTTGCCGATTTAGTACACTAATTAGGATCCTAGCTTTCTAAATGTTATTCCACTTCACTAAATTTAGTGACTAAATCATTTAGATTTCTAAATTTAGTGTAATGGAATAACTACTTAAGCAATCCTAAATATTGCATCAATTAAGAAATTGTAAGTGAGCCTAGACACTTTTACAGAAATTCTTCAAAGTTTCCTCAGAAAGTCATTCCATCGTCAATACTCAGGCAAATGCAGAATTGGTTTACTTGACAGTCTTTAGTGAACAGTGTAGTTGAACATCGGTCAGCGCCGATTCTTCGTGTTATCTACGGTTGGCTGAAGGCATCAAGCAGGTAAATCCAATTAAAGTAATCGCCGTTAAAATCCAATAAATGAAAATATTTTCGTACAAATTAAGGAACTAGGAAAACTTTAAACATCTCAAAGCTTACTAGAAGTAACTTAATTAGAACTTCTAAAGTGGTGCAGTGAGAACTCTTTTCCGTGCATTTAGTTCCATTAGAGCGAAAGTTTAGGACAATTAGTGTATTAATAATGGTTCCGTTGCGGGTAATGGTAAGAGTTATAATGAGCACTTTCGGCACTAATGACTTATGACTTGTTCTTGGTCGATTGACGGGTCCGATAACAGATAACTCTTTAAGTTACTCTCGTAGGTCATGCATAAAATAACTCATGGGATTTTAAGGACTTACTAGACCTCAAAATTACGGGCTTACCAAAGGAACAGCGAGAATGATACTATTTACAATAATTTACACTATATTAAAATGTCAACACCATGGGTTGTAAGGTCAATGTGTGTATGCACCTGGCTATAGAGTACCTCTATAATTGGTATCACCTTCACTCATTACCACGAAACATCCACTGCATCATGCAGCGTTTCAATTGAACATCATTTACTCTCATTTTACTGAGCATCAATCATCATGCAGTGGCACCACCAAACTCCGACGAAAATATATTACTTCATCAGTTCATCACACGTCCAAATTGGTAACTACATCAGCTTGCTGAAGATTTATCAATTCTGAACCAATATGTAGAGATCACCTTTGTCAAAAAACTATGAAATCAGATGCCAAATTATTTTTCTGTATGTTGAATGTACTTTAAGTAAAATATGTGATACTAGAATATGACGCCCGCAACTCCTTTGCGCCAAAATTAATATCTCGCGTGGGAGCCGTACGTTTTTCCGGGATAAAAAGTATCCTATGTCCTTTCCCGAGACTTAAAGTATCTCCATACCAAATTTAAGCAATATCAGTGGTTTGGGCGTAAAGAGGTGACAGGCAGACAGACACACTGAATGTGTGCATTTATGGACATGGAAGTATGAATAGTAAGGGTGAAGCCAAACGAGCGTAATTTGTGAGTTGTGAGTCGCAGAGTTTCTGCTGCGTAAATATCTTTTCATACAAATCATGATTCATAAATTACGCTCGTGTGAATCAAACAGGACTTTTGTATGAAACCGAGTGCAGCAGAATTCTGCCGAACCGAAATTCTGCGACTTACAACTTACAAATTACGCTCGTTTGGCTTCGCCCTAAGGGTACTTAACGGCATAATAATATATTCCTCAAAGTTAAACTGCGGTTAAGCAAAACAGTACAGACATTAGACTGTTATGAAAATGGATGATCATACCTCGTTGGGCTCGCTCAGTTCGAACAGGTCGAGGCGGTTGGCGTTCCACTGCTGGATCATGTTGCGCAGCGCCTCGCGATCCAACATCCGCTTGTCGGCCGCGTCCATCTTGTCGTCGCATCAAATTCCCGCCCTGGAAACAATAGCAGATGGAAATATAACACGCGCTACGCGAGCTGGGGTCGTTGTTCTGATCGTTTCAGTGTAATGTATTATCCATTAGCCTAATTACGTACATGAGCCAGAGATTCATGTTGATAATTCGATATGATCTGGCTTTTCAGCCTTTGTGTCTCTTATTCTAAGGGCCTACAGAGAATCAAGTGTAGGTCTTAAAACATTTTCAAGAAAACAGTTCTAAATTTTTAGAACAGCTTAGTCATATCGGTCATATTTGCAGCCATACATATCAAAATATAGTCTCATTTATGTAAGGTAGGTAGATATTCGAGAATAAAACTTTAATTACATCATCCACCCAAAACCGTCATTGTTCCAAACGCAGCGGATTACATTCGGCGCGTCCGCAGCGGGAACGGGCAAGGTCGGCGTCCATGCGTGAACTTCCGACGTATTGACAACTGACAGTTGGAATTACAACGTACTACAATATTGACATACCAATGTGCATACCAATATATATAGAGCAAAGTCCTACCAAAATCACTCTGACATTGGCAACTCACTGAGGCCGCCATAATAAAAAGAAGAAGAAGAAGAATGTGCATACAAAATTGATAATGATATGAGATTGAGGGCAAAATAACTGCATTATGAAGCTTTAGTCTCTATCCACGATAAAAATGATGGCCACCATGATTGAGAATTTCTCTAAGATGAATCAAAACTTCTAGGCCGCGGGAGCGGCAAAGTAATTCAAGTATGGTTTGGCTACCTCGCTCGTCTTGTACTTGTCGAATTATTGTGCTAAGTTTAGACGAGCTAAGAAAAGGGGACGGCACCGTGTAAGTCCGTTACTTTACGACCTACTAGTTTAAGTCTTAGTACAAGAGTCTTACGGTCGACGGAGAGTCTACCCTAGATAATATACGGCACTTCAACAAACACAAAAGATATGTGGTCATAGCCAGAGCTCGCTGTCTCGTCGGTGGTTGCGGATTTCCTTTCGGTAGTTAGGCAGTTCCGGTGCTAAACCACAATTAGTGCGACTGCCTGCCCATGGAAGGCCTTTACCAATAGAATTCGAAGGTACTAAACTAGCACCAAACCTAAAGTAAGAGGGTTTGACATTTTGTAGCGCGTACAGTGAATATTACATTCTATACATATACCCCCTTACCACAGAATATAATTATAGTACTCCGTACCCTTACTAATAAACGTTGTATAAGCTTTGAATAGTTATACAGTGTTTTGTTCCTGTCACACAAGTGACATTTTTAATTGGATTGAAGAAGACAAAACACTGTATAACTATTCAAAGCTTATACAGCGTTTATTAGTGAGAGGAATTGTATGTACAATATAAGCATGACTTACGGCCGAATACTGGAACGTCTCTCAAACATTTAAATGCTGCTTAAATTTTTGAGTACCACTTATACGAAAAATTCGTATTCTCCAACGCAAATTTTAAGTTGCAGTTAGTTTTAAGCGGACCTCCAAATAAGTTGTACTCAGGCTCCACATGAGCACCACTTAGCAAAAAATTCGTATACTCGATGGTTACTCAACTTTTTTTAGCTGTCAAATGATCTGTCAAACTGATTTAAGCGTCGCTTGCGTTTAAGAGTGGTCAAGAGGTCTCCTAAATCTATAAGTACGGTGCAAAGTGTGTGTATAAACTTAAAATAATGTCTTTATCGTCGCTATCTAGTCTTTCTGACCATGAAAGGCCGACCGTGAGTCGCCGCCGAAATAATCAAATGCTCAATGCGTTTGAAAAATACAACGATGCAGAGTTTCGAGCGCGCTTTCGTCTTTCGAAAGAAACCGTGCTATACTTGGGGTCAATGTACCTAACTACATTTTCATGAAAATACTTTTTAACTAATTCTAACAACATATTCTTTTCCGAGCTAGTATAGATACAGCCACGTTTCTTTTTAATTGTCTCCATCTATACATCTATACATATATAATAAAATCGTAGGAAAGTCAATTCTGTACATTGAATACATATTTTTGAAAAATAATACTTGGGACGTGATCTACTATGATAACGCGGACGAAGTCGCGGGCAACAGCTAGTAACTAATATAGGTATTATAAATTATTAGAATGCAAAATAACCAAATCTCTTTTGGTCAAACAAAATGTTTTGAAATTATTAATAGGTAATTGTTGAATCGCGCCTTCTCAGATGTCAGTCATGTCAGCTGTTGTCACTAATTGTCAGCTGTCACTCAAAAGACCTTTCCATTCTACGTAGGTACCTATGGTTGTTGTAAACTTTAAAGCTGATGTCAGATTTTCTATTGGAATTAACCAAAAAATAATATTTAAAATTGTCATGTCTTACTTTACTTTACTTATAACAAATAGTAAACAGCATTAAAAGATTTTTAGTAAACTTTTAATTTGTACAATCAAGTTAGATCTAGCGTAAAATGAAACACTGTAGATGTTGACATGATGTAAATATTTGACGGCTACTCACAGGGCTACTTACGTGAGTATCATAAATATGAAATCGTCTGAGTGGCGTTTGTGTATATCACTTAAATATGGGAGGCGCTTACATTTAAATGCCCTTTAGCTGATTGAAACATTTGAGTGCCGTTCCAGTATTCGGGCGTTAGCTTATCTAAGCTAAGCCAGTTCCCAAATATCTCGCTAAAAGTTTCACATACTTAATTCTAAAGTCGTTATGCATAGATTTTTATTATAAGCCAACACCCTCTTTCTGGCGTAGACGCGCAGTAGATTAGGAAATAGGAAACTTTATTTAGTTTAGCCACCTTCAAAGACTTAACTTACTGCTCAGCGGAGCCGTAATATGATACAAATGTGTTACTGAAATTCGTGACGGTAGTAAGTAGCAACGAGCCGTCTACTCACAATAATGCCACTACTGGCATTATACTAATTGTTGTTGTTCTACAACATAGTTTTGTTTTTGTTTACTGGGTCGTTGCCGCACAGAATGTAGCAAGATTTGTGAACTTGTAACACGCGATGTCTATTCGAGCACCTTGCTCGATAAAGATTTAGGGGAACTCTTTTCCAATTTCTATTCCTGAGTTCAAGTTTGCGAGATAAGAATTAACTCCTTTGGACCTTAACTATGTATTACAAATTATTCTACAGTCAACAGTGTACACTACACCTTGCACAATTAAATTTATTACAAAGCTTTTGTCACGATTCTAATCCTCACCTACATACCATCTGTGATCTGCGCAATGTAAAGATATAATTTTTGGAGATGTTGATTTAATAAGTACAGTGCGATCAATGTTTGTTATCTGATATCTCTGATAGCACCCCTACGACAACGACATAAGGATCCCATAAAAACTCCGAGGTGTACTGAATGTACACGACCGAAGCGCAGCGGAAGCATTACAAACCATAACACGGCGTGCAGTTACAACCGGCTAACAATAATAAATCGGCTTATGGATAAAATCGTTGCGGGCACGTTTCTTAGGAAACCAACCCCACCAACCTTCGTTATAATCACGTATTAATAGTTTACATAACAGTATACGTATAATAACTAAGTCAGGTAGTTCTCACTTTCCACCTTACGTACCAGTGACGTTAAGGAATGCTCGATTGGATCGTTCCAATCAATCAATTTACAAGAACATTGACGTTTTTCTAGAAATGGCCCGCTGGCTTTCTCCTTTCATAAAACAAAGAAACCTACGGGCCACGGTTGTTGAACGCTACAAAGTTTGCATTAAAATTTTGAGATATGGTGCGATAACCGAAAATGTGCGAATAATATGCACTTTATACGGTTTTTGAGTCAGTAATCACTATAATTTATATATTCTAAGAAAGATTTTTTTTTAATATTTTTTATGCTTTTACACACCGATTCAAAGGAATAGTTAAGTAACACAAAGTACGTTTAACATTAATGTTGAGAAAGGACTCTACATAATATAATGATTGTTAAAGTGTAGTAAACACTCTTTTCTTTGAACATCATGTAAACCTTCAGATTACTTAATTAAAAAGCAAGTGCACGGAGCCTGTTCAACGCTATTACTCAAAAAGTCACATCTAAAATATGTAGAGTAGGGTAAGGAAGGATCCTTTAATAATATAGAAAGCTATTTAGCTTCCTTTTTTTGAGTTTTCTTTAATGTTTCTGTTGCCTATTTATTTATGAAGACGACAAGGATGTACCATGTAGTAAATTAATTAGCAATTCATATCACCGATGAACATACTACTATATATATTATTTACCTTTATCAAACCTTTGTTCGATAAGTGTTATGATCTAATGTTCCAGATACACGTTAGATAGGTTCCGGCGAGCCACATGTTTACGTTCCGAATACAAACACGACATGGAGGTGCGCCGGCGCATGTGTGCCGCCCGCGTAGGGTTGCCAAATCCCAGGCGTCCGGATAAAACTGCACTTCGGGCTAGAGCGTAAAGACATGGGCCATCTCTTGCATCACAAATATCGGCGGCAGAACATTAAATTCTCATAATAAAAAATTTAAAAATTTTGCAGACATTTGACATGCGATGAGAATTCACAGCTAGGTCTGCGAGCCAATAGTCATTAGTTCAATTGCGCGTCCGGACAAAGTTTAAAGTAGTCTGGTTTTGTAGAGCTCTGTATCTATAAATAATATTGGTAATTAATGATTATATGAAAATCCTACTAGATAATGTTTGACAATTTTACATCTCGCTAGACAGAAAATTGTACGCGCGATGCCTAACCTATTGAGAGTTGATATGCCAAGTCCTCAATAGTACCTACAGTCCGGCCTTTTTAAATACGAATGTCCCGCTACTTGATTTGGCGAAGACAACCCTACCGCCGACCGCGACTGCCAGCGGACACCGCCCACCGCGGACATTTTCTTTGAAAACGGGGAAATTATATGAAACTTGAAAGTATGGAAACATAGTGTTGTAAATTGCAACGCAAGAAGCCAGTGTTTGTGCGCGAAGTGCGAACTCCTCCAAAACGGCTCAACCGATTTTAATGAAATTTTGTATGTACCAATCAAGGAAATTGATTCCTAGGCAATTGACAGACCAACGTCATTTGACCATGTCAATTTAATGTTAATAGATATAATTTATATATGACAAAACAACATTTGCCGGGCCAGCTAGTTAAACTATAATAATTAATTAGCACGTACCTTTTGATCAAGAACAAATAAATTGTATATTGCTCTGGATTGCACAATATCAGCCCGGCTAAACAACATGCTTTATTCTAAAACCGTGAGATTACATTTTCACTCTAATAAAATTGAACGTACTACGTACTTCGAACAGTGAAGCCAAACGAGCGTGAGTTGTGAGTCGCAGAATTTCAGCTGGCAGAAATTCTGCTGCATTCAGTTTCATATGAGCGTAATTTTGTGAGTCATGATTTGTTTGAAAAGTCAAAAGATATTTACGCGACCGAAATTCTGCGACTCACAAGTCACAACTCACAAATTACGCTCGTTGGGCTTCACCGTTCGTAGTACGTAGTACGTTCAATTTTATTGGTGTTTACCTTACCAATTACTAATTAGCTACGTATTAGTTTACTAAGTAAATTTAAAGGCAATAATTTCACACTTTCTTTTTGCAATGTACTGATTTTGCAATCAAGAGTTAAGCTGAAGCCAAACGAGCGTAAGTAATTTGTGAGTGAGTCGCAGAATTTCTGCCGCGTAAATATCTTTTCATACAAATCATGTTCATGACTCACAAAATTACGCTCGTGTGAATCAAACAGGACTTTTGCATGAAACTGAATGCAGCAGAATTCTGCCGAACCGAAATTCTGCGACTCACAATTACTCACAAATTACGCTCGTTTAGCTTCGCCCTTATAAGAAAATATATTTTCTAAACTATCAAATAATTATTCAAAAAATTTCAAAGCAAAGTTCAACACGAAAATGGATTTTTAAGCATACGTAATAAATTATTTCAGAATACTAAAAAGACTTAATATTATGTGAACACTCCAAAGTTTCAAACATCAAACAACGCAAAAAGACAACCGTACCACGCCTAATTAACACAAATAAAGTTATGCAAATAGAAAATCATGTTTTGTTGTTTTAAATTTTAATAATATTATCTCGTTTCCCCCGTTAGAGTTCGTGAGCAACCGTGGGAATGTGAGTGACGGGGGGTGCAAAAACGACCCCTCGAGTGCATACGGGCGTGACAAGTGCACCTATCACCGCCCTAACCCACTCGATGTCGCATTCCGATAGCACTTGTTGTAGCACAAATAACTTCGAGCCACTAGCAAGTGACGTAGATGGGCAAATGAGGACTCTGGTACAAAATAGAAAGAAGGGCCCCAAGTCCCAACCAGTAGCTTTACGCAACTCGCAAGACGTCAATTTTACATTCGTTTAAGATGTGGACTTGCCTTTTGACCTGAGGCGTATTTGAAACTTCATGTTAAAAAAACACAACATCCACAATTATTAAAAACTGATAGTAAATCAGAGATTAAAGGGCACTAGAAGCTCGGGGTCACCGCCCCACCTTGTCACTTGCTAGCTACGGCACTGCCTCGAGAGACGAGTCACAACCGCGAGTGGAAACCGTCGAAAACGTGTGGAAAGTGAAATTAAGTCGTCATTACCGACATTACGTCGACGGAGTAAAAGCTCCGAGTTTTCTAATTTGCATGTACTCGGCGAGAAAACGAGTCATAACGGTGCGTGAGACTCCGCAATTTCGAATTCTTGGTACTCTATCAAGAATTCGGAAACTTCGACATAAGAAACTATTCAACAAAATTAGTTGTGTCATTAATCAAGCATCTAGATTCTAGCTGCATTGTACTAATATGTATTCTGTGGCTGCATTAAATAGCAGCGGTCTCCGCGCCCAATGACTCCACACTCACAGCCGAGTCTAGACCACAACACACACAGACACGATGGACTCTACCATTCATACGATCGCGTGTTCATCTAACTCGGGTTACGGGAACCGTGAAACCCGATGTTCGCGATTCGCATGACGCTCCACACGGCGCTCTGAGAACGCGGCCTTTGAGAATAGATCCCATGTTATGTAACGGAGTGCCTCACACGCAACCACAATTAAAAGTTTATCGTCTTCGTCGCCGAAGCCACCACGCGCCCAACCCACGTCCTTATCTAACGCGACAAACCGGCTCAGCGGTGATCGACAATGCATTTGTAACCTCGTTAGCCGATCGACGAGTTTTTACGTAATTTAATACGTGTTTTGATGTTCATAAAGTAACTTTCTCGGCAATAACAGGGTGTAAACTTAGGTGGGAGGCTCTCAATAGGTCTTTTGTGCATACAAACGGAATACCGAGTGAGGTACAAGTTTAAAGGCACGAACGTGAGTCAGATCGTAGGCATGCGAGTCATCAGCGGCGGTTAAGTTCGCTATTTATTATTCAAGCTCTATCGTCGCGACTCGCGCCTAATATTATCCATAGGAAATATTATTATATCACGCTTACTCGTTTATCGTGTGAAACAAAAGCGAAAGAAGATAATAATACGCTATAACTCATGTTTTGAGAATAGCAATAATTAAAACGTAAGAATAGATTCTTTACCATTATTCATCTCTGTGAAAAATCTACATACTTACCTCTACATCAAGCCCAAAATTCATACAATTCAACTCCGTATTTGGCGATTTGTCAACGTAGACAAGACGAGACGATAAAAAAATGTAACATTGGCATTACTTTCCATTTTTTGCCTTTCGAACGTAAGCTCGAGTGATAGTGGGACATAGTTCGGGTTCCGTCCGTCCGCGTCAGAGAGAGCTTCGCGGCCGGTATGCGGTCCGCGTGGCGAGCTGGCGGGAGACCGGCTCGGGAGAAATTGTGACGACACTGCCGAGGCACCGGTATTCGCTCTCACAAACGGCCGTGACCGAACGCTCGCTATCAATGAGCCGTTCGGCGTTTTGTCAAAATACTACGTCGCGATTCGCGGATTCTGCAAAACATATTGTAGCTACTATTACTACACGACTACGTCGTAATATGTGGAGTATTTGATTGGGTAATAGAAGACGTTACTGCAGGCATTGTATGGAAAATGTTAATACCGCTAATAGTGAACAATGAACTAAGAACTACCTACAAGCTTTTTCTGGCTACCTGTATAGCTGCAGATTACTCATAGCTTTTTTACCCAACACAAAAAACCTGGGGACCTCTCAACACATAATTTAATCCTGTGTACTAATGGTGGTATTAAGTCGGTACACCATGGTATCGACCTCGGCCCGGACTGGTCGGAGCCTGGCACGGAAACCCCGTCCACCGTAAAGGGAGCTTTTTGTCACACGCATGTTCCATTGACTGTTCACGAAAATTCCGATGTTGTCAACAAAGCAAACAAGCAAGTGTAATAAATTTCACTAAATATTGAGCTCCTGTTTTAATTTCTCAATAATCGACAACAACAGCTGTATATTGACATAATATAATATCATATTATATTGTTTGTTGGTAAAGGGGATTCATGAATAGCTAAAAAAATTTAAGTGATTTAACTCTTTGTTTATTAGTAATTTGAATCATGCTTTCACATCTCATTTGCTGTATTACAAGTGTTTTCCGTCTGTCATGGAGTGTATAAAAGATTGAGGTGAGAAACTAAAAAATCAAACACTATGTAGAGCGCGACCTATTTCGATTAGCAGGCTGATTTACGCACATTCGGGAGAATATAAATCGCCCACCGTAGTCGATAAATCGTAACTGACAACTGAGAATATTTAAGAGGTATTAACGTTCTAGATCAGTTTTCAGTCTTCGAGTTATCCCTCACCTAATGGAACGCTGCTTTAAAGAGTAAAATGAATATTATATATTATTATATATTATGTAGAGCTGATAATGATAAGTCTTGCTAGTTATTACTGTTAACTGTTATAGTTAACACTATTCTTATAGAAACAGACTATTTCTGCAGTGTCTCTACCTTTCGACGCCAGCTACCTTTCTTGAATCTTGACTTCGTGTTCATGTAAAATGCCATTGGTAAAAATGCCGTGAAAATAAATTCTATTTGAAAAATGCCAATTTAACCCTATCTTCAAAGGCTCTGGGTAAAAACGATATGCAACTAATCTTCATTTCTAAATGTAAAAAGCATCTGCTAACTTCTAATACAAAAACAGTTTCAAGTTACAGTTGCTTTCACCAAACAATCGACACTGATAGAATTACATTGGAACAATTGCGATATATCCAGTATGCAGCTCCACAGGCCATCATTTCGTAACACCGCAAATTGCCTACATCCAAGATAATCGAAAACAATAACACCACCGAATTCAAATCCTCGGACAAACCATTGTTTCCTAAGCTGGTTTCGTGTAAAAATCGCACCAGCGATCCCGATGATGAAACATAACACGTTACACAAACACACAACCATCGATAAAGCACACAATATGTGTCGTATTATTGATTACGTTGAAAATGTTATTAATTTTCACTCTTCATTTCGGTCACTTATTACTGAATCATCCCGAATATTCTGGTACCGTTTCTAATTTCCTGCAATGTTAGCAATCCTTTTTCAAAAGATATTGCGTGTGTCCAATACTTTTCTTCTTATGTTTTCCAGGATGTTTTGGCGCTTCATCATATTAATTTCTGCCCTGTAAACTCAGTGTCCACAATACCGGCACATTCAAAGGAATTTCTCCTGCTTTATCTTGGCTCACATCAGCCAGATTATCATTAGAATTCGTGAATAGATGCGAGTAGTGAGTTGTGTTGTGACTTGTGACTGTGACCAGAAGCGGAGTACTATTATAATATATTCTGTGCCAGAAGTTTGAGTAGTGAAAGTTGTCAATCGACAGCACTATTGAAACCTACTTAAATGTAATCTCATATTAAATAATTTTAAGCGCGTAAAACTTATTCTGAAATTAACTTGGATTATCAAGTTTTATTCATAGACTTATAATATACAGGTTTATGGTTTTATTCGTATAATTAATTCTGCGCACCTAATAATAAAATAATTTAAAATTAGTAGTCAAAGAGCGTTTGTGTGCCAAAGCCTTTTATAAGGTCAATGATTTCATAAACGATGGCACATCTTGGGAGTAGGATGGCTGCTTGCAAGGCTACTTAACTACACAATTGTATGACTTACAAATTACAATTATGTATGTTGACATCAGCATTATAAATATTTTAATTTTTTCTCACTTTTTGGTAACAAAGTGGGCCTTGAACCCAGTGCGAGTTTCTTACGCCGTTTCTTCTCGCCGGGTTAGTTCCCGAACCGGTGGTAGGCACCATGTAGACTTTCTGAGAACATTTTGTTTCAAATTTATTCAGAAATGAAACAATATTTTTTTTATATTATTTAGTACGACCCTAAGCTATATAATATATTAAATTATTTAACGCAATAGATAAATGTGTAGGCTCTTAATTCAATTTCAAATCAAAAACAAAATATGTTACACGAATAACGGTATGAATCACATTGGTTTGTCGAAGCAGAAAGTGCATAATATAATATATTATTGTGTTGTGTGATGTGTAAAATAAACGTTTCTTATTTTCTACAAGCCCATAAACGTAAAGTAGGTAACACTAGTAGATAAGGTAAGACCTTGTTACAGTGGTTATGTAATGGTCAATTGTGAGTATATTTAGCTCATGCCCTTCAAGAAGCCGAGCCGGTGGAATGTGCAGGTAGAATCGATAGGTTCACTATTAGATTAGTACCGACTACCGACTACCGGGGACTACGAGAGACGTACATCATAATCACCGACAGGTTAACGTCCGTAATTCGTTTCACATATTTTAATATCTAGAGGTCATGTCGAGACTCGAGACTTGGGGTCAATTTTGTATAATTTGTAGATTGAGATTGGTTAGGTTAGTTTATCAGTGAATCATTGTGGAATAGGAAAATCCTATGAATCAGATTTAATACGAGCAGTACCTTAAAGGATCATAGCTTTTGTAAGTACTTTTAAATACTTTTAATCCACGTTAGCAGGACAAATGTAAAAATAAAAAAATGTTAATCCAGCAAACTTTTGTCATATGGGGTCTTTAACCTCGTTTGAATTACCTTGTGAGTTCTGACTCGCCTCGAGGTAAAGTTTCATTCGCATTTCGTACCTTGCAGTACACCTGCCGTTTCAAAGTTCAAATAAACATAATTAGGTGGAGAATTGTAATTTTTTCCACTTTCCTAGCCGTCGGAGTATAATAGGTACCCTTGTAAACTCGTTCCACTTTCAGGCTTAATTGAATTAGTCGCAATCGGGCCGATGATGCAGCGCCGCCAGTTGCCGCAGCCCTTCATTCAAGTGCATTGTTCCCGACACTATAAATTACTAGCACGTGCCATAACCAACAATAATAAACTAATTTTAGGGACTTTATTGCTTTCACAGATGCCATACTAGCGTTTTCTATGATATAGATATAATAATCTATATTCTATCCAATCACATCTCAATTCTCAAAGCAATCGGCCCTATGTAACATATTAGGTTTGAAGTGGTCATTATGAAACTTATTGTATTATTTTATTTATTGTACAAGATTTTGGCAAATTAGTTCAGAATCCAGTTCAAGTAACTTTAAAGGCATCGAAAATTCTCAATTTATCCACCGTAACCGTATTCACTTTAAATCCTTTGAATGTTATGAGACCCATATTGTGTGTAAGGATGTTTAGAAAAGGAAATAAAGTCCCCAGTTTCACTGAACGCAACTAGAGGCAGCTCATAGAAAGGCCCATGTTGTGTAAACGGCGTGAGAAAGTGGAAGCAATCAACGAGTGAAAAGCGCACAGAAGTTGAGGCAACGACGGCTTAATAGCATACTTAAAAATTCAGGACACTGCCCACTGTGACCTACTGACAGTTCTTCAATTCCTCTCCTCGATTCAGTAGAATAACAATCACTTTCTTCTGGATGTTTGAGCCTAAGAGCTAATGTGTCGTTTGAGATTTGAGAACGATAGCCTAGTTAGCGTGGCTTATGATTTTAATCATTCCATGTCACGGATCAGACGTATGCGTGCAGTTTTAGCAAAGCTTTAAATTAATAACCAAAAAGTGTGCCATCAAACATGAACCATCCAACCCCTTGAACTTGTTGAGATTTGTTTTTCGCGCGGACTGATAAGTCATCGCAAACAAAAATACAACACCGACGCGAAACATCGACCCGACCAAATGACTGAAATGACTCACCTGAGGCTACACACGGTCGATTACTTACCATACTTTTGACGTGATTGCAGGTTAACATTACTCTATCAAATCCTAAAAATAGTTTTGCTGTGTCTAAAGAATAATCGAACCTCCAGAAATGCTGTTTATTATGAAACTACTCATCAGACAAAAAAAAACAAAATTACGTCGCGTAAAAAATTACTTGTTTATGCCTAGTGCCTATAAGGTTTCCCGAAATTAATTTTGGGAAAAGTAGAGACATTGATGAAGGTCTTAGCATTGGCGTAAAACATTTTTCAAATAATTTTCTCTATCCGGTGGTTATTAAACTTTTTATACGCTTTTTATTAGCTTCACCTGTATATTTGTTTGTAACCTCAGAACATGTGTTTGTAACCGACTTCTTTGGGCGCGATTTTGACCCACTTTAATTAGCCAGATTTCGTTCAAACTTTGCAGATTTATCGAGGACCGATGACAATACATTAATTTGATATATTATTACATTTTTCAATTTGTATGTTTGTATGTTTGTTTGTAACCGACGCTTTATATAAAAAGTGTGTTTTTAGTTTTTTTAACTACATAATATTATATATTCGCCTTTTCGTTCGCTGTCGAAGAAAATGCGCGTAACTAGTCGTAGCTAATATCTGTGGTTAAAAGACTCTATTGCTATGATGTTAAGGTTCTCTAGACGTGGCCAGTTTGTCGTCGACGGTACCTACAAGCATTGTGCTTAAATTGAACCTATCGATACGTGCAAAGCTTTTAATTCTATAGTCCATTTTTTGTCTTATGGTCATTCTATCAAGGCAGCTATTTGAGCGTCAACGACGTTACATATAAATAACGTATAATATATGGTATTATAAAGCCAATTAAAATGCGAAACGCGTAATAGGGTGTATAGGCATTCAATACAATCCTTCACGACAATACTATGGCACGTGTCACGATAGAAACGTTTAAAATTACTACATGTAAAAGGAACAAATATAATATTGTTGTACTTAATATTACCAAAAATATAAGAGTACTCGGGCTGTTGGACCCAAAAAAATTGAACCCATTGGGTCCAATGACTAGATATGAATTTTTAACATAATATTTTCATCTAGCGATTGGACCCACTTTTATGATCCATTGTTTTCTGGCAAGAAATTTTGAAGTAGGGTTGGCATAAAAATAATCAGTTATAACCATAATATTATTTTATATTTAAAACTTAGAACACTCTCATTAACTTATATTATAATTATTACTTTTAAGTACCTAAATCTACTGCGTCGAATTATGTTTTAAAAAAATATCTTTAATCATTAAAGATATTTTTTAAAACATAATATTATATAATAATAATTATATGTCACAATAATATAATTATAATAATAGGTTAAAAAAACTGTTAAAACTATATATTTTTATATTATAACCATTAACCACATAATTTACTTAACGTAACATCTAAGGATAATTTTTGTTAAAAAATTGTAATACATATTATTATTAAAAACTAGAAAAAAATAATGTATGGAAAGTATTGTTCATACTTTAATAATTATAATATTATTACATTTTTAAACCTAGTAAATTATATTATTATTAACAATAACTAATTCACAATTACAAGGTACACCTAAGAAGTTATTTTAAAATAAAACCTATGATTTTATTTGATAGAAAAAAAATTACCTACTTTAGTTTTATTTTAATGTTTTTAAACAAAAGAAGTATGAAGAATCGTACGTTATTAGTTTAAAAATACTTTATATGATTATTATTAGCCAAATATTCATTTATTTTTTATTATTTTTACTAATTGTTTGAAGTTTTAATTTGTCTTGAGCCTTGACCGATCCTAATAAATATTTTCAAACAAAGTAATTATTTTGATTTTTTTATTCTAATCTACAACTTTTTTGCTGGCCCTACGGACATAAACCCGACCCACTGGGTCCAATTTTTATGGGTCCAAAAGCCCGAGTACTCAAATATAATAAGCTCTTCATATTTTTTTCGCATCATATTTTCTATTTTGGTCACTATTCCTTTTTCGTCGCTAAAGTAAAATATTGAAAGTATAAAAATTACCAAGTTTTCAAAAGAACACTGCCTTGACGTACTCCAGCGACTAGCGTGTAGTTACACCACCATATACTATTGTGCCATCAATAATTGTAATACATTTTTGATGTCCAGAACAGTATGTTTTGAACCAATCAAGTGTTATATTAGATTAAGAGACCTAAGTAACATTGTAGATTGACATGGTTTAATAGTGTAAAAGGTGTTTCTAAAGACCAAGTTAATATTGATCATTGTTAGTTGAGTGTCACCGGTGATTCTATCAGGAGCAGTAGTTGTAATACCTCCTGGCTTTATTTCCAACATCCTGATTGATTTTTTTGTTGATGCACCAAGCATTCTAAAGTTTTAAGGGGGAAGAGGCTGAGTTGTAGCTGTGTACTTAAACAGTATAAATGGACAGGAAAATAAGAATATAAATTGGTTGGGTAAAGTACTGATGACTGAATTCTTTGGACAAAGGGGTTTGATATTCACTGTATCTTGCTATTTAAAATAAGAAAAACTTTAGTTTTAGTAAAAAGTTTTGCTTACAAAAGCTAAGAAAATTGAGGGTTTTGGTTGTTTCTTCCCTTCTTCTGATGATTTAATATTTTTTTTAATATTGAATTATATCTATTGTCTCGTTTTCCCACAATCGAGGAATTAATCATTATTAGCTATCAACTCCCAAGGGGCCACCTGCGGCCGTGATAACAATAGATAAGCTATTGTGTCTGGTTTTTCCATTATCGAGGTATTCCATTAATACATTCCATCATTGGAAGTCATGGTGATGCATTGTATTTGTGCTCCTCAGCAAACGGTGTTTGGAGTAAGACATAAATTAACACAATTTTAATCAAGAAGCAGGTATATTATATATAATATTATGTTTAATTTAATTAATTTGAATTTATAATTCATCAGATGAAACAATATATTATATCAGGACACAAGGGTGCATATTGTATTATGTAATTTAACCCGTCGGTCGTGAGAAAAACAACTTATATCTATTGTTATCGCGGTTGCATGCGACCACTTGGGGCTTGATGAATGAAACAAATTTAATCGTCCGAACCGTCGATCGCAGATTCTTGGAAATCTATTGTTATTATTTTGTCATTGCGGCCCACTTGGGCCGTTCAGTGGTTGATAGGTAAATATTTTTACAGTAGACAGAACTGCAGGGTAGTGTCGGATAATCAAAGTTTGACAAATTATGTTTGGCTAAGGCCAGTGGTACTCAACCTTTTTTTTATGTATACGGGCCACAAACATTCTGGTCTTGGTGTAGCTCAGGCTGCAACCAAAATTTTTATGATGAAAAAAATTACATTCTTTCACATGGGTCGCTGATAAAGTACTGAAGGGCTGCGCCCTGCTGGTTGAGTATATCTGGCTTAGGCTATCCACATTTTTTTCGAAAAGGAATACACATACAAGCTGCGAAACGACAGAGTACGCACACAATATATGTAACCTATTTTTGGAGGCTGAGCTTAAGTTCTATTGTTGTGGTAGGTTCTATCGCACCCGCAACTCTGCCTTAAGCGATGAGTGGAGCACCATGGGGTTTTAGTGGGTAGACTATGCACTTAATGCTTGCCTCATAAAAGAGTGAAAGAAAAATTTATACCACACATAATATTTTATTATCAAGTAACTTGCTATTTATCATGAATTTTTTGGAATGAAACTGATACTGGTCCCTAAATATATTTGTCAATGTTACTGCAAAAAGAAAACTTCATAGATAAGACAAAAACAAACAGGCGAACTGCTACCTACTTACACGCTTTAATAATACGTACATAAATTGATAAAACCTTTGACTTACCTTATAAATAGATAATGGTTTTCTTTCTCACATCAAAAAACTGATATATAAACATTATTATCACATAACAATATTGCTATATAAACTAGTTGATTAACTTTTAAAACTTTTGAAGGCACGAACACAACATAACAGTCCAACACTTCACAATCATTTCGAAGAAACTTAATTGCACATTAATTTCTGGTTCGAAACTCGTTGTATATCATATAAAAATGTCTAAACAGTTGTAGAATATAAGTATAAACACGATTTTTGTCCAAAAAGTTCATAAAAAATTGTTTGTGAAGTCAAACGTAACCTCTGATATCCCAACAAAGTAGCAACCAAAGAGAATAATTTAGAGTAGCAACTGGCAAGCGTCAAGCCGCTCACCGCTGTCAAGCGTAAATCACGTTTAGGGTTGCCATGAGCCCGCCCGGGGTTTTCTACCAATGAGGAGCCAAACTAAAAGCTCGAAGCAGATGGCGCCACCAGCGACTGTCCTTTGTACTTACTACAACTTACAAGTGTCAAATGTGAAACATAAAGATAATATACCTAGCGGAATAGAGAAACAAAGGCCTGAGCAAGCGAGATGTCACTATCAGTAACACTGCGTGGTAAAAAGAGACGTGTGATACATGACAGCATCTCACTCTTTTTTTCACAACCATCAGCCCGCAGGCTTACCGTTGACAATTTAATCTCATAGAATTCATGTCCAATCATGCTTGTAAAGCCCGACCAATAAAATAAAAAACCTCGCCATAATATTGCGGAAATCTATTGGAACTAATTTCTTCAACTGGCAACAATCTTTAAGAGACGCTCATGAGATGTCATCACAGAACAAATTTACTCCTAGCGGAGGATGTCATATTTGTCATCTGTCAAAGTGTGTTCTCGATTGTGCGTGATCATTGCGTGATATATTTCTTAGGTATTTTCAACGGATTTTAAATTATTAGATAATGTACCTTGTTTCTTCACCAGACCTGCAATATAGAGCAAAGTCAACGCAAAATCACTCTGACATTGGCAACTCACTGAGGCCGCCATAATAAAAGAAGAAGAAGAAGATATATTTCTTGGAAAAGTGAGTACTTTGTTGTCAACATGCTGGTAGGTACCTCACTTAATGTGTGTAATGTAAATTGGCTAATTTGTGCTGTGTTTGTGACTAATCTAATTTAAGACTTCTGTTTTTTAGGTGTAGGTATACTGATCATTTGTAATGAAAATATGAAGAGAAGGTCAGACCTCAGTTTTATTTTCTATAACACCTAAAAATAATGAAAGAAGAATGAGTCAGAACTCAGAGATGAGATATTATTATGACATTGAAACACTACAATCTGACCACGAAGATCATGAATTATTAATATAACTTGAATATAAATTGAATAAAAGCTAATAATGAAAGTATAAAGTTGTATTTTTTAAACTGCCTAGTGCCTATAGTTTTACTATTAAGGGAGTTTATTTCGTAAAATTTTAAAACTATACATAAATGCTATTTTATAAAATTATTTCTGCAACATTCTTTATTAAAATATGTCTAAATTATTAAATGGAACACCAGCTAAAAATTGTACACTAGCCAATTCGTAAGTGTATGACTGTACTATTTGTTGCCATGTTCATAGTTCATTTAGCGCCCTCAGCACAGGTTTTTTATATTGTCAGGCTTTACGTAAGTGTATACATAGTGCAGTCTTCAGACTTAGCCTAAACCTCAACTATTTCTGTACTCAATCTTCATACTTTTGAAGTCGGTACCAGCTTACCTTAGCGTAAGTTCGTCAAGGACCTCAGAACTTTTCCGGGCTGGTAGCGACTTCAAAGTACGAAGATTGAATACAGAAATAGTTGAGGTTTAGGCCAAGTCTGAAGACTGCACAGTGCACTATAATAAGGAAAAGGAATTATTTGATTCTTTTTACATTATTTTTAAGAATATTACTTACTTTTGTTTTTACCTTGGAAGTCGGTTTTAATTTTTAACCGACTTCAAAAAAAGAAGGTTATCAATTCGACGCGTATGTATGTAATATTTCCAGAACTGGGCAAGTTTTTGTATATGTTAATCTAAAACAGCTTCTGAACAAATGTGCCAAATTTCAAAAGTGTATGTATGTATGTATGTTTTTACGTTTGTTCACGCATATCTCCGGAACTACAAGTCCGATTTAAGTGATTCTTTTTTTTTGTTGCACTAGGTATTGTTCAACTTAGGGAACAGTGCAAGTTTCATCAAAATCGGTTCAGTAGTTTTGGAGATAGGAAGTTTTAATTCTCAATTAAGTACATACAATTTTGAAGTCCGTTTTATCTTTTTAAAATACAGTTATTTGTTAAAAAATAATAATTATTATTGATATTCAAAGTTTTCAAATAAAGTAAAAATCAACAATAGATACTTTTGAGTATCAATTTTTCTTATATGAAATAAGGGGGCAAACGAGCAAACGGGTCACCTGATGGAAAGCAACTTCCGTCGCCCATGGACACTCACAGCACCAGAAGAGCTGCAGGTGCGTTGCCGGCCTTTTAAGAAGAAATAGGGTAATAGGGGAGGGTATGGAAGGAAATAGGGAAAAGGATAGGGGATTGGGCCTCCGGTAAACTCACTCACTCGGCGAAACAGTTTTTTAACCAGAAGAAAAAAAGTGTATTAATTTTATTAGTCGAATTAACCTAGCACCACAGTGTAAATAACTACTAAGGACTATTTGAGAAAAAATCAAGTAGGTACCCCGTACGGTCTATCAGTTGCCATTATTGATATAGAGCAAAAAAGGCCAAAAAAGCATGTTTGTTGTATAGGGGCCCCCCTTAAATATTAATTTTATTTTGTTTTTAATACTTGTTATAGCGGCAACCGATATAGTATATACATAGTCTGAAAATTTCAACTCTAGCTATTACCGTTCTTGAGTTAAAGCATGGAGACAGACAGACAACGAAGTCTTAGTAATAGGGTTCCGTTTTTACCCTTTGGGTATGGAACCCTAAAAAGGTGGAGTACCACTGGGCACTGGCCTGTAGGCTATGCTATGTACAAAATATGTATAGTAACATTATAAGGGTCTATATTCTATACAGACAGACTGCACTTCAACTGCAATCCAACCGCAAACTGCAGTTCAAGTGCAGTTGACACGCAGTCGGATGCAGTTCAGACTTCAGTTGCAGTGGCGTGCAGTCGTGTGAACCCGTTTGGTTTGCAGTTCTATTGCAGTCGTGTCAACTGCATTAAAACTGCACTTGAACTGCAATTTACGGTTGGATTGCAGTTGAAATGCGGTCCTTCTGTATAGACCCTTATTGATAGCAGAAAATAAACGACCAATTTCTTCAATAGATTTATTACATACTGATCTAAAATTGTACATTCACGCACATCCACATAATTCCAAAAGAATACTGTCAGTCAGCTGATCAAAAAATATAAAAAGAAAAGTTTACAGTCAAAAGAAGTTAATGTTATAATAGACATTCACATTTGATTCCAGTGTAGATTTTTTTAGTACACATTTACTTCATCCTATTCATAAGTATCCTCTACAAATTCATTATGGATAAAAAAATATTCATCGAAAATAATACTTGATCTTAAAAAAAGGTCAAATGAATATGTCTACAAAATAGAATAATTATTATCATTATTCATTAGTCATCTTATAGTATAAACAAAGAGATTACAAAATAGCTACAAGCGCAAGCTGTAAACTTCATTACATGAACATGAGGTGTATGTAAGTTCATTTCATCTACTGAGTTTTCTTTTGCCAACTAACCTATCAATACCCAAGTGGCAGCCGGCTGCCACATAACAATTGAAAATCTATTGTCTGCGATACCCACGATGGAGGTGCTACACCGTAAGAAATATTCAGCTTGCTCTTTTAAGAATAAATCTACAAAAAATGATCTTACAAAGTATACTTAGACTTGTACGTTTCTAGGGAGCTGTGTCAACCCAAATATTAGCCATGTAAGATGAGGACTTTACATTAGATAGAAAATATTTCTTATAAATGCACTGAATCACATAATACTTTGCGGTAATATACTACCAATCTTATAATTTTAAATAATTTTTTCTTCTCACATGATTAAAATTTGGGAACAATCTCGAATATGAGTTGCGGTGCGACGATAATTCCAGACGGCTCAGAGCTGCAATCTGATGGATGTAAACAGTGAAAACAGACAATGACATTCAAGAGGCTCATAAATTGTGCTCATTATAGCAATCCGTTAAGCCAATGGTGAATGTTCCTATTACTTTAACATGATGTAATTAACATTTTATTACAGTATCCTGAAAGTGATAATGAGACGAAGTAGTTATAAATAATTGTTTTCACTATATGTACAAAGTGCTCTGCTCATAGGAGGCACACAGGAATTATCGTGTCCCACAAATAGCACTAGGAGTGAGATGGGGCGTGTTCACTGGTCTTCAGAACCCTCCTCCTCATCCTCGTCCTCCTCCTGCTCCTCCTCGGTGGAGCCGGCGTCTTTCTTAGGTGGGGCTGCATCTTTACGAGGTCTGCCACGACCTCTGCCTTCACCGCTCTGTAAATTATTCAATCATTAAATTTTTCATCAATAACTTGTACTGTGAATATTAGGATTTTAAGAATTTGTAGACAAATTATAATACATAAAAGAGCAAAAGTATTAGAAGGTATTAATAATCAATATTTACTTTTGCCTTAGGAGCTACGGCCTTCTTCTTGGTTCCTTTTGGTCTACCTCTCCCCCTCTTGACGACTGGCGCCTGCTCATCGTCCGATGAATTTTTAGATTCCTTAGGTTTGGCAGGAGCTGCTGCAGATCTGCCTCTTTTCTTTGTGTCTGCTTTAGCTTCCTATTAAAAATATAAGTACACTAAGTAATATAAGTAGTAAATGTATATTATGGCAAATTGTTTAAATATTATAAAAACGATTAAAGTTTGAACAAACCGCTTGCGTTCCATTAGCTTTAGGCCTGCCGCGTCCCTTCTTTTCGACCACTGTTGAACCGTCGTCTGACATTTTAGATAATTTGATTATTAGCTAACGGAATATTCCCACTGAAAAGAAATAACGTTTTTAACAAATTAGTTGTAATGCAGGCATAGTAATGCCGTGGTAACAAAGAAAAACGTTACAATATGTAAACAAAAAAAGTCAATAACCGAAACGACGCCTTGGCCTTTAGCTTGTTGTTACCGATCGCGAAATGCAAATTACCTAGCTTCGCATACAACAAAATGAGTGTTCGAACTACAGTTTTAACAGCATCACTATGATTAATACGATTAATTACTTTTATAAGAACGAATTGTTCACGTTTTCTGTACTACATGTTTCAACAAAGTACGAAGTTAAATGGAGTCTGCCATTAGATAATTTACACGTACTAGAGAGAACACTTCCAACTAAATAAAGAATGCACGTTTTACATCTACACATTTATTTTACTCAATTTAACGATTTATTTCTATAAATTTATTATTTTATATTATTTTAACTTACAGAAATTGTTTACACCGATAGCGGAACTGGTAAAAAGAGAATTATGGCGGGCTTGGGGCGCTTCAACCGGCGGCGCGGGGCGTTTAGCAAGCGTCGGTGTAGAGGTCGCTGGTCGCCACTTGGAAAGTGTTGCCAATTTACTAAAAATAACCTCATTGATCTCTACTATACAAGTACGCTGGATTGCTGATACAGACCTGCTTTTTGTGCTCATTTGAAGCGGAATCAGCGCCCCCATTATTCGGGTAGAGAACTAAAGTCGTAACCACAACCAACAACAGTTGTAATCACTAGTATTAGTTCCAAATACTCTCACTCACTCATATAACACTAAAGGAAAGGGCATAGCAAGTAAGTTTCATAGAAACTGCTGTCGCCAAACTCACACAGTAACGTTTTACGCACAAAAAGAAATAACCAATCACAAAGAGATTTATTTTTTAAATACAATGTCGTAAAAACAACCCTAACCCTTTTGAAATAAAGAAGAATTTAATTTTAGAAATACCGGCTCTGACTACCGAGTTCAGTTATTCAACGCTAGATGGCGCTTGACAGCTAAATATGACAAGACTTGAAGTTGTACGCAATTTTACACCTTACGTACACTACTAGCGTAAGGCTTAAATTCGTACTCGCGCACTTTCTTTTGCGTGCGAGTTAAGTTACGTCCAGCTGGACCTAACTATGGCACGCGGGCCACGCCCACATGCCCTTTCCTCTAGTGTTATATATTCCGTGCTCTCACTACAGCTATCAGCGTCAGCGCCAATATGGCGTTCTTGTATTATTACAGTGCTTTCACACGAGACACGACACGAGACGATTTAGGAACTGCACGACAGACGTCACACAGGCTGTCGTTTGCACGTTTTCACACGAGCGATGATTTCGCGACGACACCGCAGCCACCACAGATTAGAGATTTCTGCTGCGACGACACCACTTATAGCTGGTTTACACGTAATATAATAATAATAATAATAATAATATCTATGGACGCTTCACACCACGTCAGTCTGGCCCCATGCTAAGTACCTGAAGGACTTGTGTTACAGGTACCAGACAACGGAAATATATTTAATACTTTTATACTATACATATATTTAAGATTTTTATTATATGATAAATATATTTAATACACATCCATGACCCAGGAACTTTGAAAACTTTTTGTTCCGTCGGCGGGATTCGAACCCGCGACCTCCGGCTTAAGCTACCAACGTGCTATCCACTGAGCCACAGAGGTCTGGCTGGTTTACACGTATTAGTTGATAAGTAGTTGACTAAATTTTAACTTATTTTAAGTTGTTAATTGCATGTAAATTGTAAACACAAAATTTAAATTATAAATTATTAAATAAATAAAACATTTCTTTCTTCCTGACTTTTTATTTCAAAATTTTCAAACTCCGGCTCCAAAATACTGCAGACTAAGCACCACGCATTTTTCCTCATTATTTTATCTTTATAATATGTTCACTACCTTTGTCCCATAAACACGGATTATTTTCCACTACCTCTATTAGGCCCACTTGCGCCAATCTGGGTTAAAGTTAACTCTGAGTTGATGAATATGTTTACATCATGTCATATCTGTCACTCACCAAGTCAGTGATAGAGATGACATGATGTTTAACTCAGAGTTAACTTTAACCCAGATTGGCTCAAGTGGGCCTTAAGGGCCCGGGTTACCCTCGAAATTTTCATACATTCTTAATACCAAAATCATTTTCTCATACGAAAATATTTAACATGTTTGAGTTATTTTTCAGCTTAAGATAGTAATTACCTAGGGTCCTGAACAATTTTTTTTTACAAAATATTTAAATACTAAAAAAAAAAATTTTGTGTTTAAATATTTTTTAGTGAATTTACTACTAAATATTTAAACACCAAAAAATAGACAAAAACACTAAAAAATATATCAATAAATAGTAAATTTACTACAAAATATTTAAATAATAAAAAATATTTTTTAAAGTTTAAATATTTTGTAGTAAATTTACTATTTATTTATATATTTTTTAGTGTTTTTGTCTATTTTTTGGTGTTTAAATATTTAGTAGTAAATTTACTAAAAATATTTAAACACAAATTTTTTTTTTTTAGTATTTAAATATTTTGTAAAAAAAATTTGTTTAGGACCCTAGGTAATTACTATCTTAAGCTGAAAAATAACTCAAACATGTTAAATATTTTCGTATGAGAAAATGGTTTTGGTATTAAGAATGTATGAAAATTTCGAGGGTAACCCCGACCCTTAAGGTATAAATATAATAATATTTAAACTTTTCCATTATTAGCAGCACACCGCCATACAAATTTTAAATTTCAAAACAAAATTAAAAGTAAACAAATGACCCACAGATAACTGTCATAATATCTTTGTAAATTTTTTTATCTATGCTAAAAAACGTGACGACATAGCGGATTGTCGTCTCAAAAACGTGTGTCGTGCTGTGCCGTGTGAAAACGGTGCATAGAAATGTATGGCGCGCTGAATCGTCACCGCTTTTTGTCGTGTCGTGTCGTGTCTCGTGTGAAAACGCTCTTAGAGATCAGTGAGTGAGAGTATTTGGAACCACTGATCTCTATACAAGTACGCTGGATTGCTGATAGCCTTTGAAATGACAGCTATTTTTTGTGTACCATAAATATATAAGTTACTCTATGTTTTTGTGCCTATTTGAAGCGGAATCAGCGCCCCCATTATTCGGGTAGAGAACTAAATCTGACGTAAAAATGACGTTTCAAAGCGTAGTGAGAGTATTTGGAACTAATACTAGTGATGACAACTGTTGTTATTGGTTGTGGTTACGTCAAATTTAGTTCTCTACCCGAATAATGGGGGCGCTGATTCCGCTTCAAATAGGCACAAAAAGCAGGTCTGTATCAGCTATCCAGCGTACTTGTATAATATAATAGAGATAAGAGATCAGCAGGGCTATTATGACCGTTTACGAAAAGTGCACGATTCCAGGCAGTTCAGTTTTCGATCTACAACTGCCTTGTTCTTTATTTGTATTATAACCTCATATTCTTCTGGCTGGATTTGAACCCAGTTTGGTTGTTTATGAATGGATTTGATACGTCAGACGAGCATGTAGGTGACATTAGGAAACGTCAAAATTCAAACTTGACATAACGACATTATGTTTTTTTTAAGAAACGCACATAATATAAAGGGCATAGCCAATGATGATGATATTTATGGGATATATTTCTTTACTTTATAATTACATTAAATATTAAAGTATAATGATATATTATTAAATAAATAGATTGTTTATTTGCAAAGGCGCACGGCAAAATGTAAATATTTTAAATGTTGCAACACTGTCTTTATATAATATAATATTATAGGTAGGTAAACGGAAAAATTGTAACTCAAGTTGTAAAAGATTTTGATTTTTTTATCATAATTAATAATTAATCTTATAATACACAACGAATATATTCTTCTATTATTAATTATCATTTATACAAATTGATGATTCGTTGCACTACTAATGCTGTAATGTAGTGTTCCCCACTGTAAGTATTTAAGTATGGCTGCAATTTAATTTAAACTCTCAAATTATTTGAAATTTGTATTGCAACACTGATTCTCAATAATTTGTGAATTATAACAATTGGCAAAAGTATTTTAATGTTTATTTATTAATTATAATATAAAGTATGATTTAGTACACTATATTAATAATATTACGGCATATTAGTACAAACTACAAACTTTAGAGCTCTCTTTAGTTCTCTGACATTAGCAACTTACCGAGTCGACCTATATACTCTAATCTGTGGAGTCGACCATTATAAAAAAGAAGAAGAAGTAGAGAAAATAAAAATGGGTAAAATTTGAACAAAATATATTATGTAGTTGATATGTTGTAAGAAATTGATAAACTTTATCCTTATACCTACGTTAAATAACCTTAAAAAGTCTGGAATGCATCAAACTTGTGTATTACATGCATTACTGCAATACAACAATAAAGTTTACTTTCAAGTAAGTTGAACTTGAACTACGTTTTTTTGTGCTTTCAAATAGGTATTATTGTAACTGATAGTAACATAAAAAGGCAATTTATAAGTTTTTTAATCCCTTATTCATGCCTTGTAAGGCATTTTATATAATTGGTACCTACTGTGTGCGCTAGCCGCTAAACCAAATATTTTTTAGTTAGTTTTATTGCTCGAGAAGAAAACAATAAATTGCAAGTGGGATGATGATGACAAAGTCCTAAAAGGAAAATAATATATTCACTCAAAAGCATAAACTAGAAGAAATTTAATAAAAACTTGTTTTTAAATGTTTTATCATTTATTTTCTCATTCAAATGCACTTAATACCTACATATACATAATATAACATATTCATACACAGCTTTCATCATGACTGTATTTGTCTTATCACCTTATTATCAACCTAGTATCAGATAGTAAAGTGTTAAACCTCTTTTATATTCTTATAAAAATATTTATACAGCGGAAATCTTAAACAAGGTTTCTGCCTTATCACTTGAAATCAAAGAAGTTGAATAAAACATCCATTGTGTAAATATTTGATTATTATTGATGAAAGATAAAAACAATATTATAATTTCAGACTTTATTTGCCAAACCAATTAGTAATACACAATTACAAACTCTGCCTTTAAACTATAGGAAATTTGGATCTCTCAGAGAGAGAGTGGTCACACGGTCAAGTGTTCAAGCGATCAGTTTTGTGATCTTTGTGTTGTATTACGTTAAATAGAGATACACGGGGGGCATTCTGAACACGTCAGAATTTCTCCTGTGTGACTGACCGCTTAAATGCAGAACGCTTGAACATGTGACCACTCTCTGTCTGATCGATCCCTAAGAATTAAAACATAACATAAATTTGTTACTTAACAATATATTATTATCTTGTAACTTGTAAGTTTTGAAGTATTTTAATATATTATATAAAATAAATATTATTGTTATTGAGGTACAAAACTATCTATATACTTATAACAATATTATTATGGTAATAATAATATAAGTTCCTATGATAATATTATGTTTTATGAACAAGTATATGTTAGTTATGCAATTTTAGTAAAGTCTTTTTTGAAAAGTAATTTTATGTAGGTTTTATTTTTATTTTTGAGTAAAATTTAGTGACTGTTACACTTTTTATAGGTAATACCTCTTTTTATAATATCCCTTTGAATAATACCCTTAGGCCCACTTGCGCCAATCTGGGTTAAAGTTAACTCTGAGTTAACTCAGAGTAACATCATGTCATATTTGTCACTCACCAATTCAGTGATAGAGATGACATGATGTTTAACTCAGAGCTAACTTTAACCCAGATTGGCGCAAGTGGGCCTTAAACAGTCAGTCAAGTTATAAATGAAAAAGTGCATAATATGAGAATTTAGCTAATTTGGATTTAATATTTTCAATTTAACTTTTCTAATTTAGGTGTGTTTCAATGTTTATCCGGAGCATGTTATACATGAATCTAAAGTTTCAATGGTACGAGAACACAATCTCAAAATGCTTGTTATTGAGAAAGTAAGTAATGTGCCTTTGAATTTACCTCTTTGGTGCAATGTTTATCATGCATATGTACCAAAATACTTTTCAGATTGACAAGGAAATAGTTTTGTGTAATAACACAAAAACTATAGATTGCACTATGGGTTTTTGGTGAAAGTTCATATTTCACAGCAATTAACACAATACTTGTGTTTCCTTATGACTTGTATGCGTTCCTTGTGTACTAAACCAATGCAGTCTTAGTTCATCACACAAATACAAAACTTATTGTTGACATAACCTATATTGTATTTAAATAATACCTATAGGTTATTACACCTCACGTTATTATGACACCTCACGGCTCACTAACACTAAATGGATTACTAAGGTCTCTAAGGCGTCTTTACTAAACTTAATATGTATCGCTTTGTGATTATCCTGAGAATATAATCGTTTTCCCGAACACTTCCATTCTCAATGAATACTTCGAATATTTAGTTTACACTAATTACTATTTTACTATACTAAATATTCTATGCACTAAAATAACTCATTAAGTAACTAACAAACTAAATAGCAATATAACTTAGCACTAAAGAAGTATGTAATATTGATAAATAAAATTACTAAAACGTAAACCATTCATAAAAAGCTAATATTGTTTGGCGTTTATTGAATTGCTGTTTTTGACGTTTGAGCAAGCCAGCTTATGTCAGTTAGTGTTGTCATAATACGAAATTACTACTCGGTTATCAATGGAGAAGTATGTTTTGTGTCACGTGACCGCTCGCTGGCTGGAAAATAGAGGTCATAGTACCAAATTACCAGCCAGTCAATTTAAGCCCGTATAATAAATGGATATAAGAGCTCATAATAACCCCACAGTGCTCTCACTACCATTATCACAGACTACCTACATAATTAATAGAACTAAATTATTATTTATGAGTATTATGATAAATATGATATAAAACAATAATTGATATTATAATGTTCTTGAAATTATGCAACAAGCTATAAAAGTATTTTAATACATAATAATATAAAACTGGGATACACAGGCTATCAACTCATGATCGAAAATCGCTTGAAAATTATGGAATAATGGAAGAACCAGTTAAGCCAAATAAGGAAGATTGTTGTAACAGTGGTTGCGATCCATGTATCTTTGATGTATACGAGAATCTGTTAGAAATGTATGAAAAATTTAAAAAAAGCAAACAATACTGCTCAAATCCATCCAGTAATGGAATTTCACAAACTGAATACCGAAGTTTTGTGATTTCAGATATTTCTTATATTACCGATTCGGTTAAAATGATTAAATTTAACAGTGTTGAAAAACTACACAAGAAAGTTACATGGAAACCTGGTCAACATTTTTTATTTAAATATGTTTCTGAATTTAAGACTTGTACAAGAGCCTACACTCCAATAGCCTGTAAAAATGGTGAAGTAGAACATGACTTTTATATTATTTTAAAAAATTATGAAGATGGCTTGGTGTCAAAAGCGTTATTTAATCTTAAAAAGGGGGAAAAAACTTTATGGAGAGGTCCTTATGGTTCATATAAAATAGAAGAAAATAAATACAAACGCATCATTATGGTTGCCCAAGGTACAGGGATAGCACCCTTTATATCTATCATAGAAACTATATTAAATAATGAAGAGGAGATGACATTATTAACTCTATTTTTTTGCTGTTGCGATGTTAAGACTATATTACTTCGAAATCAATTATACACTTATAAATCATTTTGGAATTTTTCATACACTGTTTTTCTAAGTTCATATGGTAATGAATCTTTAAAATATGAAGAGCCCATCGTAAAAAGAAAACTGGTGACAAAAGACTTAGATGAACTAAATCCAAGTGCTTCTGATCAATTCTTAATATGTGGTTCCAAAGCTTTTATGAGTGAATATAAGAGTCACTTTTTAAATCTAAATATATCTGAAGAAAATATACATTCATTTTAACTTACCATATTTTTAATTTACAAGGTAATGAAGAAACCTGTTACTTCTGAGGTAAGGTAGGTATAATTTGCAAAACCGTACCTCAGAAACCGGGCATAGTTTTTGGCAGAAAATCTTGACTAACAATACAGTTGAACAGACAAACTTCTGAGGTAAAACTTCAGAAACCTGGCAAAGGTCTGGCACAAGCCCGTACTTATCCTGTATTAATTGATAAATTGATAATATAATTACAGGTAACAGGACAAAATACGGAACCATTGTATTGTGGCGTAAATGAGTAGATATAGAATACACAATTAACTTACTAAGTTAGAACTGTGTAGTGTAAATAGAATATAATGTATATCATGAAAATAGGGTGGATCCCACAAAAACATTTTCATGTAAAAATGTTGCCAAGATGAGAACATAATATTATTATAGTTCGTGGTGTCAAAAAGTAGTGAAATCTCATGTAGAGCCAAGTTTCTAACCTTACATACTTAGCCCTAAATCTAAAAACCTTAATTTTACACCAAAGCGCGGCATCTTTAGTTAGGGTATATTAAGTTCAAAGTCCTGCCGAATAACAAAATGGCCAAGCCACCGATTTTGACTAATGTGTAGAGTTTTTAGATTCTTCTCGTTCGGCTGACACATTATATTATTATCAAATATTTTGCCGCGCTTTGGTGTAAAATTAAGGTTTTTAGATTTAGGGCCAAGTATGTAAGGTTAGAAACTTGGCTCTACATGAGATTTCACTACTTTTTGACACCACGAACTATAATAATATTATGTTCTCATCTTGGCAACATTTTTACATGAAAATGTTTTTTGTGGGATTTCATTTCTTTTTGTAAGTTGGTTTACGTTGTTCTTTTTAGTTAATTTTTTTCTTTCTTTTTTTGGTGTATTTCTTTTAGGTTTCAGTACCTAGAGGGTAAAAACGGAACCCTATTCCTAGACTTCATTGTCTGTCAGCTGCCCGTCTGTCTGTCTGTCTATCTGTCTCTTGGAAGTATCTCAAGAAGAGCGTTTTCACACGAGACACGACACGACACGACAAAAAGCGGTGACGATTCAGCGCGCCATACATTTCTATGCACCGTTTTCACACGGCACAGCACGACACACGTTTTTGAGACGACAATCCGCTATGTCGTCACGTTTTTTAGCATAGATAAAAAATTTACATAGATATTATGACTGTTATCTGTGGGTCATTTGTTTACTTTTAATTTTGTTTCGAAATTTAAAATTTGTATGGCGGTGTGCTGCTAATAATGGAAAAGTTTAAATATTATTATATTTATACCATAATAGAGGTAGTGGAAAATAATCCGTGTTTATGGGACAAAAGTAGTGAACATATTATAAAGATAAAATAATGAGGAAAAATGCGTGGCGCTTAGTCTGCAGCAGTATTTTGGAGCCGGAGTTTGAAAAGAACAATGGCCAAATCGTACCAGGTGGCGTCCCAATATGCCATTGGTAGCAAAAATTCTCTAATATTTTAAGGCATCGAAAAACATTAGAAATGTGTCTATAAATAGCCACAAAAAAAAGATCAGTTTCGTTGTTGTCTTTCATATGTTCTGACAGCCGGCGATCATTCGCATTCGTTCTATTTTTTGGGTAATAACTCTAGGAAAAATTGAAATAATTAGAAACGAGATCGCCGAATATACACTTGTAGGCTACACCGTCGGAAAAAAGGCAGTTCTTAAGTCTAACCTCAAAATAATTGTAAACGTTAATAATTATTATAAAAATCGTGGCTATTTAGACATCATTCTCAAACGGAATTATGTTTAGAGCATAAGAACAAAGAAATCTAACTATAGTTTATTTTGGGACATCAAAAATAAAAGTCGAGTCCAGCTCTTATACAAATTTGGCCATGATTCTTTTGAAATAAAAAGTCAGGAAAAAAGAAGTGTTTTATTTATTTAATAATTTATAATTTTAACTTGCTACTAAATTTTGTGTTTACATGCAATTAACAACTTAAAATAAGTTAAAATTTAGTCAACTACTTATCAACTAATACGTGTAAACCAGCCATATTACGTGTAAACCAGCTATAAGTGGTGTCGTTGCAGCAGAAATCTCTAATCTGTGGTGGCTGCGGTGTCGTCGCGAAATCGTCGCTCGTGTGAAAACGTGCAGACAGCCTGTGTGACGTCTGTCGTGCAGTTCCTAAATCGTCTCGTGTCGTGTCTCGTGTGAAAGCGCTGGAACGGTAGTAGCTGGAGAGTTGAAATTTTCATCGATCATGTATTTCTCTTGCCGCTATAGCAACAAATTACTAAAAACAAAATAAATTTAATATTTTGGGGGCTGTCATGCAACAAACGTGGTTTTATTTTTTCCTATTGATATTTGATAATAATTAATAAATAATAGATGTCGCTGCTGGTCGTCTACATCGTATAATACTTGTAAATGTATCAATAAGATATGTCACTGTTAGGATCTACATCCTTTATCTGTACCTTCATGTCTACATCGCACTATTGTTTGACGTGATGATGTTTGATATAGCCGTTTAACTTTTAGGCACAGGTTTTTTCTTTGAACTAACCCTCTGTTTACATCCTTTTTTTTTGAGGAGGGGAAATGCATTAAGCGGCCCATTCACTATCCTGCATTGCAGTCCACCGTGCAGGCCTACGAAATGGACGTAGCCCACACATTATCCTGCTTTGCCGTCCTGCTAGGGATGTGATATACTTGCAAAATTCAATAGACTTCTAAGTACGAATACGTAACGAAACGAAGCATACAGGCATGCTCTACGTGGAAAATTAGGATAGATACCCCCCTTAAATATTTATTTTATTTTACTTTTATTATATATTATGAAAGTAAAAATGTAATTAAAGATTTTGTGAATATTTCAAGTACCTACCGGCTGCCATTATTGATTTTGAGTAAAAAAGGCCAAAAAACCGCGTTTATTGTATGGGAGCTCCCCGTAAATATTAATTTGTGAAGTGAAAAACTTTAGGAAATGAATAGAAGGTGACTTTATGAAGTGTGTCTGTCTGTCTGTTGTTACCTTTTCACGCCCAAACTGCTTGTACCGATTGTTCTTAAATTTGGTATGGAGATATAGTTTGAGTCCTGGGAATAGACGTGGAATTCTTTTAATACGTCTGTCCGTCTGTCTGTCTGTCCGTCCGTTCATATGTCTGTCTCTCTAGTAGATATATATAGGTACACTTCCGCACAATAAGTTGTACCCTATATTTAATGGTTGGAAATACACTTGTGTTATACCGTATTATTCCAATGCCTCCTGTAGCTGCTTTTTCCATTCGCTTGGATTTTCTTTGTTTTATTTGTCTGATACTCAATTAAGGCTTGGGGGCTGTTTCCCCACTTCCTGACACTTGCTCGGAAAGTTTTCTTTACAAAAAGTAATGATATCCCACCAAAAACATAAATGCAAAACTGGCCAAGTTAGACCTAATCTACTTTAAGATCTCACATTATTTAAATAACATCAATTGTTATACTTATAGATATTCAATAAAGCAAAGAAATAGACTCTATTACTTGTTCATAATGTTATTTGGTTCCTATACATACATAAGTATTTCGATTTTCCATGAAACTTGGCACTTATTTAGATCTCCATCCTTTTTACGGCGAAGACCATAGACAAGAATAATGTTTGTATGGAACTTGGCTCTCCATTTTTACATTTATGTTTTTGGTGGGATAATCACTACTAGACAATGGACAACACGGCCTTGGAAGAATTCATTAAATCTTTTATAGAGAGAAGATACGTTTTATTCATTCATAAGTAATTTTGATAATCATCTGGATCAATATAATTTATCAACGTGGTATCACAGGTGCAACTACACTTTCTTTGACGAATTTTTAGCAGTTTTTTTCCCATACCCTTTTTTATTTTTATCTAATACGAGAAATATACTTAACAGAATAGCTATTTTCTTTTCTTTTAATGTGTATTTATATGTGTATATCTGTTGCCGCTATAAGAACAAATACTAAAAATAAAATAAAGTTAATGTTAAAGGGGGGCTCCCATACAAGAAACGTGATTTTTTTGGCCTTCTTTGCTCTTAATCAATAATAAAAACAGCTAGGCACTTGAAATTTTCACAAAATCCTTAATTATATTTGTACTTTAATAATTATTGTTAATAAAATTAAAATAAAGTAAATGTTTAAGGGGGGGGGGGGGGGGGGGCATACAAAAAACACAATTTTTGTCTACTTTTGCTAAGATAAAAAAAAGATATAAACAATGAATTTTTTTTGAATCTCTACTAACAATAATATTAACTATTGCATAGAGAATTTAAATATATATATATATATATATATATATATATATTACTTAAACATTATTATTGTTAATATATAATTTTTTGTGGGTCGAAAGTACCCAAATTTGAGATTTTTCGAACCTTTAAACATTCATATCTTTAAAAATATTAACTTTATTGTTAAAAGTCATAGGACCTTTTTTATTGGTACTTCAATAAAAAATATAAAAAAAATTTGTCCGGTTGAAAAATAACAATTCCTTGCAATTGTTTAAACAATTTTGTTTTAAACAATATGGCACCGGGTTGCGCCTTGGCAATATGCATTTATATCATCAGGAGGGCAATTTGAAGGGGATCGCATAAAAAAATTGAGGTGGAATAGTTTTCGGTACTCATGCGCCGACTCGTGCTGCACTACAGTACTGATCACAGACTGATTTGAGATTTCCCGTATAATGAAGTACTCTGTGGTACTGATGCCGGACGGCAAAGCAGGATTGAAGCAGGATAATGTGTGGGCTAGCCTGCGTCCGTTCGCAGGCCTGCACGGCGGACTGCAATGCAGGATAATGAATGGGCCTCTTTAACCCCATCGTTTTTGTCTATGGTTTTCCTAAGCTCAACCAACCTTCAAACCAATTTCAAACCTATGAAATATGAATATTTTGATTTTGTGCCAGAAATTTGGTTGAAAACAAGGTTGAAAATAAAATGAAGCATTAAATGGTGGTTGTACATTCTCTATAATATATTTTTAAAATGGCAATAGTGATAAAAAATTTAAACTATGCCAAAAATGTATCCATGTCACGTATCCAACTTCCGAGCGAGACGCTTATTAAAAAAAAAAGATATGGATTTTTTTCGCGCCGGCGCGAACGATAAACGCAATACGTGTCCGTTTGCTCCGATTGTAATGTTAAATAATTAGCTTTAGCATGAGTTAAATAATTTGTAAGCTACAAAATCCCAAACATGTTTTTATTTCGTAGATTTGAAATGTGACAAAATAATAAATTAATTCAAAGTGTACCTAAAATTTCCATGACTACTTGTAAAATTATTTAAATTAAATAATGGGTTCAATAGTTTTAAAGAGTTTATCAATTCTTCTTGGTGTATTTTTTATTTTCGTTGGCATCACAAAATTAACTCCGTTTATTTCTAAGGAATTGCACAAGGATTTGGTAAGTGCATAATTTATGTACCAATATTAATTAAACTAACGTTTGTCCTTAAAAATATATTTCATAATTTTATTCTATATTTTAATAATAAAATTCAGAAAGGTCGCTAGATACATTAATATTTTGTTTCGGAGCAATACGCCTTTCTATTTTAGTATTTGGCCTGCCGCCTAATATTTCGATGCTGTCTCGTGTTGCCGCTCCGAAGGCAAATATAATTTGAATTATCCATTTTGTAATAAGTGCTTTTGTAATAAGCTTAACCTTATGTATGAAATATATTTTCCCTTAAAAGAATACAATTGTTTTATAGTTTAGCGGATTATACAGAAAACCTCAAAATTTTAATGTAGGTATTTTATGAGTGGCGATAATATCAGCTGACCATCAAACCGAGATATTATCTAATTAATTATACTCAGGGGTTAGTGCAAGTTTTTTTATTCGATCATACGCATCGAGCGCGTAAACGCGAATTTATATGGGATCGAAGCAGCGCCATCTACTGGCTAACGTGGATACTGCTTTGATCCCATATAAATTCGCGTTTACGCCGTCGATGCGTATGATCGAATAAAACTAGCACTAACCCCTCTGTTCGATCACATTTTGCGGGGTTAGTGGTTACGCGCCGTACGCACAATTTGTAGTCATAAATAAGGCGTAGAGAAGATCTCACTAGCATCTTGTCACTAATCGCTACACAAACAGAGGGGTTAGTGCGAGTTTTATTCGATCATACGCATCGAGCACGTTAACGCGAATTTGTATGGGATCAAAGCGGTATCCACGTTAGCCAGTAGATGGCGCTGCTTTGATCCCATACGTGCTCGATGCGTATGATCGACTAAAACTCGCACTAACCCCTCTGATAAAGAATATTCAATAACTTTCCTAAACGCATGCACCTAAAGTTAATTCTTCGTGAACTTTCAACTTGGCCTTCAGTAGATACCTATCTATATTTCCGAATGCAGTGGTCTCGCAGCGACTAATTTAAGTTTCTTTCTACGATAACAATAAGGAATTTATCCTTATTGTTACAGGAGAATGCAACAAAAAAAAAAACTAGACGTATCACGTGGCTTATGACTTTTGAGTTATGAATGTTATGATACTGCACTGGAGAAATGTACCATTAAAGGCTTCGAGCTTAATACGAAGGAGAGCCGTTATATTAAACAAAGCATACATACCTAATATAAAATAGATAAGTACCTACAGATTAACGCCATCTGCCTAGGAATCAACCTGATATTATAGAGTAAGAGCCTAGGCGATGGCCAGACCTTCTTCCGTTTCGTAAATCTGAAAGTTTATCTGTTTGTGGCCTTTACCTCTGTGAAGGTAAGAACGCGACCAGCAACTATGAAGTTTCGGTCGCGGTTACTTTATAGGAAGAATCCAGCTGTTCTGAACGTCTACCTGACCTTACAGAGTAAAGCTCAATTTCATAGCTTACCTATATAGGTAATTAATAATTATATTCTTCGCGGTAAGTGGAGAAATCTCGTCTTCCAGTCCCGGACATTTTTGACATATTTTTGATTTTTGTCCCTATCTCCAGTTCACGAGTGCACAAGTTAAAAATTAACTTGTGAAATTTTTACCAGTTATCCGTACACTTGTATTTAAGTTAGTAGCACACATGTTAAAAATGGGTCTGTGTAGCGCCACTTTCTCCTAAGTTAACCGTGAGCCAACCAGGGTTCCGTACCCCACCACTTCAATAGTTGATTGTATGTAGAATTTTGTACTGTGAATACAAGGGAGGGGCGCGTCATTTTAAGTTAGAAGATGGTTAGAAGAATGTTTACTCCATATCTTACCGCGAAGAATACCTATCTATATATATAAAATTACAAGTCCTGACTGACTGACTGATTCATCATCGCTGAGCAAAAACTGTTTAAGTTACAGCCACGAAATTTAGTGAGTAGGGTTGTTTTATAAAGTAGACACCCACTAAGGAAGGAATTTTGGAAATTTTACCCCGAAGGGGGTGAAAAAGGGGTTGAAAGTTTGTATGAAAGTCCGTCATTTCTTAAGTTAGAAACATGAAACTTTATTTTTGGGCTACTGAATAAAAATAAGTAAATATGTATTTAAGCGTTTTTGGAAATTCTACCCCCAAGGGGGTGAAATTGGGGTTGTAAGTTTGAATGAAAGTCCGTCATTTCTTGAGTTAGAAACATGAAACTTTATTTTTGGGCTACTGCTAAAAAATAAATGGATACTTACATATTTAAGCGTTTTTGGAAATTCTACCCCCAAGGGGGTGAAATTGGGGTTGAAAGTTTGTATGAAAGTCCGTCATTTCTTAAGTTAGAAACATGAAGCTTTATTTTTGGGCTGCTGAAAAAAATTAATAAATACGTATTTAAACGTTTTTGGAAATTCTACCCCCAAGGGGGTGAAATTGGGGTTGAACGTTTGTATTGTCAATTTTAAACCGATCGGTCTGAAACTTTGTATGCAAAAAGCTACTATGACGTAGGCATCTCCTAAGAAAGGATTAAAAAAAATCACCCCTAAGGGGGTAAAATAGGGGATGGAATTTTGCATGAAACTTTGTTAATTTTAAACCGATGGGGCTGAGACTGTGTATGCACAAAGTTACTATGACGTAGGCATCCCCTCAGTAAGGAATTTATTAAATTCCATCCCCAAGGGGATAAAATAGAGGATGAAAGTTTTTAGAAATTTTCTCAGACTTTCGACTGAACTGAAATTATTAAAGATTTGAGCTTCTATGATGAAGACGTTCGCTTTAATAGGATTTTGGTCAATTCAACCCCCATGGAGATAAAATAAGGGATGATGGAGGAGCGCATTTGTATTGCTTTGAAACTATTGGAACAAATAAATTATCGTCGTTAGTGTTGAGTTTTAATTCTCCATGTTTAGAAACCTTTGAGTAAGGGACCTTAAAAAGGAGAAAATTATCTATCCCCGTTACTATACTATGCTAACGCGGACGAAGTCGCGGGCAACAGCTAGTAAGTTATAAAATTGAGCTTCACTCTTTCTGGAAGGTCAGGTAGACCTTCAGAACTGGATACCTAATAAAGTGACCGCGACCGAAACTCATGGTTGCTGGTCGTTTTTACTTCTGTAAAGGCCACAAATAGGTGAACTTTCAGCTTAACGAAACGGAGGAAGGTCAGGTCATCGCAGACTCTTGGTCCAATAGTACCAATATCTATGTCGCAGTCATCTGGTTTAATCTGCGATTCGATCGAATGACTAGCGCATTCATTGAATGACACCATTCAATTGAATGACTAAAGGACAACTCGTCAAGATGTTGACTGTAACGTTTAACGTCTTGACTAAAAGTCATATAGCGAAGTCATTAAATGGGATGCTTAGATATTTTTTTTCAAGTATCCGTTGACGGAGTAATGCCCAGTTTCTGAGGTTTTTTGACCGGAGTTTATCTTTTCACTATCGCTTTTGATTGGCTGGCGTCAAAAAATTAACCAATCAACAACGCTAGTGAAAGGATAAACTCCAGTCAAAAAACCTCAGAAACCGGGCATACAACGCTTTCATATTATTTTATTAGTTATTACAAATAAAGCAATAATTAATGTAAATGTAATCGATAAAATATCAACACAGTGCTATCAGCTGTGCGAGCTGTTTGACGCCATATTTGTTTTAGTAACTAGTAGAGCCGCGGTAGGAAGAAAATGAAATACGTTCAATTACCTGACTGATTTTATGTACGCTATCTTCAAAACGCTATGCTACAAATCGCTAACTAGTTGAACGTTGAGGGACAATCGTTCAATCGACGTTCGGCCGAGTCATTCAATTGAATGGTGTCATTCAATGAATACGCTAGTCATTTAATCGAATCGCAGGTTGAACCAGATGACTGCGACATCTATACAGATTACAGAGTGCAGACGCGACATATACCTACATCTATAAATACAATATTGTACATTTAGTTTTCGTCCACTGTCAAGCCACATTTCTAAAGACAAAACATTATTTTCTATAGGTACACTAGGTGTAAATATTTTATTAATTACTTTATCAAAGTTTTCAAATATTTGAACCTTACCTACAGATAATAGTTAAAACCCCTGACGGTGGTCATTGCTTTCGGTCTTCGGCTGGGGCTTTTACTGTACATGGATTGTTATTTGTGTGAAAGTTATTAAAATATATTGACATTTTTATTGTAGCGAAAGGAGTACGTCAGATATGCAAAAGTGTTTCCACTCACTGAAATACTGGACTTCAAGATACCGTCGAAATGGTATCGAAGGGTGGTCGGGGGCCTGGAAATATTCTTCGGATTGGCGCTCGCTCTTATTCCTAGCCGTAAGTTTAATATTATTTTTCTTCCTTGGATTTTTTACTCATTGGTACGAATTACACGTATCAATAAAATCACGATTCTAGTATCACGCGAATCACAGTATTGAACGTCAGTACACAGTTGAAATCGCTAGAGGAAGTCGTCTCTTGTACAAGTTTTTTTTTAATAAGAGATTAGCGGCAATAGCAATGATACTCACATGCGCCTTAAAAATTAAACGCATGCAAAACATGACGGATTATTATTGATTATTATGATCTTTCTTATATTATTATCAAACATCTTACGGATTCCACAGAGATAGGCATGTTTCATACAAAAGAAAATAAACTCCTTGAGGTTATCAGGCTCTAATTATTGTTACAATTCATAAATAATTCCTTATCTAATTATTATGTATATTTATTATCAAAATTATATTAAATTTACGAATTCTGTATATAAAAAAGCTAAAAAACATATTCTGCTATATTAGTCGTGTTCGTTTGGTTGTTAGTGCACATTGCGCATGCGCTAAGTTAAAAATTAGTGTCAGTCTGAGTGTCATGCAAGTGTCATGTTCTAAAATCTGACAGAAATTGTATGAACATGACACAAGTATGAAGTTGACAGTCAGTTGCCAAACTGCGAAAAAAGCCGCGCATGCGCAGTCGAAAAACCAAACGAACACGACTATTTGCAACTGAATACTGAGCACAGATTAAAATATACGAGATCGCATAATCTGTGGAAGCCACGCCCCCCAGTATCGCGTGGATTTCAAGAATCTCTGTTATAAAATCATGATTCTGCGATTTGGCCGCTTACACCATCAATATTATCACGGAATCGTGATTATATTGATGGTGTAATTCATGCCATTGTCATGACAGCAAAACAATCCGGTCTCCCACGACACGAGTCCTCACTCCTCTTTTCTTTCTCTCTTTTATTATTTGCCCAGAGTGCAGTCATGACTCATGACATTATGCAGAACGACTGATGCTACTTATTTAGTTAAACCATAAACTTTAATTATACTTCGTTGCTGCATCCTATGAGATTTAATAAACCTGTAGTCCGAATTTTGTGGTACTGCATCATCACACGCCATTTAGATATTATTTATTTAATTTAAAACTGAAAAAAGACAATCAATTGGTTTTATAGTACTTCCGCCTTGCTTTCCTAGATGGCGGTGTTAGTTCGTCCGTCATTCGTTTTTCGTGTGCGGCATCGTCAACACGTTATCCTTTTTAAATTAATTTCTACAGTGTTAAAGTGTTATAATTAGTGTAAATCGCCGAATAATATTGGAAAAAGGAAGAATAAGGATGATTACGAACATATTCGCCGCAAAATACGGCGATTGGAAAGTAAATTACGCTGCAACAAAGGAAAAGGTACCAAACTACCCGCATTAATTTTTAAAAATATTATGAATTTTTTCTTTGTTCTCAGCTATGGCATGGTAACGATACGTTAAAAAAAGACTATCTTAAGGGTTAATACGTGATATTAACCAGATAGTCAACCTTTTGTACCTTAATGGGGTAATACGCGATATTATCCAGGTTACAAACTGAGTCGTGATGATACGTGATATCATCCTGAAAGCAACTTTATGCTTTTGCTTATTCACACCGGACAAGATCCGAGTCATCAGCGTCTTCCTCCCGGGAAGGCCGCTGCGATAACGAGCACTCATCCGACGACAAAAGGCGCGATGAAGACATCGACGCGCTGGAGGCTCAATCTTGCTGTGGAACTCCACAATCTTTAGCCGACGTCGAAGACGTGGATTATATGGAGTCGGCCGCGCCTGCACCGGCGTCGCCGCAGGCCGCACCGCCGACATCAGCACCGCTGAGCCAACCAGAAGCCACCGTGCCAGTAGATCCTAACCAAGAATCTACTCCCAGGTTACCACTTGAAATACTAAATATTCTTGGCAAGGCCAATAAAACAGAAAGCCCTAGGCGAACGCATTCCCACCGAACTCTCTGAACGTTGGGGTAAAATCTTGGTCGATGGTTTGGCTAAGGAATACAAGGAGTCGCTTGTGGCGAAGATTCTTATACCGACTAACTTTTCGCTGGCACAAGCGCCTAAACTCAATCAAGAGGTAGCCGCAGTTCTACAGCAGGCTGCAAAAACCGATAAATTTTTTTTTTTTCATAATACAATCCAAAGCGTAAAAAGCGACGTCTACCTTTTCGGTGAAAAGCGCTAGCAACAAGCACTGCCGGGCAACTCCCGAGCTCCTCCTCGTCAGCAGTACGCGAGGCCAGCGCCAGCAGCGCCGGCCCGCCCGCACGAGCCGCAGCCGTCGACACGTCGGCGAGGAGGGCCCAGCAGCCCCCGCGCCGCGGCCGCCCCTACGCGAGCGCCAGACCGAGCAACGACAGGAGACACCGCTACTAGAGGTACCTCACGCTGGCCGCATCCAATTCTTTTTACGCAATTGGCTTCTAATAACCTCCGATAGCACGGTGCAGTGCTGTCTTATGCTAAAGGATATTATAAAATACCCTTCTGCATTGAGTTATAAGTCCCTTCTGTAAGCCACCTTACCAACGTGTGGAACCAAGTAATCCACCTTTTACAAAGAGTCAGATGAGCAAAGCAATAAGTGAACTCAAACAATTAGGTGCTATTTCAGTATGTAATGAAAATTTGCCAGACCAATTTATTTCATACATTTTTCTTACACCGAAAAGTATCGGTGGGTTAAGATTTATATTCAACTCAAAATTACTTAAATACATTTTTAATTTGCACAACTTTTAAAATGGAAGATATTCGCACTGCTATAAAATTGGTCTTTCCAAATGTATATTCCTCATATCTCAATCTCAAATCTCAATCGATCTCAAGGAATTACTTGTGCGGTGTGCCGATTCATACATTACATAAATTTATTATTATTATTATTATTATTATTTTTTGAAATTTCGATTTCATGATAATCTTTGTGAATTTAACTGCCTTCCTGTACGGCTTAAGTTCTGTGCCATTTATATTTGTAAAGCTTCAAAAGCCTCTTTTTATGTGGTCAAGAAAGCAGGGCCATCTAGTGGTCGAAATTCGAATCGAAATCTAAAGATTATGCTACTATATTATAATATATTAAGGTCAAAATTGAAACAATTAGGTTTTATTATCAACTTTGAGAGAACTAGTATGACGCCTTCACAACTTTGTAGATTTATTGGCTTTGACCAATGATATTATATTAGCTTTGACATAATATTAAATACTCAAGTCATGCAGTTACTCCAGAAATTTTCTAACTAGCCAACGAAATCCATAACAAAGCGCGATTTCGCGAAGTTCATTGGCACTTTAATTTCAGCATGACCAGCAATAGCATATGTATGTGTAGTTGTATATTCTTTGATACAACTGGCCGCGTACTAAATACTTTGAACGAGATAAGTTTTTAGCTTCACAAAAATGTAATAATAATTTTGATTCCATCATGCCTGTAAAACCTTATGTGTACCACCAGTTGGTGGTGCAATATTATTTTTAATAAAGTAAGCTTTTTATTAGAATAAACACAAGTTTATACGAGCTGGAGATCTTCACAGACTCGTCACTCACCGGCTGGGGCGCCGCGTGCGACGGAGTAGTAACTAGATGCCATTGGTCCGCGGATGAAGCTCGCCATCATATCAATTATCTTGAATTATTGGCTGCCTAGGGATTGAAATCATTTTTCATTTCATCGTTGTGATAATATTTTAAATGTCTTACTAAGAATAAATAATACTACTGCCATAATTATATTATCTTATATTAATATTATAATGTGAAGTATTCAATTTCATCATCTCAATGAAATCGCGAGAGATATATGGCAGTAGTGCGAGAAACAACGCATATATAATTTATTTGCTTCTTATTTATATAAAAACACAGATGCTGACCAGGCGTCTAGGTACTTACGTAACGTAACGATAGGAACTTACTAAAGATCTTATTGAGCTTCGGTCAACCTGACAACCTGATGGCTGATACCGTACTTACTCGCGTTGTGCTTTAATAATAAGTGCTATATTATTATCTGCTAAGATATTATGTCTCTTGGAAACAAGACCCAGGTGCCTTCATCATCCTTGCTTTTACAATTTCATGGCACGATTATTTTTTCTATGCCTTTCCGCCATTCGCGCTCATACTGTCTTAGGAAAATTATAGAAGAGGAAGCGACTGGTAAATTAGTCGTTCCGTACTGGCCGTCGTGTCTCGGCCGTGTTTTCCACTGTTTTGATCGCTTCTCAAATCTGACGAGATTTATTTTAGGCCAGATAAAACCTTCTGACGTGCGCAGTATTGTGCGGAAAGTCTACCTAAGACGCTGAATACCGGAGATGTCTATTGACAATATCATACTAAAACCGTTATCGGGAGGTACAATTAATCAGTATGATACAGGATTAAAACATTGGTTTAATTTTTGTCAAAGTAATAATATTGATTTGTATTAAGGATCCGTAGCTGATATAATATTATTACGAATTCTTAAATTTTAACAGAAAAACTTAATGAAAAAGCAAGTTGCGGAATGTTAAATTGTTATAGGTCTAGACTCTAGTTTGTCTCTAATCATTGGTAAATCCCGTTGCAATAACGATCCTAAGATTTTTTAAAGGAGTTTTTAGGAGTAAGCCCAGCTTCCTAAAGTATTCATTTTTAAGGGAACCTTATAAACTTTTGGAGTACGTATCTAAATTTTATCCGTAAGATTCGATACTTATTATCATTAGAAATTTAAAAAAAAAAAAAAAAAAAAAAAAATGGTAACTCTCATTCTAATATTATAATAATTATATATAATAATTCAACTCGTTGTCGACGGGACAACGGGTGCAGACATTATCACTCATAAGAACAGAAGACGTTCATTCCGAAAATTCACGTATCGTAATCACTATCAATGATTATTCATCAAGCCCCAGCTAAAGCTTTATCTGTGTACCTAGATAAGACAAAAGAGCTGAGAAATGGCCCAGCTACTGATAAGCTCATTTTAACAACTAGAAAGCCTTTTCATAATGCCAGTTCCCAATCTATAAGTCGCTGGATAAAGAGTGTCCTCAAGGACAGTGGCATAGAGATTGGCGTTTATTCAGCGCACAGCACGCGACACGCCTCCACGTCGGCGGCGCGCCGCGCGGGAGTCTCCGTCGACATTATCAAGCGATGCGCTGGCTGGGCCGGCTCATCACTTTGTTTTGCTAAGTTTTATAACTTACCTTTACCAGATTTAGCACAAGACAGAGCTTTCGCAGAAGCTATTTTTAATGTAAATTCTGATTCATAGCATATCCAAACTAATTAAGTAATATTATTATTTAGAAGTACAATACTTTATTAAATAAAAATTGTTATGATGTCTATAATGTTATACCTATCATTTTAAATTCCGTAATTAATTAACTTAATGTAATTAATCTGGTATTTTATCATTCCGCAATTACGCGCTGAACATCTACAGGTTTATTAAATCTCATAGGATGCAGCAACGAAGTATAATTTGTGGTTAATTGAACTTACCTTAAGTGAACTTCAACCAAAATTATACGAGTTGCTGCATCCGTAGAGATTTAAAATCCCACCCCACCCACTTCTCTTAGTTTGTTGCCCCTATTCTTTACTTGCGGAATGATAAAATGTTATGAATTATCCTCTCTAAAAAGAATGACGGACGAACTAACACCGCCATCTAGGAAAGCAAGGCGGAAGTACTATAAAACCAATTGATTGTCTTTTTTCAGTTTTAAATTAAATAAATAATATCTAAATGGCGTGTGATGATGCAGTACCACAAAATTCGGACTACAGGTTTATTAAATCTCTACGGATGCAGCAACTCGTATAATTTTGGTTGAAGTTCACTTAAGGTAAGTTCAATTAACCACAAATAAGCTTGAAAATATAGTCTATAATTTATATCCAAAGCTGAGTGACAAAACGCGAAAAATTGAGAACGATATTATTTTTTATAAGTTTCAGTTCTATTTTGTCCAGCGTACAGCCGTGTGATATCGTCAGTAATTATTTTTAGACGCATTATTTTACTTTGGTATTTAGACGCAGGCATTAGGAAGTTTTCGGTCTCAGTTTCCGCTGTAGGAAACGTACGGCCAGAGGCGTAATAATATTTTGATGTATTTACTAACGTTTTCTGTAACTATCGAAAAGAGGCTGAATAGACGAGAGGAAAAATATCTATACAGTATACTAATATTATAATTCTGAAGAGTTTGTTTGTTTGAACGCGCTAATCTCAGGAACTACTGGTCCGATTTGAAAAGTTCTTTCAGTGTTAGATAGTCCATTTATCGAGGAAGGCTATAGGTTATATAACATCACGCTGTCACTTTTAGGAGCGAAATTATACATCTTTGAGAGCTTCCGTTGCGTGCGCTGCAAAAACGATCCAAGATATCCAAAAATATGTACTTATGAAAGAATTATTCCTCTTTAATTGATCTGAAAAAATGTCCGTGAAAGTACATATTATTGTTATATCTTGTGTATCTTGTAAGATTAACGCACAATAATCGTTTTTAACTTTTTATCTAAGTATAAGTTTGTAAGTTATAACATGTCCTGACTCCTGACTGACTGGTTCATCATCGCTGAGCAAAAATTGTTAAAGTTACAGCCACGAAATTTGGTGAATGGGGTTGTTTTATTAAGTAGATACCCACTAAGGAAGGAATTCTGGAAATTTTACCCCGAAGGGGATGAAATAGGAGTTGAAATTTTTAACGAAAGTCCGTCATTTCTTAACTTAGAAACATGAAACTTTATTTTTGGGCTACTGATTAAAAATTAATGGATACGTGTTTAAGCATTTTGGAAATTCTATCCCCAAGGGGATGAAATTGGGGTTGAAAGTTTGAATGAAAGTCCGTCATTTATTGAGTTAGAAACATGAAACTTTATTTTTGCGCTACTGATTAAAGATGAATGGATACGTTATGATACGTATTTAAGAGTTTCTGGAAATTCTTTATTCTATTCTACCCCCAAGGGGATGAAATTGGGGTAGAAAGTTTCAATGAAAGTCCGTCATTTCTTGAGTTAGAAGCTTTATTTTTGGGCTACTGTTAAAAACAAAAAGATACTTATTTAAGCATTTCTGGAAAACCTACCCCTAAAGGGGTGGAATAGGGGTAGAAGGTTTGAATGAAAGACCGTCATTTCTTGAGTTAGAAACATGAAACTTTATTTTTGGGCTACTGATTAAAAATGAATGGATACGTATTTAAGCGTTTCTGGAAATTCTACCCCCAAGGGGATGTTGAATGGAAATTTTGAATGAAAGTCCGTCATTTCGTAAGTTAAAAACATGAATGTTTATTGACGTTCGCGTTTGACATTTGCTTACCTAAATAGGGTCCCGTTTTTACCCTTTGTATAATATAAGGAACTACAAAAACCGGCCAAGTGCGTGTCGGGCCACGCGCAATATAGGGTTCCGTAGTACCGCTAGTTTTTGAAAATTTTTGTATGGTCGATGAATGTACATTTGTAACATGTTTTACACTACTAACAACATCATCTCAGTCACTTTCAAAGGAATTTGAACGAAAAGTTCCTTTATACTTCGCCGAATACATTTTTTTTAGTTGATCGACTATTACTCAATAACTTATGAAGTCTTCTTAGCCGTGATAGTTCTCCTTTTAAATTCAGCATATTTCCTACTCCCGTGAATTTTTTCACATTTCCAGAAGCAACCGTTTAGCTGGTAGAAGGGGACTCTAACGATTTTTTCCACTTTAAAACTTAATATTTCACAAATGGATCCCTAAATCGAAAAATGATCTATGAATACTCATAATATTTTTAAAAAAACCTATCCAACGACACCCCACACGATGGGGTGGGCGCGAAAAAAAAAATCAACCCCGCTTGATGTGTAGGGGAGGTACCATAAAAAAAATATTTTTTGAATGTACCATTTTGTCGGCATTATTAATATGTGTATTCATGCCAAATTACAGCTTAGTTGAACAATACCTAGTACAATAAAAAAAGAATCACTTAAATCGGACTTGTAGTTCCGGAGATATGCGTGCATAAACATAAAAACATACATACATACATACTATATACATACACTTTTGAAATTTGGCACATTTGTTTAGAAGCTGTTATAGATTAACATAATATACAAAAACTGGGCAGTTCTGGAAATATTACATACATACGCGTCGAATTGATAACCTCCTTTTTTTGAAGTCGATTAATAAAATAACTCACGTTACTTTCTAGATAAAGTGAAGAATGCGGCTAACATCGGTCTGGTGCTGCTGATGATTCTCGCGGCGTACTCCCACTTGATGGTGGGGGACCCCTTCGACCGCTGTGCGCCCGCTCTTGTCTTCTTCTTCATGCTCAGTGGACGGCTCGTTGTGTGGTAAGATGGACTATTTGCTTAAGATTTTAACTCTTTTTATCCACGTGTGCGTTATTGTCTTGTGGAATAAGGTTCCTATAATATATAAGAGCAATCGATTTGATCGGGCTGATTGCAGGCCAACCGCCAAGCTGACAGGTTTGTGCATTTCTGTGGATCTGCAATCTGCATGAGTCCGGTCAGGTTGGCCTGCAATAATTGACAACATTTCAAAATTTTAACATGGCTTTTTTATTATTTTATATGAAAGTAGACTTAAAATAAGGCGATACGTGTTTTTGCTTTTTAAGATACCTAAAAAATAGATTTTAATCCTTCGTATTATAAAGAGACGTAAGCGCCAAGTGACGTCATAACGGCTGAACGGTTATTATTCCATTACAGTTTACAAAAGAAAAAATATGTCAATTGTCAATGTAAGTTACGTTAATTAGGACGTCTGTCAATGTCATCGTCAGCGTCAACCTCTACGCGCCTCTCTTTCGTATTGTTTTTCCATTGTAATCCAGTTAAATTTTACTAACACAACTCACTAGTATGTTAAAAAACTTGTGGTATAGTCCGACAAGGCTTTATGTGAATGTGTCAAATGTGTCAATAGGCGCTGCTGGTAAAGGAGAATTGTCAAACACATGTCAAAAATGACGTTTTTGTATGATAGAAGCGATTAGTTCATTTTCTCGCCACATTCACATAAAGCCTTGTCGGACGGCGCTGCTGGTAAAGGAGAATTGTCAAACATGTAAAATTTATAGTCTGTATTAGCAGTCTGTGGCTATGTCTATGGTATCAAAATAATCTATACTTACTCTGTAGTGTCTATGGTCAAAAAACTTTGACATCTGTTTAAAATTCAAATAAAGCGTCAGTGCGTTACCGAAAATCTCACGAGTTTTATTAGGTTATGGGCCCAGTTACGATTCCAACAGAAAAAGTATATAAAAGTGCAGTTACAATGACCGGAAATTATTCATTGAATGTCCAAAAGCTCAGAGGAAGAGACAACTACGATGATTGGGCTTTCGCAGTGGAAAATTTTCTTATCCTCGAGGGCTTTGACATCGCGAAGAGTTCAGAGTTAAAGGAAGAAGATGATCGGAAGGCCAAGGCTAAGATGGTGATGACTATCGACCCCTCATTATATGTTCATATCAAGAATGAACGCACGGTGCATGATCTTTGGGCGAAATTGAAATCGTTATTTGACGATTCAGGATTCACGCGTCGCATAAGTCTGCTAAGAACATTGATCTCGATACGTCTAGAAACTTCAGAATCAATGACGGCGTACGTGACGCACCTAGTGGATACAGCTCAGAAGCTCAAAGGCACAGGCTTTGAGATAAATGATGAGTGGGTGGGTTCACTCCTTTTGGCAGGATTATCGGAAAGATTCGCGCCAATGATAATGGCCATTGAGCACTCGGGCATAAAAATTAGTGCAGATGCAATAAAGACAAAGTTGCTCGATATGAGTGCAGATAGTGAAATTAAAACCGAAGGGGCATTTTTCTCCAAATCCAAAGTCATCAAAATCACCGTTGTTCGAACAGTGAAAAAGCAAATTACGGCGGGAAACTTCAACAAGTGTCAAACCAAAATGGCGGTCAATCAAGTGACGGAAAGCCGGCGAAAAATATTCGTTGTTACAAGTGTAAGCATCTAGGACACTACAAAAATCAATGTCGATCGCCCGAAATGCAAAAAGACAAACAAGTAAATGCATTTAGTGCGATGTTCTTAACGGGCGAATTCAGTGAAAAGGATTGGTATGTCGACTCAGGAGCGAGTACTCATATGATTTCTGAATCGAGCAAAAACATGATGAAGAATGTGTCTTACAACACGGAAACTCGTGACATTGTGGTGGCAAATAAAGAAAGCGTGCCAGTTATATGTTCCGGAGACATTGAGATAACGACGCGATTCAAAAATATGGAATACAAAGTGAATGTCAACAATGTGTTATGCATACAGTATCTTACTACCAACCTTCTATCCGTTAGTAAGATGATATCTAGTGGAAACAGAATTATTTTCAATGAAAATGTTTGCTACATTTATAATCAACGGAATGAATGCATTGGAGAAGCTAACTTAACAAATGGTGTGTATAAGTTGAACATTGTGAAGTCAGAACAACTTTTGGCAGCGACGGCAGTGACTTCTAGTTGGACATGGCACAGACGGCTTGGCCACATAAACAGTAACGACCTAAAGATTATGAGAGACAGAGCAGTGGATGGCTTGTCATTCCAAGATAAGGCAGACATAAGTAGAGGCAACTGTACAGTATGCTGCGAGGGGAAGCAAACAAGATTGCCCTTCCCAGTTAGTACATTACGGAGCAAAAATGTTTTGGATATTGTTCGCTGACCTCTGCGGGCCTATGGAGAACAAGTCGCTCGGACAGGCTAGATATTTTCTACTATTGGTGGACGATTACAGCCGGATGGCTTATGTATATTTTCTAAAGACAAAAGATGAAGCTTTCTCTTATTTTAAGCAGTACAAAAGCTTAGTAGAAAATAAAAAATCTACTAAAATTAAAATGCTCAGAACAGATAATGGCAAAGAATTTTGCAATAATGCATTTGATAATTTTTTGAAAGCTAATGGTATAGTGCACCAGAAAACGAATCTCTACTGTCCAGAACAGAACGGGTTATGTGAGCGCTTAAATAGGTCAATAGTGCAAAATGTCTCTTATTTGATGCAAAATTTGAAAAGTTCTTGTGGGCAGAGGCAGTGCATACTGCTGTGTATTTAAAGAAGGTCCCCAGCTGCAGGTCTTCAACATCGTACACCATATGAACTTTGGACAGGTAGAAGACCAGATGTCAGCCATATCCGTGTCTATGGCAGCCTGGTCATGACACATATACCAAAAGAAAAAAGGTTAAAGTGGGACAGGAAAGCAAAGAAGCTATTTTTGGTTGGTTATGCCGAAAATGTCAAGGGGTATAGACTGTACGATCCCGCATCACGCTCTATTACAACAGCGAGAGATGTTGTCGTCATGGAACCAGAAAATGACAGCTTGACAGCACAGATTACAGTACAGGAGAGTAGTGAAGGAAAACAGGATTCAGTGGGGGATGAGCAGTCAGATAATACTCTGGAAAAGTCTTGTTCAGAAGATGAACAGAATAACGAACAAGATGAGACCTATGTTCCGGAGCAGTCCAGTTCAGACACAGAGGACAGTTTCTATGACTCAACTTCACTTGAGGACACAGGTGTTGTCAATATTGAAGCAAGAGAGAAACGTGTCAGGAGGAAGCCGGAATACTATGGTTTTGCAAACTTATGCATCGAGAGTGAAGTGCCGAGTGAGAACATTTCTTTTAAGGACGCTATCAGTGGACCGGATAGGGAACAGTGGCGTGACCATCATCCATCATTAATGATGGTCTGGTTAGGAGTGTCCTATTTATATGGCCCAATTGAGGTTTATTTTTGTAAAAAGGGGGTCAAAACCGATGCAAAAGTGAACCAAGAGACGGTTTTGGATACGCTTGTCGAAGACCTGCCTACCTCGCTATTTTCCGGACATCAATTCGTGTTCCAGTAGGATTCTGCACCTGCACACAAAGCCAAGAGCACTCAATCCTGGTTTGAGCGTCAAAACATTGACTTTATTAGACACGAGGATTGGCCTTCCTCCAGACCTGACTCTTATTCTTTGGACTATAAAATTTAGCAGGTCTTAGGGGGGAAGGTCTGTAATATACTCGATAAAAAATTGGAGAGCCTGAAGGCATCTTTACGAAAAGCAGTCGCTGAAATCGACTTGAATATGGTGCGTGCTGCGATAGATGATTGGCCGCGGCAATTAAGGGCCCGTGTTCAAAATAAGGAAGGGCATTTTGAATAATTTTAAGTTATTCTGATTTTCTATTAGATGTACTTTAAATTGATGTATAATTTATCTCACCAAAAACATACCTGTTAAAACGGGGCCAAGTTCCTATTCACTAATTGTTCGCCTTAAAAAAGAGTTGAAATCCAATTCAATGCCAAGTTTAGATGCACTTCCAAATCGATCATAATCATCTTCATCAACAGCCTGATCCTAAATACTTCTAAATTTGAACTTGGCAGGTTAATTTAATCACATAGATATCTTATATTTAAATTTAAAAATTATACAATAATTATCAAGTGCTACTAGCATGAAAACCTGCCAAGTTCAAATTTAGAAGTATTTAGGATCAGGCTGTTGATGAAGATGATTATGATCGATTTGGAAGTGCATCTAAACTTGGCATTGAATTGGATTTCAACTCTTTTTTAAGGCGAACAATTAGTGAATAGGAACTTGGCCCCGTTTTAACAGGTATGTTTTTGGTGAGATTTCAATACTTTTTTTAAGGAATCATACCAATTTGTTTCTTTCCTCCTCATCTTATTTCAGTGTATTTACTTGTACATATTAATTTTTATCTCAAATTCATAGATGAGCCGACTCACGCTTGACCAATTTCTCAAATTTCTTAATTTTTTCTTAATCTACATATAACAAACAACCTGTGTGCCAAATTTCATAACGCTACGACAACTGGAAGTGGCCTAGAGGTTTTGATTACCGATTTTTATCTCAAATTCATAGATGAGCCGACTCACGCTTGACCAATTTCTCAAATTTCTTAATTTTTTGTTAATCTACATATAACAAACAACCTGTGTGCCAAATTTCATAACGCTACGACAACTGGAAGTGGCCTAGAGGTTTTGATTACCGATTTTTATCGCAAATTCATAGATGAGCCGACTCACGCTTGACCAATTTCTCGAATTTCTTAATTTTTTGTTAATCTACATATAACAAACAACCTGTGTGCCAAATTTCATAACGCTACGACAACTGGAAGTGGCCTAGAGGTTTTGAAGCCGACTCACGCTTGACCAATTTCTCAAATTTCTTAATTTTTTGTTAATCTACATATAACAAACAACCTGTGTGCGAAATTTCATAACGCTACGACAACTGGAAGTGGCCTAGAAGTTTTGATTACCGATTTTTATCTCAAATTCATAGATGAGCCGACTCACGCTTGACCAATTTCTCAAATTTCTTAATTTTTTGTTAATCTACATATAACAAACAACCTGTGTGCCAAATTTCATAACGCTACGACAACTGGAAGTGGCCAGTGAATTTTGATTATCGGTCAGTGAGTCAGTGCCAAAATTAGCTATTTTTACAAGGAAATATTTCAGGATCTAACAAATCTATATCTATGAAATTTGGTATATTGCGTAAGTACTAGTATATAATTAGGTAGGTAAAATTTTATCTTTGCACTCGCAATAGGCACTGAGCTACAGGTGGGTCAAAAGTGCGTCGAAGCGGTTCGTGTAAATAGTGCACGGCATGCGCGCGGCCTGCTGGAACTTGGCCGCGCACTCCGTGCGCTTTGATTAAAATCTGATAAGTACTTTTGTAATTATCATAGTTTTAATCTATGACAGAACTTTGGGACTGACTAGGTAGGGTAAATAAGTCTTCAATAACTATTATTAGGCTAATCCTCAAACAGAGAAGGTTTAAAATACCTATAATAATAAATAAATTAACATGTCAAATTCACAAGTCGACCGGTCAGGAAGATAACATAGCAAGATTTTAAATGAGCAATGCTATTGGTATTCGTGCAACAATGATAAGCGTTGATTGACAATTAGCTTTACGATATTGGCATCGTCAACTTTTCCTCTTCCCTTTGATCAACAATGCTTTTTAATGGATCAATTTGTTACCAAAACACTAGGCTCTCAAGCTTTAAAAGGCTAGATGTTCAGCCTTTTAAAAGCCATTAAGGCAATTTGGATTCGACCTTGAAATCAACGTAATTCCACAAGAAAATCTCACACGATTTTCCAATCGTGTGGAATCGTCCAAACTGGGATAGGTTTTCACTTATCCCAGTAGCTTTAGTTATTGCTGATCAGCAAGATGATGAAAATTTAGAAGTTCTAAATAGGATTCTAAAAAGAAGACAAATTAGAAGCTTCTTATCCCACTTGTCCTAATTTAGTAACTAAATCAGTTGCACAGATTAAAAATCAGTTGTGACGACGCGGAGATTTTGGCCAGACGTCTTCTTAATGGCTCCAGTTCTGTCAAACCAACAAAAAATTGGTCTTCTCATAGGCTTAGCTGTTGGCTCAATGAAAATCAAAATAAATAAAAGGCGAAAAAGATGGTTGAAAGAATTTTTGCTCCACGAAAAATTATGAATCATGAACTTTCTGAACTACTTGGAACCAACAGACTTTAGACATTAATTACGAATGGATTCCAGATCATATAACATAAAATAATATATTGACTTTAATACAATAAAAGGTGGTCGAAACCATCTGGCAACACTGATTTAGTCAGTTAGGAGCCACATTTTTGCCGATTTGGTACACTAATTAGGATCCTAGCTTTCTAAATGTTATTCCACTTCACAAAATTTAGTGAGTCCTAAATCGATTTCTAAATTTAGTGTAATGGAATAACTACTTTAAGAGCTAGTAATCGGATCACTGGCATAAAATATATACAATCATCAGCTATTTAAGCATCGCGGCCGTTCGGGACATAGGTAACTGACGTCACATATTCATATGATGACATATCAGCTCATAACGCTTGTTATTTACTGCTTTTGTAAGGCCCTAAGGGCCTCTTTCACCATCTCCAAGTAAAGTGTTGAGTAGTTACTTGTCAAGTAACGTTAATTGGCAAGTAAAACTTACAAGTATCTTTTGTCAATTTCACAAGCAAAAATAAAGCTCTGAGTAACTACTTGCCCGTTAAGTGAATGACATAACAAATCGTACATTACATTCGTTCAAAATGGCGTCAAATCAATCGCCCGACATTGTCCTTGGCGGTGAAGAAGAAGAAAAAAATATACCTTTCTTTTGTGTTGTTACTTGTTAGTTGTTTGAGTCCTTTGTTGTTGCCTTTGTTGTATTTGGTTTATTAGAAAAAATGGAGAAAGTGAACATCGTATTCAATATATTTTACTTGTAACATGTAAAAAGCATTAATGGTAGCCAATAGATACTAGAATATAGGTACTGTGTCATTACTCATTAGTCATTACCTACTTGATTGAGTAAACTCATTATTGATTATTTAATGATAAAAATATAATGACCTTTGCGTTTTAGGCATTAATACCTCGATCGTGGGAATCGCAGACACAATAGATTTTCAATTGTACGCGACAGCCGGGTGCCGCTTGGGGATTGATGAGTTATTTTATGTTTTCTTAAGTTGTGCACTTGGTTCGTTGTACACTTCTATAGACGAAATCTAGCCAAAAAATCTCTTTCATCTAGGTCTCGATGTCCGTTGCAACGTATTATAGTCCAATTCATCTAATTGGTGATCAATTAAGTCAAATAAATCGATTTTTGACATGAGATAAAGAAATTTAAACTCTGTGATTGTATAAAACCGTCAAGTAAACTCGGTAATTGGCAGATGATGTGGCAAGTAAGTTACTTGACAGTTTAATCAACGATTAGTGCTACTTGAGGGTCGTGAAATCGACACATGTAGTTACGGGTGACTTTATCTGGCGAGTAGTCTACTCAACACTTTACTCGAAGGTGGTGAAAGAGGCCCTTACTGTTAGAAGTTACTCTTTACATATTATTTTGAACGGTTAGAGGTTAGAATTAGTTATTTATAGAAATAGTTAATAGACAAATAACAACTGTTTAGTAATATTTGGGAATAGAAATGAGCATACTTTAGAGTTTATAGACAAACAGAAACAATATTTGAGGACGCATTTTAACCGCAGTTTAGAGCGGATGTTGATTTATGCGGAGGAGTAAATTATTTCCATGGACCTTGGCTAGTTTTTATGGAATGTAAACAGGGATTTACTACATAAAATTAGTTCTATCGCTGACTAGCCCACGATTGGCACTCGGCCAAAATTCCGCTGTGAAGAATTGCTTGTCGCGAGTACAATATTGTGTGGATGTTATTAATCGTTCCTCGTTACTATAATTTGCACCTCGATTTCGTAATCGAACTTACTAGTTATAGGTCATAACGGGTATTAATATACATTATACAGCAGTAAAATTTAATAAAGAATTTAATAAAGATCTGCAAATGATCATGGCTGAAACAAGTGTATTCGAATATGCCAATAACTGTAGAGTTTGTTTCAGGTACCAGACAAGTCGGCGAGAGGAGATGGAGAAGGCCGCCGCCACCCAAAACGGGAACGGACTCAAGAGGGACTAAGACATTATCCCCGCAATAACTTATTACTAGTCTGTAGTTAGTGTTTTATATACATACAAACAAATAAAACCCAGCGCACTTCATTTTAATAGAGGCACAAATTATAGTTCGTTTGCTACCACTGTGATTGTTGCTAGTCATTGGACGCGAGTTCCGACGCTTTTTTAAATGTATCTGTAACGTTTTAGATATTTTATGAGTCATATTATATTATGACCGAAAGGTGGATTGACATTTTTTACATTTTCACAAAACGTTTTATGTAGGTAAGAATTTATAATTTAAAGTGATATTATTGTAAGCGATGCGTACTAGGTTCGTTTTGTGTGAATGTGTTTGTAGTGTGAAGTCTCTGTGGGTATTGTATTAGATGGGCCGACAAACTGCCACTTTATAGTACATTAGAAACATAATGTAATGCACATTAATAATAGTCTAAGATCCCACTGCACTGCAGCATTGTGCAGGTATCGAGTACACGCTTAAAACCACCTTTTTACTAATATAATTATATAATAACGTGACGTGGGAGAGCCATGCTTCGGCACGAATGGGCCGGCTCGACCGGAGAAATACCACGTCCTCACAGAAAACCGGCGTGAAACAGCGCTTGCGCTGTGTTTCTTCGAGTGAGTGAGTTTACCGGAGGGCCAATCCCCTACCCTATTCTCTTTCCTTCCCATCCCTACCCTCCCCTATTACCCTATTCCCTCTTAAAAGGCCGGCAACGCACCTGCAGCTCTTCTGATGCTGCGAGTGTCCATGGGCGACGGAAGTTGCTTACCCTCAGGTGACCCGTTTGCTCGTTTGCCCCCTTGTTTCATAAAAAATGTGCAATTTAATTACTTATACTTAATAAAATTAGAGAAAAATTAAAACACAAGGGCGGCCCTCATACAAAAACACAAATTTAATATAAAAAATTCGTATTTGTGTCCGACTCGCACTTGGCCGATTATTACTATTGTTTGAACCGATGGTTAAGTACACTAACATGATGTACAATCAATATCCTCGTTAGACCCGTAATGTTACGCGCTAGCTCCCTTTCCCTCAACCTTCGATAGTTTGCCATCTTTGACAGCCGGCACCCCTTACTCGCGGCCAGATATAATAAGGCAGACCTATATTGTAATAATAAGAGGAAAATAAGCTTCCATTTGATATATAAAAAATCAATATACGTTATGGATCTATACATATAATAAAATCGTAGGAAAGTCAATTCTGTACATTGAATATTTTTGAAAAATAATACTTGGAACGTGATCTACAATCGATACGGAAGCCAAAAATATAGTTTTTAGAATTTTTGTCTGTTTGTCTGTTTGTCTGTATGTATGTCCGGGATAAACTCAGAAAGTACTGAATGGATTTACTTCAAATTTTGCACGAATATTATATAGAGGTCGGGTCAACACATAGGCTATATATTATGACGATATCACCTAGGGCGGGGGGAGGGGCTCAAGTTTCAAAATTTTTAGTTTTTTGCTCATATCGCCAAAACAGTGCGTTGTAGAGAGAAAATGTCCTGTACGTAATGAAAGCCCATAAAATTTCCTACAAATTTCTCCTTCACACTTTGTATCTATCTTCACTCCTTGCCATGCTATGAGCTTTTGTCTATCTTTTCTATACAAATTTCGAGTGTCGTTTGATTAACATGCTGGGAGCTTTGGCATCGGTCTCTTCTTGGGGGGGGGGCTTCGCCCCCCCCAACCCCCCCCCACCTCCCCAAATTTTGCTTCAAACAAAGCGGTGTTGCGGCGTTATACATCTTTTTTAAGAACAAAGTTAAAAACTAAACTACACATACGGTTTTCCAGTGTCGTTTGTTTTGGGGGGGCCCCCCAAACCCCCCCCCCCCTTATTCCTCATGAAACTTTTGTTCATAATTAAAAGGTATCGTGGAGTTTGTATTGCGTCTTAATTATCCTTAGTAGGAACAAACTAAGTCATCTATACATATAATAAAATCGTAGGAAAGTCAATTCTGTACATTGAATATTTTTGAAAAATGATACTTGGAACGTGATCTACTATACTAACGCGGACGAAGTCGCGGGCAACAGCTAGTGCAAAAATATATCGGAATCGTACCTGTACAGGTACACGCCTGGTTACAACAGCGTTGCGGCCGGGATTTTCTAAATCTCTATACTCACTGCCACTCACTGCAACCATGTTTGCTTTTAATACCTGATGGATACATTTTATCCCGCAAACTCAACTTTTTAAAAAAATATTAAAAATATTTGCGGCCACATTTGGACTGGCACCCCAGTAGAAATATTATGTTCTCCTAATCATAAATATTAGTAAAAAGGTGGTTTTAAGCGTATACTCGATACCTGCACAGTTCTGCAGTCGTATCTCGTACTATAATGTTTGCTCAATAGTAACGATTATCTGATAATATTTTGCATGTTAAGAAGCCAGTAGCGCCATCTATTATATTGTCAATTTATAACATTTGTCATTTTGTGTTGTAAATTATTAAAAAAAAAAACTGTCAGTCATGAACTCATGATACAGCGTTTTACGGTTATTGTAAGTAACTCAAAAAGACTAAAATATTGTTTTCACCATTCAATAAAAACTCACGCAAACAATAATTATTATAAAATGTACCAGTAATGATATAATAAATAAAATATAATTAGAAATTACATTTTATTATTTTCATTAATAATACCTATAAATTTTTATTTGCACATAGCACTACACACAAGTAGGGTTCCCAACCCTCCCGGATTGCCCGGGAGACTCCGGTAATAATGCTTAACCTCCCGACCTCCCGGAGGATGATAATTTCTCCGGTTTTGTTAAAAAGTAATAATTATTGCCTAAGTATATTAATATCTATTGACAATCATTTTATCTGGTGGAAGATAATCACTGCGGGTTTTTTACACCAAGTTGGATTCTCCCGGGTTGACCCTTTCGAGAGTTGGCAACCCTACACACAAGGCTTTTACTTGTTGTTTGCCAACTTGGAAAATATGTACAGGCTTTTACTTGTTGTTTGCCAACTTGGAAAATATGTATGTATTTACATAATATTATAATTAGATAAATTATACAACATAATAATATGTTTAAAACATTTGATAGTCATTTTTGATTTTAATATTAAATCAATTGTACAACTTAATCTTCAAAATATAATACAAATTCTTTTAACCTTTATGATACTTTTTCATTGGTTACATTTTAGGAATATTTTTAAAATTTGTGAAATGAGTTGCTTGAGAGTAAAGCTGAGCATCTTGAATGAAACGACTATATAAAGATAATACTAGATTTGTAAGAAATTGACAGAGCATTCTTAATTTTAAAGGCACATTATTTTTATGCAATTTTGAATGCTCCTGCTTCAAAATTCAAATACTTAATTTGAATATAATTCGAAATTGAAAGCAACATTGCTCTTTTCTTAAAAATTTGAGAATCATTTGTCACTACCAAAGTGGAGACTGGAGATAGCATGTTTTTATTATTGGTAAATTAAAATATCATTTAAAACAAATTAAGCACTTACATTTCTTAATTTAAGCAGGATCACGTCCAGTCTGCAGCAGCTCTAAAGCATTTTTAAGATTACCTATAGCGGTTTTGATGTCGTCATAATTCAGAGCACTGCTTGCCCATTTACAGTATTTCTGGGCTTTGGATATTTGGTCCGGAGTAAGTTGTGCAACGCTATCGCTGTACACCGTGGGTGTCGGGGTTGGTTGAGGTTGCTGGGATGGATCATACGGCACAAACCCCCCAGGGTTAGGATCCGGAGTGTATGGCACCGGGGGCAGCTGAGAAGCGGCTCTCAAAGCAACATTAGGGTCCGGTAAGGAGTTATTAAAACTCGTAGGTACTGATGGGGGAGGTGTGGGATCAACAGGTGGAAAACCAATTGACGGGGGTATATTTGCTGCATCTGAACTGCCCATATCTCCTGGGTTGCCTTCACTTTCAGTACCACCTTCTTCAGACTGCATGGGTCCTGAGGAATTAAAACAAAAAAGGTTTGACAGTTCATAAAAACTATAGATTGAAGTCTGGCTTTTTGGAAATGGCTTAATTAATCTATACTAATTTTTATAATTAATATTATATTACACTTATATATTATTAATGCGAATGTGTGTCTGTCTTTCTATCTGTTATATATACCTCTTCACTCCCAGACCATTGAACCGTCAACCGATTTGGCTATGTTATGGAGATACTTTGAATCCCGGAAAAGGACATGGGATTTTTTTTTACATAATGAAAGTACGGTTCCCGCGCGATAAACGAATTTTGGTGCAACAGAGTTGCTGGCGTCATTAAGTGTTGCATAATTTTGTAAAATTGACTATAGAATACTATAGATAAAAAATTACCAGGTACAGGAGCTTCCCCATTTTTAAGGCAATTATGAATGTAGGCAGCCTTCCACTTGGCATATTTTCTATTTTGTGCAGCTTCATCAGTTAGTTCTCCAAATGTGGTTAGCACATCATATATCATGCCTGATGTGTAAAATGCTTTTACAATATTTCTGTAAAAATCAATAGTTAAAAATTATAGTATAATAATTAGTAACATTATATTTCATCAATTTCAAAAATCAATTCACACAATATAAATTGTGTTATTTTCTCCTAATCACTAATCACCTGCACTCGCACTAATCAAAGTGAGTAGGTACAGGCCCATAGTGCAATTAAAATTTATTGTGTCTCTCACTGGAAACTTATGAACAATTTGGATTTGAATGTGTGGAATAATTTACTTTTCAGGCCAACAAAACAGTGTATGTCAGAAATTCTATGGTACTTATTTACCAAATATAACATATTATCTAAATATTAGCTAGAAAATTATAGCAAACAAACATAATATTGTCCATTCTATATGCAATAGACAAATAAAAACTTACTTTCCATAGTTTTGTTCATGATCTTGTTTGTCAGCATAAAGGAATAATCTCAGAGCGTAATTTTCTAAATGAGCCTGGGCAACCACCTCATTTGATATTGCATCATTATCTTTGTAAGTTGTCTTCGCTTCCTCTAACCAGTCCATGATTGCTGTTAAATTAAAACACAATTTATTTGGCTAGGTGTGCTTACATGCCTACTACAAAAATCAATGTCATTCAAAATAGTTTTCAAGAGAAAATAATGAAAGTAAAAACGGAATTACTTATAAAATTAAGGATTTTGTGGAAAATTCAAGTGCCTACATATTGTCATTATTGATATAGAGCAAAAGAGGCTAAAAAAATATGTTTGCTGTATGGGAACCCCCCTTAAATATTTATTTTATTTTGTTTTTAGTATTTGTTGTTATAGCGGCAACAGATATTACACTGTATACAAAATCTGTGAAAATTTCAACTTTCTAGCTATTACCGTTCTTGAGTTACAGCCTGGGACAGACAGACGGACAGACATCAAAGTCTTAGTAATAGGGTCCCGTTTTTACCCTTTGGGTACGGAACCCTAAAAAGAACTGCAGTAAGTTAAATTTTGTATAAAGAAGCATCTTTCTTCACTTACCCATTAAAACTTTTGTTTCTTCTGGAGTTTTCTTTGTAGTAATTTTAAGCCCTGTCTGAAGTGCATGTAGACGGCACCAATAAGCAACAATGGGGTCCCTCGTATCATGTTCAGCAGCAGTTTTAAGATAATGTTGAATTGATTTTAAACTGGGTGGACACTCCGGAATATTCGCAGACATTTTAGACAGAAAAAATGACTACTGTAGATTTCGTTTACTAATATTAGAAAACAAAGTTGATTGCAGAAATTTTATTTTACGCAAAGAAATTAATTTCTGTTTTCTGATCACAGATTAGAGTACCTATTATAGATTAAAACGTAGTGATTATATTCTCTTTGTTATAGATTGTGATGATTTCATACCGTACGCCAAAATTATCTTATGTCAAGAGTCAATGTCACAATCCCCGCGTTCCACCTTGCGTAAAAAACGATCAAAACGCTGAAAATGCCTCCTATTACCTATAGGGACCGTGCAGAAACTATAGAGGGCGTCGTAATTCGACAGCAGCGCCGCGATGCGAGTAAAAGACGTAACTTGTGAGTGACTTTGACTTCGCATTCTCCTTGACCCTGGCTAGTTTATGAGTGTTTTTTTATGTTTTACACTATAAAATGATATAATACTTACACTCCCAAGTGGCCACATGCGGCCGCGAGAACAACGACAGATTTCCAAGAATCCGCGATCGAAATATTAAAGTTAAAGACTAGATGACGCCCGCAACTCCGTTGCGCCAAAAATCATTTATCGCGCGAGAACTGTACATTTTCCCGGGATAAAAAGTATCCTATGTCCTTTCCCGGGGCTCAAAGTAAATCCATACCAAATTTCAGCAAAATTGGTTTAGCGGTTTGGGCGTGAAGTACTAACAGACAGACACACTTTCGCATTTATAATATTAAGTATATTTTTATATTAAATATAATATTAAGGGTTTCTACTTTCTACCCGTAAACAAAGAATGGAAGAGTGAATAAAAATGTATGAAGCTTATCTAGTTAACTAAGAAAATAATATCTGAAAAAGTAATTAATAGCATCCATCAGCATAGAAAGTAAAAACTTGATAAATATTGCAATAAAATAATGAAGCTATGCAAAAATACTTATATTAATTACTGAAAATGCTTGTGGATTAATAAAATAAAACAAGTTCACTAAAATAAATGCTTTTATTTCAACCTTCTGCGATTCGATCGATACCATCTTCACAACTTTTGTCTGTCACTATTTTTAACTAATTTCAGTCTGGATCTCATAAGTGTAAACACCATTTAGGTATGTATTCTTCAAATAACATACAAAGACTGCACTACTAATCTTTTTCTTACTTGAAGAATCATCCTTTTGAGAACCAACACTTTGACAAGATGGTTCAAGTTAAATACTATCCTCAGTGTTGAATTCCTGGCAGGACTTCTCCAAATTATCCTTACTTTTGATGCAACTTATGCCAATTAAATGAGCCGTACCTATGTATGTATATCAATTAAGATGGAAGCCAGTTTGGATGTTTACTGAAAGAAAGCAATGGTTATAGGTTATGTTCATATTGTGTTCATAAAAAATGAATTTACGGTTATAATCTACAAAATTTAGTGTTTTTACTAGTCTACGCATAACACTCATGGAACTTTTTAAATACTTACGTATATTTTTACCGCCTTTTATCCATTTCTTTCGTTTTTCAATAAGCAAAGCCATGTGAATATTTTGGCAGAAAAATAGTAAAATTTTACATCGTTCGATTTGCCTTCATATTTCCTTTAACATCCGGGAATAACAAATACAAATACAAATACAAATACTTTATTTAACGTAGATAAGAATTTACAATTTTCAAGAGTGATGGTCCCCCAAACTAGGCGAGGCCTGTCCTATGGGGGAATTTAAAAAGTACAGGGTGTAAGAAATGCGGCTAACACAACAGAAAAAAAAAAAAGAATTATTTACATAGAGAAAACAAATAAAATAACAAAAAATCCTATAGAACAATACATTTCAATTCTTGAAAATACTCAGAATTTGTTAATAAATCTAATTTTCCGTAGCTTCATTAAAGCTTGACAGTAAAATTTTCGTAAAAGTTTCGGCTATTCGCCACTTGTGGCAGTGTCGTCGCTCTGCACGGTCCCTATAAAATCCTATTTTTAGCGTTTTGATCGTTTTAAACGCTAAGTGGAACGCGCCCGATGACTTATGACAGTCTACATAGGGTTGCCAAATATAAAGAGGAGGAAACACGTCTGAACCATGTCTGATTTCTGAACCATACACAATCAAAGGAGGAAGGTTGTTCGGTAGATGGCAGTATTGGTTTCATGACATTTAGAGTCTGGCTAACGAAAGATGAGACTGGAAAAAGGCGGCAAATTCAAAAAATCGACGTATAATAGGGACCGTGCAGAAACTATAGAGGGCGTCGTAATTCGACAGCAGCGCCGCGATGCGAGTAAAAGACGTAACTTGTGAGTGACTTTGACTTCGCATTCTCCTTGACCCTGGCTAGTTTATGAGTGTTTTTTTATGTTTTACACTATAAAATGATATAATACTTACACTCCCAAGTGGCCACATGCGGCCGCGAGAACAACGACAGATTTCCAAGAATCCGCGATCGAAATATTAAAGTTAAAGACTAGATGACGCCCGCAACTCCGTTGCGCCAAAAATCATTTATCGCGCGAGAACCGTACATTTTCCCGGGATAAAAAGTATCCTATGTCCTTTCCCGGGGCTCAAAGTAAATCCATACCAAATTTCAGCAAAATTGGTTTAGCGGTTTGGGCGTGAAGTACTAACAGACAGACACACTTTCGCATTTATAATATTAAGTATATTTTTATAATATTAAATATAATATTAAGGGTTTCTACTTTCTACCCGTATACAAAGAATGGAAGAGTGAATAAAAATGTATAAAGCTTATCTAGTTAACTAAGAAAATATCTGAAAAAGTAATTAATAGCATCCATCAGCATAGAAAGTAAAAACTTGATAAATATTGCAATAAAATAATGAAGCTATGCAAAAATACTTATATTAATTACTGAAAATGCTTGTGGATTAATAAAATAAAACAAGTTCACTAAAATAAATGCTTTTATTTCAACCTTCTGCGATTCGATCGATACCATCTTCACAACTTTTGTCTGTCACTATTTTTAACTAATTTCAGTCTGGATCTCATAAGTGTAAACACCATTTAGGTATGTATTCTTCAAATAACACACAAAGACTGCACTACTAATCTTTTTCTTACTTGAAGAATCATCCTTTTGAGAACCAACACTTTGACAAGATGGTTCAAGTTCAATACTATCCTCAGTGTTGAATTCCTGGCAGGACTTCTCCAAATTATCCTTACTTTTGATGCAACTTTATGCCAATTAAATGAGCCGTGCCTATGTATGTATATCAATTAAGATGGAAGCCAGTTTGGATGTTTACTGAAAGAAAGCAATGGTTATATGTTATGTTCATATTGTGTTCATAAAAAATGAATTTACGGTTATAATCTACAAAATTTAGTGTTTTTACTAGTCTACGCATAACACTCATGGAACTTTTTAAATACTTACGTATATTTTTACCGCCTTTTATCCATTTCTTTCGTTTTTCAATAAGCAAAACCATGCGAATATTTTGGCAGAAAAATAGTAAAATTTTACATCGTTCGATTTGCCTTTATATTTCTTTTAAGTCCGGGAATACAACAATACATTTCAATTCTTGAAAATACTCGGAATTTGTTAAGAAATCTTCTAATTTTCCGTAGCTTCACTAGAGCTTGACAGTAAAATTTTAGTAAAAGTTTCGGCTATTCGCCACTTGTGGCAGTGTCGTCGCTCTGCACGGTCCCTATAACCCTGTCTATAGCCAGAATTATAGTTTTGATCTACGAATTACGAATAATAAAAACTAAGGAACTTTATTATTCGTAGTTCATAGATCAAAACTATAATTCTGGCTATAGATGGGGTTTTTATACGTCGATTTTTTGAATTTGCCGCCTTTTTCCAGTCTCATCTTTCTTTTTTTTTTTTTTTTTTTTTTTTTATAATGGCACTTCGGCTTTAACCATGGCCAGTGTCGAGTATATAACATTATGGCGGGAAAACAATATTTTATAATATAATTTTCAGCATCGTTATTCTATTTCGTCAGGTCTAAAGTCTAGTCAAAGTCTAAGTAAAAGTCAGTACAGTCAGAAAGTCAAGTCGGTTGATTCAGTAAAGTGGTAGACGCTTTACTGAAACTTTTGATGGAGTTTTGGAGGGAACACAAAATAGCACGTTTCTGGATAATGCATCACTTTCCCACACTTGTGCACGATAACGAATATCTAATGGTTAATATTCTACCAATATTACACATTAAAAACCCAACTTAACACAATTTTAGGAAAATAATACAAAATCACAACATCACACTTTCACATTCCCCACAAAAAACCCCGTCTCATCTTTCGTTAGCCAGACTCTAGTTTTGACCATGACTATTGACAGTTAAAATCACAGATAAAGTTTGACAAGGCTTTATATGAATGTGTCAATGATGTCAAAAGGCGCTGCTGGTAAAGGAGAACTGTCAAACACATGTCAAAAATTACGTATTTGTATGATAGAAGCGTTTAGTTCCTTTTCTCGCCACGTTCAAGTAGAGCCTTGTCGAACTATAAAATAAGTTTGGCACTGTGTGTGATTACTGATTGATTACAATTTTTATCAAAAACACATTGTAGGTATTGAATTTTGCATGCTGTGTTACTAAAATAAATAATAAAAATGCCATCTAAACAGAGGAAGATTGCTATGATGGGATACAGATCAGTCGGTAAAGTATCATTTTCTGAAACATTGGTATTTGGTACTCAAACAAATGCGTCACACTATTCATGTATTGTTATGACGTTTTATTTTAATATTGAAAAAATTTCAGGAAAGTCGTCGTTAATTATTCAATTTGTCGAAGGACAATTTGTAGATTCGTACGACCCAACCATCGAAAACAGTAAGTTGTTTGTTTGTGTATTGTTTTCTTTATATTACTTTGTTGTGGAGATTCTGGTCACATGTTTGGATTTTTTACATACTATACAATGCCTGGGGGTGCAACCCATTCATGTTTTATTTTAATAACCCAAATAAAATATGAATGTGTTACATGTTTATCAAATCTTTTATTTTTCAGCATTTACAAAATTCATTCGTTTAAATTCTACTGAATATGAGGTGAAACTAGTGGACACTGCTGGGCAGGACGAGTACAGTATATTCCCATTGCAATACAGTATGGACTTCCATGGTTATGTTTTAGTCTATTCCATAACATCAAGTAAAAGTTTTCAAATTGTACAAATTATATATGATAAACTTCTTGACATGATTGGAAAAATTCAGTAAGTATATTTTTATGTTATTACTGTAGTTTTAAATTTTTAACAAAATATTAAATATTATGTTATCAAATGTAAATAATGTAAATAGTTGAAATTCTTACAATTTTATTCTGTAACTCATTTTATTGAATGTATTTTCAGTGTGCCAATTGTATTAGTTGGTAACAAGACAGATTTACATTTAGAGAGAAAAATAAGCACAGAGGAAGGACGTAGACTAGCTGAAAAATGGAATGCAGCATTTGTAGAAACTAGTGCAAAACAAAATGAGGTATGTTCATAAGCATTCTGTCATTAAATATGTAACACTTCAACTCCTAAGTGGCTCAGGTGGGCCACAATAACTATTGAATAGCATTGGCCATTGTGTCTGGTTTTCCCATGATGGAGGTATTAAGTTATACTTGTGTAGTAAAAAAACCCCCTTATATCCGAAATTAATTGTCATTTCCTCTTTTTTCAGTCTGTAACAGATATGTTCCATGCAATGTTATCCGAAATAGAGAGATCAGACGGACATATTCCTGAGAAGAATGGTTGTATAATTTCTTAATATAGATACCAGGAATTCTTATGTATGCTTATAAAAGTTTGTATAATAATTATTCATGCACAGCTATTAAAATAGCAATAAATGACATAGTACTCATTAATAGATAAAACCTATACTGTATAGTATATTATTAAGTCAACATTTTAATTTGGAGGTTATTAGTGTTAGGTTCAAACTTTACTAAGTTTACAGCTGTTTACATATAGACTATGAGTGTTAAATTAGCAGTGAATCATCAACACAGGTACCTTGTGTCTTAATTGCAGTAGTAGCAGTTAGTTTTATATTTTTTTAATTTGATACCATTGTTTTACTAAACCAAAAAAGAGATAATAATTATGTAGTTTTAATTAATGATTAAACTTATTAAGAGTTGGTGAAATTGGCCCCTACTCTGGCCTCACAGTAAGTCATTTTGACATTTACATGAATGACTCACTGTGTACTCTGTAGGTTTTTATCTGTGACTCATAGTTGGGGTATATGAAATCACTCTAGTGCAGGGGTTCCCAAACTCTACTGCCCACAGCTTTGAGAACAAATTATGTTTTTAGCACCATTGTTTCAATTTAAAATGCATCCAGATGAAATAAATCACCCCCTAAGCCTCTTCAGCCTACACAATGCCCCTATTTTTTTCTGAGTCCCACACCAGCTTTTAGACCTTCAGTGGCCACAAGTGGTTTAAAGTAGCAATTTTAAACATCATAAAATTTTTAATTTCAAACCACATTGTCTATCACCTATCAACATTTTTAGGGACTAACAAAATTCATCTCAATCGCCGTCTTTGTCTTTGTCATCTCCCATCTTTTAATGAGTCAAGTTAACACATGATTATTCTGATTAGATCTTTTACTAAATTATGGTTCTATTATAAAAATTGACCTCCAAGTTAAAAGACGGGCTTTAAGAATACGAGAATGTAAGAAGATAGTTACAATGCAATAGAAACAGCAATAGTTCTAATGCTTAGTACCTGAAAATGTTAAATATCAACATTCAACTGTATGTTGGTTCAAAATCATAACCAGCTAAGGAACTAATATTGAGTTGATTGCGATATAATATTGATATATCTTTGAATATCAATTTCATTTTATAAATAAGGCAAATCCTTTCTTCTACTTAATGTTTGATAATGCTTTTGAAGAGTATATTTTTGTTTCTTATTATCTGTCTGAAAAATGTTACCACCTTAATGGTGTTCCTTAATCCAAGCCTATACATTAGCAGGGTTGTGTGTATTGGGTTGTTGGTCGTCATGTGACCAAACCTAATGGCCATAACAACCCAGTCAGCTTAGCCTAATATTTGTATAAAATAACCATTGATTCTTTCGGAATATTTAGCAGCTACAAGTTTTCAGTTTAAAACATTGATATGATTTTGATACCAAATTATAAATGCAAATCTCATCCAATAGCTGGCCTTTCTTTATTTTTGTTCGGACAAGCAATAATTAGGCCTCCCAATTATAGGCAATAGCATTTTTTTTTTGTAAATATGACATATTTCTTGCAATAACTACTTTTCTGCACAATAGATTTTGCTTCAAAGTTCGAAAGTTATAATTAAGCATTCTATATGTGCAAAGCATAGAATTATAATTTATAACCTTGTATAGTATTGACGTCGTTGGTGCAAAGTGTCTAAATTGTAAACCTCACTTGCGCTAGTCGAGGTTTTCGTCAATCGTTTCAAAAACATAATTTTTTCTTTTTTTTAATACGAAAAAGAGTGAGACATATATAGCACGATATTTAATCCACAATTTAATTGGAACAAGTGGCTAAAAAGCTATAATAATGAAAATTATTTTTAAAATTCTGAATGCTTATAAAGTTCATAAAGCTCATAAAGTAAATACTTACCAAAGAACAAAAGAAAGACAAGATTTTTTTAAAGCAACACATTGTATTAATAATTACCATAACTAAATACATAGTTATATTGTAGTTGTAACTATATTGTATGATTAATAATATTTGTGCACAGTGTTACAGTTTTTCATGAAGTAAAAAAAATATAGTTTTGTCTTTAATTACATGCTGTATAATGTTCAAAATCAATTTTTTTTAAGTGTATACTCTGTTTCTATTAATTTTGATGTAAATGGAAACAAAGCTTGCTACCGGGGACTCAGAGATATTTAATAACAACAGTGCGTCTAGCATACCCATACAACGTGATATCTCTCGTGTGTAGTTATATTGTCAATATCAACATATAGTCCGACAAGGCTTAATATGAATTTGTGTCAATGATGTCAAAACCAGGGCTTCATAACGTTATCGAATAGCAGAAAAATATCGAAAAATATTGTTACGTACCGTTATTTTCATAATGGTAGCCAGTTAACGGTAATTTTTTAACGTTATCTAGTAACATAACGAAAAAATATCGTTATAATATAACATTTACCGTTATTAATATTGATTTACCGTTATTAATATAATTTTTCCTAATATCGTTATTTTTTCATAACGTTATATTTGTCCTTGAAGCAGTAACGTTATGAAAAAATAACGATATTTGAAGCCCTGGTCAAAACTCAAAAGGCGCTGCTGGTAAAGGAACTGTCAAACATATGTCAAAAATAACGTTTTTGTATGATAGAAGCGTTTAGTTCCTTTTCTCGCCACGTTCATGTAGATCCTTGTCGAACTATACTGTCAAAATCATTTTTTGACAAAAAAATGTATGTCATGTTCATAAAGTTAATATAACTAGCGGAATAGAGCAACAAACTCGAGCTGTCAAACGAAACCGAAATTGGTTTTCATCTGTGTGAAAAATATGTGTACGTAATACCACTTACACAAGCATGATTGAACATGAATTCTATGAGATTAAATTGTCAACGGGCTGATCCGGGCTGACTGGACGTCAAAAAAAGAGTGCTGCTGTCATGTATCACACGTCTCTTTTTACCACGCAGTGTTACTGATCACTCACAAAACAACATCTCGCTTGCTCAGGCCTTTGTTTCTCTATTCCGGTATATTAACTTTATGGTCATGTTAGGGTCAATAGAGATGAAGAGACAAACCATCGAACATCGAGAAAACATTTATTGTCTAGATAAAATTTTCTTATTATGCGCATCTTAGGCCGGCTGAACTTGAATTCGATAAAGATTTTATCTAAAACTCTTGTTCTGTTAAACTCTTCGTTAAATTATAGTTAAGTAATCATTAAAATGTCTCTTGTTTCGGCCGTCAGTCAATGAGAGTCTTAGGCCGGTATAAATAGTCAGTACAGTACAGTAGATGCATCTCGGTCTCAAGACGCGGTTCGGCTATGTGATTGGTCCAAATTTTGACAGCCAACCAATCACAGAGCCTAAACCGTGTCTTGAGACCGAGATGCATCTTGAGTGCTGACTATTTATACCAGCCTTAGATGTATAATTTTATCAATTCTAGTTACGTATTGCCGCGGCCGCGCAATGAATTATATTGGCCGAATTTCAACATTTTGTTTACATTTAGATGAAAATGAATTAAAACTGAGTATGCAGTAGAGGTGTACAAAATAGTCGATAAGTTTTTTTGCTATATTAATTATTAATACTAGTAGACAGTAGTATAATTATTATTCAATGGTATGTAACTTTTCTTTGTAAGTGTATGTGATTTTTATATGTAATATGTTTTCAATCCAGCTTAGTATTGAATGTGAAGTGTCTTAAATAGTTGAACAAAATATAGCTGTAATATGTTGATAATGTAGAAATGTATTTAACATAAGACACTCATGCACGCTACTATTTATCTGCCTAGCTATGACTACGTAAGTCTGTTAATATCTTTTGTATGAGTCGCCACTTCCGATTCTAAATCAGAGGTTCGATTCTCAAGCCTTGAATGAAGCTTCTATCGCAGACTGCCTTACGAGTTACGCGAGTGACATTTGAGGATGAAAGAGAACATTGAGAATAAATCTATTGAGAATCACTTAATTTAAAATTATTTTCTTAATGTAAATGTAAAGTTTTTCCCCTTTACAAATATTTAAAGAGCGAATGACTATACAATATGAGGGTTTACTTGTCTTCTGGCTTATTAGAAAAGTCGCATGACACACAAAGACAGGACAAGAAAAAGAGGGAAATATGATTAATTTTCATTATTGTTCATACAATAAGGAACTTCGTTCCAATAATATAAAACCATACATTTTATTTTGTTGCTTATTTCAACGAGTACCGAAAAACATTCATGGTAAAAGCTATAATGTGTACCTTTTGTTCATGTCCTATCTCAGTCAGGCTAGCCTCTTTAAGAGTGAGTTGCATCGACCTACTTTAACTATAACTTTAACTTTAACCATAACAAAATGTGAAATGAACTGTCAAATCCCTAGCAAAAGTCGCCATTTTTGACGATAACCTTAACCTTAACTTTAACTACGCTTCTGGTGCAATTCACCCTATGTGTGTGATGACTGATGAGGGAGGACATTTTGCCCTCATTACGTGTCATGATTATTTTTTTGTAATTTGTTCCTTGCAATGTCTACTTTAAGATTATGTTGGTTTGCGGGCTCACAAACGGCCGGAAATGTTCAGCAAACCACCTTAAAGTTAGTTGACTCTGAACTTGTTTTCTATAAAGTATAGTGAATAAATCATTTTTTACCGTGGGAGAGCCATGCTTCGGCACGAGTGGGCAGGCTCGACCGGAGAAATACCACGCGCTCACAGAAAACCGGCGCGAAACAGCGCTTGCACTGTGTTTCGCTGAGTTTATCGGAGGCCCAATCCCGTACCCTATTCCCTTTCCCTACGCTCCCCTGCCCTATTACACTATTCCCTCTTAGTATCGCTTCGCTTAATAGAACCGCTTCGCCCCGGACCCCGTCATTAAATAATTTAAATCACATTAGTTTTTCTTATATACGATGTCATTAAACTTTCGGTCCTGGTATGATGATGAGTTAGATATGTACGGCACCGGACCGGCGGAAACCGGCGTGAAACAGCGCTCGCCGAGTGAGTCAGTTTACCGGAGGCCTAATCCCCTACTCCAGGGGTTCCCAAACTGTGCGCCACAGCGCCCTGGTGCGTCGTGGAAAGGCACGAGGGAATAGCGTAATAGGGTGGGGGAGTGTAGGGGAAGGGAATAGGGTACAGGATTGGGTCTCCGATAAACTGCGAAAAACAGCGCAAGCGCTGTTGCACGCCGGTTTTCTGTGAGCGCGTGGTATTTCTCCGGTCGAGCCGGCCCACTCGTGCCGAAGCATGGCTCTTTGGACAGCTAGTTTATTTATATAATAATATCTTCTATGCAATATTGTACGTTATGATCAATTTAATTTTTGGTTTGGTACTACTAATATATATTCTGTGGTTTGGGTGGATTGTCAGTAGTTTTCAATGTTTTCAAATGAAATATTGTTAAAAATATAATAAGTTAAAAATTAATGGCCACCTTTGGATTTACACCGTGCACTACGGCTGTTTGGTGACAGAAAGACGGATGGACAAACAGCTAAGTCTAGACTCTAGATGCGCTTACACGAGCAATAGTTGCTCGGCGACATGAATGGATCGATCTGGAGCAATTAGTGGAGCATTATATGGAGCAATTTCAATAAATTGCGGCAATTATTTCGGCGATATTGCTTCTAATTGCTCCAAATATTTCATATCGCTCAATGTCGCAGAATTATGAATTTACGTATATCCGATAGGCTTGGAAATTCCAGGCAATATTGCTGCTAGTTGCCGCAAATTGCTTGATGTAGTCGTAACGTCAAAGTTGACGAGAATTGACTGGAATTGAGCAATTTTAGTTGCCCGTATAAGCGCACCTTTAGCTGTTTTAGTTTGTACCCTTTGGGTAACATGAAAAGTTCAGTTTTGTAAAATTGCAGTCTAGATAACTAAGTTAAGGCGTCTCCCAGACAGACGCGGCCTGCGGTGGCGGTCGCGGTGGCGGTCAGTTGGATGACTTGAGAGTTCTAGGAACGACACAGACATACGCGGCCACGCGGCCAAGTCATCTAACTGACCGCCACCGCAGGCCGCGTCTGTCTGGGAGACGCCTTAAGCTTGTAAAATAATTGTTTGTCTTAACTTGTCATGTCATTTATACACTTAGGTAGTAAGAATATCCTTATAATTAATTAATTTACTATACCTTGGAAAACTGTTACGTAGTTCGTGTTCATTAGTGTTAAATGTACCTAAAGCTAATTATTTCCTTGCACATAATATATAGCCCGGCTGCACATTATAATAATTTCTGATCAGAAAAATTCGGACGCTCGCCGGGTACAACACCGCTCACCTATCAGAAATTTCTGATAGGTGTGCGGACGGAGTACTATTATATATTCTGTGGTGCGGGTTCTAGTACAAAATGTACAAGGCGTAGATCCCAGACAGACGCGGGCAGCGGTGGCGGTCGCGGCGGCAGTCAGTTTTTTGTACTGCGACCGCCACCGCGTGTGTCTGTGTCGTTCCTAGAACTCTCAAGTCATCCGACTGACCGCCACCGCGACCGCCACCGCTGCCCGCGTCTGTCTGGGAAACGCCTAAAGAGTGCGCGGTCCGAATCATTTTTGCCATCCGATCGACGGCGGACGTCAGACACGTCAGAATTCTGATAGTATGCGGGGTCCACAACGAAACATAAATGAGCAGAGTGCATTCCGGCGGGCGTCCGAATTTTTCTGATCAGCTTATAATGTGCGGCCGGGCTTAATATGGTCAACTTAAAAAGAAAGCTATACTTTCTAGAGTACAATAGACAGTGATATTTGTCCCTAAACTGTCAGTGTTTCTATTTCTTCGAATTTCTGATGTTGTCATGCTATTCTAGTTTTATATGGGAAAATTGGTAATGAATAATGAATACTAATACTTACTGAAAGATCATGCGTTGAATTAAAGCTTTACACGCTTTTAAATATTATATAATATTATGTAGAAATTATGTTGATAATGATTATTGATTAATAATAGAAAACAGGTGTGTCTTTATAATACTGGAAATAGCGAATTCTGCTATTTAACGAATCGAACGTTATTTTTAGAATTTCTACATTAATTTGGACAGTGCTTACGAATCCCTTAAGATCATGTAGAAGGTACAGGTAGTCCATGTGCATGTGGCGTAAATATACCATCTGGGGCCCGTAGCAGTTTGATGGGGTCCTATCGGTAAACATCGTCCCGTTAATAATAAAACGGGTACAATCAATGTATAAAACTGTCGGGGCCCCTTATTTAAGGCTCTTGTAAATTTTTAGTTCGGTGATCTGAATATTGGGATACCTAACTACTGTCTTATTTTTGCTAAAAGATCGCATATAACAGCTGATATACCTATTGAACGCGCGAGCTCCTAAGGTTTTTTAAAAAATATTACCTACGGAGAAGGGTATTTCATTATTAGCTCATAGCAATTTGCGGTTCTGTCTTGGCCGCTTCTCTTCTCCATTCTTCTTCGTAGATCGCGAGTTGAGTATATTTTAAAGGTATCCTACGAATAAAAAGTAGGTACCATTTAATATCTCGATTTATGTATCCAAATGATACTTATGTTTCTAACAGAAACACTGCGCAGGCGCATACAATTATTATATAAGCTATTTCTAATTGAAATATGGGTAATTATCTAATAACTGATTATTTTAATAAGTTTAACATACCAATTATTATTTATTAAGCTAATATGGTACGCTAAATAGCGAATGTTGTACAGATTTTTTATTTGTAAATAAAATAGTTATCATACATCTGACGTCTTTTTTCTTTAATGCTTTGTTATAAGTAATAATATTATCTTCATTTAATTAAATGTACTATCAGAGAAGTTTATTTCTAGGCAGATGGCGAACCTAAGTAATTTGCCAGTAGCCTTAAGTCAAACCCATCCGACTGATCAGCTAACATTTGCCGACCAAATGACGTAGGTCCGCCAACTGCCTAAGAATCAATTTCCTCGATGGTATGTTCAACTTGACTGTCGGTATGAGCATGACTAATGCTAAGTACTCACATACGGTTTTACTCGATAGTGTTACTTCAAATCGAGCAAACCACCGTGTGGATTTAATTCCATCGAGCCATCTAATTTCCTTCGAACTTACTCGACGTGAGCCGGCGAGCTTTAGGCGTCTCCCAGACAGACGCGGGCAGCGGTGGCGGTCAGTTTTTTGTAGGTACTGCGACCGCCCGCGCCACTGCGTGTGTCTGTGTCGTTCCTAGAACTTTCAAGTCATCCAACTGACCGCCACCGCTGCCCGCGTCTGTCTGGGAGACGCCTTACTCAAGTCATACTCAAGCGTGTGAGTTTTGCGGTCCACACGATAACTTTTACTCGATTTGGATTAAAACTATCGAGTAATGCTGAATGTGTGGACGTAGTAAAATATCTTTGGTGTGGATGAAACGTACTCTATGTGGTTTATTACACGCATCAATATCATCACGATTCCGTGATTCGCGTGATACTAGAATCGTGATTATATTGACGGTGTAATACGCCCCATTCCCCAATGGCCCGATTATATTAGGCCGCCGTGGTTTTCACTCTACGTGATTGCTCGATCGAGTAAAATCGTACCTATGTGAGATATTATAAAGTAATTAGCGCTCTGCGTGGTGACTGGTGTAATGCTCAATACTCACATACGGTTTTACTTGATAGTTTTACTCCAAATCGAGTGAAAATTACCGTGTGGACCGCAAAACTCACAGCTCGAAGGCTCGCATCGAGCGATCGATGTCAATGGTGCCAATGGTGAAAAGGCTAAAGTATAAAAAAAATAAAGTCATTTTGACATTAAAATTTAAATTGTTTTTGTCAATTTGTCAACAAATTATTGGTGTGAAGATGGCGACGACTGGAGTAGGATTTCGTTGGTTAGATATATTAGAAAAGGAATTTGATAAAGCATGTGTCGAATTAGATACTTCTATAAGTAAGTATTCCATGTTATGAGTCTTTGTTGCAATTTTGGTTGCAAATCTTAAGATATTTCTTTATTAATCTGCCACATTAATAGATCACCATTGCTATCATTTTTTGTTTACGGGAAAATAAAGCAATAATGTTCGTATTTCTATTCCATAATAAAAGATAAAGCTCCCCGTACTGTGTTTAGTATATGATAATCTTTTTGAGTCTGTATGTAAGTAGCTTCAATTACAAATACCCTATTATTAGGTAACACAAATTATTGACTATGTTTGCTGCAAGGATTCTTGTATATATTGTAAAGATAAAAGAATAATGTATCGATAGATCTTACGCTAATTAGTCAAACTGCAAAGAGACAAATTCACAGGAGAGCCTTTTAAGCTTTCATTTCTATATTATTTAAGATTGATAACATCCTCATGTTTAATTAATATTTTTAGTAAAGAGAAGAAGAGAAAAAGAGTGTTTTTACTGTGGTATCTAATTGAAATATGATTCTAATAAGAATTATTCAATTATTATTTATTCAATTATTCAAGTAAAGAGAAGAGAAAAAGAGTGTTTTTACTGTGGTATCTAATTGAAATATGATTCTAATAAGAATTATTCAATTTCAATAATTATTAAATTTTAGTTATTTTAATTTAATTACATATCACTTTAGTTTATATATTATATTTTCAGCGGAGCTGGAAACGGAAGATCCAGAAATTGTTTTCTCTGCCCGTCAAAAGATTGCTACATTGAGTTCATGCTTCGCTCAGCTAACACACAAAGCTCTTACTATTTTCCAAAATAGTGCTAAGCTGGAGGTAAGTTTTTTAATGCTAAAATTGATCAGTTCCTACATAATTCTTTAAAAACATTCCTGCTCTCTACATGTTTAATCTAAATTTCATTAAATCGACTGAAATATAAAAATAAATCAAAAACGTTTTAATTTCATAGAAATAAACCTTATTGCTGCTGCGGAACCCTTCATGGGCGAGTCCAACTCGCACTTGGCCGCTTTTTTGGCCTAATTTAGCTAAATAATGGTACGGAACCCTTCGTGCGTGAGTCTGACTCGCACTTGACCGATTTTTGTGTCAATCTTAATGCGGTTCACAGATTATTGAAACTTGGTAAGTAGATGTATCTACATCTACTCACCAAGTTTCAATAATCTCTATAGCTCTCTAGCTCTCTAGCTCTTATAGTTTCGGAGAAAAGACAGACAGACAGACATGTTGAATCTATAAGGGTTCCTTTTTTTGCCATTTGGCTACGGGTTTGGCCGATTATAAAATTATTCGGAATCAATTAAAAATGGGAATAAAGTAATTCATGAATTATGTATCTAGTAATGATGGGTGCTGAGAAAGGGGCGGCACATGGCCTGGGGACTACAGCGGCCAGGACTGCAAATCCGCCACTGCATGTTGGTACCAAAATACCAGTTATTATCATCAGTAAATATACTTATAGTCAGTAGTAACAAACATCCATATTATAATAATATGACATGGCAAGAAAGTTCATTGCACAATAATTTTGCATGATGCCCGCAACTTTGTTGTGCCAAAATTCGTTTATATATTATGTCCTATTTCAGGACCCAAAGTATCCCCATAGTTCGAGCGTGAAGAGGTAACAGACTGACAGACACACTTTCGCATCTATTATATTAAGTGTATGACGTAGGCAACTCCCTAGCGCCCAAATTCGTTTATCCTGCTTGAACCATACATTTTCCCGAGATAAAAAGTACCTATTCTATGTCCATTCCCGGGACTCAAAGTATCTCTATACTAAAGCAATATCAGTTTCTGTACTGTTTGGGCGTGAAGAGGTAACAAAGAAACAGTTTCTCGTTTATAATATTAGTATAGACTATAGACTAGTATAGATGTATGGATTGTTGAGTGTAGAGGAGATTGTGACATTATTAATTAATCCTTTAGAGATTCAACCCTGCACTGGTAACAAAAAATACCATAGTTATAATGACTTTATTTTTATAAAAAGTATATAAGTACAATAGTTTATTTGCCCGTGTACTCTTTCCAAGTAGGTCCCCGGTCGTATGGGTGTTTGTGCAGATGTCTCCGGTGCGGTCGTGTGGGTGCGCTCTCTGTTGTGGTTATCTTGTTCCTCTCCCTCATCATGCTTTTGTACTCTTCTTCTTCGATCAGATCGTTCATACTGTCCAATCCAGTTGCCTCCTGCTCTTCATCCCAAAAGTCATCTTCTTCTGAACTCTTCTCGCTTCTAAAAAAATAATATTATATTGTGAGGACCAATCTAAGTAGAGACATCGTTTTTATTATTGACAACAATCAATCTATGGTCAAGTGTTTTATTAGCTGTGTAATTATAAAAATATTAATGACCTGTTTCACCACTTCCTGATAAGTTGCGGATAGGCTATCCATCACTTAACTTGACAGATAGAGTATGGAGAATCTGTCAAAATAGTTGTGGATTGCCTATCCGGCACTCTATCAGGAAGTGGTGAAATAGGCCTTAATTATAGTAACATTGTATAATATATAAGACAAAAAAAGGTTGAAAACCCTGGTCACAATATTTTCACAGGATTACACTGGTCATTAAATGCAATATGCACATTGTACAATGTAACAGGATATCAGTTGCCTTGGCATTAATTGGTATGTAGTTATCACCGTACTAAAAGTCTTTACAAATTGTTTTAGCGCTCTAGCATTTAATGCAAATTCTCTTAAATGCTCGTCAAAGTTAAAAACACTCAGGGCGGCCACTTACTTCGAACATCGTCGTTTCGATCTGTAGCAAATAGACTGGTATGAACTTATTTCATAAGCTTACGCAAAAATAATATATTTTGCTGTACGCACCTACGCCCTACGGATATGGAGAGTCCAGCTGTTAGTTGTTACCAAGGCGGTTAAAAAAATCCTTTCGGCTTTTCGGAGCACTTATTCTCGAAGCTATTTCTAGTTTCGAGAATAAGAAAAGTGCTGTGCCACAAAATTTGTGTGAGCTCAAAAAAACTGCTGTGGTATGAACTGATTTTTTAAACAGCAAAATATAATATAGGAACTTCTCATTAGAAACCAGTTTATTACCAGCTCATTTGCGATGGATTGAAACGATCGCTCTCAAAATACGAGTGGCTGTCTAAAATTCGCAGGCTATCACTATTTTTTACGAACGAAGAGAAATCAATATATTATCCTTTGGGTTATAGTATTTGGGGATTCTACTAATATTACAATATTTATTTGTAGTAATAGTCACCTGATCCCGTTCAGCTTATTGAGCAACCTATCAGCTGCGGCAGTCACTTCTGATGGTTCCGCCGGTCCGTCTCCGTCGTCGCTAACTCGGGACTCCAGCTTCTGCAGCACAGAGTCAGCTCTGTTGGTCAAGTCTATGAACTTCTCGGTCAGTTGCTGCAACTCCTTCCCGCTTGAGGTTGACTGTGTTGTGTTTCTGAACATGTTCTCTATCCGCTTACATGTTACGTCGTTCTGAAAACAAAGCGAACTTAAAATTTGGACATAATTTTGTTAGTCTAGATCTAGGATCTAGGTCTTTGCCAGTTGTCATTGAGAATATCATGCTTTCTTTTTGACTAATATGTGGGTATAGTTACTTTAAAGAGTAACTACCACATTTATATAATTCGGTGCTTTATGCCGAGATAGTGGTAGGGATGATTTAGGAACCAAAAGTTTTCTAAGTAATTTGGAAATAAAACATACCTATTCCTTTTTATTGCTTTAACACCAAAATTCAGGGTTGTCCTTTTTGTTAAGAATGGCATCTTTTACAATATAAATCATCTTCTCTAAATGATATTAATTAACTCTTAATTTGTTCCATTTTAATGACCATAAAAGCGAACGTGTGAATTAGTAAAATATGAGGTTTACCTGTGCTTGGCGGGTGTTGAGTAGTTTTATAACTTTCGTGTCGTGATTTCTCATTGTGAGTTGGATTTTTTGTAATTCATGGAATGTTGAAGCAGTCCTGTAAATAATAATTGTTATTATTTTAGAGCAACGATGAAATACATTACTAGAGATAGCATAGATAGGGCATCTAATGTAGAAGTTCACTACGATGTCTACAAAGTCAATAAGCACTAAAGCTCTATCTGATAGATTTTATCAAAGCTCAACTAAATGATGATATGAAATCTATATGGTAAAATATCAAGAAAGAAGTTATCAAATATACACAATATCTTCTTGAAGCATTGTACTATTCAATAATGGTATTAACATTTGCAATTTTCCCAAAACCAAGTGACTTGTCAGTTGTCACTTAACCTTTGCGATGGTTTCTGGTGTAAAATAACATACACTAAAAACACTTACTTATTAATAAGTGAATCGATCAGCTTGCCCAGCACATCGGCGACGTGAGTGGGGTCGTCCAGCTGAACTCTTTGGCATGAGTCGATGAAACGCTTCTGAGCGTCCAACACTTCTTGCATCTGTGAACATTTAAACTTTAAAGTTGCGATATAGACTAGGATATCCTAAGCCTGTTATTAGCAACCGCACCCTAGTCCCTAAAGTTAAGGCTGGAATTGTCGGTCATAACACTCGACACAAGCCTTAAAATAAAGAAAAAAAAACGATAAGTCGACGTATCCTAGGATTCCTAGGGGCTATTAACAGGGTACAGGCTATAAGCTCATACGTTTTATCATTGATGTTATGAGCTATAGGTCCTTAAAATGAAAGGTCGTAGTTAAGGCATAATAATAATTGGTAAGTAATTTAGTTAAATGTCTATAAAAAAGTGGTTTTTCATTTTACCCATAATCGCTAAGCTACGAAACAAATAGGTTAAATAGAAGAAGCTATTACATATAACTTATAAGGATTCAGTAATGTTTAAAGATTATTTACGACTGTCTTAAAATTCATATTTCATGTTGGATATTATAGTAATGACTAAAAATATGAGCATTGCTTTGTGTGAGGATTTGCATGTGTCCGCTAATGTAAAGGTATATTGTAACTTGTAATCACTTACGCGGACCTTCGTGGGCCCTTGCCACACAGTTAGGGTAATAACTTTACACAAAATTATATACACACCGGTCACCGACCCTACGTGATTATTGTATAATATGCAGCGAAAATATACATGTGCATTAAGCTTTAATGCACTAAGTTGACTTGTTACATGGCGTAATGCTAAGAAAGATTTGTATAATACCTCATACCAATAATATTATCCTTGTTGTTTGCTTACTGCCGCACTCGGAGTGTACTTATCAGGTTTTTAGGGTTCCGTAGCCAAAATGGCAAAAAAGGAACCCTTATAGATTCGTCATGTCTGTCTGTCTGTCCGTCCGTCCGTCCGTATGTCACAGCCACTTTTCTCCGAAACTATTAGAGCTATACTATTGAAACTTGGTAAGTAGATGTAGTCTGTGAACCGCATTAAGATTTTAATGCAAAAATGGAAAAAATATTAAAAATTTTAGGGGTCCCCATAGGTACAACTGAAACAAAAAAAAATTTTTTTCATCTAACCTATGCGTGTGGGGTATCTATGGATAGGTCTCCAAAAATCATATTGAGGTTTCTCATATCATTTTTTTCTAACCTGAATAGTTTGCGAGAGAGACTCTTCCAAAGTGGAAAAATGTGTAATTTCTAAAGTAGAGGCAGTACTATTATTTATTCTGTGGTAGAGGCATGATAATTCTAAAAAAAATATATGATGTAGATTACTATAAAAACTACCAACGAAAATTGATTTGAACGAGATCTAGCCAGTAGTTTTTTTTATACGTCATAAATAGTAAACCTTAATCTAAATTTCATTAAATCGACTGAAATATAAAAATAAATCAAAAATATTTTAATTTCATAAAAATAAACCTTATTGCTGCTGCGGAACCCTCCATGGGCGAGTCCAACTCGCACTTGGCCGCTTTTTAGTATCTACACTACTACTAGTAAGAGTAGCAGACTATGGTTCTCGTAGACTCTACGAGAACCATAGTCTGCTACTCTTCAAATATTTAACCAGAATAGTTACGTAGATGAGAAATAAATTATTATTATCCTAGCCCCTAAGACCTAGGCCATAAGTAGTCTATATCAGACTCAATTCCAATCTGACATGTGGATTTGTTCTATTTAAATTTCGAAAACTAACCTTCAAGTCAATTTTGAAATTGTTCTCGTGTATTCTCTTGGAGAAGGCCACCTCCAGGTCAGCTGGGGTGAGCCGGGCGTCCCTCTGCCGCCTGGCCAGGGCTCGCAGGCCATCGGCGAGCTCCCGCCGAGTCACGTTTATCAGGGTCATGCCGTCTCGAACCATCGACTCCAGCAAGAGACCTCGGCGCCAAGTGTCCGTGTAGGAACCGCTAACCTGGACGAATTAGTCGAGATCGGGTGAAGAGACTTCAGTTAATTAGCCGTCGAGCTTGGGCTTCAGGTTCTTATAGCCAATTTGTAGTGCGGAGAATATTGGACTATAAAAGTTTTATGCTTAACCATTTCGTTATATAACATTAACTGCAAATTGCAATGTTAGCTTCTAGCTATATAAAATATTAATAATTTATCTTTAAATTTGTATAGGCTAATAATAATAATGATAACTAATTTGTACCTTCTCCAATAGGTGCGTATGGGTGCTCAAATGACTCGTTAAGTTCTGAGCAATTTCAGCTATTTTGGTTTGACTTTTTTCTATATGGTGGCTGCTCTCTTTAATAGTTGTCTGAAAAGATATTTTCATTTTAGGTTATTTTTTTTTTCATTAAACTTCGAATATGAACGAAGATACCCATCATTTTTTGTAAAACTTACTTGAACTGTAGTTTCCAACTTGTGAAGTCTATGCTCTAACTTTTCAGCAACCAATTGAGCTCTTTCTAGTTTTAAAGATAGTGTGGTTTCTATTCGATCTGGAAATAACAAGTAAAATTATGGACACTAAATGATAACTTAAGGAAAAAACTTAGGATAGTTTTCAAGCACAGACATAGAGATCAAGACATATTAAAGAGTTTGAAGTTTAAAGTCCATACATTTTTTAATTTACATTTCAATACAGTGCTGCTGCAGAAGCTGTTTAATTTAATGGATGATTTTCACACAAGCATTAAACAATCCTTGCCTTTCAATTACATTAACGCAGTAAAGTGCTATTGATGTCGCATAATGTTTTGACTTTATGCTCTCATTAATTGATTAAGCACTGTTCCTGTTCGTGAATGAAATGGAGCAATTGAAATTGCTCCTATTAAATGCGATGATATTGCGAAAGCTGTCGCAGCAGCAATTTAAAATAGGAAGTGACACGGCCGAATGATTCAGGAGCGTTTAGAATTAGTGAATTTTCATGCAATTGGCAACATGATTTGGGTCAGAACTTCAAACAGCGCATCCACGTGCATCGTATAGCAACTTGGATATAATTCAAAGTTTGTGTGACAGCCGACGCAGAGTTTCCCTAGAATTGCAGTGCTATTTATTATTATATGCATGGAGATGTATATATGCAATATTTATGGGTGCACTTCCAGCAACGTTTGAAACAAAAACGGTATTTAAACTAAGTGTAAGTTTAAGAGACGTTGGTGATGAAAAGAACAATAGGGACAAACAAAATAAACTTAGAGAGATAGATTCCTATTTACGTTAAGATTACCAACATCAAGATAATGATAATGACAGCCAAAACAAGTTAAATAATGATAAGTGCGGACGTGTAAACACCAAAACTTACCTAATTTGTTCTGTATGACGTCCAGGCGACGTGCTTGCTTCGCTTGCACCGTGCTAACGGTCTCTATGACTCGCAATCTCTCGTCAATGCTAGCTAAGATGTTAGCTATATCCTGCAAAGAAAAAATAATGTATTATCAGCCCTCCACGGTAAAGCCTTTGCTGGCAGTGGGATATTATAAGCTGATAATAATAACCAGCATAAAATAGCAAAAAACGGAAACAATTTAAATAAAATTCCTTTTTGATTAGGCGTTTAACTTGATTTACTGTCGCGTAGATCATTATCGCATTAGATAATTATAATATCGTTACAATTTTTGCTACTAGAATTAACAAATTTTCTATCAAGTTAACGCAAATCGCGCTTATAAATCGTTCACATTATGACGTTTTAATGACATTATTATGTCGTTACTTTAAAAGTTACGTTAAAATCTTAATTTATAGTGAAATTGATCTATTAAAATCATTAAAATAAACGCCTTTAATGTGTAGTCTTGTAATTAAATTATAAACTTGATTCCAAGTAAATTGAGCCACAAAATTGTACGTTATTTACATTTCTGCTGATTACTTCATCGTGTAACTTTAGATATTTTAAGCGTATCCCCTTTACATAACTTAAAGGTAATTTAAATTGCTTTTGCGAATCGTTGAATTATCAACATATTTTATTATATTAGGCTAGTGGTCTAGCAGTTATAACATGTCTGGAACTTCAATGGTGAATCTGACGTTTTGGGTGTTAACAACGAATATTATTTATAAATATTATTGTTTTCGGCTCAGTTCTAATGTTGTCTTAGCTAGTTGGACAAAATATTGTTGCAGCCAGTGCTCTATTAATCCTAATCCTATTTTAATCTTAGGGCCTGCTTCACTTACACCTATAAAGTTCCAGATACAATTTATCTGGAAAGCTTTTGTCACAGCTTTCTTTATACAGTGTGATAGGGGCATATATGCAAATGAGCCATCTAGCTAACTCTCCTCAGAATATCTAAACTGGCCCTATTCCCTTCGATCACATAATATATTATACATTATACGTATATATGTGATCGAAGCCTATTCCTAAGGAAAGCTTACCTTATTGACGTAGGAGTTGACAGTGTACGCACGTAGAGTGTGCGGTTCGGCCGGCGAGGTTCGCGCCAGGCAGAGGCACGCGAGCGCCGCCACGGTCGCACTTAACATCGCCCCGCCTGCAAATTATACCAGGTTTTTGTAATGAATTTTCTTTTGGCGCATTGGGAATGAAAATTCTAGATCACGCCATGAAAAAGAGGATACAAACCAGGGACGGTTTTAGCACTATCAGTGACCTGAGCGAGATTTCTTCGGCGCCCAGGGTGCTGATAGTGCTGAAAAAATTTGGCGCCCCTTTTGTTTGCCTTTAGCGCCCTGGGCGGTTGCTCAGCGTCGCCCCTCCCCTAACGCCGCTAATGACAGAAACAATAATAATAATATACGATTTTGGACAGAAGCTCCACTTCTGACACGTACAATCTGTATACACGCTCTTTTACTTAAACGGGCCATTGGCTTCGGCCGTGTCGCCAGAAACAACAGTGGTCACCACGAAAATCCTAAGATATGATATCACTTATTATCAAGGTATCATATCAAAGGAACAAGCTAAATCTGTCTTGGGACCCATTACGAAATAAATCAGAATTCAGAAGATATGATATATCATTATACATAGGATAATAAGAGAATAAGAGGTATTCCAATTCTCCTACTCTTTCTCCTATTCCAAGGATATTGTTTTGGAGGAATAAAATAAGATGTACCGAGTCTAAGTAAAAATTACGTCTAAGGAATAAACTTCCGTTGTCAACACCCCGACAAACTAAGGCACGACTGACTGGTTTCGTCACCCGCCGTCTCAATACCTGTTCTTGCAAATGCTCATCTTATTGTGAATTTATGCAAATAACCGCATTTAAAAAAAAAATAGCAGCATCTGAAGATAATAGGACAATTCCCATAATGCTCTTAAGTGATTGTATCAAAAACCAATAAAATAAATGTGATATAGTCTTAGTACTGATAGAGACTAGAAGGAAACACACAAGTAAAAGAAATGATATAAAACTCATGAAACCAAAGAACAAATTGTTGCTTATGATGATGACGGTGATCGCACGGATTTTTAAATTATCATGAACTTGAACGACGTTTCCCAAGAATCTCTACATGAAGCACGGAGTAATGATTCCTGACACATGATTGATGATCATATTCACCGCGTCTGCAATCTCGGCATTCAAGAAAAGTTGTGTTTATTCATGAGCCACATTAAGCTCGTCCATTCATAAATGCGTTCCAAAGTAGCGGCCATACTAACCGTATTTAAGTGAGCTCCATTGTTTTCTTGTTTTTCCGATTATACCACGTTTTGTGTTCCATTGTTTATTTTATTTACTTGGAAATTGGGAGCTTTGAAAAGAAATACGTTTACAACTACGTTTACAAGTTGTTCAAAGGTGTGCTCGGATTTACAACTGCTTTCTCGAGATCAATGGGTGATTCCGGAAGGGCGATCTGATCGAGCCGTGATCCGCTCCATTATTCGAGGCGCGTGGACGTCATTGTTTATTCCCGCATCATCGGCAGGTGTGCTCTTTCATCCTGCTCATGAGTGTCTATTTATTTGCATTCCGTTGCAGTTCATGGACCCCGTGGATTAATATCATTGTCGGATCGAACCCACGCGCACGAGGTCGACCTTTCATCGGTCCTGTGATGCCTTCTCGTATTGGGTTACGAAACCTTTGTCATATTATTGTGAGATTTTTTCACTATAAATTAATTGAACCCACCATTAGCCGTCGATTGCATGGCGTATATCATTTTAATAACATATTTTGTTAATGCATGGTATCTATTTATACTGACGACCGTTTTAATGTCGGTGTTTGTTTAGTATCTATACTAAACGTTGGGCAATGCTTTTTCAATATATCAACTTGGCACTCGATCATATTTTGAAACGGGAAGATACGGTTTGCGACATGTCAGCGACATTCATCCATGCAAAAGCATTTTAATGATTGCATATGACAGCCTAATATTAATAGATGCTTCGTTTCGTCATGCTAAGTCTCGGAGAATACGTCCTAATTTGATAAGAAGACGTGTACTTGAATTTAAACTTGCGTTGCGCAAAGATTCTGAATTCGACAACGTTTTATAATATTTTTAATGAGTTTTATTGCCATAATGGCAAATCTCTTCAAATTGAAATTAATTTTCAGTCTTTACAATTAAAAGGGAAAGGAATGCACATATTTGAAGTGCAATGACCTCAATTTATTAAAACTTGCAATTCCAGTATGCCTGAGCTGTCGATACAAGGACAAGTTTTTAAACTTCACGTGTAATGCGTCAATGTTAAATTAATTTGCATGGACGTAGCGAATATTAATTGTTATAAAATAAGTAAAAGTATGATGGAACGATTTTATGGTAACATTGATGTTAAAACAATGCTAAGAAGACATCACGGCTTAAAATAGTCTAGCTGTATCTCTACTTTCTAGTCTTCTATTAAGTAACTGATATTTTTATCTCATTAATTAGAGAATAGCTTAAACGTGTGGGTGAAAAGTGTCAATTAATTAAATATAAGTATACAATAAATCGTCGAATCGTTTTGTCTGGTCGAAGTGTGGGTTGTAGACTTGTGGTATATCTAATGGCGATTTGTAGTGGCGGCTTGTCAAAGTTCAGTGGGGCTGGAGGTGCGCCAAGATCTGGGGCCCACTGCCCACTTCCAGGTGGCGGACTTTTTGTTTTATTACGCTGTAATTAAACTGCGCCAGTCTATATTCAAATTGCTAATGAGTAATGACATGTAATAAAAGTTTTACTGCACGCAGATTCTAGACCTACATGAATTGCCAATGGTGTCTTGATATTGATATGTTATGTTGATATCGTGGTGAATATCTTCCTGCATATCAAATATTATTGGATCTACGAATACAAAACAATATTCATAATATAGTGTTTCATCATGTTTGTTTGTGTGGCTCACAATATTGATTTCAAAAGCTTTTATGCGTATTGACTATAATTGTGTGGTGCATTTATACATGTAAAGGTTAATAGGCTGTCACATACGTTTAGAACCCGCCACGGTTTTGTGTTACGTTGAATTAACGTCACAAGTAATAATTTGAAAGGTTTGTGTGTAAAAATAAAGGTTTAGGAGACATGGAACAGGAAATAAAACTTAATTCCTAATGAGATTATTTACAGTCTTCCTAAAACAGATCAGTTTGTTTTCACTTGAGTCATTGGCCTCCGCGTTTTTCCCTCGTCCTATTGTATCGCGCTTCCTGGTGAGATCACGTTTATTTGTACGCTTCCACTCTACGCTGGAGATCCTCCTTTGTCTACGTCATGGCCTGTTCCCATATTTCGAATCAATTTATTTCAAGGGACGAAGACACTTTGTACGGGAGAAAATTAATCGCGTCTACATCGCTGAGTCATGCGGCTACCGTTTTCAAATTAAAATGTCTGAATGGACGATACGAAGCTTTGTTGTCGAAAGTCCTTCTCACGTGTTTCACGCTGACAAATTGGTGAGACCATAAAAAGTAAATTACTTTGTAATACTTTGCGAGAGTCTGTCAATATGAAATGTGAAATTGAGTATTTTGTTTGTTTGTTTTAAAGCTTTTACGTCCGAACTACACGTCGTAAAACAAATTACCACGTACTGTTCGCTCGTTCGACGCGCTGTTTTTTCATTAGCATCATCATCATGATTGATTGTTTCGTCAACAATGGACACGAGCTCTTCAAATCAGCCCTAAGTCGGTCAATCCGGATGCTGCCGGCCACAATCCTTAACAGTCTGTTCCACTTAAGCTGCGTAGAACACTTTTTATATATTAATTCCCTCTTGGGATTACGAAGCAAATAAATCCTCATTAACATCAGGGTTCAGTGAAATATTTGATTCCGTTACTGATTTGTATCTATTTATTAAATTGTGATTTGTTTTTATGCAATTTTAATTACGTCTGGGAAGATTGTACTTTCTTTACTTATATATTTTTGTAATTTGGCAATCTTTTAGAAGCTTAAAACTCATAATGTTCTAAAACCGTCTTTTGTTTTCCCCTAACATAAGATTGTTAATTTTGATTTTTTAAAACAGATAAACTCATCGTTTTGTTAGGAGTGCAACAGCTCACGCCCACACATCTCATTGACTAATGTGATGTCACTGTTAATCAATAACAGTTTAGTATACAAACCTAAACACCTTATATTAATGGGATAAATACTTGATAAATATGATTAATATTTTCTATTTAACTATCATTTATTACTAAATACTGTAGCCTACGCGGCATCAGATTGATAATCTGTCCTATCCGTCCCACACTTGGATCTGGAGGTCGGAGATATTATATTTAAGTGTGGCCATAGTGTGGCCAATTTCATAAAAACTTTTATCACGCCGGAGTACCATAACTATAGCCTAATAGCATTAAAAGCTTTCCTATTAAACCACTAATAGTCATAATGCTGGCCGGTCGAGGTCACCGAGACGGAGTTAAAAGCCAGCCATAAAAATATGATCTCCTCAATCCTCATCCTAAATCCTAATGTACGAAAGTTCATAACAAAAGTTATCGATGGATATTAATATTCGGTTGAATAAAAGTCTTACGGATTAGTTTTATGAGCACTCGTGTTATTTCTTTACAATTTAATTATTCATGGATTATGTTTATTGCAATTTAAAAATCTTCGACATGTTTTACGTCAATCGATATTAATTATGCTACAGAGCTTTTACGGTTCAATTGCGATTTATGTTAAATTTTTTTGAACCACTTAAAAATAGAGATTCCTTTATTCCTTCTTGCCTATCATTTTATTCAATTCCTAATAGCTACTAAACTCACCTATAAGTAATGCAAATAGGATGTATAAGTAATTTCCATAGTAAGGTAGGCGAGTCTGTTATACCTGCATCGTGTTTCTTGGAATGTCGCCGCCCGTCGAGACTTTGATTGTAAGCTTTTGCATTTACATGACTCACTGTTGCCAATTTATTCCAATAAGAATTATCATCTTCTGTAATTATTTTTTTACTTTCAATGCTACAGGTAGGGCAGCGTGGACTGTCGACTATTTCACGGGAATGGTTCCCGTTTTTACTTTAGAAAAGTGCCCATATCCTATGTTTTGATTTTTCTTCTGTCGGGTGCAAGAGGCAACTCGCGTCCATAGATTAATTATTATTAATACTCCTACCCTCATAAAACTCGCATTTGAATTTATCTACAATTTATTAGGATGCACCAAATGCATTGCATTGCGTGTTGTCGGTGACGCGTCGAGTTGTTTGCACTTGTAATAGCAGCAATAAACCTTGCTGATATCTCCGGCAGGAATGCTTCTATAGCCTTATCAACTTGGCTTAGGTCGTGTCGTCCTTTACAATACACAAATGCGTTTTGTTTTAATGTAGTAATAAATAAACGAAACGGTGGTTGAGAAATGCACGAGTGTTTTCCTGGAACTTTTCAATTACGTAGGCATTCGCTATTAAATTGCAAATAGTGAAGTAGGAAAACGCAAGCTAATTGTGATGTTAAGTGCATAGGGCGTAAGTGGGTTAAACGAATACGACAGACTGCGCGGCGGCGGTTGCCGGCCGACTGACCAGTGGCTGGTCTGACTGTAGTGCCAAAGATAAACTGACCTTTTGGTACCATTACAACATTCACTACAATTTCATTAAAACTCTCGTTCGACTCGTTTTGCCGCGCTTAACCCGGTAAAAATAAAATATTTAACAAGACACGTGCAACTTGCAAGACTGTAGAGAGAATTTCGGTCAAAGTTGAGGTAGAGATTGGGATTTGGGGAACCTAAAACTTAGTCCTTAACATACATCCTTTACATAATGATTAATGACACGTTATTTAAAATATTTTATTGTGAATTTATTTTATTAATGAATGACATTCGTTTAATTTACGTCCATATAATGGACATTAAATATTCTAGCAAAAAATACACGAATTAACAATCACTTAGCGGATAATAAATATTCCAAGGCAGGAATTCAGAGAACGCACGCCATCGACTCCAATAATATTTTCGACTCTAAGCTCTTATGAATTTTAAAAGCGCCACCCTTTTTTGTTTTTACTAATCTGACATTTACAGCATCGTACTAAAACAAAGTCTAATGGATTGTATTTAAAGCTTTTAAAATATTCGGGTCCGTCGATTGAATGCTGACAAAACGAAAAGATAACTCGTGGATTTTTGTGATTCCTTGTCATAACTAATCATCGAAATGCGGTCTTTACTTTTTTGATTGATGTTCTTAGTAAACACAATTTATATCACTAGATCTATTACAAAGTAAACTTAAATCCTTATGCTGACTACTGCCACCGGTAGGAATCATTTCCTTGCGTGACTCCACCCTATTTTCAATGTCTCACGCCGCGTCCAGTTCTTTTGTTGTATTCGTTATATTATCACGTATCGTAACTATTTTATAAATATCATAAACCTTCGTGGACCCACCAGAGGTCGTATAATAACGTGTGCGTGATTGCGTTCCACGCACTTTTTGTTTGATAATAGGTACCATGTTCAGAGCTTGGGATGATGTCTTAATAATTACTTAATATTTACCAGGTAGGCGAGTAGCTATTCAACTAACCTATTTCAGAAGTCAAATCAAAAGTTTTGCAGCTTATACGATGACTTCATTCAATTTGAAATCAACGTAATCGTGGATTAAGATCTTTATGATGTGCAATTGTAAAAAGAGATGAGGCCTTCTTACCCAATCTTTCGTGCAGTTATGTATCGCTGTGTCGCCTCCATGTAGAAATAAAAACACTGCTAAGTTTAGTTATCGCATATCAAATATAACTGCATTTAAATGTATTAGCCCTTGTATAGAATAGCGCAGAGTTGCATAACTATAAACTTAAAAAATAAACCCTTGAGCTTTTACGGCATGCTCTTAAAAGTGAACATCTTCCTGTTCCAAATTTTAAAATGATTCGACATGTTTTCTTAGATTGAGACTGACATGAATTACGACTATCCTGAAAGTTAGCTATTTTCATAATATTTTTAGTCTTCAATCAAATTGGGATGTATTCGGTGTCGGTTTTAGTTTTCATATGCGATGCATTTTGTGTTTTGAAATTTTATGATTCTTTTAGTTTGATTTCTTGTATGTATTTTCTATTTCGGATTTTTCTTGTCCCATTTTGAATGTAATGTGCAGAATATGTTTTTTATGTTCGTTCATTACCATACTAATATTTTGGGAGTTTAAGATTAACTTCATAGCTACCTTCATATTGTTAATTTCAGGTCAGTATATTTTCGCATTCTTAGGTATTTATAATAGGTTAGGTACTTGGAATTATGCTAGCATATTGCAAATTATAATAGCTAATGTGGGGTGTGTCGTAGGCTTGTAATAACACGGTAGATTTTAACCACAGGAATTTAGCGTCAGCTGAATCACTCGGCTTTGTCTGGCGTGCTACAGGGTCAGCGTGTGTCAGGTTCAATGTCTTTTTTAATGTACCACCTTTGTTATACACCTTTTAAAACAACAAACCTTAAAGATAAAAGTGAATAGTTTAAGTGAGTACCGTTTCTGGGCTTCATGACACAATGGAGGTGAACACTTGTGAATGCTTTAATTATTATCTTCAAAACTCAGACCATTTAAAAACTCAAAAAAAGAGTTTTTATTTGGTCTGAGCTTCAAAATTACCATATTATGTTTAAGCGGGCTCGACTCACTCTTACTTCTTAGTTCCTGGGTTTTCTTAGCTAAAATAAATGTCTGGTATTTGTTTTCAAGATATGCAGCGTTTAAGTTTATCCGTGGTGTGTAATTGTTTAAACGAGCCGACTATGCGGTGAACGAGCGTGTAAGGCTAACTAGCCTATAACTAGAGGTGCTGAAATTGTTTCTCGAGAATGTATTAAATTCAATCCGTCTGCTTTAAGATCCGTCTCATTATGTCGGTGCTATGATTTCCATAAGTCTTTCTATTTGCTACTTTTAATCTCTGGTTCCTAAACAAGTTTTATCGCTCTACAATAATTATGTAAATTGATTATATTGTATTAAATAAATAATGTCCCAACGATTTACTTATGTACGCATATGATTTTGTATCGCTTGAGTGCAAATTCAGCCGCGCCCGTCAATTAGATTCGGCAAAGATATTATGCGCCACAATTTAATGATTCATAAGAAGCACCACTTGGGTTATGCTAATATTTGCGAACGATGCAATGCTAAAAATGTTTAGTTTATTACTGTGTGTGATACTATGTATATGGTCAACGAGTACGGTTTCTACTTGTTTATTATTATTAACGGTTTTGCGTTTGCTGTTAAAATCAATTACGGCTTCTTTTAGGTATGAAATTTTTAGAATCCTTATATTATTTAAGTGTAAGCAATGGTTGCATTTTTTGCAATAGAAGACGTAACCGTTGCATTATTTAATTGTAAAAAGTTATCTTCAATGCCTGTACAGTAGACGTTTGTATTAACTATTAACAATCGCAGTAGCACAGAATATTTAATAGTTGGCAGTAGGTACCTACTGCAAAATGTTAGCATACGTGTATTTAATAGACCTTGCTCTATTTACCTTTTACAGTCATTTAATTAGGACTAATCTATAAATAATATTATTAACTTCGTTTGATATTCAAATGATTTTATTGCCTAATAATCCTACTGATATGTTTATGTTTAAACATATTAAGACTGCTACCTTAACTTAATAAATCAGTGTGTTAATGACTACATTAGATCAATCTTAAATTTTATGACATGGAAAGAAAACGTGATGGCGATTTAATATTTAATTTCTACAATTACTGGCATAGAGTCTATATTTTATAATATGTAGACTATGTGCTATGTGATTCATAAATCAGTCAGCCATAAATTATTTCTTTTCAAAATTTGCTTATGTTATAGCCAAAATAAAACTTTACTTTAAAATATGTTTTTCATATAAGTGTCAAACATAATAACACAAATGATGATATATATTTGATTGGAGTAGTCAATAACTTACATATTATTATGATAATGCCTTATGATGAGTTATGTCTTGATCCATAGTAATAGGAATTTCCCAAACATAATTTCTGCGTTTGTTAGTTTTTCCGAAGGCAGCTGTGACGTAATAACACTTTCTCCTCATCTTGCAATTGATTTACGTGTAAAGGAAGGAGGTTAAGATAACAATGTTTCTTCTTCACACGAATAATGGCAGACCATAATAATATGTGTGATGTATGCCCATTAGATAAAGAAGTTACGAGTTTTGCGGCGGAAAATCATAGATGTAACCTACAATATGTAGGAGTAGCAGGCAACGTCTCACAAAGTTGCAGAAGAAGACCAGTGGCCGAATTAGTATCACTATAAATGTTTTGAATACCTAGAATATTAAAAGACTAGACTTTATGTCGTGAAAATGTGAAATTGAGAGCAGAATCAGGCGAGAAAGAAATTTCAGAGAACCTTTAAAGGATCTTGACACAACTCTGTTAGCGTGACAAAATGAACGAGTACACACCATATCAGTAGCTTAGTATTTGTTTAGATACCTCCCTAAAAAGTGTTGTTTTTTTGTCGGGACATTATCTGTCCAGACGAAGTGTCGGGAGCATTGTTTGTTGTAGGCAAATACAAGGCACTTGTGGCACGCGGGAGCCAGCACCTGAGTGTGTGCGCTACGTTGTCGTGCATACCTCGGAAACTAATAAACTGCTTCCACAGTATTGTATTTTGTACCCAGGGGCCAGGCCACGTATTCACAAACGTTTCGAAATGATTTCGACTCCAATGCAATAGTATGGAAACCGAGGAAACCGAAAGTCGAATCCGAGACGCATTAAATTACATTATTTTATTGACGCCCTTGCAGGCGGCGAACACTTTTAAGTATGTACTACATATTAATTAATAATTACTAAGTATAATTCTATGCTTGCATCATTCTACTTCCTAAGGTTAACACAAAAATTACTCGTTCTCTCGTTTGCTACGTCTCCGTAACAAGTGAAGGACAAAACCGAATTACAATCGTTCCGGGTAATAAACAGCTGGCGTATGCAGTAATGCGATTATACGTTGAGTCGTATTCATATCTATTTTGCCTCGAAGCTACTGTGAGATTGATCCTTATATCGTAGCCATAAGGTCTCGTGAAAGGTAATGTACCTCTGAACGAACTTATGTAAAGCGTTTATGGGAAGCAAAACGGGTGCAAGGCTGGAATGTAATTGATTATGAATGCAATTTCTTCAACCGTCTGAGTTCGGACGTGCTCCGGGAACTCAGATACAGTTGCAATGGAAATTCTTCACGTTTTATACTTGTGTGCTCACTGCTCATGTATGAGGTAGAGGCTAAGCTGCTTTAACTTTTCCGGGATAGCTCACGCTCAATTTGTTTCTTAATTAATTTTAATAGTTAACGATACGGTAGTAACTTTAAATAATTATGTTATTAACGGCGCTATCACTATAAGACTCTACTTGTTGAGTTTATCACTTTATGGCTTGTGCTCCACCCTGCAGTTATTAACCAGCGTGGCGCATTTTACTATCCCTCAAGTCATTACTATCGAATAGGTGATGGTAAATATAATATGATATAACGTATTATATTATTTATTTAACACAGGCTACTGCATAGTAATTAGATTATAATATGGTAAATGTTTTAACGGTAAGTATTTGAAGCATATTCTTTGCAACTACATATTATAATATATATTTTTAATGTAGATTCTGCTCAATTAACATTGTCAGTTTAAATTTATGGGTCTAAGCTAGCTTTAAACTGATGTTGAGAATGTACTCTTAGAAGTCGGTTCTTCTCCTTAGAGGAGCTAAGCACTTTCTTGTCTAAGACAATGGGTGTCGCTAATTGTAGGTGGGTAGAGAGTATGAAGTCTGCAATTTGGCACGCTTTTGGCATTGTTTTATCTATGATGTTCGCAGTTTCAATTGATTTGCGATCATAGTGTGTGTCATCTATGGCGCGGGTCATAATCTATATTCATCCACTGATCTATATTTTGTCAAACTCGGTCAAAGTATTAATTCTACCACGAACGCATCAGTTTGTCTAATATTTTAATGATCCCGGTTATTATTCTGTTTTTGAATCGTAAATTCTCCGCACGGACAGTGAATTACGGTTTCAACGCCGTAAGTGTCTGGTACGCTGTGTAAAATTTTGTGATTTTATTCATTACGAGCTCTTGCCCGCGGCTCCGCTCGCGTTAAGAAGTATTATTATGGACACGGAATGGAATCAGCTATCTAGCGTACTGGTATTATAGAGATCAGTGAGTAATCCTAATGTCGTTGAAATTAAGGTCGAATTTCGACCATTGGGCGATCTCTAGTATTTTTAAATATACATATCTTGTCTATTCTGTTTACAATGTCTGTGAAATCTTTAATTTTTTGAGGATTTATGTTTGCTGTTAGGATTCTAAAAGATTATAAACCTAGATAAGAAAGATATAATAGTTTTGTATTTGCTTTTGTAATTATATGACACACTGGTTACCATGTTAAGACTGGAGGAACATCGTTTAAATTTTAACTTGTCATTCGTTGCGTGTTATTAAAGGTCCACATAAGTGACAGTAGGACAGAAAAGGGCAACTTTCTTCAGTCTTGTCAGTATTGATTGGACTAATAGAAGAAAGTAGATGTTAACAAGGTAAAAAGTGCACATGATGTTGTTTTCCTAAATGTTTAAACAATGTTTAAGACGCCGTTTAGACCCCTGAATCAGAACATGTTGATAATATTATGTTTTAGAAGTGGGTACATATTATGATATTTACTTATTTATTTATCACGATTCACCAACAGAATAATATTATCTGGTACCTACTTACATTAAAATATTAAGACAAACAATGGTAACTTATATATTATTTTGTTATTGAGAATTTGCATTTTGGCATCAAGGTTAGAATCGTTTTGGTTACACGTTTTAGTTATTTATATCATTTGCTAACCAAAACCGGCAAAACGTGTTTTAGTAGTTTTAAAAATTTATATTAAATCGAGAATCGTAACATCTTTGTATGTAAATTAAATGTACGCTCAGTTTAGGCTAAGTAATTGAAATATTCAGTGCAAAGTTCTGTGACCGATCGAAGGTACAGACTACTGGGGTATACCTATTTCTTACCATTAATTATACTAGTTTCCTCACGTTGTCCATAAATTTCTGTTGACAAATGACTTAAGGTGACGCCTTGATAATTTGGCTGTAGCGACGCGATGTTCATTTTTTTCAGCAATGACTAAAGCTAACAAATTAAAGTTCACTGTCAGTATTCATCATGTCTTTGTCTTTGAATTACCCATAGCATAACACGGTTGGTCAACTTTTATAACAGAGAATAATCAATCAAAAAGACCTCTGTAAAAAAAGGGATTATTATTTTGCCAACAGAAGAGAGTGATATAAGCTTCCAAAATTTGTACGTAAATTGTTTCTAGCATACACCTTAATTTGCCCATAGCTTATATGAAGTGTATTTATGGTTTTTAAATTACGCGACAAAAACCATTTTGTTGCTACGCCCTTTCCATTGTTTGCTGTTCCATTGCTTGTTTTCTTTGAGAGGCCGGGCCAGCCTCGCACAGAAAACAAGCAATCTAAAACACATCCAACACGGTTTTTTACTTTAACATGGCGTCACCTCAAAAGATTTTATCTACGAATTGTCTTGCTTAATTTAAATTATGCTAACGGCTAACCTATATTTGACGGCAAAATGCGAAAATCAAACGTAATTTTAATTTTGTTACTCCATCAGTCTCTACAAAAGAGCCACCGCCGCGCTTGTTAATATTCGCGCGATTTCATTTAAGGCCAGGTAACAGTGAAATAGCGCGTGGACAAGTTTTTTGATCCTGTTTCATTCCTTACATTATCATCAAAAAAATTTGAAAAAATTACGACCTTTACTTGAGGATATAACGTATTCGGCTTCGCATTAATTGACACAAACAGAAGAACTTCACTCGATAGAAAACAAAGCCAAAGTTACCTCTTTTTAAAATCTTTTTTCAATGCTTTGCTAAGAATACTGAACTAAGCGACCTATTTTTTATAGCTTTAATTAGATAAAATGATTATCTATCCGTATTCGCAAAAATGGAAATTGTAGCATTTATTTATTGATGCCAGTGACAAGATATCTAGAGAATTCGCGTACGCCGCGGCTTACCGAGCTCCGACAGTCGCGCGGTGGCCCATACAAAAACATTTTGAGTGATAGATGCCCTTATGTAATTTTTGCGCTTAAATACTTGTCGCTATTTTCCAAAAATGGTAAATCAAATTTCATAATATTACATATTAATATGTATTTAAACTCACTAATTTATCTTTATTAGTTTGTAAAAAGAGTTCGATTATTAATTAAGAATTAGCTCTAGGATTGCACATATGACATAATATGAAACATGTTTATCCTAAAAAAATGTTACAACATATTGTTTTAGCAGGATATCTAAATCTGCAAAAAATCCAATATTGTTTTTTGTTTTAAGTAATCAATTTTGCATTACTTAAGTATTATGTCTAAATAAATAAATTTTCCTTGTTTATTGCAAATTAAACGTTGTCGTGATAAGGATATAAATTATATTATCTAGAGTAGGTTTGATAAAATACTCACTTAGGGATAGGTCGGGGAGCGTAGACGCAATAACTCTATCTATTTGCAGTCACTGTCACTGAACATTCACTGTTAATCATTTCACTGGTGCGATGTATCGCGGCGGGCGCGGGCAGCGCGACAGGTGCGTGCGCCGCAGCATCCGCGAGCGGTCTGGCGTGCGCGCTGCGTCGCGACGCTCGTGCGTGCGTACGCGCATACGGGCGGGCGGGGCGCCCGCCCCACGTCTGAAGCCTTTTCAGATTTCCCTCTTAAAAGGCCGGCAACGCACCTGCAGCTCTTCGGATGTTGCGAGTGTCCATGGGCGACGGTAGTTGCTTACCATCAGGTGACCCGTTTGCTCGTTTGCCCCCTTATTAAAAAAAAAAAAAAAAAAAAAAAAAAAAAAGACGTTTTCCTCTCCGCGTTTCACTTTCGCCGCTCCCTAGTAAATTTTATTGATCAATTGAACTGCTTGTCTCAATCGTGTTTCGCAGCTTTGTCCTTGTTTTTCGTACTTATTTCAAATTAAATATTAGGTTATATGTATGTAGTATGTACAATGTACATATTATATTACTTATGTTTCTTCAATTGTTATTTTATTATTTTGAAGACTTGTTTTATAGCACAGAATATTCATATTGAATGGTTTTAACTTCTGAGGTTTTAACCATGCTGTAGTTTCTTTCGTTTTACGACTTTTTTTTCTCTCAACATAATTTGGCATCCAAAAAGATTTCTTTTAATTTTTTTTCTTGAAGTGCTCAGTTATGTTCAATGTTCATAAGCAAATCCGTAACCGTTTCGTAAGTAGGGCTCCCGCTTATTAATTTTGATACCTCATCGACTTTGATGCGGCTGATATATCGAGAATTGAGATGATAAACATTTTTGACCCACTTCAATTCGAAATGGACATCGTATGTCATAGTACGAAATCGACTTTAGTAATTACATTTATTACGAGCGCCATAAATATCTTCAAAGGGAACGATCATAGGCCACGATCTAAGTAGCGACCATAAACGGCCGCTGGATCTGGCGCGCGTGAGAAAGTTCCAACACTATAAATCGTCTATTGGATTATACTAAATGAGTCCCTTGATTAGATGCTAATAGTGAAAGAAGAAATCTTTGTGCCGTGAAATGCAACTTGTAACTAGCCGGCGAGCTCTATATTTTAAAACCTTTCATCCATCTTATTAAAATTAAATATTGACTGTCTGCTACTTATTTAACTTTCTACTATCGATAGGACATAGGTACATAAGTTTCGCCATTAGTGTTCAGCATACAGTAGCAGTGACGTAATGATGATTAATCAGATAAAAGTTTCCCAAGGTAGAGGCGATCTTTTGCCAGCGGGTTCAACTGTCAGAATGTATTCGATAAATAATGACCAAGAAATAGAGAAGCCTAATTACATAATTCTCAATATTTTGGAAAATTCACCATTTTGGCGCCCGCGCCATAAGAAGAGAAGCTTTGACTTTTACCGTTGCTTCATCTTATCCCTTTGCGATTCCATCATTCCTTGTTTCGAAATTGGATGTTTTAAAAAATTAAGGAAGGTCGTATTGACGCCACAATAAGAGATTTTTATTTGTCAATACCCCACCGATAGTCAAAAGCTTTAGAAGTTAGAACCTTTAGTATTTAGATTCAAGTAAATTAGGTTAAAAGTAACAAATTAATAGCAATTGGCGCAGAATATTAAAAACGCAACTGTGTAACTCGGAAGGCAATTATTCAACAAACACTCATCTTCTCTCTAGAAATTTCGTCACATATTTACTTTGACAAACAGTTGATAGCAGGGACAAACATTACCCACTCGCAAAGTCAACGGATAGTTATTTTATAGCATCATCAACTCAAGTATTTTTGTCGCCATTTTATATATTACTAGCTGTCCCGGCAAACGTTGTTTTGCCATTTAAAGTATATTTTCTACATCATCAGTTGATACATGTTTTACCCCCTCTTTTGTCCCCTAAGAGGGTGTGGGGGGGAAGGTCATACACCAGATGTTAAGTTGAAAAACACAGTTAATACCTAATATGAAGTAAGTCCACTAAAGAAAAAAGTTGTATACAAAATCTGACCCCTCTTTGGTCCCCAGAGAGGGTTGAGAGGGGAGGGGGGGGGGAGGATTTTTATACACCAGATGTTGAGTTGGAAGAAGACAAATATAATATATCTGTGAAAACCGTATGCAAATTGGATCAGTAGTTTTCGTGTTAAAGAAAAAAGTTTGATACAAAATCTGACCCCCTCTTTTGTCCCCTTAGAGGGGTGGGGGGAAAAAAATTTATACAACAGATGTTAAGTTGGAAGAAGATAAATATATCTGCGAAAACCACATTCAAATCGGATCAGTATTTTTCGTGTGATGCTGGAACAAACATACAGACAGACAGAAAGAGTGACAGACAGACAAAAAACTCACCACATTTTTGGCTTCTATAGCGATGTAGTGACAAAGGTGTAATTTCGGGTGTCATTTCATATCTTTTATGTACAGAATTTTCATTTCTACAACAGAATATGGTCTTCCTCCCGCACGCGCTTTGGTGACGCCCACTATCGTAATATTTTAATTTCGCCATAATTTCAAAACCAAACGTCCAATTTTAATCATTCAAAGACCAAATATTATCTACATAAACTGTACTTAGTGATAAAGAAATTTATTTTGATAAGGATTAATAGCGTAAGTAAAATATATCCGTTTAAATGTAGTCCAAAAAAATTTCAGGATTTTTAAATAAATAAATGGTTATTGTGCCTCACTCGACATAGATAGGTATAGTGTGTCGCGGACTTTTTTGTAGATATTTATAAGATCTACAATTACTTAGAACATTTTATGGTTCTATCTTTTATAGTTTAGGCAGCGTACGCAAAATAAGTAACTTTTCTAGCTGATTTTTTACACCTTGCGTCCGAAAAACTCAAATATCTTACGGAACCCTACTTTTTTCCAAAATAAAATGTAGCCTATGTTCAGCAGAAATAATGTAAGATTCCAATAGCAAAAGAATTTTTCAAATCGGTCCAGTAGTTTCGGAGCCTATTCGACTCAAACAAACAAACAAACAAACAAACAAACAAACAAACAAACAAAAAATCAAATCTTTCCTCTTTATAATAGTAGTATAGATGTAATTAAAACAATATAAAAGACCCCAATTTGAAGCTTTTCGCTTTAAAATGGGATGGTTGAGACTTGAGAGTCAAGACACAAGCACCTTTCGATTTTTTTCGTTTTTACAGAAATTATAGTACTCTAGTTTCTTGACACTAAGAAACAATATAAGTTATAACATATTGGGTGCACCACACATGCTCCAATGGCACTAATTCACAATGGCGATCGATTTGGATTTGGAAACTTACCAAGTTACCATGGGGTTATTGATCAAAGTTTTGTTTAATTTGACCAATAATAATAATTTCACCACGCGTGGTGACTTTCTGTGTCTGAGTCGAATGGGAATAATTGTGAATCAACACCCAGAACACCCTATTTCAACATTCTATTTTGTTTGGTCTTACTTGTGATGCATTGAGTCATGAATCAAGCAAACAGATTTATAGTCCGTTCAGACCTATTTTTCCTCTTACAGGATCTTTCTGGAGACCACGTAAGGATCACCCTCACAGAAACTCCGAGGTGAAATAACTGAATGGATCATACATGAGATCACCGTCTATTTTGATAGCATTTAAAAATAACCTCAAGTTATTATTATGTATGTAACGAGTTGAGTATATTTATGATATTCCATGTAGGGATATTCATTTACCTGGCATCGGCACCACTCCCCTGATGGCGGTCATTCGAGTCATGCCGACTGCACATGTCACATCTTATTTGGTCAGACTCTTGATATTGCCAAGGGCGTGCTGGTTTTAGAGGTATAGCAAGTAACAAGTTAGATCTTTGTTTTGTTTATATGCTTACAGGCTATGCTTACAATTTACAGCAAAGTTAGATTCTGTATAATTGTTTACTTTGAATTGTTATACATTTTATTTCGCAATATTAAGGCTGGTTTTACAGTCACGCGTTTCGGCAGCGCCGCTGGAGCGCCGCGCGTCCGAAGATGTATGGGGGTAGTAGTTGCGTTTCAGAGTCGCGCGCTTGAGCAGCGCCGTTCGTCCGTTCATTTTCTTCGTCTTCGAACGCGCGCGCTCCAACGGCGCTGCCAAACGCTTAACTATAAAACCAGCCTTACACTAGCAACAGGAGCATGGTATCCTCGTATATATTCATAGCCTGCTACTATGCGTTATCACTTATCATTAACGTAATGAGTAATAACCACAATTTTGAAAAACCCGTGCTTCTAAAAGGTATTACCGAGCAACAAACCTGATAAAATTTTCCCTCAACCAAAGGAAAATAATGTGCCACATATACCGTAGTAATCACAAATAAATGGCATAAATAGTATATTATATTAAAGCTAATAATAGCAATAATGATAATAATAAATTATTTAATGACGTTAAGCTTAGTTACAATTATGTAGTAGTAAGTAGAACCATAAATTGTTTATCAAAATAGGTGTACAAAGGTATCTAGTATACATACACTTTAAAATGATACAAATTAAAGGCGATAAAAGTGGCTTGTTAAGAATTTTCAAGTCCCTATAAAAGTGCAAAAATACAGTAGCGTCATCGCAATCAGTCTCGCTAATTTCAGCGCGCGGGCGCCCCCTCCGGACAGGTTTTGTGTTCGCCTGGATAGCTCGCCCGCGCCGCCCGCGCCGGGTGGTCACTCGTCTTCTCTGTCGGAAACGACCGCCTTTGTTTATACTGCCTATACTGCTTCAGCTGCCCCGAGGTCAAACGCATAAGCCACTAAATCAGGCTCGATTGAAGGTCTCTTTTTATGGACATTAAAATTATGGTGATCGATACGTGATACAATGTATATCGGTGACCTTAGTAGCAACGTATTTGTAAAGGGTATTTGCAGTTAGGTTCATAGATTACTTAATTTTTTTAGTAATCTTTTAGTAATTATAATCTAGCTATAACTAATTTGGAGTAAAAGCAATCATGGCATTGTTTCTCGATTCATACAAATTAATATTAAGGCTAGCCCTATAATTAGGTTCTCGATGGCTAATTAAGTTATCAAATAAATCTAACTTACGGTCTAATGATATTAATTGGACAAATATTACAATCACAGCATCTCCAGTGTTATCGTTTGAGCTTTTACGTACCAATTAGGTAGCGGGGCGGACAGTTTGGGATGCGAATAACGTTAATGGTTGATATATTGCCCGCTCGCGTTTCACTATCCAATATACTCGAATGATAAAACGATAAATCAATTATGTTAAATGCTAGTTAAACTGCGTAGACATGTCACCGTCCTATTAGGGCAGTCGCCTTTATCACCGCACGCGTTCTAAAATCTAAGGTTACATTATGATCTAGAAAGCCCGGGTCGAAACGTTTCTAGTTTGTATCGGCGTGATTTATTGTATTGGATACTGGATACATAATTTATAGTACTTTGTACAGTTACATCGCATCGATCAGAATCAGGAGCTTGATATCTTACTAAATAGTAAATACTTTACAATTATTCTGTACACTGGTATTTATGATCTTTTCAACGAGTAATTAAGTTCAATTACTATCGCAGAAATTAACCCATGCAATACCTTGGAGCAAGAAAATAACTAAAATCGTACTTAAGAGATTTATTTAAATAAATAAATAAAATAAAAAATAAAAAAGCCTTTATTTGACCAAGCTAAAAAGATTCTTATCAACTAATTAGTGTTAACATAATATATTTTATATTTCTTTTTAAACTAGGTCCCCAGATTGGGTAAAAGCCTCCTCCAAGGATGACCACTTTTCTCTGTCTTGGGCTAAAGTGCCAGCGACTTTTTTATATCATCGTCCCATCGGGTGAGAGGTCTTCCTCTCTTTCTTTTTCCTTGAGGTCCGTTCCATTTGGAGATTTTGTAGGTCCATCTATTGTCATTTGTCGTCTAGCCTTGCTATATGACCCGCCCACCTCCATTTGATTTTTGTGCGTAGTTCAATGCATCTGTGGCTTTTGTTATTGCTCTTATTTTTGTGTGACGGATCCTGTCTAGCTTTCTTACCTTGAGCATGCTTCTCTCTAATCATCTTTGGGAGGTCAGAAATAAGTCAAGCATAGTAGAAGGATGGAGTTCAGTAACTTACTCTTCAGCTCTATAGGCATATTACTCTTAAAATAGAGAAGAGATTTATTTAACTCTAGCTTATTTGTATTATGTTTTACAGTACCGTAGTTATGTACAAATTAGAAAACGTGTTAATGCAAATTGCATCTCTATTTTACGACGCTTTGTCGCCACGTCAACTTTTACCAACCTCGACTCCAATTGTCACCTCATAATATGCATCAGTTTGTCTATAAAATTGATTTTCTTTCAATGATTTCTTACAGGAATTTTTCGGTTTTGTACATTATTTACTAATTATCTTTTTGATAATAAATACATTGGACTAACAAGGGCTAAACTATGTTAGTATTCAACAATTTTTTTATCGCGTTAAGCTGACATCTAATGTAGACCATGTACATTGGTTGTGTCGTCAATAAAGTAAGTTTCTCCACTGGTTGTAGTAGCGTGATAACAAGTAGATTATGCAATCTGCACAGATTAAGCGATATCAGCGAAGTCATTTGTAGTATCAGGTTGCAGTTTAGATTTTGCAAATGCTTGATCCAGTTCTTGTTTGTCGAGTCGGATGACGTCACTTGAGGATAAAATTCCTTGTGGCTTATATATCTGCACCTTATAGTTTTCATTTGCATAACGAGCAATAAATAAGAGTTAATATTGTCGTTTATTGTTATCGATACGATCACCGACTATTTCTACGTAGTTAACCACAGTTGGTTACATCACCTTAAAATTTGCTCGTTTAATACTGAGGATATGAATTATTATAGTCAGGACTCAGGATATTATTTTGTCTGTTGCTTTTTTACAATCCAAACTAAAAAAATCTAACCAAATATTAAGGGCAAAAGTATAATTATCTATCGTAGTTCATTATTAAAGTACATGACATAATTTGCAACAAACATGTATTCTAAGCGCAGTTGCTCTGAGTAATGTATTCAATAACAATAATTTATTCTATTAAGTACCATTGAAATGTTTATCAAATGTCGTTTCCAATTTATCTTGGAATGTTAACTACAGGAGCGAAAGTCTAATTTATCTGGGAGTTGCTACGACAACTACACAATATTTGGAAAATCATTATTGACGTTGATTGCATACACCATAGTCATTTATTCATTTATATTTTTTTATTCTATTTTACGAGGAAAATAAGTAGTCACATAATTAGAGCTAGTATTAACATTACAAAATAATTTGCCTGTTGAACATTAAAAACAAATCAAAGAAAAATACACAAAACAGCGGTGACGCCTTGATAATTTGGCTGTAGCGATGTCCATTTTTCTCAGCAATGACTAAGGCTAAGAAATTAAAGTTCACTGTCAGTATTCATCATGTCTTTGTCTTTGAATTACCCATAGCATAACATGATTGGTCAACTTTTATAACACAGAATAATCAATCAAAAAGACCTCTGTAAAAAAAGGGATTCCTATTTTGCCAACAGAGTAGAGTGATATAAGCTTCCAAAATTTGTACATAAATTGGTTCTAGTATACACTTTAATTTGTCCATAGCTTATATGAAATTTATTTATGGTTTTTAAATTACGCGACAAAAACCATTTTGTCGCTACGCCCTTTCCATTTTTTGCTGTTCCATTGCTTGTTTTCTATGAGAGGCCGGGCCAGCCTCGCATAGAAAACAAGTAATCTAAAACACATCCAACATTGTTTTTTACTTTAACATGGCGTCACCTTAATGATGTTGATTAAAAATAATAATTAGGTAAAATGTAACGGTTAACGAAACTCTTCATTTGCATAGCGGTAATGTTTGAGATGATTTCAATCAACATCATATAAAATTATTACCTGCAATTAAGCAAATTTTGGCTCATCAATAACGTAGAGTCATTCTATAGTCTCTTATCGTTGCATTTGAGGCCGCTAATTTCTTTACTTTCTCTAACGGTTTCGGACGATTTTTTCATATTGAGTAGGTATTTGTTGAAAGATTATATAAACATATTTATAAGTCCTTTAAACTACTTACATACAACTAAATTCTTAAAATTATGTAAATTTGATTGTTTTTCAATAAGGACCATTTATTTTAAAAAAATGATAAATAATAAATATACAATACTAGTTGACGCCCGCAACTCCGTTGCCCCAAAATTCGTTTATCGCGCGGGAACCGTACACTTTTCACTCTCTCAAAGTATCTCTAATAAATCATATTATTATGCGGTTTGGGCGTGAAGAGGTAACAGACGGACGGACAGACAGGACGCACTTTCGCATTTATAATATTAGTATGGATATGAATACCAATGTTTGACCATTAGGTTCCTTACAATGTCGGCGTACCTCAAGAGGTGAGACAAAGTAGAAGTAAGTGCTATTCCTAAGAAGTATTAAGGATGTAAGCCGGTCAAGGCTGTCTGGGGCGTGAAACCTCTTGTGATGTGCGATGTTAAAAGCATATAAAATATGCGACAGGTGTTATTTGCCGCGCAGCAAATATTAGCAGAAAACTTTATGTTCACGTGATAAGTCGCAATCGTAGGGCAGTACGCACAAAGTACATTCTGAGATTTGAATTTGATGTTGTGGAAATCGCTCATGATATTGTATTTTTCGTACATATTTTACATATTTTCAATTCTAATAGATCAATCTGGCTCGAAGGACCATCAAAAGTTAAAGTGTCAGGACTCAGGAGACAGGAATGGTTTTGACTGCCACAATATGGAGAATAACAAATAAGAAAAAATAATTAAGACCATGACTTTGATCCTGTGACCTTGTTTAAATAATCACTAGTCTTGGGATTATTCATATCTGTTTATGTATGTTAATTATCTGTTTTGCATCTGTCAACGGCGTAAATGCGAGCCTAATGATCTGTAATAACATGTATTATATATTCATTTGGTATGTAATTTCTTGCACTTATACCTTAATGAATGTCGTTGCAATTCCGATCCACAGAAAATCATTTATCGGACCGGAAGTAATATTCTTACCATATTTTTTTAGAAATAAGAATTTAATGTTTTAATCAAACATTAAATTCTTATTTCTAAAAAAAATAATATGGTACTTATATATCTTTTCTCAGGACTCGGAGTAACTCTATGTATGCTATAGGGTTCCGTTTTAGGGTTCTGTAATCAACTAGACCTCGTTGACTACGGAACCCTAAAATGGAACCTTAACTAGCTGATTTTAGAATTAAGGACCATCAAATCGAAATATTATGTAATCCTTTCTATCTCTGTTAGCTCTCTACCACTTTCGAGAATTTTCGCAGAGGAAATTGTTGTTCGTCTTATCAAAATGAAGCTACTCACGAAAAATTAGCTTGATAGTAATCAAGTCAAAAAATGTTCTAGGGAACCTGTACTAAACGGTAAAATCATACAAATAAGTTACCTCAAAAACTTAAGTGTTCTGTTAACTGTTATCGCTCCATCTCTTTCAAGTATAAAATCAATGTCAGTTGCATCCGCTGTCAAAGGTCTGAGTCAGGCGAAATTCGTTATCAAGGATGTTATGTCATACGCGGGTGCATAAATCACGGCAGTAAATCAATCTCCTCCCGCTGTCAGTCCGTCGATGTCGGAAGAAAGATGAAGCCTCGTATACACTGCAACTGTTGGCGGCCAATATTAATATAACATCAAAGATTCAACTTTGAGCATTAAGTACATTACAATACTACCTCCCTGACTGACGAGCATTCGCGTGTAATGTAACATTCGACTTTGAGCATTCCATACCTAGTTGTAGTTGAATCCATAATGTCAGATTGATGTTACAAGTTGTATCAAGATATTAGGCTGCCTTCACATTAAGTCGCGAGTAGTGCGGTAGCCGCGCAGTTAACACACTGTTATCATAAATCATTACAAGGTGCGCATTGTAATGCTCGGCTCTACTCCCTCACTGATGTAATGCTCTACTCTGTAACGTTACATTACAAGCGAACGCTCCCGGTGAGGGAGCACCTTTATTATAATATTATGAAAATTAACTTGTTGGAAATAAGAGGCAAATTCCATATTGGCTGATACACTTTTTTAGACTAGGGCCGAGTGGCTTGAGAATTAATGTTTGGTCGAAGATCGAGATTGATCGTCGGTCGAAATCGATCATCATCACAAGCCCTTCCAAAGCTTCCTGAAGCCTTTTGATCGAACTATAATATCCTTGACTATTGGACTAATTTACATATAGTGGCAAAATCAATATTTAGCCATAAAAAATCTACAAAAACTACACAATACCACTGGACTTCTATAGTAGTTTATAATAATCAAAAGCCCAGTCTGCTTTGATTGCGTCAAACTTTGCCCAGTGGACACGGCTTGAAGCTTCTCCCTTGTTGTAGGTCCGCCGCATCCGCGCTGCTATCGCATGATAGACGTGTTTGTTCTACTTAATTGCTTCGGTAATGAGATTCAAGAGTTTTATTGGGATTTTTATTGCTCGTTTCTTCACTGTCTTGTATACGAACGTGATGATAACGCACTTTACATCGTTAACACTAATGAAATCTAATGAAATGGTATTTAGAGAGCTTTCTGCGTATCTATGTTTTATGTGTTTTTAGTAGGTGATAAAACTGTACTTTGATTACGGAATATATCATAATTTTAAAGCTTTTACCTAATTATTCGGAATGTTTTGTTACTGCCACGACGACGAAATAGTTACGGATTTTTGGTTTACCGTTTAACACATACTTTCTTTATTTATATTGTTATTATAGCGTTGGGAGGTATCCTATTTAATTTGTCTAAACTCTTAAGATGTTCTGTACAGCGTTTGTGGAGTACATTTAGCTTAGGAATAGACGTTGCATTCGCTCGCCGTTCTCTCGAGTTGCAACCGCATCACGAATAAATTCGAATGAATGAATAAGCCGGAACTTCTCCACCAGCATTGCTCAGTTGAATGTAAAGCGAATAACAATTACACACGTCTGTGCAGTGGCGAATTTACCAGCAGGCTAAGTAGCAAATTTTAAGAGGCGGCGTTAAAGTAATTAAAGCTCTCCTCCTCGCGTCTTGTTCCTCATTTTTGAGGGTTGTGAATTTTGTTTCACCTGTAGGAATTTGGCGGTGACGATCTTTTGCAGATTGGAGAGCTTTGTAAATCGTGACTCGCGAAGGCCAGTATTTAGCTCAGTGCGTAGGTACTAATTAAAATACTCCACAAATATTTTAACTAATTTAATTAACAATTCTAACCGCTCTTTGAATAAATTTTATTAATCTACTTTTAGAATATCGCATCTGCAAAAAAGAAAAAATCTGAAAAACATACCTGTGCAGTGGCAAGTTTGTAAATCCGCTACTGTCTTTATAATTTAGATTTTTAGAAGGTAACCATGAAGTTTACCGTACAATCGGTTTCGCTACAACTTGGTGTCGCCCAACTTTGATTTATAATTTAAGTCCTCGTACGTGACCCCTGAATAGGTCTGATCATCGTCTGTCAGTCACGCCATTTACGAAACAAGGTATCAAATAATTTTGGCGGAATTCATTTTTTTTATTCTATATTGTAGACCCTACAATGTAGAGTCTCCTAACTTACTGCAACGACAGCTGTAAATACCTATGGCTTTGAATCGAGTGTTCATAAGGTGTTTTTGTACGTAGATACTCGTACTATTATCTATTCTGTGACGTAGGGCAGTTTTTAAGGATTAAGTAACCACCTAATTTAAACGAACTTTTCGAAAGAGTAGCTCCCGGCTTTAAGGTTTTTTGACAAGAGTTTATCTATTCACTAGCGTTTCTGACTGGCTTACGCTAAAACATTAGCCAATCAACGACACTGTTGAACTCGATAGAATTACTTAGATCATTTATTCAGGAATTGGCAGCCAAATGATATAAGGATACTAACGTCGTATCTTCCCTTGAAAGGCCAAAGGCTTCTTGCGCAAAATATACCATCTAATTTGCAGTCTACGATGCGACAGTAGCTAGTTACGATGCAATTACTTAGCGTCATTGTTCCCATAACGAGCGTGTCGTGACTCGTGACGCGCAGTGTAATGTGTTCCCTGGACCCACACTCGGTACAGGAAGGGCGGCATCTTTGTGGTCCGCTCGACCGTGGCTAGATATCCTTCGGCTGCGACCGCAAACAACCTGTTCCAGAGGTTCATTGATTACTCATTCCCCCGACGCGGTGTCTGACCAACGATCCATCATTGGAATACGTAAAATGCACGACCCGTCTGCGAATGCCTTTGTCTACTGGTAGACTAAAGGTTGTATAAAACGTTCTGTCAGGTATCCATATCCATACTAATATCTTACGTACTAATATGTATTCTGTGCTAATATTATAAATGCAAAAGTGTGTCTGTCTGTCGCGGTTTGGACGTGAATAAGTAACCTCTTTATGCTCGACCGCTGAACTGATTTTGCTGAAATTTGGTATGGAGATACAGTGCTACCAAAGTGATAATGCGCATAGAAATTTTCGAAAATTTTCGCCAACGGTCGTATTTCCCGTGCGACGGTAGACGATATTGCATTTTTTAATTGCATTGTGTTTAAGATGTATTAGTCAAAGTTCGTCGTGATATTCCTGTAGCTTTTGTAACACGGCCATTATAATATTATAATATAATTATAATATAACTAGCTGTCCCGGCAAACGTTGTTTTGCCATTTAAAGTATATTTTCTACATCATCAGTTGATACATGTTTTACCCCCTCTTTTGTCCCCTAAGAGGGTGTGGGGGGGAAGGTCATACACCAGATGTTAAGTTGAAAAACACAGTTAATACCTAATATGAAGTAAGTCCACTTAAGAAAAAAGTTGTATACAAAATCTGACCCCTCTTTGGTCCCCAGAGAGGGTTGAGAGGGGAGGGGGGGGAGGATTTTTATACACCAGATGTTGAGTTGGAAGAAGACAAACATAATATATCTGAGAAAACCGTATGCAAATCGGATCAGTAGTTTTCGTGTTAAAGAAAAAAGTTTGATACAAAATCTGACCCCCTCTTTTGTCCCCTTAGAGGGGTGGGGGAAAAAAATTTTATACACCAGATGTTAAGTTGGAAGAAGATAAATATATCTGCGAAAACCACATTCAAATCGGATCAGTATTTTTCGTGTGATGCTGGAACAAACATACAGACAGACAGAAAGAGTGACAGACAGACAGACAGACAAAAAACTAACCACATTTTTGGCTTCTCTAGCGATGTAGTGACAAAGGTGTAATTTCGGGTGTCATTTCATATCTTTTATGTACAGAATTTTCATTTCTACAACAGAATATTGTCTTCCTTCCGCACGCGCTTTGGTTACGCCTACTATCGTAATATTTTAATTTCGCCATAATTTCAAAACCAAACGTCCAATTTTAATCATTCAAAGACCAAATATTATCTACATAAACTGTACTTAGTGATAAAATAATTTATTTTGATAAGGATTAATAGCGTGAGTAAAATATATCCGTTTCAATTTAGTCAAAAAAAAATCAGGATTTTTAAATAAATAAATGGTTATTGTGCCTCACTCGACATAGATAGGTATAGTGTGTCGCGGACTTTTTTGTAGATATTTATAAGATCTACAATAGGCTACTTGACCTAATTTTTTGCTTCATGCTAATCGCTTCTTAATCATTAATTTTCACGAAATAAACTAATATTTTATTATTTTACACTGTAAAAACCCATAAAAATGTTGATTGAAAAATACGCCTTATAAATGGCGCCGAAAACACTGTCCGCCATAGTGTGACGTCACACTGTTTGTATTTTAGAGTCTCTTTATTTAACATTTTTTTATGTGCTAAATGTACGAGTTAAATAAGAAATTAGAAATCATTTGTAATGGGCGCTCCACATTCTCAAGAGAATCTCGCGAGATCGCAAGAAACATGCGAAAAACGTGAATGTGGAAGCGATTCGCGTATTCTTCTCAAGTTCTCGCGTTGTTCTCCGGCTGTTCTCCACTTTTTGTCGGTTTTTTGACGCGAGACAAAGGAGCGCGAGGACGTGAGAACAGTCGAGAACATGTATTGACTCCACACTCGCATGTTTCTCAGTAGCGCGCGAGCCGCGGACTTGAACGGTTGTATATTGTGTACCGCGTGGCGTCAATATGAGCGTAACTTGGACAAACGAACTTGAGTTGAAATTTTTAGAATATTTCCAGGCGGAACCCGTGCTATGGAATACAAATTTAAAAGACTACAAAAATAAACTAAAACACCATTATTTCATTAGCATGATTATTATAAAGTGTTGATCATTTTTGGTTTATGCATCAATAAATCATCAACTTGATCAATGTTTTTTTTAGATAATCATGAGACATAAAATTATAACAACCTACATAATAGTCGTTAGTCGTGTTCGTTACGTTTTTAAACTGCACATGCGCGGCTTTTTTTGTGTGTCAGTGTGAGTGTCATATTCTAAAATACCTTGTCATGTTCTAAAATACCATCAATTTCTGTCAGATCAGAGAGAAATCTGACAGGTATTTTAGAACATGACAAGGTATTTTAGAATATGACACTCTCTTGACACACAAAAAAGCCGTGCATGCGCAGTTGAAAAAGCAAATTCTATTACGATGAATACTTGTCATCCACCATCTTCTTTTTCGCCACTTCTTTTTAATAACTTTTTTCTCTTTAGCATACGCATAATTATAATATGCGAATGCACATAACAATAAACTTGTCGCAGCGGCTTCTGCGTCCATCGTCATCGAGCGCGAGAACTGTAGTGAGAAGTCATAGTCATAGTCATGATCAATTTTATAATTTCGCCTGTTTATTTTAGAATAGCAATCTTATATTACTTGTATTGTTTGTTTCTCACTCAGGATATACGTATTTATAATACAAATATTATTAAGTTAGCATTTTTGCCTCTTAATGCGCTCTTTATTAATTTACAAACTCTTTGCTACTTATTTATTTACATATATACAGTTGGAAGGGATTTAATTAGGTGTTTTATAATTTATTACTTATTCGTGGATTTAACTTTATTAAATTTGCAAGCCTTAGATACTTGGATAACATATTATGTAATTATTTGCTATTGTCGTTTATATTATAATGGAATCTAAGCTAAGTATTTATTATCAGAACGCTAGAGGCTTACGTTCGAAAACGGATACTTTCAAAAGAAATGTCTGCCTCAATTCGTATGATATCATATCTATTACAGAGACTTGGCTATTAGAAGGTATTATGGATGAGGAATTATTTGATAATAGGTATGTTGTTTGGCGGCGTGACAGAAATTACTCTCTAACTAAGCAATCTCTGGGGGGTGGTGTTCTAATAGCGATTCGCCGGGAGTTTGAAGCTATGGGCCGTCCCGAATGGCACACCACTGCTGAGGACCTCTGGGTGTCCATAGCTCCGAAGAATAGGTCCTATGATACGATGCACTTTGGCGTTCTTTATCTATGTAAACAAAATGAGGGAAATAGCTCTATTGTTCAGCTTGAAGCGTTTTCAAATAATCTTTTCAATATTGTTAATATGTATTCAAATGATAAATTTATAATTGCTGGGGATTTTAATCTCCCGTTTATCGATTGGAATACACAGAGAATGCAACCCATGTCAAGTATATCACTCTCTAGAAGACACATTAACTTCCTAGATACCCTGGCACAGTGTAATCTCATTCAGCGTAGTCAAGTACGTAATAATAATGACAGGTTACTGGATTTAGTTTTCTCTAATTGCGAACTTACTGTTACTACTTGTGATGACCCCTTGGTCCCAGAAGACTTACCGCACCACCGGTCTTTATGTATTGAGCTTACACATGGCGCGGAAAGTAATCTAGAATCCAAAACGCGTGTAAAATATTTTTATTGTCGTGGTAACTATGACCTTATTCGCTCATCACTAAATGCAGTGAATTGGCTGGAATGTCTTAATGGCAAAAACTTGGATGAGGCGGTTAGGCATTTTTATGATATAATCTATGACCTCCGGAACTCTCATATACCTTATAAAATTATTTCCCCAAACAGTTACCCGCCATGGTATGACTCTGCCCTAAAGAAAGTCATAAGGGAGAAACACAAATTTCACCGTAAATTTAAACTTTATGGAAATCAAAGCGATTACATTACTTTCTCACTGCTTAGGAGTAGAGCCAAATCACTGGAGCAAACGTGTTACGAGTCTTATATTCGCAATACAGAGAACTCGATAGTTAATGACCCCTCGGTCTTTTGGAATTTTATAAAAAGCAACCGCAATACCTCTTCTACGTTTCCCTCTACGATGCGCTTTGATGGTGAAGTTGCAAAGGAAGGCGATGAAGTTTGCAATTTGTTTGCAACTTACTTTCAGGCAAACTTTCTTGATTCAAATAATTCACATAGTGACACATGTACTGAAGAGCATAACGTTCATCATAGCTCCATAGGAGACATAACGATTGATCCTGAGGAGGTACTGAAATTGCTAAAGTCGGTAGATTTGCATAAAGGGGCTGGGCCTGATGATATTTGTCCCCTGCTTATTGTTGAGTGTGCCACTAGCCTAGTTCTTCCACTCACCATTCTTTATTCAAGATCTATGAAGGAAGGATATGTGCCAAGTATTTGGAAGTCAGCATTTATTACACCTATTCACAAGGGAGGAGATAAGGGCGATATTAGAAATTACAGGCCAATATCAAAACTCTGTATATTTGCTAAACTCTTTGAAAGAATCGTGCATCAACAAGTTTACACTGCTCTCAAGGGCTGGTTTATACCAGAACAGCATGGGTTTCTGAAGGGACGCTCAACAACCTCAAATCTCCTCTTAACTTATGACCATGTAAGTTCGGGTATGGATTCAGGCGCTCAAGTTGATTTAATTTTTACCGACTTTAGCAAGGCTTTTGATCGTATAGATCATTGTATATTGCTCCAAAAGTTATCCAAAGCAGGCATACATGGTAATCTCCTCCGCTGGTTCGCATCTTATATTTGCAATAGGTCCCAAGTTGTTGCTATAAATGGGTTCATTTCCAGGTGGATGTTTGTACCTTCTGGTGTACCGCAAGGCTCCCTGCTGGGGCCCCTGCTATTCACTATTTTTATAAATGATATTTCCTCCTGCTTCCACCATGCTTATTTCTTTTTATATGCTGATGACACCAAAATATTAAAAAACATAACCTCTATTGATGACTGTCGCCTTTTACAAGAGGACTTGAATAGATTTGATGAATATTGTGTGCGTAATAGGCTAGATCTTAACGTATCTAAATGCTTTGCTATTAACTTTAGTCGTAAGGTAAATTTAATCAAATATAATTACGAGCTTAAGAATAAGGTTCTTACATCCAAAAAATCTATAAAAGATCTGGGAGTTATCGTAGATTCAAAATTAATTTTTAACGAACATATAGATTATATTATTAACAAGGCCTCGAAAGCCTTAGGATTTGTAATTAGATCGTGCAGAAATTTCAAATCTATTAAAGCGGTCAAGGTCCTGTATTGTACCTATGTTCGCAGTATCATGGAGTACTGTTCGGAGCTATGGAACCCTGCATACAATATATACATAGATAGATTAGAGTCTATCCAAAAACGCTTTCTTAGATATCTCCAGTTCAAATGCAATCGATTTCTTCCTAACTATGACGCCAGATGCAAAAAATTCCATTTTCTTCCACTGTGCCAACGAAGGAACATTAGCGACCTTACCTATCTTAGTAAAGTACTGAATAATAAAATAGATGCACCCGAATTACTCAATAGATTTAATATTAATATCCCCTTTAGAAACGCTCGTCATTTTATGCCCCTATATGTCCCACCTTTCAACACCTACTACCGTAGGAATTCGTTTGTGTTAAGGTCGAGTGCACAATTTAATAAATTTCTAAATACAAATAAGCTGGAAGACATATTTTCCCTTACACCAAATAAAATAAGAAAACTTTTAACTGATACATATTTTAACCCTGTTTAGTAAACTCAATAACAGTCTAAATCCGAATCCTCTAATTTTCTTTTCGTTCTTATCGTAATCTACTAGTTATTAAATAGTTCTATTTACCGTAAGTATAATAATATTATTAAACGTATAATAAGTAAGCGCCTGCTTATGATTCGCATATAATATTATATTCCTTTTCTTGTGGTTTAATAAGCTTTGTTGCTTATTGTTAGTGACAGTTTTTTTAAATGTATGTAGCTTATTTTAGATCATACCATTGTATTCGTCATGATTTGATGTTGGATATTTTAATTATCATACTTATAATACACTAGTGGAAACTTGTAATTGGCATATCGCTTTGTAACATGTAACCTACTGTAGTCTTGAATTGCTGTAAGATTCCCAAATAAAATAAAATAAAAATAAAATAAAAAGAACTATTTGAGAACTTTTTGAGAGTGTGTACCCAAAGAAGTTCTCGCTATAGTTCTCGCTGAGAATCTCCGGAGATTCTCGCGTGAATATCTCTTGAGAATGTGGAGCGCCCATAATGTTGAAAACTTTTGGAGAAAAGTTTTGGCCATTTCATTTCCCGTCTACAATAAATGGAGATAATATATAAAACTGGTGTTTTATTTGAATTACTCAAGAAAATATATTTTGCAAATCTTTCTAGGCTTATTCTTATTATTTATGTACAAATAAACTTACACATAACGAGCGCGATAAATAAAAGATATTAAATTACGAACATGATGACGTCACATCCAAATCGGAAGTACTGCAAAAGCGTTTTAGTCAGTACAAATCATATTTTCATAAAATCATATTTTCAAATCGACTTTATTTATCAATCACAAGCTTTTATTTGATGATAAGGGTGAAATACGGTTTCCTACGCCAAGTTCTACTAGAAATATGCATTTGTTCAATGAAATTGAATATAGGTCAAGTAGCCTATTACTTAGAACATTGTATGGTTCTATCTTTTATAGTTTAGGCAGCGTACGCAAAATAAGTAACTTTTCTAGCTGATTTTTTACACCTTGCGTCCGAAAAACTCAAATATCTTACGGAACCCTACTTTTTTCCAAAATAAAATGTAGCCTATGTTCAGCAGAAATAATGTAAGATTCCAATAACAAAAGAATTTTTCAAATCGGTCCAGTAGTTTCGGAGCCTATTCGACTCAAACAAACAAACAAATCTTTCCTCTTTATAATAGTAGTATAGATTATATAAGGATACTATCATCCTTAAAAATGTACTGTTCCCGCATGATAAACGAATTTTGGCGCAACGGAGTTTTATAAATTATAACAAACAGGGTTTGAACAGGTAGGAATTTCAAGAAAGTTTAAGCTTAATTTGGTTTTTTAACTTTACCCTAGTCTGGTGGTAACCACTGATAGTCACAAAAATGTTGACTGACATTTAAAATGAAGTTGTTTTACTCGCCTCGTGATTCAAACCATATCATATAAGCTATAGCTGATGTTGATCTTGTGAAAAGTCAAACAACAGTGATTGATATTGGACTAGATCGCTTGGCGAACAGCTGGTCTATTATGTGGCTAATACGTGCAATTGAACTACATGTCTAAACTGAAACCTAACAACTGGACTTGATGTGTGCAATGAACCTTAATAACCGATATAGGCCTACTGTTTCTGTAATTAGGAGCAGATCGATTTCTGATAAGTATATTCTATTTTTAAATGTTTTCTTTTTCTATAGCAACAGCCTCTTATAAAAGTACTGTAAAACCTTACTTAAAATAAAATATCTATACTATACTTTGTGTAGTAACGACAACTCAAATAAACCTTCGCTTTCAGAAAGTAAAGGTCGTATGCAAGTTATGATATAATTGATCGAGTTTGATAGAGGTGTGTACTGTGTATTCGCTGTAGTGATCGCTCTTATTGACATAATACGCCCAATAAAAGCCTCGCTCTTGATGAATGACATTGATAAAAGTGACTCTATTTCGAAAATGTTACGTCTCTTGTTTGGCTCACTTAGGGTTGCCAGGTCTCCAAACCTAGTAGCCGGATAAACCAGCTTGCTTAGCAGGACATTAATGGTATTAAAAGCCGGACACCTGCTATTGTGGACTTAGGGCCTGTTTCACCATTTCCTGATAAAGTGACGGATAGGCTACCCACAACTTTTTTGACAAATTCTCCATACTCTATCTGTCAAGTTAAGTGGTGGATAGCTCCCCGGCACATATCCGGAAATGGTAAAACAGGCCCTTAGCATCTCATATGTCACTATTTTATCAATAGGTTCGCCATCGCATACAAGATGCTTTAAATAAGAAGTAAAATCAAATAAGAACAGAAGGATTTTCATTTAAATAATAGAAAAGGCGGACGTGCGTCGTGCAATCAAAAACCCTGATTATTGAGTCGCCAGATGTCCGGCTTTTGCCGGGCGCCTGACAACCCTAGGTCAACTTAATATCTCTAGTAATTGATAGGAGAAAGCATCACCGTTTTGGCTAATGATGATCCCTCTATAGTCTATATAGAAAGTATTCATCAATTTTGGCTTTAAAATTAATCATTATAATGTTGCTGGCTCGCTACGTCTAGACACCAGACAGTCTTATTAGTTATTACAGTCTAAGACCTAAGTGCTGCATTAAAAATTACCTTGGCTGCTATAAATTATCCATACTATGTAATTTTAAATAATATTGGTCATTTTGGAGCTGGTGTAGAGGGAAAACTGTGGCTCAAAAATCTGAATTTGGCCAACACGACGAAAACGTCGTTCGCAGAATTGTTTCTAGTTTATGTGCTAAGGCATTCTACTTATAATGTGGCTAATGAATTTTATTGTTACCAAGAACTGCATTCATTTTATGTATTTATTTCTCGGAAACATTTATTGAACTACTGATTTAAGTACTAATTGTAATGATAGCTGGTCAAAATAGTTAGAAATAGAGTTGTACTATCTTAGTTTTTGCGTGTTTTCATTTTCTATCATTTTATATGTGTAATGACTAATGAATAAACGCAAGATAAAAACTGTATATTTTTGATTTTGATAAATTTTAGTTATATCGGTTTTCATCCAGAGGTAATATTAGATTTAGGTATTAAAACATATGTAGAGAAAATTACAAAACATGGTGTTTGAATAATTATTCTATTTGTACTGTTTTCTTCACACCGCTACAGAATTTCCAACGCGTTATGAATTTAAATTAAAGAAACTCTTGCAAACTAATCCTTCTGTCTGTTACCTTTTTAACGCCTAAACCGCACAACTTTGTCGAAATGGTATAGAGTTACTTTGACACCCGAGAAAGGGAGTAGGATACCTTTTATCCCGAAAAAAGGTACGGATCCCGTGGAACGGAGTTGCGGGCGTTATCCAGCCATTTTATAAATGCATATTTGCTATGTTCCTGCGAAACGATTAGGAATATAATCATACAGGAGTCAATGGCCAGGTTCAATGGAATTGCATTAACAGTAAGTTTAATTAATGGCTTCCATATCACGACTTCCCTTCCCATTCTGAAGTTTACTACTATCATTTGATGTTTATTGCTAATTTTACCTGATGCACATAAATGGATAGGCAACGTTCGTTAAGTTTCACGACACGAGGTCTGGGTACTAAACATCGTATATATCCGGTTGATTTATTTAAAATAGTTCCATTTACTCTTATGGATATAGAAGATCTCTATTAAACCATGAAATAAATCAAAAGTCTTCCATAAAAGTTGGCAGTTGTTTGATTGTCATACCAAATTCCTGGTAGATTTTAATTTTTAATACCTCAACTTTTCATAACTTCGTGACTTTAACACAAAATAATTAGAAATTATTAGTATCATATCTCGAGCAAACTCCATGTAAGCCTGTCTGTAGAGGTTATTTGCGCTAAGTACATAAGCTCCTTTTAATTACTTTTGCCATGTAGTTAACTAGCAGTGTCGTACAGCACCACTAACCACCGGCTAGAGTGACGTTTACGACCACGACATTAATAAAGATACCATCTAAGGAAGACAGCGAAGTGCCTTATATCAATCTTCATTTTGCATATTTTGTACTGCCTATCCAGTGTTCTGAGTTAGCTAGCATTCCATTACGTCAGTCTGTTACTTGTTACATTTCAATAAAAGACTACTCATGGACGATGGTAGAATATTCGATTAGACGTCGTCAAGCAGATTCCTTTCATGAATAGTCCTTCTTTCTGAACTACGAAGTCAACTAGAACTGTAAAATGGTTGGCTAAACAGCAAGGAATCACGAATTCGGCATTGTTCGTTAGAATTTTAAATCCGACGCCCAGCATTATAGGAATGCATTACTTTCGCATGTCGTCATGAGTCACTGGCATCAGATGGTGTACCGGGAAATGTCGGTGCAGTCTGCGCGTCTCATGTACGCCCGCGCACGCCGCGTCAGCGTATTGCCCAGGTGGTTTAGCCATAACAATTTCTCGGCTACGATAGACATTTTGGTAGATGCTTGCTATTTATACACATGTGTGTTGTACTTGTGTATGTGTTTAAAGGAGAATTTGATTTGAGCTAATCCATTATAATCTATACATATTATAATAAATCTGTAGAAATGAAAATTCTGTACATTAAAGATATTCAAAAAATAATAAGCAGGGGATGTTACTACATCGCTATAGAAGCCAAAACTGTGGTTAGTTTTTTGTCTGTCTGTCTGTCTGTCTGTCTGTCTGTCTGTATGTTTGTTCCAGCATCACACGAAAACTACTGATCCGATTTGAATGCGGTTTTCGCAACTATATTTTATGGTTAATTGAACTTACCTTAAGTGAACTTCAACCAAAATTATACGAGTTGCTGCATCCGTAGAGATTTAATAAACCTGTAGTCCGAATTTTGTGGTACTGCATCATCACACGCCATTTAGATATTATTTATTTAATTTAAAACTGAAAAAAGACAATCAATTGGTTTTATAGTACTTCCGCCTTGCTTTCCTAGATGGCGGTGTTAGTTCGTCCGTCATTCTTTTTAGAGAGGATAATTCATAACATTTTATCATTCCGCAAGTAAAGAATAGGGGCAACAAACTAAGAGAAGTGGGTGGGGTGGGATCTTAAATCTCTACGGATGCAGCAACTCGTATAATTTTGGTTGAAGTTCACTTAAGGTAAGTTCAATTAACCATAAATTATACTTCGTTGCTGCATCCTATGAGATTTAATAAACCTGTAGATGTTCAGCGCGTAATTGCGGAATGATAAAATACCAGATTAATTATATTAAGTTAATTAATTACGGAATTTAAAATGATATAACATTATAGACATCATAACAATTTTTAGTTAATAAAGTATTGTACTTCTAAATAATAATACTACTTAATTAGTTTGGATATGCTATGAATCTGAATTTACATTAAAAATAGCTTCTGCGAAAGCTCTGTCTTGTGCTAAATCTGGTAAAGGTAAGTTATAAAACTTAGCAAAACAAAGTGATGAGCCGGCCCAGCCAGCGCATCGCTTGATAATGTCGACGGAGACTCCCGCGCAGCGCGCCGCCGACGTGGAGGCGTGTCGCGTGCTGTGCGCTGAATAAACGCCAATCTCTATGCCACTGTCCTTGAGGACACTCTTTATCCAGCGACTTATAGATTGGGAACTGGCATTATGAAAAGGCTTTCTAGTTGTTAAAATGAGCTTATCAGTAGCTGGGCCATTTCTCAGCTCTTTTGTCTTATCTAGGTAAATAAAGCTTTAGCTGGGGCTTGATGAATAATTATTAATAGTGATTACGATACGTGAATTTTCGGAATGAACGTCTTCTTTTCTTATGAGTGATAACGTCTGCACCCGTTGTCCCGTCGACAACGAGTTGAATTATTATATATAATTATTATAATATTAGAATGAGTTACAATTTTTTTTTTTTTTTTTTTAATATAAAATTTCTAATGATAATAAGTATAGAATCTTACGGATAAAATTTAGATACGTACTCCAAAAGTTTATAAGGTTCCCTTAAAAATGAATACTTTAGGAAGCTGGGCTTACTCCTAAAGACTCCTTTAAAAAATCTTAGGATCGTTATTGCAACGGGATTTACCAATGATTAGAGACAAACTAGAGTCTAGACCTATAACAATTTAACATTCCGCAACTTGCTTTTTCATTAAGTTTTTCTGTTAAAATTTAAGAATTCGTAATATTATATCAGCTACGAATCCTTAATACAAATCAATTATTATTATTAATTTGACAAAAATTAAACCAATGTTTTAATCCTGTATCATACTGATTAATTGTACCTCCCGATAACGGTTTTAGTATGATATTGTCAATAGACATCTCCGGTATTCGGCGTCTTAGGTAGACTTTCCGCACAATACTGCGCACGCCAGAAGGTTTTATCTGGCCTAAAATAAATCTCGTCAGATTTGAGAAGCGATCAAAACAGTGGAAAACACGGCCGAGACATGACGGCCAGTACGGAACGACTAATTTACCAGTCGCTTCCTCTTCTATAATTTTCCTAAGACAGTATGAGCGCGAATGGCGGAAAGGCATAGAAAAAATAATCGTGCCATGAAATTGTAAAAGCAAGGATGATGAAGGCACCTGGGTCTTGTTTCCAAGAGACATAATATCTTAGCAGATAATAATATAGCACTTATTACTAAAGCACAACGCGAGTAAGTACGGTATCAGCCATCAGGTTGTCAGGTTGACCGAAGCTCAATAAGATCTTTAGTAAGTTCCTATCGTTACGTTACGTACCTAGACGCCTGGTCAGCATCTGTGTTTTTATATAATCGATGTTGAACGGTTTGAACCCCTCATGGCCTCGATCTGTCTTGTTGTGTGACAAATTATAAGAAGCAAATAAATTATATATGCGTTGTTTCTCGCACTACTGCCATATATCTCTCGCGATTTCATTGAGATGATGAAATTGAATACTTCACATTATAATATTAATATAAGATAATATAATTATGGCAGTAGTATTATTTATTCTTAGTAAGACATTTAAAATATTATCACAACGATGAAATGAAAAATGATTTCAATCCCTAGGCAGCCAATAATTCGAGATAATTGATATGATGGCGAGCTTCATCCGCAGACCAATGGCATCTAGTTACTACTCCGTCGCACGCGACGCCCCAGCCAGTGAGTGACGAGTCTGTGAAGATCTCCAGCTCGTATAAACTAGTGTTTATTCTATTAAAAAGCTTACTTTATTCTATTAAAAATAATATTGCACCACCAACTGGTGGTACAAATAAGGTTTTACAGGCATGATGGAATCAAAATTATTATTACATTTTTGTGAAGCTAAAAACTCGTTCAAAGTATTTAGTACGCGGCCAGTTGTATCAAAGAATATACAACTACACGGCTGTATGCTATTGCTGGTCATGCTGAAATTAAAGTGCCAATGAACTTCGCGAAATCGCGCTTTGTTATGGATTTCGTTGGCTAGTTAGTTTCTGGAGTAACTGCATGACTTGAGTATTTAATATTATGTCAAAGCTAATATAATATCATTGGTCAAAGCCAATAAATCTACAAAGTTGTGAAGGCGTCATACTAGTTTTCTCAAAGTTGATAATAAAACCTAATTGTTTCAATTTTGACCTTAATATAATATTATAATATAGTAGCATAATCTTTAGATTTCGATTCGAATTTCGACCACTAGATGGCCCTGCTTTCTTGACCACATAAAAAGAGGCTTTTGAAGCTTTACAAATATAAATGGCACAGAACTTAAGCCGTACAGGAAGGCAGTTAAATTCACAAAGATTATCATGAAATCGAAATCTCAAAAAGAAATAAAATAATAAATTTATGTAATGTATGAATCGGCACACCGCACAAGCAATTCCTTGAGATCGATTGAGATTTGAGATTGAGATATGAGGAATATAGGCATTTGGAAAGACCAATTTTATAGCAGTGCGAATATCTTCCATTTTAAAAGTTGATTACGTGCAAATTAAAAATGTATTTAAGTAATTTTGAGTTGAATATATATCTTAACCCACCGATACTTTTCGGTGTAAGAAAAATGTATGAAATAAATTGGTCTGGCAAATTTTCATTACATACTGAAATAGCACCTAATTGTTTGAGTTCACTTATTGCTTTGCTCATCTGACTCTTTGTAAAAGGTGGATTACTTGGTTCCACACGTTGGTAAGGTGGCTTACAGAAGGGACTTATAACTCAATGCAGAAGGGTATTTTATAATATCCTTTAGCATAAGACAGCCCTGCACCGTGCTGTCGGAGGTTATTAGAAGCCAATTGCGTAAAAAGAATTGGATGCGGCCAGCGTGAGGTACCTCTAGTAGCAGCGTCTCCTGTCGTTGCTCGGTCTGGCGCTCGCGTAGGGGCGGTCGCGGCGCGGGGGCTGCTGGGCCCTCCTCGCCGACGTGTCGACGGCTGCGGCTCGTGCGGGCGGGCCGGCGCTGCTGGCGCTGGCCTCGCGTACTGCTGACGAGGAGGAGCTCGGGAGTTGCCCGGCAGTGCTTGTTGCTAGCGCTTTTCACCGAAAAGGTAGACGTCGCTTTTTACAATTTACGCCTTGGATTGTATTATAAAAAAAAAAATTACCGGTTTTTGCAGCCTGCTGTAGAACTGCGGCTACCTCTTGATTGAGTTTAGGCGCTTGTGCCAGCGAAAGGTTAGTCGGTATAAGAATGTTCGCCACAAGCGACTCCTTGTATTCCTTAGCCAAACCATCGACCAAGATTTTACCCCAACGTTCAGAGAGTTCGGTGGGAATGCGTTCGCCTAGGGCTTTCTCTGTTTTATTGGCCTTGCCAAGAATATTTAGTATTTCAAGTGGCAACCTGGGAGTAGATTCTTGGTTAGGATCTACTGGCACGGTGGCTTCTGGTTGGCTCAGCGGCGCTGATGTCGGCGGTGCGGCCTGCGGCGACGCCGGTGCAGGCGCGGCCGACTCCATATAATCCACGTCTTCGACGTCGGCTAAAGATTGTGGAGTTCCACAGCAAGATTGAGCCTCCCGCGCGTCGATGTCTTCATCGCGCCTTTTGTCGTCGGATGAGTGCTCGTTATCGCAGCGGCCTTCCCGGGAGGAAGACGCTGATGACTCGGATCTTGTCCGGTGTGAATAAGCAAAAGCATAAAGTTGCTTTCAGGATGATATCACGTATCATCACGACTCAGTTTGTAACCTGGATAATATCGCGTATTACCCCTTAAGGTACAAAAGGTTGACTATCTGGTTAATATCACGTATTAACCCGTTAAGATAGTCCTTTTTTAACGTATCGTTACCATGCCATAGCTGAGAACAAAGAAAAAATTCATAATATTTTTAAAAATTAATGCGGGTAGCTTGGTACCTTTTCCTTTGTTGCAGCGTAATTTACTTTCCAATCGCCGTATTTTGCGGCGAATATGTTCGTAATCATCCTTATTCTTCCTTTTTCCAATATTATTCGGCGATTTACACTAATTATAACACTTTAACACTGTAGAAATTAGTTTAAAAAGGATAACGTGTTGACGATGCCGCACACGAAAAACGAATGACGGACGAACTAACACCGCCATCTAGGAAAGCAAGGCGGAAGTACTATAAAACCAATTGATTGTCTTTTTTCAGTTTTAAATTAAATAAATAATATCTAAATGGCGTGTGATGATGCAGTACCACAAAATTCGGACTACAGGTTTATTAAATCTCATAGGATGCAGCAACGAAGTATAATTGTCTTCTTCCAACTTAACATCTGGTGTATAAAAAAAATCCCCCACACCCCTCTAAGGGGACAAAAGAGGGGTCAGAATTTGTTTCAAACTTTTGTTTATAACTCGAAAACTACCGATTTGCATATGGTTTTCGCAGATATATTTTTCGGCTTCCAACTTAACACCTGGTGTATAAATTTCCCTCCCCCCACCCCTCTAGGGGACCAAAGAGGGGGTCAGATTTTGTATCAAACATTTTTCTTTGGACTTCATATTATTATTTACTGTGTTTTTTAAAATTCCCCCCCCCCACCCTTCTTAGGGGACAAAAGAGGGGGTAAGATTTTGTATCAACTGATGAAGTAGAAATACTTTATATGGCAAAACAACGTTTGCCGGGACAACTAGTAGTTAATAAATGCAATGAAATACCTTCGACTTCAATTCTGGTAACTGATGTTAAAGGTAAATGAGGATAGAGAACTGTTTTGTAAACCTTACGATAATCGCTCAAGTTTTTTTCTCACTGCACGGTAAAGATCTCTACCGCCCACGTAGCAAACATTGTTACCTCCCAAGTCCCAGACGAAATGAAAACAAAAATCCCAGCGCTTGTTACCGACGTCTCAACAAATGTCCGACTGTCTCAGCACGCTAATTGCTTATTAGTTATTACAATCAAAGCGAACGTTTAATTAATGCTAATTATAGCTTTATATGTCCGGAACGTAGCGCCATCGTCTCGCATTACGAGTACAACAGGGACAGCTTGTAACCCGCTTCTCTATTCCGCGTGCATTGTTCACGTCTGGTGACATTTTGCATACGCTTTGCACTCACAATAAATCATTCCATCGTTGGTTCTTGAATATTCGAGTGTTTCAAACGAGGCCTAACCTACTATAGCGTCGTGACTCGCTACTGTTTTTGTCAACATTTGCATAAGAATATTGTCGTGTTCCTGTCGCAGTACTAAAACCCTACGCCACTAGTCACTACGCTGAAAGGTTAAGTATCTAATGTGGACAAATATTGCGATGTTTGTGGTTAATAACTTTCAAATTCTGACGCAATGCTTCTGCAAACTAGGGATGTTCCTTAAATTAGACTAAAGCTAAAGCTTTTCTATTGATTGTTTTCTGATATCTCACATCATGGATAGTAGTAGTAATCATGGGAATTCATGGGATTGATATTAAACGGACTCCTTTGTTTACCGCACGTAGCCCCATAGCATTTACCGAAACCCCGCCGTGATCGTGACCGTTAGTTCCCCAAACGCCTTCTCATTGTCTGCCGTCGTTGCCTAGGTCGCATCGAGATATTCAAATCGGAGCGATGTAGGCTGTGTAGTGTGTACCATTTAAAATAACTTTTATGGTTATGCATCAATTATCCGTTCGATGCTGAGCGATCTCAATGCATCGGTTTCGATGTAATTGCACAATCGGTCAAGTGTGTGAGGCGTGGGTGCGGTACTTCAGAATCCCGCCTAGAGTTGAGATTTCAAAATAGAAACAGGCCTTAAGAATTTTTTAATACCGATTGAAGATAAGTTTTCGAATAGGAACAATGGTTAAATGAAAACTTGTTGTGTAGATAGCTGATGTAATGATTGTGCTCGTGTAAGTGTCGTAGTCGTTTGGGAGAATTAAAATCTTTGAAGCGAAAGCTCCCAAATGAGAGAGAGAGAAATGAGTATATTCTTGAGGGCCTTCAAAAGCCGCGTCGACGGATATCCGATACAAGCATCTTTGCTAATAACCTGTCAGCTGAGATTAAAACCGAACTTTTGTCGGTGGCAAGCCGGGACTTGATTTCCTTTTAAATATTTAATATTTTTTTCGTATTCCTAGAAACAGATAACCCTGGGTGCTCAGAATACCTGCAACTGATTAACCTCGGCTGCCCTTAAAATGTCGTTTAACAGTTACGGAGAGGATCGCCTGCATACACAATAAGCGAGTTAAAAGTGAAGGACAATGCAGCCAGGTGCTACTTGATCATTTACATCGCTAATGAGAGTTGGGACATTGTTCGGACATTACCATGTGAAATCATTCTGGCCTGTCTTAGGACATTTACAATTCACCGCAATAGCTGGAATAATGATAATGATTCCTAGCGTGATTAGAAATTAGAAGTACTTATGTACTTGAGTGAAAATTAACTTAATTTGTATCCCACAAAACTATTTGGTGTCTCCATCCTTTTTAAGCGCACGAGCGGCAATAGAAACTTATTACGTTACAGGCTCTATCTCTTTTTTTCTTTCTGGATTTTTTATTTAATATACGTGGAAACGTGTGTGAAACTTTTGGTCGACACGCCCATTTTATCAGCAATCTTTTTGTAATCTCCTAAGGTCCTCGTCAAGAACTGTCAACAAGCGGCTAATCAATGTTTTGACAGAAATATTTAACTCTGAACGTCGAAGCAGATGGAAGCTTTACCGATAGGGCCATGAAGGTAAAAAGTATAGAATAGGGTGACTGCAGTTGTTGTGTGTTTCTACTTTCTAGTTTCTATATAACGAAAGCGGAAAGTCTTTATTAAAGCGTTAAACAGTTAAACTTGATAGGCGATTAAAGATTTCGTTACACCAATAACGTGTGATTGGGTGACGTGTGGACAGTTTTAGTGTTGAAGAGCATCAATACTATATTTAGCCCTATTTGGATAAGAATCGAATTACATTTCGTAACGTGAAGATATCTGTTGTAGTCGAAGAGACGAGGCGGTCTGATGTGGCTAATAACTGTCGTGTTTGTCTATGAATCAATCTCCTTAACTGGCGAGGCTCGACTCTGGACATTATCTGAAATCAGTCTCTAGTATCTACCACGAGCTTTTACAGTTAATTGCGTGTACGAATTAACGGTCGCGAGTAAATGTATGAGCAATTCAGTAACTAATACCGAATACCCGTTTAAGAATTACTTTCAAGTTTTTGTCATAAGCTCTACTAGTAGAAAGAAAACATCAACAGCTAGGCTAGCTTAGTCATTTTTAAAGTTAATGATATCTAGAAATGCCTATTTTTCGGCCGGGTACTGATAAGCTTGGTAATTAAGTGGTGCTCAGTGTCATAACTATAGTAATTTGATCTTCTCTATCAACTATCAAGACTAACACCATGGTCACACCGCGCCTAGGGCGAGCAGGAATGAGCGTGCGTTCCAATTATTCGTAATTTAATTAGAGAGATAGGAAAGGGCACAGTCGTGTCATCCAGCCTTAATGTGTCGCCCTAGGCGCTACTATTGTACAGATAATGTTTCGTATTGTACTGCTAATTGTTATTTGATGGAGATGACTGTACTGTACGTCCGCATCGTAATGTCTTAATTTATATAATATTAATATGTTATCCATAAGATTTGGTATGCTATATACTGTAGTAGGTTTTACATTCTTTCTATGTGTTTTTCTTATGCAGACTTCATAAGTTACTCTATAAATTGGTTTCAATCTAATTTCTATTTTAATAGGAAATTTATCTTGAAATATTAGCGACATTTACTTGCCTAAACCTAGGCTACCAAAAACTTAACCTTTTTTGTATGGACTTAGTTATACCACAGAATATATTATTATATTAGTAGTACCAAGTTATACCGACTTTAAATATTTTACTTGACTCTACGCACTTGTCGTGGGTTTAATTTCTGTGATAACTACTTTGATCGATTGAAAAGTTGCTCGAACTGTTTTTCATTCATTGTATTAATAACATTCATTAAGATAATAGTATGAATTTTTCCACTTTGTTCATACTAATATTCACAATTGTAAGTCTCCCACTCAGTCCGCGATAATGATCTTGCGCGTAGGTGGCGTTTATGGGGTATCGTTGGTCTGTGCTGTATGCACGTTGCATCGTTTGTTTTCTTTACAATTTCGACTACTGTCTTAGCTCTTAATTACGCACTTCCCGTCCATTTTTGGAACTCTTTGTGTATCTGCCCACGACTCATTAGTAATGTTTATTTATACAGCTATACAGGGGAAAGTAACGAGTCTCAAATAAATCAATTTTCATGGGCTATTTATATTTATATTTCAGTTATCGCGTCGGTTAAAAGTTTAAAAGCAACAGGGTGATTGCGTGCATGATGGTATTTTAAGTGTAAAAGGATCTCGTGATAGTTTCTCGTCGTATAGAAGTAATCGATGATTTACAAATTGACAATGTATATTTTATTGTTTTCATAGATGACTTTATTTAACGTCTCATGTTTGAATTCTTATTTGTTTCTTACCTAAATCTTACTCATTCGTTTTGTTCTTTTCTCAAATAAATAATGAGAAACTTTAAAAAATAAATATCAAGGTTTGTTTAACTACTACTGCACTATCCGTTAATTTACAAAATACTCCAGAATTCTTTTGTTTACTTCATTTCAACTGTCTCTGCAGTTTGCACAATATATTATGTAAGATGTAGATCACATGACGAAGGTGAGTGCACACCTTTACGGCTGTTAAAAATGCATGGATACATGTTTATTAACGTGCGTTTACTAGAAGAGTTTATCATAATCGTAAACACAGCCCACGCGCATTTAATCAGCACCTAGAGCGGGTGCAACGGTGCTTAAGTCATCAGTTCCGTCTTCAAACTGCGCCACAAGCCCATAAAATAATATTGAGAGCACCGTTTACTTTTCTCCCTGATACAGCTTCCTGGGGATTGCCTAGGCGCCATCGCTTATCGTGATGATGAAGCTAGAAAATTTAGATTTAATAATATTATTATGGTGCTTACATAAAATTCGCTGACTTATGGCAGCTTAGAGCGGTCACGCGAGGATATTATTTGGTTTTTAAAAAAACAAAGTTCACTGTCTGTCCGTCCGTCTGTACGTCAATAGTCAATACTCCATATAATAACTTATTTTGGTTGACGTGTAGACTTGGGTAGAGCTACAAGTAGTTAGTAATGACATTTGGACTTGGGTCTCTTTAGCTAGTAAGCGGAAATAAAATTCCGCTTCCGAAGTTGCGAAACGCAATTGCCGAAATGGACCACGGGAAGTTGTAAAATTGACATTAATTAATCGCGGCTGACGATTGACATTGACAAACCCGCGCCCAACCACACCCTGCCCATGCGAATAGCTATAAAATTAAATTGAGATAAATATGTTCTACAGCGGGTAACAAAACAAAGTCATAATATTTTAGGGTGTGTGTGTCTCTTATTAGAATTCACTGTGAAAGTATCAGCGCCAGAATTACTTTTGACTTTTATGTTTCTACATGAACGTCCGCCTCAACGTTGTGAATTTTCCCATACAATAATTTAAAAAGCAACTATCAGCGCTGCTACTTGTACAGTCAACAGTGGACTCTATAAAGGTTGTAACAAAACTAAGTGATTATATACTTTGGGGTGTGTATGGGTCCCCTGCATAGAGTTCGCTGTGAAAGTAGCAGCGTTGAAGGATTAACCTTATCTTTAAACCTTTTGTATGGGAAAATTCATGTCGCTCGGGCGCTTGCCGATACAAGTAAAAAAAATTGCTCTTCCAGCGCTGCACTTTCACAGTGGACTATAAATCGCACATATACAAAAACTTAAGTATTATAGTTTAGTTTTGTACACCCTTTAGAAGAAATTTAAAAATAATCATCGTAATAAATAAGTAAATAAATAAAATACATCAGTTGTTACGCCCGCAGGGTTGTCTGATGTCTCCAAAGTACGGCCATTTAAGTGTGATAAATTGCCGTCATCGGGCCCGAGTTAACGGGAATACATAAATAAATAGAAATCGTATCAACTGTCAGCCCGCTGGGGTTGGAGGTGATAGTGGTGAATTGGCTTTATTGGTCAGGAGATGGCAACCGTTGGTGTTAAATTACATGTTGTTTATTAACGATACGATTATTTTAATAAGATCGAGGTTAGGAGTATGGTATGCTTATTGATATATCTAAAAACAATTAAAATAAAATAGCCAATTATTATATTTTTGAATACTCATGACTTTGCTTTTTAGGAACGACACAATATTAGGTAATGTTATGAAATTGTAGGATTTTTAATGTTGGTACTTGATGATAAAACAGATTAAAGATAGCTCGTTGTTGATGTAAATTGGGAACGCTGCGTCTAAGACCCAAGTTAATGCTTGATCATTTAATAATTACAACTATTTATAACGAAGACAAAATATTATATTACAATTTGCAAGTGTGCCAATAAAATATCAAGAAAAAAAACGAGCACCACTGGTTTAGAACACATGGTGTTGTAGGTGGCGGGATTAACGAGCGCGCGTCGTGCGCGTGCGACCAAATTGCGCCCCATCTGTCCCCGCCCGCTCAGATTGTGCGCGTCATTGATTCGCGCGCTATAGGCTACTTGACCTATATTCAATTTCATTGAACAAATGCATATTTCTAGTAGAACTTAGCGTAGGAAACCGTATTTCACCCTTATCATCAAATAAAAGCTTATGATTGATAAATAAAGTCGATTTGAAAATATGATTTTATGAAAATATGATTTGTACTGACTAAATCGCTTTTGCAGTACTTCCGATTTGGATGTGACGTCATCATGTTCGTAATTTAATATCTTTTATTTATCGCGCTCGTTATGTGTAAGTTTATTTGTACATAAATAATAAGAATAAGCCTAGAAAGATTTGCAAAATATATTTTCTTGAGTAATTCAAATAAAACACCAGTTTTATATATTATCTCCATTTATTTTAGACGGGAAATGAAATGGCCAAAACTTTTCTCCAAAAGTTTTCAACATTACAAATGATTTCTAATGTCTTATTTAATTCTTTTATAATTTTTGGGCACCTTAAGACTCGTACATTTAACACATAAAAAAATGTTAAATAAAGAGACTCTAAAATACAAACAGTATGACGTCACACTATGGCGGACAGTGTTTTCGGCGCCATTTATAAGGCGTATTTTTCAATCAACATTTTTATGGGTTTTTACTGTGTAAAATAATAAAATATTAGTTTATTTCGTGAAAATTAATGATTAAGAAGCGATTAGCATGAAGAAAAAAATTAGGTCAAGTAGCCTATTGTGTGAATCTATATATACGATATAACGTCATTTATCAGGCTCTATTCTCTATGGTTTAATTTTTTTAAAAGTATGTTCAGAGTTATTTTACCTGTAACAGAACCTTTATGCGACCGTCATAAGGACCTAAATAATCTCTGATACCTCTGAACGCTGTTTGAATGCTCTGTAATCTTAAGCGCCCTTTAATGCTTCATAATCTATGGTTTCATGTTTCTTTTTTTCTACTAATCTTTAGCACCTTTTAGTACTCCGTGTTCTAAGTTTCATGTTTCTTTTTTTTCAGGCGGAGCTTGTGGATATGCGTGCTGAGCTGATACAAGCGAGAGCGGCTGGTAAGTTTTTTTTGTAGTTAATAGTTATTCAAAAGTATCAAATTTCACTAATTTTGGGCTGTTTGAACAGTGAACACGCCTGTTTATTAATAAATGGGGATGTTTTATGTTGGTAAGTGGTAACAATAGTTGCCTTCAGAATTAATAATTATTATAGTAATATTGTATGTTTGTGAAGCCGTCTTTAACATTCACAATCGACGTCGATCATGGGTAGTTATCTAATAAACAAATAACGTAGTTATAGACAAAATATAAAGTTTATATTTAAAGTTAGAACCGCACCTCTTCGCTTTTCTAATCGCCTGCAGTATTGCTCTATAATCTAGTGTGGAGACTTGGAGAGGCCGCATAACGCATTCCATTGTATAATAAGATGTCTGTAAACTTGTTGCAGTAGCGTGTAGAGACGGTGACATGATCACCAACGTGGCTGAGAGCGTGCGCGCGCGGATGGAGGCGGCGCAGCTCGCGCGGGAGAACGCCGCCCTGCGAGAGACCGTGCTGGCGCTGCACTCCGAACTGTTCGGTGCCAGGTATGTCCAGTCATGTCCAGCATATCACGTTGCGTATAGGCTTGCTTTATGCATGCTTATGTTCCTTAAGGCTTGAGCTAATAAGTAATAACCAATACTCTATATTTCCAGATTAGCAACAAAATACCTCGATAAGGAGTTGGCGGGGAGGATACAGCAGCTCCAGCTGCTCGGCAGGGACATGCGCTCCGAGTTGAGGGACTCGCTGTGGGCACAGGTAAATATACTGCTCATGCATATTACTCATCATAATTCATACCAAAGAATAAGAGTGTTGACAACAATAATATATTTTTCTCGGATGATGATCTGAATTCTCATCAATGAAATAACAAGCAGTTTTTAAACATGCCTAAATTTATTTATAAATCTTTAAAAAATAACGATATATATTTACATGATATACAATTCCAATTTATCGCTATTATATTGCTTTATAGGCAACCTATAATTATTATAATAAGTTCTTAAAAAGAAATGGGGATCATGGATATTGTAGATGGGTGATCGTTATAGAAAAGCTGCATGATATTATAATAATTATTATTGACTATCTAGTCTAGTCAGTGGTGTTTTCATACTGTAAAGTGTCGAAAGTTAAGAAAGTTGTTATTAAGAGTCGATACGACAACACGGTCAGTCTGTCGCTCTGGCATCAGTTCAGTATATTATCTGTTTAAATTTTATCCAGACTGACGGGAGAATGTTCGTGTAGCCGTGTGATTGACGGACTGATCATTTTTTTTAATATGTAGTTTCCGGCCATCATTCTGGCGTCAGTCTGAGACTGATGGATTGAACTGATGTCAGACTGACTGTGTAACCATAGTCTAAAGGATATCCGTGTGCCAGGTGGAAGCGGAGATCCTGCTGCAGCGTCACAAGACGCTGGTGCGCGTGTGTCGCGGTCTGTCGCCGCGGCCCGCGCGCCCGCCGCCCGCCGCGCGCGCCCGCCCCCGCACCGTGTGCGTGCGCCGCTCCCCGCACCTCGGCCTCGGCATCTCCGTTACGGTAATGTACCAGTTTTTTAGGTTAGATTAGTATCAAAACTCGTAAATAAAAAAAAACCTCGTGGTCCAAGGCGCGCGAGGCTCCTTGGACCGCGAGGCCGTAGACGGTGGCCCACATTGCCCACGCCCTACGCCGCCTCTGGCATCCAACATTTACAAGATTTTTCAATGTGTCGAAAATTCGCGACGACGTATGCGTAGTGCGTATTCATCAAATTCAAAGTTCCTCAGTATGCATCAACTGCCACAATATATTGTGTCTCTTAGCGGGGCCCTAGACGATACATTTTATCTATACATATAATAAAATCGTAGGAAAGTCAATTCTGTACATTGAATATTTTTGAAAAATAATACTTGGGACGTGATCTACAATCGATATGGAAGCCAAAAATATAGTTTTTAGAATTTTTGTCTGTTTGTCTGTGTGTCTGTTTGTCTGTTTGTCTGTTTGTCTGTATGTATGTCCGGGATAAACTCAGAAAGTACTGAATGGATTTACTTCAAATTTTGCACGAATATTATATAGAGGTCGGGTCAACACATAGGCTATATATTATGACGATATCACCTAGGGCGGGGTGAGGGGCTCAAGTTTCAATATTTTTAGTTTTTTGCTCATATCGCTAAAACGGTGCGTTGTAGAGAAAAAATGTCCGGTACGTAATGAAAGCCCATAAAATTTCCTACAAATTTCTCCTTCACACTTTGTATCTATCTTCACTCCTTGCCATGCTATGAGCTTTTGTCTATCTTTTCTATACAAATTTCGAGTGTCGTTTGATTAACATGCTGGGAGCTTTGGCAACGGTCTTTTCTTAGGGGGGGGGGGGCTTCGCCCGCCCAAACCCCCCCCCCCCCCACCTCCCCAAATTTTGCTTCAAACAAAGCGGTGTTGCGGCGTTATACATCTTTTTTAAGAACAAAGTTAAAAACTAAACTATACATACGGTTTTCCAGTGTCGTTTGTTTTGGGGGGGCTGCGCCCCCCCAAACCCCCCCCCCCCCCTTATTTATCATGAAACTTTTGTTCATAATTAAAAGGTATCGTGGAGTTTGTATTGCGTCTTAATTATCCTTTGTAGGAACAAACTAAGTCATCTACTACGTGATCTACTATACTGACGCGGACGAAGTCGCGGGCAACAGCTAGTTTTGCAATAATATTATTGACCGTCTAGGGTACCTATTTATTAAACGCCTTTCAATCTTGTTGTGAAATAAGTTATTCAATAGACAATAAAATATATTGTGTGTGATATTGCGCAATAAAATTGATCGTCTAGCTAGGCCCTAGGGGCCCGCTTACAATGCATGGAAAGTTAAAGAAATGTTGTGTATAGGGTGGTCGCGAGCACGGCGTGCCGATCCTGATCTCGGAGCTGGAGGCGGGCGGGCCGGCTGCGCTCACCGGACAGCTGTACGTCGGCGACGCCATACTCGCCATAGACGACTGTGATCTCACACAGGTGAGGCATCTTAGGCCGGTATAAATAGTCAGTACTCAAGATGCATCTCGGTCTCAAGACATGGTTTAGGCTCTGTGATTGGTTGGCTGTCAAAATTTGGACCAATCACAGAGCCGAACCGCGTCTTGAGACCGGATCGCATCTTAAGTACCGACCATTTATACGGGCCTTAGACTGGCCATAGACGGACCGCAAGTTGCAGTCGGAACTGACTGCTCTAGAGCGCCCCCGTTAAAGTCGTACACGACTGCAACACGACCGCATCATGCAGTCGACCATACATACCTTTGTTGATCGACATTCGACCGCACGGCGAAACTCGACTATAGATATAAATACTAGCTGTCCCGGCAAACGTTGTTTTGTCATATAAAGTATTTCTACTTCATCAGTTGATACAAAATCTTACTCCCTCTTTTGTCCCCTAAGAGGGGTGGGGTGGGGGGATTTTATACACCAGATGTTAAGTTAAAAACACAGTAAATAATATGAAGTAAGTCCAAAGAAATATGTTTGATACAAAATCTGACTCCCTCTTTGGTCCCCTAGAGGGGTGGGGGGGAGGGAATTTTATACACCAGATGTTAAGTTGGAAGCCGAAAAATATATCTGCGAAAAGCAAATCGGATAAGTAGTTTTCGAGTTATATACAAAAGTTTGAAACAAATTCTGATCCCTCTTTTGTCCCCTTAGAGGGGTGGGGGGGAAATTTTTTATACACCAGATGTTAAGTTGGAAGAAGACAAATATATCTGCGGAAACCGCATTCAAATCGGATCACTAGTTTTCGTGTGATGCTAGAACAAACAGACAGACAGACAGACAGACAAAAAACTAACCACAGTTTTGGCTTCTATAGCGATGTAGTAACACCCCCTGCTTATTATTTTTTGAATATCTTTAATGTACAGAATTTTCATTTCTACAGTTTTATTATAATATGTATAGATTTTGTGTAATTTGCTTCAAAACTAAATAATTGATTGATATCGTAGTTGACGATCGCGTGTTATTCGATAGCCCTGTTAAAAGCTGTGATGTATTTTCAGGCGTGCCACAAGGAGGCGGTGCAGGCGCTGCAGAGCGTGAAGGGGGACTGCGCGCTCTGCGTACAGTTCATAGCCACCGACGACGATGACCGCATGTCAGAGGATAATTACAGGTAAAAAAGAGGCATCAGGCAGCATATTATATGACGTCACATCTGCGACAGAATAACGCAACGCCCGCGTGTATGCCACATCAGTGGCGGGGCAAGACCAAAATGTGGGCGAGATACATTTTGCGAGGCCCCCTAGGCCCAAATGGATTATTTTTAGACAATCATTTTTTATAAGTAAAATTTAGGTCTCAAAACGCGTAAATTTCCCAAAAAAAATCCTCGGGGTCCAAGAGGCGCACTCGCGAGGCCCCTTGGACCGCGAGGCCGTGAGCGGGTCGCCCACATCGCCCACGCCATGCGCCGCCTCTGTGCCACATCTACGTTGTGATTTCTTATGTTCCTATAATGTATTCCACATTATAGGTACATAAGAAATCACATGTTGCTAATCTTTAATCGAATAAACCAGAGTGTTCTCCCGTCTCCTTTTGTAAATTCTTCGCCAATTCGTTGAATCCCAACAGACGAAATTCACTGGTCTTGTAAATCATAAAATATAATAATAAACTATGTAAAATGAGTGACTGAATATAAAATGCGGAGTAATCGACATTCAAGCATGACTTTGCTCGACATTTACGTTTATGTATGCAGAGTAAAAATACCCGAAATTACTTACGTAATAAAATAAGTAAAAACCAAATGTATCTGATTACTAGTGATAGCATAAGTTCTTGTTAATATTACACAACACAACACTGATTTGTGTGTGCAGGTTTCCGTTGTACCCGGAGGAGGGTTCGTACGGCGAGGAGGCGGACGGCTCCGGCGCCACACCCACCGCGCCGCGCACGCCGGACTACACGCACAGGTACGTGAATATTATTATAATTGATTATACATTTCACTATTTAAAACTAAAATGTATAATCCTATAAAAATTGATGCAGTCTAAGGGTCAACTCAGACCGCAACGCGACGCGTAGATGTATTTCTAAATTTGTATTGAATTGACAGATTTGCATGAACTTTTCGATTGCATAAGACGAAGACAGCATACCTTGTAATTAAATAGTTGATAGCACAATGGAAATGGAAATATTTGACAAGTTACCACTTACCAATATTCTATTGCAGAAGGGGTTCAATAGGTGACGGGTACGCGGAGTACAGCGCGGTGCGCAACAACCTCGCCATACTAGACATGGACGATGACTCCATCAAGATTGAGGCGCGCCTGGAGGTATAATGCCATGCCAATGTTGCCATGTCAAACGTCAGTTTTTATTGCAGTTTTTATTTACTAACTACGATTTTTAATTGGCTGATGTCAAAATATTAATAAAAAAATATCAACAACGCTTTTAAATAGATCCTGACAAAAGACTTAGCATGAGTCATATTATACATTTCAACATAAATAATCCACATCGGTGTTTCCCGTCGTAAAACATAATACCGTCGGAACCCTGCGATGTTATCATTTATCGATCTCTGAATTCATAATCTGAGGACTAATTCATTTAAAATAAAATATTAAAAATATCAATTAGCAATAGCCATTATTTATTTACCGCCATTCGCCAATTTACAAGAAATACTCAAGTGCTTTGTTATAACGTCATGTTTTGTGTTAGTTCTAAAATAACATTTTAATAATCAAAAAAATATATTTACTTAGATACCTGTAATAATAAGATACTAAAGTTTAAGTATATTAAGATAGTAATCTTTTGCGCGATATACAGATGGCGCCAGTGTCAGTTGTATCGGCGGCGTCGGCGGTGTCCCCATACTCGTCCGCGTCGCCGGTGTCGACGCCCGTGCACGCGCCCCGGCCACAGCTCAAGAAGAAGAGGAAGCCGCAGGTATGACCTCCACTCCATGTCTCTTTCAGGAGAAAATCGGTGCAGACTGCAGAGGTTTAAGTATGAAAGTGTAACAAACAAACATTTTTGGTATGGTCTATAATAGTCCATGCTCCTTAGGTATGGAGTATACCATACCAATAATATAAATTATAAATGGTAAAAAGTCCATAGTCCACGACTAAATACTCCATTATCCAATATGTAGTAGACATGGAGTTGGGATGGAGTAGTTATGGTTAAGGTTTGTATAGGGATCATATTATAAACCATGTAAAAATATATCAGTTAGAAACATGGACAAATCATTAGAAATTATATAATAAGTAAAAATTTAAATTTTTATTTCTAAGGATTGGCGAACGAAAGGAGCGTACTGCGCCATATCGCCTGACGCGCCCTCCTCCGACGAGCCGCCCGACACCGCGCTCGACGCGGCCGACATGGCGCAAGACATATCCGACACCTCGCACATGTTGAACAACATGGTCAGCAACATGACGCAGAATATCACCAGCGACATATCGCACAACATATCCAATAACGTAGCCCAGAGTATGACAAATAATGTGATGCAGAATGCGTCTCAAAACGTGATGCAAAATTCCCACAATATGACAAATAACATGGTGCAGGATATGCCAAACAACATGACGCAGAGTATGTCAAAAAATATGACGCAGAGTTTGTCGAACAACATAACGCAGAATTTGACGAACAATATGTCACAAAACGTGACGCATAACTCTCAGAATCTCAACAACATGGTGCAGAATATGAGCGACAACATGCCGCGACAAGTCGTGTCGCCGGATGTGACGCACCACACGCGAGACGCCAACAACTGCAACAACAACATAGATCACGGTATGTCTTTATTTTACAGCTATTATTTTATGTCAAAGCTTTCTTGCTCAATCTCGCCTCCTAAGTATTTTTAGAGTTTTTCCATTGATTTGTGTGCGGTTAAAGCCTCTGTCTTAAATGGTGGCGGTTGATCGCAAGTATTTTTTGCCCTAACTTGTGATTTCGAGCTCAATAGTTGCTCCACATAAAAAAAGACTTTTTAACTTCAGCATCCATCGCCCTAGACAACGGTATAGACTCGTCCAACTCGCAAAGCGCTAATGATACGCCGACATCCGAGTTGAAAGCGGCGAGCGTGCCCGTAGCGGACCTCATATCGAGGTCGGACGAGCCGCTAGTACAAACGCCGCAAAACAACGCCACCGCCACGCGAAACGTCCTCAAGCCGCCCAAACTAAACGGAGACACCCGATTGAGGAGAGACACCAAAGGTTTTCGGTAAGATGACAATCTATTTTTTTTTCATTTTAGGAAATTGGACAGTTGATCTTTATAATATTGTTACTCTTACATACATGGCATTGAATAAGACGGAGATCTGCTGTCGGCATTGTTTATTGCTGTTTATTTTTAGTATATTTTTAGTCTGGTGCCTTTTTTATTTAATAATGGTAGTAAGTTAGGTAGGTTTGTTCTACCCATAATCTATACTCTATACTAATATTATAAAGCGGAAGAGTGTTTGAACGCGCAGCGCGCTAATCTCAGGAACTACTGGTCCGATTTGAAAAATTCTTTCAGTGTTAGATAGCCCATTTCTCGGGGAAGACTATAGGCTATAATTATTGATTAAACGAACTTACCTTACGTGAAGTTCAATCAAAATTATACGAGGGGTTTGTCCGAAGATATTAGTATTCCTTTTTACACTAAGTAGTACACTTCTAACTGTTACCACGTCATAGCACTATTTTAGAGCCAAGAAAAAAATAACAAGTTGTCTCTGGATTGCACTTTCCTCCATATTTTCCCGCCTCTTGTCTCTGATTTACCTTTCTTCCTGTTACCTGCAACTGTCTAGATCCTTCATTTAGTTCAGAGCCAAAAAATAAAATGACATAGCTTCAGTTACTTGGGTGTTATCTACTGAGAACCAGGGTGGGTGGGAGTTCCTACTAATATCTTCGGACAAACCCCTCGTATAATTTTGATTGAACTTCACGTAAGGTAAGTTCGTTTAATCAATAATTATACTTCGGGGGTTTGTCCTCGATATTAGTATTCCTTTTTACACTAAGTAGATGTTTAGAGAACAAACAAGATATGTCATTTTATTTATGTTATATGTTTACACGCCATAATCAAAGAAAGAAAAATTTGTTACTCGTTAACATAATATTTTTTACATAATCTGTCATAAATTATATAACAAAATTAATTTGATCACCTTCAACAATACTTATTCGGTCTAATATAGAAACTAGCAAAGGTCGAGGAGTTGATTGTCCAACCCGTTGTTTGGCGAATAACATCTAAATACTCATCACATAAACGCCAATGAAGTAACGTGACGGGTACTCAAACTAGAAAAATTAGACACAATATCAACTCAATATCCCCAATCTCCATGCAATCTATCTACTCAAGGTTTGGCTTGATACCCAGGATTATACGGTTTTCTAAATCGAATTTTAAAAACCTTATAATTCCTGAAATTAGATAATGTTTTGTTTACATAAGAAAATAAGATTTTGGCTGGACAGATTTGAAGATTTCTCAAGAAAATATAGTGAATGTAAAATTGGATTGCATTCTTTTAGGATTAGAATAATTATTAAATCAATTATTTTTATTAGAATCTCTTTCTCTTGTACATCTCTTTTAAAGTTCATAAGAAGATGAAATATCATTAGGCTCATCATTAGGATGTAACGATCCTAAATAATTCAAAATTATAATAATAACATCTCATAATATATCTCCAAATAAGCCAGAGCTTTTGATAGTAAACGAAATATAATACAATTTATTGTATTATTATTTTTTTGACATATTTGTACTCATAGACTTTTTAATATTTTTTATTTTATTTATTAAAAAATAAATATTTAATCTATCATATCACGTGATCGCAAACAGCCATCACAGGATGTTACGTCACGATCTCCAAAACATTGTGTGTGACAGTGACATTTCGATGTCAAACCCATACAAAGATTTTTGTTGTTTGGAGGCATGGAGGACCGTGACGCCATAGCGCGTTACATTCTTTTTTGTAAGTTAAATTATCTGATAACGACGCTACATTTAAATTCACTATCAACAGGATGAAAGACCCATTATTGCCGCCCGGATAACCCGCGACAACGACGGTAGTTGAACTGAAATTAATAATATTTGATATATTATATACACGCTATTGTATATTATACAAATATACACGCTACTGGACGGAAAGCGTAAAAATAATATTGTGACCAAATCACTGTAAAAGCGTCAATTATAATTGCATCAGGGTCTTTTTGGTTTATTTGATTTTTGCAAATAAATCGATGTCTGCAGACACACCTAAAGTTGAAACTATTTGGCGGAACCCTGTTTTCAATATCTCCCACTCTGTATCGGGGTGTATTTTTCGCGATTCCAGACCCGCAACAAAAAATCTGCAGATTTAATATAATATTATGCTGCTGTAATCAGAGACCAGACATGTATGTCTGGTCTCTGCTGTAATGTATAATTTTTCTTTCCTCGCCCCATTGCCCAATTTCTTTATTTATTTTATGGAGTGTGGGCAATCGTATTCTACCCATACGGTTAACATAAGTAACGACCGTAATATTTAACAACTATTACAAAATTTTTAATACAAAATAAGCTCCTCCTCCTGCCATGGACCCTCACAGGCTTCCCGCCATCCCGTTGTTGAGGCGTCAGAATAAATTTCACGACAAAAACTATGGTCTTGAATTTTTCTAAATTATACGTCAAATAGTTTTTGGATTGTCCTCTTGCTTAATTCAAAATCTTAAATATTTCCTTGAACTTGGGTGGATACACAAATAAGAGTATTATTTTTTATTCGACTCGCTGGAGGCACTTTCGCCAACTTTCGCGTCCCTAGATAGAGACAAGAAACAATATTTTTTAGATGTCAATTTTAAAACTGTACGCAAGTCTTCCATCTTAGAATGTTTATCTTTGTGTAAACCAGATTTTGGCAGGATAAAAAACACTATCAAGTGCTGTCCTAGCGAATTTATATTAATAAATTCGTTATGACTATGGTCACATAGTATTATGTACTAATCAAAATTAATTTGTTCGGATTTTGATTTAATTACTGCGTAACGTGTTATTTTATAACCGTTAACTTAATCCACCAACATATTTAGGTTTTTGTTATCATCCAGTATCGACCATAAAAACTAAGACGACCTACATAGGCCATAGCTGTGGATAGCTTCGTCTATCGCTTCCGTGGTTGTCGCTGTCGATGAGTCATGACTCAATATGACGACGCGATCTACGAGCTCCCTTGAGACGGGAGTTGTTTCTGGGGTGGATGATTCCGTGACGTTCTGGTTGATGGAACCGAACTCTGTTGACGGGTCGACTGGCCTGTGATCTGCTTCCGCTTCCCAGGCGTCGTCTAATGAGTCCCATGGCTGTATTTTTTAAGCTACTTTAGGTGACTCGTAAATCGTGACTGCTTTAGCTAACTTAAGCGTTTCAGCGAGATTATCTCTAAAATCTAAATAAATACATCATAATTTTTGCGTTATGCTAAATGATCTATAACTGTAGCTAAAGCAAAATTATACGAGCTATGGAATAATAAAACAAGTCACTTAAAAGACGTGTAGCGTCTATTAGCTTTCGTAATAATTTGTGATCAGGTGAATCATTAGAATTAATTTTTTGATGTGATCACATGGCTCAAACAAGAAATAACACTTTTTTGGCGCTATTGTCTAGACTCTAGCGCAATCTATAAAATGGCCAGATTTTCCGCTGTGTGGGAATATACGTGGAGGCCCAAAGGAAGATCTTCCGACCGAGCGAGGTGTTATGCTCGGTCAGGCCGGAGCCCTCTTTTAACGTGACCTTCATTTCCACGTTCAATCCCGGTGTCGCTATTTAATATTACCTTGATCGTGAGTATCGCAGACCCAATGGATATGCAATTGTTATGCGGCTGCCAACTACCGCTTGGGGATTGATAAAATAATTGACAGTTACGACTACCAGATATTTTTTTTTTTTTTAAATAAATCACGTTTCTCTATTTTTTCTATACCAGATGTTCAAATGTAATTTAATTTAGCTGCCAATTCAATATTGATTTTCGGTCCATCATTATTTGCAATAGTAATAGGATCAATGTCCAAAACTCCAAAAAATACCGGATTCATATCCGTATTACTTTGTTTTTCTACAACGAGTTGCTCTTGAGCACCGGAAGTAGATGGCATGGCTAAAAATATATCCTCGTTAATCGTCTGTTCTAGATTTTCAGTAGCAAAATGATTATCTAAAATTAGAAATGCATTTTTTTTTAAGCTACCCTCAATTTGTCAATGCGGCAAATAAATTTACAGATTATTATGAATGTAATAATTTTATAATGCGGCAAGTAGTCCTATCGACTATAATTGTATACTTGCAAAATAAATTTAATATTGCGGCGAATAGTCCTACAGACTACCCTGAGTGCAATAATAGGTATAAAATGCAAAATAAATGCAATATTGCGGCGAAACAGACTACCCCGAGTGCAAATTGTAATAATATAAAATGCAAAATAAATGTAATATTGCGGCGAATAGTCCTACAGACTATACTGAGTGCAATAATATAAAATGCAAAACAAAATATGTAATATTGCGGCGAATAGTCCTTACAGACTACCCTGAGTACAATAATATAAAATACTAGCTATCACGGTGAACTTCGTGTCACTTTAAAACCTTTGATGTACTTCTACCAACATTTTAAGACTAAAATCAGCCCAATCCGCTCAGCCTTCTTCGAGTTTTAGCGTGACTAAAATCCTTTTTACATTAAGTTGCGCGAATAGTCCTGCAGACTACCCTGAATGCTTTTTGTTAGGGCAGCGAGATAATCCAAGAGACTTCCTGAATTGCCCTTATTGACTTACCCGCAATTTGCAACGCGGCCAATAATCTTACAGATTATTATGAATGTAATAATTTTATAATGCGACAAATAGTCCCACAGACTATTCTGAATGCAAAATAAATGTATTTTTGCGGCGAATAGTCCTACCGACTACCCTGAGTGCAATAATTTGAATTATGCGCGAATAGTCCTGCAGACTACCCTGAATGCATTTTTGTTAGGGCGGCGAGATAATCCTAGAGACTCCCTGAATTGCCCTTATTGACATACCCGCAATTTGCAACGCGGTCAATAATCTTACAGATTATTATGATTGTAATAATTTTATAATGGGACAGATAGTCCCACAGAGTAATACGAATGCAAAATAAATGTATTATTGCGGCGAATAGTCCTAAAGACTACCCTGAGTGCAATAATTTAAAATATGCGCGAATAGTCCTGCAGACTACCCTGAATGCATTTTTGTTAGGGCAGCGAGATAATCCTATAGACTCCCTGAATTGCCCTTTTTGAAAAAAAAATATCTGTCTTGTTATCTTGTAACAATCCATGTGCTCCGCTAGGAGTAAATGTGTTCTATGTCCATGTGTCACATAAAACAAAATGATAACTTACCGTTATCGTCACGTTCACCTGAAGTGGAACTGGATGACGAAGATACGCTTGATGACGAAGAGAATCGTAATCGCCGTTCTGTTTCCTCTTCTAGTCACTTTAATCACTTTATTACTATAATATTATAAAACTTTTCGTTTTTACAAAGGTATTTTAGAAACCAAAATTAGGTAGGTAGGTATGAAAATAACTTTTGTTCTAAAGTTAATTTTAGTGCGATCGTGGCAAGCACAAAAGTGAATGAAGGATCTAGACAGTTGCAGGTAACAGGAAGAAAGGTAAATCAGAGACAAGAGGCGGGAAAATATGGAGGAAAGTGCAATCCAGAGACAACTTGTTATTTTTTTCTTGGCTCTAAAATAGTGCTATGACGTGGTAACAGTTAGAAGTGTACTACTTAGTGTAAAAAGGAATACTAATATCGAGGACAAACCCCCGAAGTATAATCCATATTATTTATATACTTACATATTTAGAAATAGAGGATAATGTGAAAAAAACGGGAGAAATTATTTGAAAGTGATTATCTTGCCAACTACTGGAGCATTTTTATGATATTTGGCACAGATAAGAAGTAGATCACGTGAAGGATCATAGGCTATTTTGTGTGTCTGTGAAATATCTAATTTACGCGGGCGAAGCCGCGCGTAACGTCTAGCGCCTAATAAACGTTGATTAATGCGACAAAACTCATTGTGTCATCATAAGTTCATAAATAAAGTTACAATGTGTGCAACATTATATTTTCAGGATAGGGTCAGCGCGGCGCGTGACGGAGGCGGAGCCCCCGCCGGCCACGCCCTTCCCCGCCTCCCGCCTGCTGCCCGGACACGGCGACCCGGACTTCGGCACCCCGGTCTAACCACCACGGCAACAGTAAAATACGATTTATAAGCTCAATGTAATACCTGGATCGTGGGAATCACAGACGCAATAGATATTCAATTTTTATGCGGCACCCGAGTTCCGCTTGGGAGTTGATGGATTAACAGCCGAAACTCAATTATAGTCTTCTAAATATCATTCGCCTAGAAATGCGTATATTGCCCTTCATACTGCATTCAAAGCTATCGCACTCTTATTGCACAATTGCGAAAACACTACAGCATCTTAATCGAGTGTGAAAAGGACAAAGGACGATAAGTATGACTATACAATACAGAAATAAATCACCAATTATTATAATACTTACATTTCATAGATTGAGCTTATAAATCTAAGGCCGGTATAAATAGTCAGTACTCAAGATGCATCTCGGTCTCAAGACACGGTTTAGGCTCTGTGATTGGTTGGCTGTCAAAATTGGGACCAATCACAGAGCCGAACCGCGTCTTGAGACCGGGTCGCATCTTAAGTACCGACCATTTATACGGGCCTTACTCTCAATTTTGTAAGAGCAATTCATAAAACACAGGGGTCATGCTCGGTCTATTCTGTATGCGACTCAACAATAACGCAACTTCAACGTCACATGATTATGTGGGTTTAGTTGTGACTTGTGAGTATAGATGTGGCATATTATGGATGGCATATGGAGGCGAATAGTCAGTCGAATAAATCCTTAGAGCGACAGTTTTAAGGCCGCAATAAGACTGATTTATCAGATTTAGTCAGGACTCCTAAAGACTGTCGTGTCATAGGGGAGCGAAAAGCCTTTTCGAAAAAATAAACCGTAAATTCTTGATAAAAAAATACTGTTTAGAAAAAAAAACAAATGTGACGTCACAAGTTTGCTATGTACCAATCTCTTAATATAACGTGCGACTCCGAGTCATTTAGTGAGACTGTACTCTTGTTTAGTTCTAAGACCTCGCCACCTTGGCAATATTCTAGACTTTAAATAACAAAAACATTCACATATTAATTATTATCATTAGTAAAGATTACCATAATAAAGTAATCGCTTTTATTTGTAAATATTATTGGGGGATTATTTTTCTTGACTTTTAGTCTTATGTACTGTATTAAATGTTTATTTTTATTTAAAGAAACGTTTAATTGTCTAGAATCTAGATAATTCCAGTTGTAACATGACTGTATGTAATTTCAAAATATTCTTTTTCAAAGTCAGCAGAAACATTGACAGCTGCTGTCAAACTCAATGCTGCCAGTAAAATAATTGGAATTAATATAATAGTAGCTGAGTAGCAGTAATCGCTAGCTAGGGTAAATGACTAGTAGATTGGACACTACCAGTCATTGGACAAAGCAGAAAAACACAATATATTTTATTAGGGTTGCTTCAAAAACTGCCTATTTTTAAAGTAATAGAACGCCTGATTTTAAAGAAAAACAGGTAGTTTTTAAAGCAACCTTAATAATAAATATTGTGTTTTTGTACTCTGTCCAATTACTAGTACCACTGCTAGTACTGTCCAATCACTAGTCATATACCTTACTTACATTTTTAGATAATAATGCGGCTATTTTAATATTCTGACCAGTAGGCTAACTCTCTACACTTGTTTGTACTATCAGAGAAGTTGATTCACAGGCAGATGGCAGACTAACGTATTTTGGTCGCGTTTTGTCCGCCGACAGAATATGACGACTTACATTAAGTTGACATTAATTCAACCAAATGGCGTAGGTGGTACATAAAGTTAATATACTTAGCGGAACAGAGACACAAAGGTCTGAGCAAGCGAGATGTCACTATCAGTAACACTGCGTGATAAAAAGAGACGTGTGATACATGACAGCAGAACTCTTTTTTTGACGTCCAGACGGCACGTATCGGCACGTTAACAATTTAATCGCATAGAATTCATGTTCAATCATGCTTGTGTAAGTGTATAACTACACATATTTTTACACACAGATGAAAACCAATTTGACAGCTCGATATTGTTGCTCTATTCCGCTAGGTATAGTCCGACAAGGCTTTATAATATGAATATTATGTGAATGATGTCAAAAGGCGCTGCTGGTAAAGGAGAACTGTCAAACTCATGTCAAAAATGACGTTTTTGTATGATAGAAGCGTTAAGTTCCTTTTCTCGCCACGGTCATGCAGAGCCTTGTCGAACTTAAAATATTAACTTTATGAGGTGGTAGGTCCATCAACTGACAATGACTCAATTTATTCGATGGTACATTGCTAGGTTTTTTTAATTTTTCATTGTAGCTATTAAACTTGAAATAAAAACCTTATAGTAATAACAAAGTAGGGTTATGTACTGTCGTACAGTGATATGGTCCAAGCTACGGCTACTCACAAAATTGAAACAAATATTATATTTAATTTGAAGTTTTGTGACTAGATTTGTGGTTTGGGTTGCAGTAGTTTAAATAACTACTAGTATGCGCACGCTAAAGCTTTTAGCGCACATAATTTGTAAACAAGTAAGATGTCAGGACTTATTAAAATCGTTGATAAAACAACAATGCTTTCAAAATCAGCTAGTGGTATTTCAAATATCAAACTCAATTAACAAATAATTATCGAAGACATGTAAGAACCAAATTTTTTTTAGTTGATTTTTCAATATTCAAATAACTTTTCATGAGAAATTAATTTGACACTTTTTTATACAAAATATTAATATTTCAAAGTGCAAACTATATTTCTCAGGGAAAACCTGAAGATTGAAAAATCAGCCTTTAGAGTAGCAAAATATTTCGATGTGACAGATTTTTCTGCGTTTATTGCTTATTTATTTATGCAACATATCAACTGCAAGGCTTTAGAACATTTTGGCGCGTCTGTGACATTGTCAGCCGGTCGTGAACGCAAGGCTGTCAATCCATAGACGCCAATCACGTCAGCTTTCATTTCGATCACATGTAAATTAATAATGCTCGGACAACATAGCATTATACACTATACAGTGTGGCGACGTTTGCTCATATTTTTACGCACGCGCTAAAATACCTTGTTAGTTTGTAGATTTAACGATATAATAGTTTTTAACAATTATTATGAGACATAACCCGAATAGGTTCTCATGTTTGTCAGTCTTTCTGAATTATTTATAATTTTCTGGCAACACTAAATACCTAGTACTGTTATTATTGTTATTTATAACCATAAAGTTAATATACCTAGCGGAATAGAGCAACAAACTCGAGCTGTCAAACGTAACCGAAATTGGTTTTCATCTGTGTGAAAAATATGTGTACGTATACACTTACACAAGCATGATTGAACATGAATTCTATCTATTAAATTGTCAACGGGGCTGATCCCGGCTGATGGATGTCAAAAAAAGAGTGATGCTGTCATGTATCACACGTCTCTTTTAACCACGCAGTGTTACTGATAGTGACATCTCGCTTGCGCAGGCCTTTGTTTCTCTATTCCGCTAGGTATATTAACTTTATATTTATAACCCTATAGAAATTATGATTACTTACTATTATGTATTTAGTAAAATTGGATTAATTTAAGATAACTATTGTAAATTATATTTAATTTGTATATTTTATTTACAAGTGTATATTCCATTCTCTTGGCCTAACCTATTCTACATTGTGATATTTATTTGTATTTTTTACTTAAATTTTTTGGTACGAATTCATTTGTGAAAAAACATTGTACCTTGTAACATTCCAAAATGATAATATAGCCTAAAATATGCGTTCAAATGTATTGTCTTTATTTGCTGGACAGTTTCCAAATTAAACACATTTTATATAAAATGTTGTGTTCTTTATTTAGAAAAGTCACAACTCACAAAATATGTAAAGCATAAAATAACAATTCTCTTGTTCATACAGAAAGTTTTCGAGTGCAAGAGCTTTGTTATTTTTATGCTTAAAGCAACGTTAACAAATAAGATAACCATTTTAGATTACAACATTTTATTTGTGAAATTATGCGCTTTAGCTTAGGGCGTGTCCACATCTCCACGTCACAACGTCGTCAACGTGGAACGGTGCGGTAACGTGACACGGTACGTTGACGTAACGTGCAAATTTACGTTAACGTAACGTAAAATGCACATCACGATCGCGATAGTCGATATAGTAACATTGTACGTCGCCATGCCTTGTAAAACTGCTACGTTCTTCACTACTGATCTAGATGTGGACCGCACAATACGTATTCTGCTTTTGCTCTTGTTAAAAACGGAGAACAAAGAGAAAAAATCGGCCAAGTGCGAGTCAGACTCACGCACGGAGGGTTCCGTACCGTTATAAAGCGAATACAGACATACAGCTAATAAAGAAACAGACGAACATCCTTTCACATCTATAATATTAATAGATGACTGCCGTAACTCCATTACGTCAAAGTCGACGTTATCGAGTGGATACCGTACATTTTCCCGGGATAAAAAGTACTATTTTTCCTTTCCTGGGACTCAGAGTGTCTCCATACCGATTTTTTGCAAAATTCGTTCAGTGGTTTGTGCATGAAGAAGTAATTGACAGACACAGACGAACTGACTTTCACACCTAAAAAGTTATAATATTAAGTATGGATAATGGATATGTTACAATAGTACTATGTAATATTGGTAAGAATTTTAATTTTTTCAAGTCATTTTTTGCTAAATATATCAATAAATAATAAAAATATATGTAAAAACAACAATTATTTATAATATTTCCTACTTACAATACCTATTACCAAATTTCAATCAAACTTTGCTTGTCCAACTACTGGTTTTGGGTGTCCAACTACTGAAATTCTGTCCCATGGCTGGTTTTTACCTACCATTCAGTTTTTACCGAAAAATCAATATAAACTGAAAAACCGTCGCATTTTTTTGTTTACATATCTTAAGTTAGATAATTTATGAACACAAATACATAATATCTATTTCTATTTCATGCGAAGTATATAATTTTTTATAGCTATTTCTGTAAAAAAAAATCCTTAGCTGTCCAATGACTCGTAGTTTACGGTACCTAGCTACAGCCTACAACACAAATGACGCATTGAAAGATAATATACGGAAATGTCATAAACACTTGACATTTGTCGACAATACGCGTGTGTTCCAAAACTGTAACATTATGCTTGCCAGTGCGACTGACCGAGATTTGATTGGCTACCGAGTCGTCAGATGCCACAGACTAGTAACCTGTTCAGAGTTTAAGAATATACCCTATTATTAAAGAGATTGTCTAATGGCCAAGCCTATTTTTCTGAGATAACGTTTTAATATTTTTTATTTATAGAAAACACATAGCTCATTTATATAGCCATGGTGGTGAAGGTTTATATTAGTGGAATTTCAGGGAACAAAGAGGTAAGCATCTATCCTTAACTTGTTATGAATGCAGGACTTTCTGATTATCTTTTTGTTGTGATTCATAACCGGATTTTTTTACTTCCATGTAATTTTTCTATGCAGGTGAAAAAGCGACAACAGCGAGTGTTAATGATATTAGATTCGAAGAACATAAAGTATGAAATTATTGACATAACAGAGCCGGGCCGGGAGTCTGATAAAGACTTTATGCAAAACAATTCCAAGTCTAACGGCGCTACTGTTAGTGATCCCAATCCGCGCTCGCCGCTGCCTCCTCAGGTTTTCAATGAGGAAGAGTACTGTGGAGTAAGTACAATTCATTTGCACTTTTCCAGAATTATTGTTAGATGACTTTAGGAGAAAAGTACTGTAAAAAATGCAGAATTTTTTAAATCAGAACCTTGCCTATTTCAGGATTATGATCAGTTTGATTTAGCAAATGAATTAGACACCTTGGAACAGTTTCTTAAACTAGAAACTCCCTCAGAACTTGCACAACCTGATGAAACGGTAAAATAATTTTTATATGAAATTTTATACTCCACTTATATTTTTACAGTGTATTTAATGTTACAAAGCCATAAAAGATATATTTAACAATGAGTAATAGAGCACTTAGTAGAAATTTTATCTTACAGGTTGCTCTCAACGGAGATGCAAAATTAAGTGATAAGGGATCAAAGGAGAATTCACAGGAAAGGGAGAATGTAGAGAGAGTGGCCGAGGAACCTAAACCTGATGCTGAAGAAAGTGCACCAAAAGACGAAAAAGCTGCAGAAGATCTAAAGGAGGAGGAAACATCAAAAGGGAGCCCAGAAGAGGAAAAGAAAGAGGATGAAAGAGAAAAGACTCCCGAAGAAACTGAAAAGCCCCCAGAACAAATTGAATCACATGCTATAAAAGATGTCACAACAATGTCCAATGTTGATGTAGTATCAAAGGAAAATGGGTCTGTGGGCTCCCGGGAGGCTTCACAAGAGAAAGAAGTAGAAGTCAAAGAGAAGGAAAGCCCGTCTGAAACTCTTATACAAAGTGAGCAGGCGGCTGCAGCTGAGTAATGCTAGCTTGTAAGCACGTTGTCAGCTCAAATCACACTCATAGTTCTAAGTGAACACTACCCATTAATCTCACTATTTATGAAGCATCTATCATTTATTTGCGTCTATAACTTGATGTACATAATTATACACATTTTATATTTCAAGTTAGTATGTACTTGTATGAAATTCTCTCACATAGTGGCCTAATCAGTATATAAAAGTATTCATAATTTTGTTAACTTAAAATTATTGTTGAATACGAAATCAGGTATTCTTCGAGTATTATTTTTAAGATTTTAATTGCCATGTTAAGCTTTCATTAGGATAAAAGAGTATAGAATATATATTTTATTGGACAAATTCTATTGGAATGTGTGCTCACTGGGTAACATGACACTAGCGTTATAGATGTGATCGAGGTGCTGAGCTTGAGTCCACATGAATCTAATGAATTCATAAATGAACTGCTTTTTATAATTTTTTTCTTCAAATTCTTTTTTTATTTATATAACCATTTAATCAATTATACTGTTAAAGACATTTTTTTAATTTACTAATTTTTTCATATTATGGATTATATTAAACAATTATAAAAAAATTTAATTTCATTTCAAAACACTTCCAAGTTACTGTTATACTTTTATCCTTCCGTGTTGCTATCACAGTTTCAGTCAGGATTTTTGTATTCTTCGAACTTAACATCTGGTGTATAAAAACTGTTCCCCCCACTCCTCTAAGGGGACAAAAGAGGGGGTCAGATTTTGTATAAACTTATTTTTTTAACACGAAAACTACTGATCCGATTTGCATACGGTTTTCGCAGATATATATTTTGTCTTCTTCCAACTCAATATGTGGTGTATAAAATTTTTTCCCCCCACCCCTCTTAGGGGACAAAAGAGGGGGTTAGATTTTGTATCAACGATGAAGTATTGACTATTGATAAAGTAGAAATAGGTACTTTAAATGGCAAAAGCCGGGACAGTTAGTACATAATAATATTATACTTTATAGCAACAGCTGTATTGCCACTTTTCAGGGTAATTCATAATAGACAAGTTTGAGCTAAATGTTTGAGAAACAAAATAAAAAACTTCAGTTTATTTGTACATGTATTTATATTGAGCAAAAAAATCACTGTACATATAAAAATGAACTAATGATATCAATAAAAACATGGAATAACAGATTATAAAATACATAACAGAATAAAAACTAATGCTCTTGGGTACAGTCTAGTAATCTAAATGTAATGGAAACATGCAGCTTTCATATTGTTTTCTTCGAGATGGGGGAAGGTGGGTTGCTTAGGTCCCGAAGCGGTAAGTCCCCTGTGACAATATTGTGGTGGATCAGGTCGGACTCGGGCAACTCATCGAGAAGACAGGCCTGGACGTTCTTATCCAACGTGACTAACCGCTGCCTGGAGTTCTTGTACTCCTCCATAAGGCTGAGATTCCTCTTGATCCCGTCGACCAATTTCACCACGGAGTGTTCCCCCATAGCGGCGCCCTCCTGCAGCTTGGTGCCGGCGATTTTCGCGACGGACGACGTCTTGACGTCTGTGACGAGCTGGATCAGCCACTTCCTCAGGTTGTCGGCGATCGTCATCGGCCCCTCGTACTCGTTCGGAACTATCCCGTCCACTTCGGACTCGAAGAACGATAGCAGAGGGAACCAGATGCGTGTTCTGAAATTAAAGACAATTTAATATTGATGATTTTAAAATAAAAGCTTTTAAAAAGCCGTCTTTGTCTACCCTTCTTGATTCTAATACATACTTATTTAGAAAGGTAGGCAAAAACTAAGACGTGCGAAGACTCCTTATTCTTAATTATTATCTTAAACACTTCAGTTGAAGTTTGATAAACGGTTTAGTCCGAGTTAGATAATAAAAGACACGCGCACCAAACAAAGGAATGTCAAACAACAACAAACATTTATTGAGGTTGTTTACGTGTTTAAATGCCACCTGCAGAATATGTTTTGTTTGTGTCGTCAGGCCAATAGCCTCTGCATTTACAAAAAACGATAAGACCATAAAACCTTAAAAAACAAAGTATTTTAAAAGGTTGGTTATGCATTTATTTATTGAGACGATATTATTAAATAAGGTCTTCTTTGTTCACGCCAATTTTTCGAGAGGTCTGCGTATAGTTTAACCAATTTACCTACTACGATTTGGAGCTTAGGCTTGGTCAGACTTTCTCCAGTATTCGTGCTTTAGAATCATGGCAAACAGGCACGAAATTCTGTATGAATACAGGATTTCCTGTTTGTTTGGCAGTTTTCGGTTTAATTTAACACAATTAGGCCAAATTTCACCAACGTCTGTTAGTGTTAACAGCTTATTAAAAAGTCATCAGTCATGTCTTCTCTTTCGAAAAACGACATGAAAAACGAGAGAGGTACCTAACAGGATACTAAATTGAGCATTAACTTTAACAGTCGTTGGTGAAATTGGGGCTTAACTTTAAATTCGTGCAAAATAAAAGTTTGAGTATCAAAAACTCTTTCTTTCAACAAAATTATTCCTCTTGCGTCATCCATCAGAGGGCCTCGCAAAATATAGCTTGCCCACATAAAGTTCCCTGTTGGCCTTGCCCCGCCACTGTCGGTATGCTAAAGACGTCAATGACTTACCTGGAGGAGTCATTCCTCATGAGCGCCTGGTTGTTGGAGAGCGTGTGGTAGTACAGGAACAGGCGCGAGGTGATGTAGAAGGCTATGAACACGTCGATCGAGTAGTGCTCGTGCGCCGCCAGGATGAAGAATATCCCGAACATGTTCATCACCCACGTCAGGATGTGCAGCAGGTACAGGCTGCGAGACGTGTCTGAAAAAAATAAGAATATATTAGAGCTCAATACATAATATCTATTATAAAGCCCATATTTAGGGACCCTTATTTAGGGCAGTGTAATATAGGATTTAGGAAGTAAGATAACCTGAAAATATATGGTCTATGTCTATGTCACTAATGCCCGGGCCGCACCTGCGTTTATCGTCAAGAAGCTTCGTGCTATGAGACGATACCAATACCATAGGATAATGAAAAAAATTTGTATCGTCTCATTCTCATAGCACGAAGCTTCGTGACGATAAACTCATGTGCGGCCGCGGCGTAAGGGATTTGAGATGAAACGGTTCACTAGAAGACGCTAAGGTGGAAACAGACTGTCAAAATTAGGTCTTCATTGGCTTTGACGCACTCGGAAGAAAATAAAGATAGGCTAGTCTAGCGCGGATAGATGTCGCTGACAGCTGCATCGTGCATCGCGCTAACGGTTTTCAACCATAACTTATAAAACATTTGTAACAGAATACCTATAGAATTAATATAAAAATATAACTTATGCCCTTCAAGCATTGCAAGTTGTAGCAAGGAGGGTACAAAGAGCTGATTGTAATGTCAGCCGTGGGCCGTGGCAAGAGTTTATCAAACATATAATGTTATCAATTTATCAGTATTCCGTGACAACATTATGTGACGAGAGTAATCGCTCATGATAAGCTGCACAAAACCTTGATCATGGCATGGCGTTGTCCGATCTCTAAACCAAATCCAATCAATAGAGGGGCCACACGAGTAGGACAGATAAAATTAGGAAAATTCATAGTCAACTTTTTGCTTACAAGTAGCGTCTTATAAATTACATAGTAATCGCAAGAGATACCTAAAATTAACTAATAACTGTGGCATGAGAATCAACGAAAAAGTAGTTTGTGAAAAAAATGTAAAACTATCATTAGAACTTTTTCGTTGTGGGATTTTGTAATCGAAATCAACAGATTTATTTAATACTAATCTAAAGTTGTTTGATTTCGCATAGGTAATAGGTAGTCGCATCTTGTCAAAAACGGAAACGGAAATGTGCGCCATCTTTACGAAACTAGTTTGGCGCGCTTTGACGGAGTCGGGGCGTGTCGGAGTGGGAGTGATGGAGGGAAACATGAAACATGTTACATATTATGCGGTGTGCCGATGCCGAGTCGCCAGAAAATGCGATCAGTCTTGCTACTCTATAATACTCTAATCTGTGTAGTCTTGTTTGGGCTTCCAAATTCCAACTAGCCAACACGTTCCGGAAGTTTCGTTCGTTAAAGAGTGAAGTGAAGTGATCTAAGTGTAGTAGTAATTGTGAGTTGATTGATAATAATTACTGTGAAGTGTTTATTAGTGTATGTAAAGATATTCCCGTGAAATTTCATTGCTGAATTAGTGTGGTTCTCGCAAGATTCTGTGAAGTGTAATAAAATAACTAATTCTGATTATTGTTTAAATTACTTTTTGATCTTGTTCATTGCGCAGGCAGAAATAATTTCCAAGGGAAAGTGCAGATTTTAGTTTTAATTCTTTTCTTTTCTTTTTACTTTTGACAAACAACAGTGACTGTCTATTTACGTCAACAGAATACATAACATTACGAAATACGAACTATCTTACTAACTTAAGACGTCTCCCAGACAGACGCGGGCAGCGGTGGCGGTGGCGGTAGCGGTCAGTTGGATGACTTGAAAGTTCTAGGAACGACATGGACACAGACACAGGCGGTGGCGGTGGCAGTACAAACAACTGACCGCCGCGCCGCCGCGACCGCCACCGCTGCCCGCGTCTGTCTGGGAGACGCCTAAATTTAAAATGTAATGTCACAAAATTTTTAGAACCCCTCCCCCTCCTTGTCATAGTTATAACTGGGAAGCAATTGGCGATATGTCTGTGACCTACATTGATAAAATATGTAATATTTATTGTATTATCAATATCATTATCAATTTAGAAAATGGAGTGACGTCAACTACTACAAATATATTTTATCAAAACAACACTTATTATTTCAGTTTTAAGCAAACGCACACTGTACAGTATGTAGATTGTAGGTCATGATTCGTAATAGTTTGCAGTTCTAGATTTCATTTAATTGTCAAAGTAATTACTAGTTAGTAATTAGAAACCCTGTAAACATATTTAGAGGTAATATGCCAAGCTCATAGGTTTTACCCATCCATGCGAATGTGACTGTCTGTCTAATTCCTCTATAGTCTATACAATAATTAGCCTTAGATATATATTTTAAATTCGATATTAAGATACTTTCGGTCCTGGAAAAGGTTTTGGATAGTTTTTATTCTGGATAATTAGGGGACGTCCACAAATTACGTGAGGTGTTTTTTTGAATTTTTTGACCCCCCTCCCTCCTTGGTGAGATTTCGTGAGATTTTATTCAACCCCAAAATCTCACGTGAGATTTTTTCAAAATTTGGGTTTCTTACGTAAACGCGTTGGATTGCTATTAGTATGAAAAAAAGGCTTTTATTATTATAGTCTAGTTTTATAATAAGTATTAAATAGCATTAAGGTGTACGTTACGAAATGTTGCGTAAAAACTTGTGCGGGTGGACAAAACAAATATGGTGGTTTGACAGTCAGTAGATTTTCTTTTCAACGAATTTGTGAATGATCTTAATCGTATAATATAACGATTACGCTTACGATAAAATCTTAAGCATACGTACAATCTGGATAAAATGGACCAAAATAGAATTATTTTGTTGAGAAAAAAATTACGTGAGATTTGCCGAGACCCCCCCTCTCCCCAATGTGAGATTAGATGAGATTTGACTCGACCCCCTCCCCCCCTAAACACCTCACGTAATTTGTGGACGCCCCCTTACCATAGCATCAGCATGCAGTTCATCAGTATAAATAATGAAGACGTGAGTGGAAGAATCGAACAAGTAACATTTCGTAACATACAGACAATAACTCATTTTTTTCCTAATTATTTCAATAAAACTTGTAACTTATCTACTTCATAACCTAGCTAATATATCTGGCTACACAAACAAACCATAGTTTTTCTATTTCAAATAACTTTTCCGGCCCTAAAGCCTCCATTTAAGCAAAAAAACGGGAAGTTTTTTCATGTTACTTACCTTATTCTTCCACTCACGTCTTGATTATTGTATTTTAGTCAAAAATTTCCACGTGCTATTACAAAATAGCTTATCTGGCAAGCAGCACCAGAAGAAAATTGTCAGAATCTTATTTACAATGTTCTACAAATTAGCATAATATTGGCCTCGTGCACGGTCATACATCAACCTATAATGTGCAGTTTGACACAAATTATTACATTTAGCAATAATAGTATACTACGGAATAAGGATATCGTTTTTATTTAGAAATAAATGCTTTCCTGTTTTACTGAACAATAAAATCGGATGTTTTAGTACAAAATTTGGCAGAACCCTTGAAAAACATATGGATAGATCTACTAATAAGCAATATAATGCGTGGTTTATTGTTGGTCGTGATTCATTCCTGGGCATGTGTGAGTAATGTTTTAGATTGTAGTTTTTACATTACTAAGTCAACGTAGGCTGGGTTGGCTCGCGTCCATTACGTGGTTTAGATAAGATAGAATTATTGTGGAACGTGGTTACTGGTTTCTTATATCCATACTAATAATATTAATACGAAAGTGTCGGTCTGTTTCCTGTTAAATCAATTTTCATGATTTTTAGGGTTCCGTACCCAAAGGGTAAAAACGGGACCCTATTACTAAGACTTCCTTGTCTGTCCTTCTGTCTGTCTGTCTGTAAGTCCGTCTGTCTGTCCGTCTGTCTGTCTCCAGGCTGTATCTCAAGAACCGCTATAGCTAGAGAGTCCTGAAATTTTCACAGATTGTGTATAATATATTGGTTGCCGCTATAACAACAAATACTGAAAACAAAATAAAATTAATATTTAAGGGGGCTCCCATACAACAAACGTGATTTTTTGGCCTTTTTTGCTCGATATCAATGACAACAGGCAGGACAGTTGAAATTTTCACAGAATCCTCAATGTTATGTGTACCTACTTTAATAATTATTAACAATTAAAAATAAAATAAAAATTTAAGGGATCTTTCCCATACAAAAACACAACTTTTGGACGACTCTTTTTTCTCTATAACGGTACGGAACCTGTGCGTGCGCGAGTCCGACTCGCACATGGCCATTTTTTTTATGATACTTACCTACTGCGATTCTTGAAAAATGTACGGTGCCAACGTTCGTGTTATGTATCAATTTCGGCGGAATCAAGCTGCGGCGAACATCGTTAGCAGTTTGCAGCGCATAATAATAATTATAATTTGGAAAAAAAACCTAAATTACATACTCCTAGTAAGTTCTAGATCTAGGCCAACAATTATTATAAAATCTATGAAAATAAATAAATGAGGAAAGATGACGAGACATCAGTGTAAATCAACAAAATATGGATAAATAATCCATTGTGAAACTACACTTTGACCTCAAGAAAACCTTAGATTTAAAACAAAAGAATGTATAAATGTGCCGCTTGATATAAATGGGTCATCTCATCGCCGCGCCGCAGTGTCGACTGTCGAGTCTTTGTACTTTGTAGTTCCCACATTGTTAGTCCCATTCTTTTAAATTGAGAGAGAAAACGTTTAAACCAGCTTGTATTCTAAATTCAATGGTGGAAAGATAGAATTTCGTTTAAATGCAAGAAAAATATGATTATAATTTAAAATAAAACCCTACGAAAAATAATAATTACAATGCGCATAAGTCTATGCAATGCGCTTAGCCGTAGCCCCTATCGCTACGGCCGAAGCTCTTATAATAGCTACGCCCTATATAACGCCCTATCCATGATAGGGCGAAATAGGAGAAAAACCCGTTTTACTTAGATACAAAATATATTATAACTAAACATCTATCCAATGATTTCCTTGTTAAATTTTAATAGCTATCGAACTGTCCAAATTATTTTTTGATTGAGTTCCTGTAAGTCCTATAATACTCAAAATGCTTTTAAAATCGATGTTGTTTCGGATTTTTTTTTATCGAACCAAATTATCTGTATTGTGTTTCTATCCAATGAAAGCACTAGTTAAAAGATGCATCTATACATGTGTATATTTTTCAGTTTTTTTGAATGACGCTTTCTATCAAAAAAACTCATTCTAGAAACGTGAATTTGGAATAACCGGCCCTTAAGTAGTGACTATGTGATACACTTGCGGTGTTATTATGTATTGCAAGTCTTTGTAAATTGTAACACAGCGAGATTCGTGAGCCATAACAAAATCATGAACGTATTAAAGTCACGCTTAGATTATAAAACTTTTATAGCAATCGCAATATACAACATGACTGGTGAGACATTACCGATACTTATGGAGAGTACTCTGTCTGTACTCGATTCTCATTATAATTATGTAATAAAATTAGGTTCATAATTTTTTTTTCGAATTTCCCAAAAATAAATGAATCATGGATACTAAGTAAATTACGCGGCTAGGCAAGTAGGCATACTATGCGGCCGGTGCATAGGCATGCGCTACCAAAGAAACACCACACAACTACCCTTCCCGCGCGCGGTGTCCATGTGTTGGGTAAATAATTATTTAACTTTAAGCTACATTTACTCAGTGATCAATTGATATTATTTTTTTATATTATTTTTTTCCAACTAATATAATAGCCAATTATCACGTCCTCGAGTATTGAACATGTCTCACCAGTCACGCAGTAATGTGTCAAACATTTTTATGGACAGTAATTATTACTTTAACATTTTACGAGCTGTCGAGTTACCTGATTATAATAGATTTGAGCAATTGCAAGTTAAAACCCTCACACATCTATAATTTACGCCTGTTTACTTTATAGCCGTGCTATCAGAGCCTGCATAATATTGGTAGAAGCATTCCCAGTTTCCCTAATATTACTATAACAACTTGATGTTATCTCCCTTCTATATCAGACAATGAGGAGAATTGGATGAATTACTAGCAGTAAGGTCGAAACGCATCAAAAAATGTCTCATCCGTTCAAAAGTCAACACTATACTGGCCTTATTGGCGAGAGTCCCACTACCGTTATAATATTTAAAAGAAAATTAATTTTATGTCATGGAGATACGGTATAAAATATGTTAAACCATCTATGAAATTCGACCCCAGTTGCCAATATCTACATTCAACAATCTTAATTATTTTAAATGCGACAGTTTCTGTCTGTCTCTGTTACTTATTATAGCCCAAACTGATGAACCCATTTTTCTGAAATTTGGCATGGAGATACTTTGAGTCTCGGGAAATGACATAGTATATTATTAAAAATGCGAAAGTATTGAATATCTATGTGTATGGAGAAGCAGCTTGGTAGGTACCAACAAGAGAAAAATCTTAATTCATTGCCAGAACTCGGAAGAGATGAACGTCAACTGGAAGTGTGCCAGATATCAATCTTTTTATTTTATTGATAGTTTAGAAATTGCAATGTGTCCAAAAAGTGTTTATGTAACATTGTTAAATCGAAGACCCCATTATTGAAATAGCTATGCAAATTAAGTATGTATAGGTACTTACTTGAAAACGTACTTGTAAGTAATAAAATATAATAATCAATTGAAAACCTAATAATAGGTGTGCAGTTCATACCAGCCATATTAATATCTATTCTAGGTTGTCAATTACCAGGTTACCTACAATTTCTCTAAATTCTCCAATTAAAATAATAATATACAGGAAATGAATAAGAAATAACATCAACCTAGTTATGTCAACCCCTCAGCACCCTGTCATCATTATTTAATGCAGCGATGACAGATTAACTGCTTATCAGTAATTGTTCCAGCTAAAGCTTTGTTTATTAAATATTAAATTCATAGGAAGTATGACGTTGTGTCTGGCTCCACCACTGTCCTGAGAGCAGATAGAACGTCAGTCGATCATAGCATGAGCTTCTGCTAGGTAGTCTCCGGACAGACTCTAGCTTTCTGTAAAAGCTCTGCCCGTTAGCATTAATTAAGTTTCATTATATTATAAAGTCTAATAAATGTAACTTGGAAATAAACTTTTAATAGTTTTTAAAAAAGTCGTTTTCGCTCCCGCAAACTTGTCTGGCGCAGCCGGTAGGATTTTTCCGAAAAATCACATACGTCAATCGTCGCGTTTAAATCATCGATCTGATAAATCGTGAACGAGCCTGGCGCAGTGAAGGAGAGATCCAGAACCAAACAAATTCGACAAGACAGCTGAAAGAAAATGAATACGGCGTGTTGGTGAGTCGAACTTTTTCACCTTCCTTGCCCATTGTTAATCCAGGAATAAATCTTCCGTTTTAACGTAATCTGGTTTCCCAGTTATTATTTTTAAGTGTGTTATATGTGTTAAAAAATTAAATGAATATTATATGAATAAGAAATTGAAAATAATTATTGAAATATTATTGTGAATTAAAATTGAAAAGTTTAGAAGTGAATGAAAATTAAATATTATTGAATTATAAAAAGAAATATCGAATAAATAAAGTTAAAAAATTATAGTGAGTAAAGTTATATTAAAATTTATAAAAATGGAGCAAATCACGCTAATTCCGAGTGAATTTATAAAATTAATCCCATTGTTTAGTGGAGATAAAAGGCAATTAAACTTATATTTAAGAAAATGTGAATATGTAATTGAAAAGTTTAAGGGTAGCCAAGCCCAAAATACTTATATTATGCATTGTTTAATGAGTAGGTTAGTGGACAATGCTGCTGCTCTTATTAGTGAAAGAGAGGACATAGTATCTTGGACAGATTTTAAGGATTTGTTAGTCCAACATTTTGGTGATCAGCGTAACGAAGAGTGCATAGCCATTGAGCTAGAAAATTTGAAAATTAGAACTCACGAAACGTATTTAGATTTTTGCAATAGGATACAATCTGTCAGATCAAACTTAATTTCTAAGGTAAATAGAATAGACAACGATGAGATTAAGAAGAGTAAAATTATAATTTATAATAATATAGCATTAAATGTATTCTTATACAACTTACCTGAATACATGGTGAGAATAGTAAGATTAAAGGCACCGAGTAATTTAGAAAATGCACTCAGCATTGTGTTAGAAGAAGTGAATTTTCATGAACAATATAACGCAAAAAATAAAATATATTCCCAAAATAAAAATTTTCAAAATAATTTTAATTACAAAAATAATTTTATGCAAAAGCCAAATACATTTAAATTTGGAATTCCGCAACAGGCACAATTTAATTATAACCAAAAGCCAATGTCACAAAAATTTAAATTTAATAATTATAACAATAATGATAATCAACAGTTCGGATATAAGCCTAATTTTAATAATAATCAACAGTTTGGTTATAGACCAAATCTTAATAATAATTTTCAGCGAATGACACCGCAACAGTTCGGTCAAAATAATAAGTTTCAGAACCATTTCTCAAATAAACCATTTAACCAATTGCATGGCCAGTACCAGAAGCCACAGTCACAATTCGGCTATAGACCTCAATTCGGCTATAGACCACCGCAAAACTTAGGTTACAAACCACAGGTTCAACAACAGAATACGGATGTGTCTATGAGGACAGCCCCTAGACCAACTATAAATCATTTGCAATTAAATGAGGAAAACCCTCAAGCTTCAACTTCCCAGGACTATGGTCGAGATGAAGTTGATAATGTAAGTTTTAATTCAAATAATTATGTAGCGCAACCAAATGAAAATTTTCGGGGAAAAGCCTCAAGTGGCCCCATGAAGTAATTGAAATTAATTGTAATAAAAATCTTAAGTTGCCGCACATTTATATACCAGAAATAAATTCTAAATTCATGATCGATACGGGTAGTACACGTTCATTTATAAGACCAGATATAGCACATAAATATTTTAGCAATTACATGTATAATGAGCCATTCGAAGTAATTAGTACACATGCGTCGAGCATACACCACGAAGTTATTAATATTCCTTTATTACCCATATTTAAGTCAAATAATTTTCATAAGTTTTATGTGTATAATGTAGATAGTAAGTACGACGGATTAATTGGTAATGATTTATTAAAACAATTAGATGCAGTAATAGATTTAAAAAATAAGGTACTTAATATTAAAAATGGTAAAATTCCAATTATATATAATGAAAAAAGTCTTATTATTAAATTACCACCACGTTGCGAATTACGTGTTAGCTTACCGACAACATTAAAGTCAGGTGTAGCAATTTTAAATTTTGAAGAATTTTGTGATGGCGTTCGTATGCCTAGTGCGTTAGTCACATGCGAAAATGGTTTTGCGAAAACAATTATACAGAATACAAGAGATGAAGAGATGAGGTTAACAATCCTAGCACCTTTTGAAGTCATTAAATTTAACGGAGACATGCGTAAATGTGAAATAAATAATATAAATAATTGTAATGATATAGAAATTGATAATTTGTTAGAAGAAAACTTAAAAAATAAATTAAGGTTAGAACACATGAATGAAGAAGAAAAAAATCAAATATATAACTTATGTAGGGAATATAAAGATATATTTTATTGTGAACATTTTCCATTATCTTTTACCAATGAAGTTAAGCATTACATAAGAACAAAAAATGAGGACCCTATTTATATTAAACCGTACAGACAGGGCCCAGTACAGTCAAAAGAAATACAAAACCAAGTAGAAAAATTATTAAAGGATAATGTTATACAAGAGTCATTTTCTCCGTGGAGTGCACCTGTACATTTAGTTCCAAAAAAAATAGATGCATCAGGCGAACAAAAATATAGAATGGTGATAGATTATCGTCGTCTAAACGAAATTACGGTAGATGATAAATACCCACTACCACACATTACAGATCTTTTCGATAAGTTAGGAAATAGCATATATTTTACAACCCTAGATTTAGCTAGTGGATACCATCAAATTGAAATTAATGAAAGTGATCGTCAAAAAACAGCTTTTAGTACACAATCAGGACATTTTGAATTCTTGAGAATGCCGTTTGGCTTAAAAACAGCACCAGCAACATTTCAGAGAACTATGGATAACGTTTTAAGAGGATTACGAGGATATCATTGTATGGTATATATAGATGACATAATAGTATATTCAGGATCGCTACATGATCATATAAATAGCTTAAGAATAGTTTTTGATAGATTACGTAAAACAAATTTAAAAATACAGTTAGATAAATCAGAATTTTTAAGAAAAGAAGTACTATACTTAGGGCATACAATCACTAAAGATGGCCTTAAACCAAATAACGATAAAATAAAAGCAGTATTAGATTACCCTTTACCTAAAACTATTACAGAAATCAAAAGCTTTTTAGGATTGGTAGGATACTATAGAAGATTTATAAAAGATTTTGCAAAAATAACACAGCCTATGACAGCGTGTTTAAAGAAAAGAAATAAAATAATTATTAACGAAAAATATATAGAGGCATTTCAAAAATGCAAGGAATTATTAATCAACGCACCATTGTTGCAATATCCAGATTTTGATAAGCCATTTATTTTAACGACCGATGCTTCAAACATAGCGTTAGGCGCAGTACTTTCTCAGGGATCTCTTGGAGAAGATCATCCAATCGCATATGCAAGTAGGACTTTAAGTGATACCGAATCGCGATATAGTACAATAGAACGTGAATTGTTAGCTATAATATGGGCAGTCAAACACTTCAGACCATATTTATATGGCAAAAGATTTAAAATTTATACAGACCATCGCCCATTGGCATGGCTTTATTCTATTAAAGAACCAAATAGTAAATTAACGAGATGGCGTTTAAAACTACAGGAGTACGATTTTGAAATTATCTATAAAAAAGGAAAACAAAACACAAACGCAGACGCATTATCCCGAGTAAAATTAAATATAATAGAGGAGGATAAAAATTCATTAATAGTTAACGTAGATGAGAAGGAAAAGAAGTTACAAAAATATTTAACAAATGTTACAGGTAAAATAGTTAAATTAGCCGAAAATCAAAGATTGTCAGAGGATAGCAAAACAATAACAGCTATTTCAGATTCATCTGCTACCATTTCAGTAAGTCCAGATAATTTAGAGTTTGAGGAACAATACCCGATACCTTCAGTATCGAGCAGTGATGAAACATCACATTCTAATGTAAATTACGACACCTCAGGTATACCAATATTAAATGAAGCAATTGACACTAAACCAAATCAAATTTTAGTTTTTTCATGGTTTAAAAACGAATTACATGTAAAAGATTTATCTAGACCAAAACAAAGAATTTTAGAAGTATTTTTACCTTTAAATAATACAGAACTAGTTAAAAACTTTTTGAAAGAATATGTAAGACCAAAAATTAAATATTTTATCTATTTTGAAGAAAAGCAACACAGGGTTGATTTTGCAAATACAATTATAACATTATTTAAAAAGGATACAATAAAAATGATAGAATGCACAGAACGAGTAGTTTATATAGAAGACGAAAAGGAACAAAAAGCGATAGTATTAAAATATCACGAAGGAAAAACATGCCATCGTGGAATTAAAGAAACAATGGTTAGAATTAAAAGAAATTATTATTGGGAAAATTTACAGGAAACGGTTTCAGCTATAATAAATGCGTGTGAATTATGTAGGAAAATGAAATATGAAAGAAAACCTATAAAACCCTTACAACAACTTACACAGACGCAAAATGCGCCTTTTCAGGAAATATTTATAGATTTATTTAGTATAGAGGGTAGATATTATTTAACTTTAGTTGATGCTTTTAGTAAGTTAGGTCAAGCAATTATTATAAGTAATCGTTCAACGCCGGAAGTAGTGCGAGCGTTAATTAAATATTTCTCATTTTACGGAATCCCTAAAAAAATATCATGCGATCCAGGGACTGAATTTAATAATTTATTGATGAAAGAATTAACAGAAATGTATAAAATCGAATTACATATTACTACACCAAATAACCCAAATTCTACAGGTATAATAGAAAGATTTCATTCCACCCTTTTAGAAATTTATAGATTAGCAAAATACGAACAAAAGTTTACAGATGCTGCATCAGTAATGACATATTCAATTATGGCATATAATAATACGATTCATAGCGTAACACAACTTACACCATTTGAAGTAGTCTTTGGACACACAGATTCTAACGATATATTTAACATTAGCTTTGAAAAAACATATATGCAACAGTTATTAAAGGACCATGCAAAAAGAACGAAACATTTATATAATTTTATTACTAATAGAATGATAGAATTAAAAGAAAGAGAAATTAAAAGGAAAGGTGGCGAAATTAGTCCCGAATTAAATGAAGGAAGCACTATTTTCGCTAAAGCAGTAAATAAGCGTCAAAGTAAAGACAAACCCTTATATCAAAAGGCCCAAGTTAGTGGTCCAAATATTCGTAACACAGTACCAATAAATATAGGAACTAGAAATAGTAAGGTTCCATTAAAAAATATTAAACGTCCTCCACAGGTCGTGCATCATAGCCACGGTTGTGATGAGCCACAGCCTGGCCCTTCAACTTCAAAAGATTGACGGAAATCCAGGACTTCTTCCTGTAAGAAAAGGTTCCGCTTATAAGCAAGAAAATAAGTGGACAATTATTAAGGTTTTAGATTTAGTTAAAATATACGATGATTTAGAATATAATATTAATGGATATAAAGATTTTATTAAGTTAATTAATGATAATAAGCCACATCATAGTGAATTTAACATTATTAGAGCTCAAGCAGAATACATAAGAGACTCTACAATCTCAAAATATAAGCAAATTGTTCCCACGCAAAGATTTAAAAGAGGTTTGATAAATCCTTTAGGTACAGTAATTAAATCCATCACTGGAAACCTAGACAATGATGATGCACTCAGATACGATAGCTTAATTCAGGATTTAAATAAGAATCAAAATTTATTACAAAATAAAATTACTCTAATTACCAAAATAGTGGATTATCAAATTAATAACACTGAAATTATTTATAATAATTCTATTATTCAAAACGAACGTTTAAAGCGAATTGAATCCATGGTTAAAGATTTAAACAATAAAGAAAATAAGTCAATTTACTCTACTTATATATTAAGTATGTTCACAATTTTTATAAATAGTTTCAGAACAATATATATTATTTTAAATGAAATTGAAAACGCTCTTGCCTTAAGCAAAGTTGCTGTTTTACATCAATCAATTGTAAATTCAACAGAATTATTGGAAATCCTAATTAATGTACAAAAATCAAATAATCATTTGTTATATCAGGCAATAGAAAGTAATTTAGTTAAGATAGAAAGTATGTTGTTAGTTAAGGCTTATGTGAAAGGAAACCAGATAACGTTTATAATAGAGGTTCCATTAATAGATAATAATACTTACGACTTTTACAAAATTTATTCTTTACCAGTTTATAATGAAATTAAGAACAAGACCTTTATTATAATCCCTGAATATCCCTTCCTTATGGTGAAAGGTTCGTTATACTCATCCGTAGCATCACCTTGTGAAGAGATATCAAATGATGAATTCCTGTGCACTGATGAAGAAATTGTGTCATATAAGGTACCCACCTGTGTAGAACAGTTGATGGAATATCACGAAGATACGTCACTGTGCATCCCTTATGCTGTCTATATTGAGGATATTAAGGTCCAACGTCTTTCAACATCAGAGTGGATATTATATTCAAAAGATAACATAATTATGACAGATAAATGTGGGAAGGAAACAAATAAGACACCTATTAAGGGGACGTATATTCTAAAGACGGACCCAGGTTGTGAAATTAATTTGGGAAATTTATACCTACGGCACTTACAAAATTCATTTGGAGAAATAACCTACAAAAGCACACCCCGCATTAAATTAAATGAAATTAAGATTGAAAATACAGAAGTAACCCCTATAGAAATGCAAGGAATAAACTTAGATGACACAAAACACTTGACAAACCTAGTGAAGATGCAAGAATCCTTAAGTGAACTCAGTGAAAGTGAAAATATAAAAGTCATTAAAGTGAAAAGTATAAGTGTAGCGACTATAATTTTATATTTAATCTTTTGTATAATTTTAATATTAATGATTTTAAAATATAAAAATTTTATTTTTGAATTTTTGTTTGCTAAAGGTCGCAACCCTCAAGAAATTGAAATTCCCGAGGGTTCCGATCTTAGGGAGGGAGGAGTTATGTCAACCCCTCAGCACCCTGTCATCATTATTTAATGCAGCGATGACAGATTAACTGCTTATCAGTAATTGTTCCAGCTAAAGCTTTGTTTATTAAATATTAAATTCATAGGAAGTATGACGTTGTGTCTGGCTCCACCACTGTCCTGAGAGCAGATAGAACGTCAGTCGATCATAGCATGAGCTTCTGCTAGGTAGTCTCCGGACAGACTCTAGCTTTCTGTAAAAGCTCTGCCCGTTAGCATTAATTAAGTTTCATTATATTATAAAGTCTAATAAATGTAACTTGGAAATAAACTTTTAATAGTTTTTAAAAAAGTCGTTTTCGCTCCCGCAAACTTGTCTACCTACATTCCCTATGTTAATACAAACACAACATAAACAAATTATGTAATGCATAATTTCATATTAATGATAACATTTACATAACCGTCGAGAGCTATATTTTCTGTTTTCATGCTATCTAAGCCAGTGTTTTTCAACGTTTTAAATTATTGTGGTATCAAAAAATATTTCACGACCAACCCTAGTGTTAGTACCTACATAGTATGCTTTTATATGATGTATGTATGTTAATTGTTAGTGAATATTCCTTTTGTTAAAATTCTTATGCTTAATACATAATATATCAATAACTTTAATCCTTACTGTTTTTCTTACAGAAAGTTTTTTCGACCTCTGGCGACCCGTACAGAAGATTAGCTTAGCGACCCACGGGTTGAAAAACACTAAGCGATTTATAGCGCGCGCAATGTTCAATGGTTGTTTCCGTAAACTATGACATATGTATTATGTTTGCGATGGCACCGTTTCAATGCAACACAGATATAACTATGTGACGCCGCAATTTGTTTACATGTCATTTACAAAGTTGTATAATGGACTGGAACGTGAAATTCCACAGATCTACGGTTCTAAATAGGAAAATACCAAAGGTCGCATCAGAGGTAACTTTTATGAGTCTTGACTTAGGCGTTCTTTTAATTAGCACTAAATTTCGTGCTTTATTACTGTCTCTACACATATTTCATCAAGAGCTCTCGCGCTCTTTGACAGTGCCATGGCCCAGGAGTACTGGAACTGATGTGGCAGAAAAAAGATAACTTTAATTAATGGACTATCCATTCATTTTACTTCCAAGCTTAAAAAAAATATTAATGGCTCTCTCAGAAGTAAAATACCTCCGAAAGATTCACAACTCATTCTCCAACGAATGACTTGTTTACTTTTCAAACTTACATTCAGTGATGAAGAAGTTGAGCAGCGTCAACGCAACAGTGTGCCCGGAGAACATGTAGTCCCCGCACGTCCGGACGCCTCTCACGGACATGCCCGCTCCGCTCCATATTTCGTACGCCTGGCGCAGCCGTCGGCCCCATATGGTGAGGTCGTCAGCCGGCGGGTAGAACCGCGGCTCGCACTTGAGATGCGACCCCGGCACCGACAGCGAGGTGATCAGCATCGTGAAACATCGCAGCAGGAACACCGTGCCCGCCAGCGCGAAGAAACGTCTCAGGATTATAAACCTGCAGAGAACTTCAATCAATAGCCGCGTACTGATTGAGCGAGCAGCCTCGCGAGGTAAATCCTCGGTCGATCAAGATTAGAGTCAAGACACGTTTGCCTTGGGCGAGGCACGTCTTGAGCGACCGAGGATTTGCCTCACTCAATCAGTACGCGGCTAAAGACAACCTTTAAGAAGGTGTAACAAACCTAGTGAAATACTTTTTTTTTCCTCCCCCTAACATGATCAGGGTAATGATAATATACTTTAGGGGTGTGTATGTATTCGGTATTCGTCAATCGTCGTAGAGTTCACTGTGAAAGTAGCAGCGCTGAAAAACTATTTTTTTTACTTTTAAGTGGGGAAACTTGATAGGGCGCTTGCCCATACAAAAGTGGAAAAAATAATTGGTCTTTCAGCACTGCTACTTCGTACTTTCACAGTGAACTCTCAAGAAACAAACACACCCTAAAGCAAGTATTATCACTTTCACTTAGCTTTGTTACACCCTGTAAGTTGCGTAAGATCGTTACTTATATTGCTATTTGAAGCTACACTCGCGCAAAATAAATCCCGTAGAACCGTACATTTTCCCGCGATAAAGAAGCCTATATAGTACCATTGCATAGTACACTTTTGAGCTAAATTTCAACAAAACGGTTCAGCCTTTCATGTGTGATGCCATGGAAATGGAGATTGATTTTTATATTATCTTAGCTTTATCAGACTTTGTTAAAATTAAGTTAACAAGCCGGTCAAGCAAAATATTATTTATATAATATTAATATTGGATGGCTAAAAATATAATTTTAATGAATTTTGTTAATGAATGAATTTGAGTTATAATAATTGTCTGCATTATGAATGTAACTGTCTGCAAAAAAAAAAGGTATAAAATTATAGTAACTACATAATCATAAAAAATGAAAATAAATATTCAAGTTTTGTTGTTAAATTATTTTCCTTCGAATGACATAATCATGTTTAATTAAATTTTTCCTCTACATTTACTTCTTTCAGAAAGCATTGTATAATTGCATGTCTAAATAAATTTATTGCATCTTACAAATATTACTACATATCGTCATATTATAGTATTAATAATAGTTTATACATTACTACATTTTTACAACATATCAGTACCAAAAGTCATGGAATATCTATTCTTTGTAAAACAATATGACTGTACTTTACTCTATGATTCACAGTTCACAATAACATGAATTATTGTTATCAATCTTGAAGTTTGGTATCTGAACACAAAAACTGACTTTTTACTTACTGTCCATTTTGACCTTCAAACAAAACCAATTATTATTATTTATTATAGTATAATAAATGTTTTTCATTCTTAGCCAATAGTCCATTTTAATACAATAATTTTAATTGTTTGTAAATATTCATCTACAGAATCAATAGATTCAGAATAAAAATATCACTGACCTGTGTTTATGGAAGAATAGCACAACCAGCCATATGGCCATCAATAAGGATCCCGTTATTTCGCACATATCAAACGCCCATGGAATGTGTGGTACATTATCTAAAAAGAGATCAGGAAGCGGTGGATATTTCTTCATGTCTGGCACCTTGTCGTGCACTATCACCATCACAACAGCCGTCACCCAAGTGACCAGGAATACGTAGCCTGAGAACAATACAATTTATAACATGAAACATCTATGAAGTATACTTGTGAAACAATAATAATTACTTTTTATAAAATGGGGTAATATTATGCAATAATGATTCTTGCTACACTTTTTTTTAATAAGCCTATGATGCCCGTTTGGGAGCGCAGTATAATGTTTCTTATTTTATCAAGAAGCTTTACTCCTAACATACTGCGCTCCATTGCTCTTTGGCATACTAACCCCGAGTTGAGACCTTTGCGAATCGGTCAGTGAGTCTTGCTACACTTACATTAAATTAAATTTGTGGTTATAAAACGAGAGAATTTCAGGTTTTATTGATGAAATTATTTTTATTGAATAAATAAAGTTGCTGTATTCTTTACCTAATGCTATTGCTGTCTTCCACACCTCTGGCTTTAGCCTGGAGGCTTGTATGTCTGGTGTAAAATTCGAGACACATTCAGTATTCTTATCATAAAGCTCATTGTTTAACTGACTTTGTAAATTGTAGCTCAAATGAGACAGATTGGTGCCAAGAAAGTTTATATTTGTAGCTGGATTTTGAAGCACTTGGTCCTCACGTAAGCCCAATTCGCACATTGCACTGCGATTCTTCTTTTGTATTTTTTTAACTAGCAGAATAAACTTCTTTCTTTCACCTAGTTTTAATTGGTCGAATGGATAATCATAAAAATCACGATCAATTAAAGACAGCAGGCATGGTCCGTCTATTTCATTAGTTTTACATATGTCTATTACAGTGCTTGATATTTTTTCTTTATATAGAAAATCCAGTATCTCTTTGTTGTTCCACTTAACAAAATCAACTTCCATTTTCGCAGATAATCGTACACAAACACAATCAATTGCTTTCTTTGTTATGAGAATAACATGAATTTTGTTTAGTACTTCAACATATTGTCTTATTCACTTATGAATAAAATTATATTACGGTCGATGTTTACGCTAGTTCTTTTATGTTTTTAATTAGAAACTAAATAAACTTTAGTTACCTACAACAATTTCACACGGGTGTTTTAAAGCAAATTGACATGAAATTGACACACAGATTAAAGTATATAGAGTAGAAATTGACATAATATTGAATTTTGAGTTTTGAAATTTGACGCATGATTAATTTATGATTGACATTGACAAATGACATTCACTTTTTTTCTTATTATGGCACTTCGGCTTTAAAACCATGGCCAGTGTCGAGTATAATATTATGGCGGGAAAACAATATTTTATTCCATTTTTCTATATTGTTAGGTCTAAAGTCTAGAACTAAAGTAAAAGTCATTATAAATAGAAAGTCATGTCGGTGTCTCGGTCGATTCAGTAAAGTGGTAGACGCTTTACCCCAGCTTTACCCACTCAAGCGTTACCTGCCGACGCGACGGTCGGGAGGTGAGTGGATAATTAAGTTACTTTATGGTGAGTGGTGCGAGTGCGATGCGCCCACCGCGAGTGGTTATTGCAACTTTCGATCGAGTTTTGGAGGGAACACAAAATAGCACGTTTCTGGATAATGCATCACTTTCCTACACTTGTGCACGATAACGAATTTCTAATGGTTAATATTCTACCAATATTACACATTATAAACCCAGTTAACATAATTTTAGAAAAATAATACAAAAACACAACATCACTCTTTCACATTCCCGGCAAAACTCTACTACGTCCTCTTCTTTTCTCTAAAAATTTCCAAGGCTTTCATAATGAACTCAAGACGTTTATAATATATCCATTATCCAGTCCATTCCATAAAAAATATTGTGTTCAGTGTGATAGCACACGCTTATCATCATGAATTTGCTTTACTATTTCATATGATATTGAATGTACGGTAACTTCTTGGTGGAAATTCATGTAGTAAATTAAATTAATAAATGTGGAAAAAGTACATGGAAAAGTGTGTATTATTACTGTTTACTATTTCAGCTGATAAATATCTTATTATATTATAATATCTGTTTGCCCTCATTCTATTATTTAATAAATAATAATAGATGCACTTAACACTATGCAGCATACTATTCTTGTCCTCGCGGCTCGCTATGTTGTGTAAGTTGCTGGCGACAGCGGCGCGTGTACAAACCATAAAGTTAATTTAAGGTATATTAACTTTATGGTACAAGCATTGTAGAACATTTTTTTTTCCTTATTTTATTATTTTCTTTATTTCCCCATGATCAAGTTTTTCGTTAAATGATCCCATCACCCATGACAAAGCTGTATTCAATAATTAATATTATGTTTATGCTTCCAATAAATTAATTGACAAATATAAGAAATTCAATGTTTTATTATGAATCAATTAATTAACATAATATTATCGAAGCAGGTAATATTCATAATCAACTAAAAAATGTGATGACAATAATAATCCGAAAGAAATAAAAATGTCTTTTGTAGACCACATATTTAAAAAAAAATGAAAAATATTCCCAATCTCGCCAACACCTGTTAGTGTTAATTGTTTTTCAAAAAATATCATGTCTACTCCTGCATTCCTACAAAAAGGGAAAGGAATCTCAAGATATTTCTAAGAGCAATAACTTTAACAGTCGTTGGTGAAATTGGCATAAAATGTAACATAATGATTAATGACAACAACATAACATTCATACAATGGCCAATAAACAATATCAGCCCCATTTACGCCAGTCTGTTTTAAAAGTAATCCATTCATTAATCATTCCTTGTACACATGAAAGAGAAGGCATGTTTTGCCCAACGATTAATAATACCTCAGACTGGCGCAAGTGGACATTACAAGTACAAAATCAAGACGGTAGCCAAACAGCTGTGAATACTTATTTTAAGGCCCTACTTTCTAGCAGCTATAACGTTGCATGGCACAGAAACTTAAAAAGTTACACACAAATCACTATCAAATACACAAGACAAATATTATGAAAGTTTTATAATATACATTAACCTGTTTACTAATAAAAGTAGTTATACAATGGATAAACTATGTTTTGTCCTACTCTTTGAAGCGCGTTTTTTAATGTTTCAGAAAAGGATAAAATATTTTTAGTTTATATTTTGTTGTGTAAAGGGTTGTACTCACTGACCTCCAATAAACAAGTACGCTGGACTTATGATACCCAGCTGTTTATTGTGCCTATTTGAAGCGCAATCAGCGCCCCCAATGCGGGGGAAGAGAACTAAATCTGACGTAACTTGCAAATAGCCGCTTAATCGCTATTGGTTGTAGAAACTAGTATAATTACTTCCAAGTACTCCCACTACTGCTATCAGCGTCAATATGGCGACTTTCAAACGTCATTTTTACGTCAGATTTAGTTCTCTTCCCCCGCATTGGGGGCGCTGATTCCGCTTCAAATAGGCACAAAAAATAGCTGTCATTTCAAAGGGTATCATTGGTCCAGCTTACTTGTATAATGGAGGTCGTACTCGATATGCCTACACAAAATTGTTTTGATCATAATATTATAATTATTATTATGATTCTTTTAAATAAGCGAGTGTACACGACAGTGTTTGTGGTAACATAATAATACAAAATTTAAAATTAATTTGGAATTTTGATCATCCCGTTTGAGACTTTAAAACTAATTAAAAAAAAACTTAATAAGAGTAATTGAACTTCATCTGCACGAGGTATTTCACGTTCACTTGAGCGACGTCGTACACAATAAATCTGATAAGTGGTTAAGAAAATCAATGAAATAGCACATGTTATATTTTTTTAAAACTGAAGATCTTTAGCGAAGGTATGGGGGGACAAGTCACTACAACTGACACGTAAAATGATCTTCCGTTTTGGCATTTAACTTTAGTTGATGATCAAGCTATAAATAGCTTGTAAGGAGGCCATTGTCACCAAAGTTCATAAGAGAGGTGAGAGGTCCACATTAAAGACGAGACCGCACTAAGCGGCACTTCGATTCAGCTAACTAATCTCCTTCGCTTTCACGTCCAAATAATCTTTGTATAAAATCGCATACGCCAAACCGCACTCCGCGACAGTAGAACTATGCGTGTCCGCACTTTAGGTCGTGAATGATAACGTGAAGTGTCGAGTCACTTCTCTGCAGTGTAATTACTCCTAGAGCAGGATAAGGTATTTGAATAAAAAAGGATACTCGTTATACAGCAGCGATGAGTCAACCGGTTTCGTGACGGGCGGGGCGAGGGGCACTATCGTCCCGTCGGGCAGCGTGCGCGCCGCCGAGTAGTCGGGCTGCGTACGCCCCACGCCCCACACTGAGTGCGCGCCCGTCAGCTTCGTGACGTACTCCGCTTGTTTACACTCCTTCCTATAAAGTGAATATATAACCTAAATACAGAAGTAGCACTAGCAACACAAATTGAATTTCCTCTTTTAACCGACTTCAAAAAAAGGAGGTTATCAATTCGACGCGTATGTATGTAATATTTGCAGAACTGTCCAGTTTTTGCATATGTTAATCTATAACAGCTTCTGAACAAATGTGCCAAATTTCAAAAGTGTATGTATGTATGTATGTATGTTTTTATGTTTGTTCACGCATATCTCCGGAACTACAAGTTCGATTTGAGTGATTCTTTTTTTATTGTACTAGGTATTGTTCAACTTAGGGAATAGTGCAAGTTTCATCAAAATCGGTTCAGTAGTTTTGGAGATAGGAAGTTTTCATTCCCAATTACGTACAATTTTGAAGTCGGTTTTATCTTTTTAAAATACAGTTATTACAAGCTTTTGTTTATCCATACTAATATTATAAATTCGAGCGTCTGTCTGTCTGTTACCTCTTCACGCCCGAACCGCTGAACCGATTTTTCTGAAATTTTTGTCAGAGGAAAATGTACGCTTCCCGCGCGATAAACGAGTTTTGGCGCAACGGAGTTGCGGGCGTCATCTAGTCCGTAAATAAAAACGATAATTTATTTATATTAATGTTTTACGAGGAGTTCTTCAAGGAGTCTTCTGGAGCGTGGATAAATCTTTCTTCTCTTCGTCAAAATCGACTATAGAATCAATTATCAATCACAAAAAAATCGAATATAGAGCCTATTCAATGCAGAATAGGGCAGAGAGCAGACCGCACCGCGCAGCGTCGCGCCGCGCCACACAAAAAGTGTGCGAAAAAAATTTAACGTTTGCTTCAACGCGCGTTAACGCAGACGGCGTACACTTTTAGTCTGCAATCTGCATTTTTTTAGTGACGTAACGTACGTCTTCATCCCTTCAGCGGACAGAATTATCGAAGATGTGCGTCGTGTGCGTTTGGTCTGTGAAAAATGCGCGAACGACTTTATGCGCTCCATGCAGACTTTTTGTACGCCGCAGACTCGATCACACAAAAAGTGTGCCGTCTGCGCTCTCCCTAAAATTAGTATACATGGATATACTCACATATCACCGAGCGCGACCTCGCTAAGCAGCAGCAGGCCGACGTTGTTCCGCTTGTCGGTGCAGCAGTAGTTGGCCGACTTGGACACCATGTCGGCGAAGTATATACCCTTGCCGAACATGTAGCCCGTCACCGGCGCCTCGGGGGGCGCGATACGAAGACCTGGTAGCAGATGGGCATTTTTATCTATATATCTTTTTCTAATAGCTAGATATATAGAGTAAGGCGCCGTGACAAAATATTGTAACGTGTAACTGCACCGCAGGCTGAAAAAGGTTGGGAACCCCTGGTCTAAGCTAATGATCTTGAAAGTCTAAGGGCCTGTTTTACCACTTCATCAATCAGGAGATAAGTGCCGAATAGGCTATCCACCACTTAACTTGACAAAATATGAAGTATGGAGAATCTGTCAAAAAAGTTATGAATAGCCTATTCGACACTTTATCAGGAAATGGTGAAACAAGCCCTAGTTAGCTTACTTTTACAATGTTTACGCTACCAAGCGGATTTTAATGAACATTAAATAACAGTTGCAAGCGTGATCGCAGCCTGAAAATGTAGGAAGGGTCATTATAATAAAGCTGCCAATCCACCGCAGCGCACGGAGAGGCTACGCACGTGCGTCAAGCTTCGCTTTGCAAGGAAATATATGTGACTGTGTCCACTGCAACCCACGGACACGTTACGTACACGTGGCTTGCTCGAATAGCTCGCACACGTAGCTCAACGCTGGCTACGCTACGCATGCTGTGCACGGGATACACCACAGAAATAAATCAAGATAGAACGGCGACACGCGTCCGTTGCTAAGGAATCGCGCGTGTCAATTTTTGCTTTGCTTTTATTTAGAACAAATAACTTACCCGTGGAAAGAAATACCTCCTTTTAACCGATTTACTTTCGTTCTTCTGTTTTTACAATTAGACACTGCACAATGAGGCATTTTTACACAATCCCTCCGGTGTAATCAAGTCGAGACGTGCGCGCTGACTGAATAAACGTTCAACGAATTTTGCCCACTTGTGCAAGTTTGAAACACGCGTACTCCACCCGCTTAGCCGTTCTATCTTGATTTATTTCTGTGGGATACACGGATGCGTGTACATAATATTCAAAACTGTGCTGCGCTACAGTTGTACATAGTCGTGGCCGTGTGCGTAGCGTGTGCTGCAGTGGAAACGTTGACCCTCGTAGTCAAACTAATAAATCCGTGCGCCGCGTAGCCGTGCACAGCGTGCGCCGCGGTGGGTTGGCGGCTTAAACGGCACAACACCAATGTCGTAATATTATATGAGTTATGACCGTACTTTCTCATATACCTTACCTAGATTTTATGGGCTTGTAATAAAGGTGTGCGAGGCGGCCAAGTGCGAGCCGGACTCGCGCACAAAGGGTTCCGTACCGTTATACAGCAAAAATAACCCAAAATTGTGTTTTTTGTATAGGAGCCCCCCTTAAATTTTTATTTTTTTAATATTATAATTAAATATTAAAGCACACATATAACAAAGGACTTTGTGAGAAATCCAAGTGCCTGATTCTATTATTGACATAGAGTAAAAAAGGCCGTAAAATCACGTTTGTTGTAAGGGAGCCCCCCTTAAATATTTATTTTATTTCGTTTTTAGTATTTGTTGTTATGGCAGCAACAGAAATACACAATCTGTGAAAATTTCAGAAGTCTATCTATAGCGGTTACTGAGATATAGCCTGGAGACATACAGACAGACACCGAAGTCTCAGTAATAGGGTCCCGTCTTTACCCTTTGGGTACGGAACCCTAAAAAAACTTGACAAGGGACACCCGGATGGAACGAAGTTCCGTCTAGTCCCTTTTCGCAACGCGCGATAAGGAGTTTCGTTCCAATACCTTGTGACAGTATGCCGGCGAAGTTGGTGACGCGGGAGCCGTGCCACAGCAGGCGGCGGTTGTGCAGCTTGCGGAACGGCTTGTAGCGCTTGTCCTCACCCTGACGGACCACTTTGAATACCTGTAAAGTATCGTTGGCTTAAAATAATATATAAAATGTGTTTAAAAAGTCCTAAAGCGTGATGGACTTAAATTAGATTAAGAGGAATTGTAAACTTCGTACGTGAACAAATTACTTAAATAATAAACAAAAAGCGGCCAAGTGCGAGTTGGACTCGCCCATGAAGGGTTCCGCAGCAGCAATAAGGTTTATTTTTATGAAATTTAAAAGGTTTTTGATTTATTTTTATATTTCAGTCGATTTAATGAAATTTAGATTAAGGTTTACCATTTATGACGTATAAAAAAAACTACTGGCAGACAGACAGACAGACAGACATGACGAATCTATAAGGGTTCCTTTTTGCCTTTTTGGCTATGGAACCCTAATAAAAAGCGACAAAGGGTATGGGCGAAAAGCTCATAGACGATTCATATTATTTGTAATAAAAAAAGTATCCTTGACACGTGTTCGAAAACTAAGAACATAATATTATGGAGGCGTCCCACAAGACCAGCGCGCCGGCCTGCGAGGGCTACACTGAGCGCCGAACGCGCGCTATAATTCTCATAAGAGCGCAGAGCCGCGCATAGCGCTATCTCGCTCCGTAAGTGTGATAAAGATATATTATTATTTAAGGTGCTGCGAATAAACACTTGAAAAGACCGTAGTAAAAATAAACTTACTAATAAAACTAATTTTCTTTAAACACATCTGGCAAATATTTATAAAGGCGTCCTTTGGGTGACATTCCTATAGAAAATCATCAACTCTTTAACCGTAGTTCCGTCGCAGAGAACGTAGAAATTACGTATTAATGAGTATACAACAAAATGTACCAATAATCAATTTCGGATTCCCAACCTTATTTTAATAACTTTTAGTTTTTACCCTACCTCTTGTATCTCAAGCGTGTATGACGAGTGAGTGGCAGCGTGGGTGTTCTTAGCGTACTCCACAATCATGGCGAACTCGTCAGAACTCTTGTCCAGCGGTTGTATCTCCGCCTTCAACTTCCTGTAGTGACCCTCTATTGGACTAATATCATCCTCGTTATCTGAAAAGAGGACAAATTATACCTGTTGTAAAAGGGTAGGTACTAGGTAATAAAATGTCGTCATTTCGTATTATATCGTTTTCATTGTTTGCGTTAATATTATTTTTTTAAATTCAGAAATGACAAATTTAAGAAAATAAATTCCTTTGCAACCTGCGTAAAGCGTGAGATCAAAAGTTGGCAACACCATATATGCGATTTTTTTTCTTTTGTGATAAGTTTTAACTTTCCTAAAAGGCCCGCCAAGTCATGCTACCAGCTACATAAGCTTTTGAGTTTGACAGATAATAGGCAGTAAATAATACCTATGTGATTTTAATTTAATAATAACAAAATCATTCTTACCAGTCTTCAATAAGCTGTAAGCTATTTCAATTTCGAGGAGGTTATCTAACATTTCTGCCTTAGTTTTGATCAGTTCTTTATTATTGAGAAGTGGTGGGTTGTCCATTCCAAAGCTATGTGGGATAAGTGTATAAAATCTGAAACAATAATGTAAATTTTAACGCAAAATTATTAGTTGAAACAATAGCATCTTAAAATAACTTACATTAGATAACATTTTAGAAATATAGGCTTTTTATTATTCAATAAATATGAACAATATTCATACAAGTATTGTAAATGTGAAAGTGTGTCTGTCTGTCACAGTTCACGCCAAAATCGCTGAACCGATTTTGCTGAAACTTGGTATAGGGATACTTTGAGTCTCCGGAAAGAACATAGGATACTTTTTATCCCGGAAAAATGTACAGTTTTTGCGATAATCGAATATCTGCGCCACAGAATTGCGGGTATCGATTAGTATCTTATAATTTTGTTACCTGTTTGTGGCATCAATGATTTTGCCTTCATTTGGGTTGCCCTTATCAATTTGTTTCAGCAGCTCTGATAACACATTGTAGCCTGTTTTTATTTGCTTCTTTGAAAGTTTTCCTAAAGGCATTTTCTCAGTATCCAACTGAAATGTAATTAAACAAATATTGTATAGATTCAACTCATACAATTTGTATACAAATCAATGGTGTTAGCGGTAGGCATACCAGCGCATTGTTTTACAATGCGTTCCACTCGAGTTCAGAAAATTCTGCACGGTTATTGGTCAAAGAGCTTGGTGCTCGTTTATTGGTTGTCGCGATTACAGTAGATGCAGAACATAACGTTTTCTCAAATCAGAGTTTAATTACACTTTGTGGATTAGGCACAGGCCCCATATGATACTTTAGGAAGTAGTGCCAGTAAAAAATCCTAATTTGTATTCTATAGGGGCCTTAGCACACGGCGGCTATTGGTAGAGATGCATCCGCGCGTTTAGCGATTATTATCATCGCTACAAAAGTCACCTTGGGCAAGAGCCCTAAACCACTTACTTCAAACTCCAAAAGCGTTCTCTTCATGTTCTCTATGTCGAATATTTTGGTGATCAGTTGTTGGACGGGCATCGCCAGGCTGCACTTCTTGTCCACTTGCAGCTTGGCGGTGGGCTCGTCACCGTAGTCCACCTCTATGGGATAGTAGCACCCTGGCATCTGGAAATAGCAAGTAATACCTCGATTGTGGAAATCACAGACACTACAGATTTTCAATTGTTATACGGCACCCGGGTGCCGCTTGGGGTTCGATGGGTTAATAGGTATTTTTCATTTCATTTATTAACCAATTCACAACAGTAGAAAAAAGTTCCACGGCGTACCAGGGCGCCGCGGCGCACAGTTTGGGAACCCCTGGACTAGATAATCTAAATATCAATAAATTTGAGAAAATATTACATCCTGCTGGTATTTATAATTTCATGGTGTCAAACGTGAGACTAAGTATGAGACTAAGAAGAGAATACTGTTTGCAATTATTGTATGTTACCTTTTTGAAGTCATGCCTCATTTCCCATGGGTTTTCTGTCTTTTCGAGGTAATGATTTTCGAACTTATCGATTGCCTCGTTCAGAGAGTTACAATCCTCCACCTTTACGCCGCCGATCGAAGTACCGATCCTGCCCCAAGATCTAAATAGCCAAAATCTGAAACATGATATTAAAATTTGTAATTACTTTTCTATAATTTTAAGTTTTAAAAATGTTTTCAATACGACCGTTGTGCGTAGTGAAGCGATTCTATTGGTTCTTGAAAACACATTCCTCGCAAAGTAGCCATGATGGAAACTTTATGATAGTGTCCTGTGTCTCTTATTTTTTTTCGTAGGAAAATTTCGAGTTGGTCATTAGCTTAGTTTTGTCTGTATTTATTTCTAGACCTACTTCTCTGCTTCGTTCTGCTATTTCTTTTATCATGTGTTCTAATATCTTAGGGTCTTCTTCTAGTATGACAATGTCATCGGCAAATCTCAAGTGGTTAAGGCGAGCACCATTGATTAGAATACCATAGTTACCCCAGTCCAATCGCCTAAATGTGTGTTCCAGCACAGAGTTGAATAGTTTAGGAGATAATGGGTCTCTTTGTCTTACGCCTCTATCAATTGGGAAGGGGTCTCCAGTTGACTCTAGTTTGATGCGGCTTTTACTTTCTTTGTAGATGCCTTTAATTAGTTCTATATGTATAGACCTCCTCCACTCCTTGCTCTTTTAGACTCCGCCAGATAAATTTATGTTTTAGGCTATCGAATGCTTTGGAATAGTCTATAAAGTATATATACAGTGTCTTCTGGTATTCATTACACTTTTCAAAAACTTGTTTGATCGTATGGATGTGGTCTATAGTACTATAATTTTTTCTAAAACCTGCCTGTTCAATAGGCTGGTTTTCGTCTAGGACTCTTGTTATTCGTTCCAAAATTACCTTTGCGAAGACTATATAAACGTTTGATATCATGCTAATTGGTCTATAGTTACCGATGTCATCTTTATCCCCTTTCTTATGAAGGAGTACGATATGTGATTTGTTCCATTGTTTCGGTATTTTACCTGTTGTTATAATCTCGTTAAATAGCTTGGTTAGGATTGGGGTTAATTATTTAATGTATTAATAATAATTATTATTAGGGCTTAGGCTCGAAATCATCGGGCAGCGGGGCGGTGGCAGCGGCGGCGTACATAATCTGTGAAAATATCAAATCTCTAGCTATTGCCGTTCTTGAGTTACAGCCTGGAGACAGACAGACAGACAGACAGACGGACAGACGGACAGACGGACAGACAACGAAGTCTTAGTAATAGGGTCCCGTTTTTACCCTTTGGGTACGGAACCCTAAAAACTAAGGAAGAGTAACTGTGTCAAAAAATTTGTTCCGATTGATGTGATTGAAATGTGACCCGAATACATGCATACTTTATGCAAAAAGACCCAAATACATGCAAGAATTTTGTGTAATTATAGAAGTGATTGTCAACGGCTTTACTTTGTCAATTTGAATGTAGTGTTTCGTACTTCGTAGCTATTGCCATATTAATGTGCGAAAAGAACCAAATTCAAAACGATTGAAGCATGGGAGTTAGTTTCCATAGTTTTTATTATTCGTAGGGAATTGGCCTCGAAGGCAGCGGCGCGCGTCGTACTAGACGGCATCCCACGCCGCGGCTATCGCTCCCGCCCCGCTGCCCGCAAAATTCAAGGCTGCACTGAAAAAAAAATATGTTTGCTTCAACCAAGATCTTGTTTATTCCTATAATGAATCATGAACCCATATGAGCCTTCCAAGATCATAGTTGCTGCGACTAAGAGAACTTTATTAAACTGTCTTAGTTCCATCTATCAAGAACTATACTGGCCTTATAAAGGCTGCTTAGTTAGTTTAACTATATATCTTGTTTAGTACAAGCATGACACTTTATTGTATTAGTTAAATTGATTTGTAGATCCAAATAATCCTACAGTTCCATCAACTAAGACTCTTTTTCAACCTGATTATTAAACTTCTTCAGATCAGTTAACATCTTGCTTCATTAAACCAAGTCACTTAGTTCCAATTAACTAAGGTAATAGTTAGCCTAACAATGATAGTTATTCATTTCAAGTAAAATCTTGTGTAGTGTGATTATTATCCGTTGTCAAATTAAAAATAAGTTTTGATTAATTTAATTAAAGTCTTAGTTAATTTGACCAACTTTTCAATAGTTGTATCTACTAAGCATGGTTGTTGATGTAGTCATGACAGGTAATGGATTTAAATAAGACCCCTTTTCTATAATTTTGTCAAATAAAGGATAGTTCTAGTAGTTAACACAGGCACTTGCGTGCCTGTGTTAACTACTAGAACTAGCCTCCACTTAACAAAATAGAAAAAGAATCTTACTTTAATTCAATACCTTTTCTTCCTGAAAAGGTTTGTGTAATAATACAAATTTAGGTATTTTTTATTAATGTAAATATTTATTTATAATAATAAAATATGGCACAGAGATAGAATGTATTTTTCTGGTTCTGGTTCTGGCTCTGGCTCTGGGTCTTTTGATTCATCTTGTTCATAGTTTGAGTTATCCTGAAAACAATAAGGTTTTATTATATTAACAAAAAAAGTGAAGGTAAAGGTACTCTTGGTCCAGTCAGGGGAATCAATTCTTTCAAGTACTCGTTGGTTAGGGCTGACAAAGCCTCGAGTGTTATGCGCTGTTCTAAAAGATTGGTATTTTTTAGTACCTACAATCAAGTTAATAGATAAAACATGCATACCTACATGCCTAATTATAATTTTATGGATTTTGGATTTTGAAATGTAAGTAGGCAGGTACTTACCTATGTCTTAATATGTAATAAATAATAATATATATAATATGATGGAATGGAGTGCTGTGCGATATTGGTTGAAAATATGGTAAATAACTGTTAGATCGTAGATATAGGAGGACATACCTGTAAATATCTTTATCAATTCCGGAAGCTCCCATGTTTTAAAATGATCAGTGACGTTGTCCATTAGGGTAAGGTACTGATAATATCTTCTTTGCCGCCACTCGAAGTCGCTTGCATATTTGCTCGTTATGCACTTGATCTTCTTGGGGATCCACTGTTGTTAATTGAAACACTATCAAGTGTAAAAGAAATCACAGAAACCATTAAAAATCACTAGCGTAGCGTGGTGTTCAGTCGCACTTCAGAGAAATGGCGTCGTCGCGTCGGTCGAATGGCGTGCGTGGACGCTTCTCTAGGAGGGTAAGGCGCGGCGCGGCGGGGGACATGCGAATCAAGTGCTTAGTAGAATCTACTAAGAAGTTTGTCGGAATATTCAAGATTTTTTTTTAATTTAACGCATTAATTGATTGCCGTAATTATTTAAGTTTATTGCTTCAACGATAATAATTTGTTGATGCTAATATGGGTAAATTGTAGATTTTACTTTTATCTTGTTTCATTCTACTTCACAGCTTCTGTGATGTAACATATCTAGTGGATACTCCAACTAAATGCCTAGTTAATATTAAAAACATAAACTGTTAATATAATACACGGTCTTTATAGACCCAATACAAGATTATAGTTAATTTGACTAGGTTGCTGTATAATCTCAAAGAAGTATTAGTCATTTTAATAAAAACATATCTTCAATTTAACAAATGTCCTCTTTGATGTTATAATTAAATTTAGCTTGTTGTTAAAACTAAGTCCAGTTGTTCGCTGTAACAATCACCTTATTTTTTGTGAACAATAGTAAGGTTATTCCAATTAATTTGGTGCCAACTAAGAAAAAATACTACTTAGTTGGAGAGTAATTTTTTCAGTGTGAGGCCTTATAGAACTGACTCACTTGTCTTTATCATCGGCTTTGAGCAGCTGCAGCTTGTAGTAGGAGTTCTTGCCGGCGACGACGTCGGTCTTAGCGAGCGTGACGGTGTACTTGGTGCCGTCGCGGTCGGTGTACACGTGCGCCACGTCCGCCAGCCCCGAGTCAGGGTCGACCGCAGTGCCGCCTGGAACATCCATACTAAAAGTAGCGGCACGTAATTCTAGCGCAGACCGTTATTGCGCAGAAGTCAAAAATAAGGTATCGGAGGGGGCTGGAGGGACGAAGAGCAGGCGAGCGCCTCGCCGATCTGAGCTGGTACCACGAAACCGTTTTGAGACTCGAACAATCGAACGAGGATGCCGCATCCTACTCTAACAAACGTGAAATGACGTTGTTAGAGCAAGACGCGGCATTCTCGTCAGAATGTTTGAGTCTCAATCCGTCCCCCGCACCGATAGGACGCCCCGCGCGCTTCCTAGTGTACAGTCGCGTTCTCAATTGTATTTTTATTGCTATTAATTTTTGTCGTTTTGTTATTGTGTTGAGTTTCATTGTTAATTTATTGTTGGTTTGTTAATATGCTTAGAAGAAATACTGTACTGAAAAAAAAACATGCACGAAAAATGGTGTATGATGTGCATTGTTTCTTTAAAAGAGAAACAAATGAATTAATTAATTCTTTTAAACGAATTAAATGTGAGATTGACAAAGCTATTCTTCTTGAACAAAACAACAAAATTACTGTTTGTGATCCCACCAAAATCTTTTTAATTTTTTTTATTCCTTTTTAGGGTTCCGTAGCCAAAATGGCAAAAAAGGAACCCTTATAGATTCGACAATGTCTATCTGTCTGTCTGTGTCTGTCTGTCCGTCCGTAAGTCACAGCCACTTTTCTCCGAAACTATTAGAGCTATTAATTTTTTGATGCAAAAATTAAATTTTTGATTTGATTAAATTAAGATTTTGATGCAAAAATGGAAAAAATATTAAAGATTTTAGGGGTCCCCATAGGTACATACAACTGAAACAAAAAAAATTTTTTTTCATCTAACCTATGCGTGTGGGGTATCCATATCCATGGACCTATCCAGGTCTCCGAAAATCATATTGAGGTTTCTCATATCATTTTTTTCTAACCTGAATAGTTTGCGAGAGAGACTCTTCCAAAGTGGTAAAATGTGTCCCCCCCCCTCTAATTTCTAAAGTAGGGGCGTGATAATTCTAAAAAAATATATGATGTAGATTACTATAAAAACTACCAACGAAAATTGGTTTGAACGAGATCTAGCTAGTAGTTTTTTTTATACGTCATAAATGGTAAACCTTAATCTAAATTTCATTAAATCGACTGAAATATAAAAATAAATCAAAAACCTTTTATTCTGTCCATAACAATAGATAGATTAATCTACGTAGGAGGATGGGCGGTTACCTTTTATCTTCAATTTTTCAATCGTGGACTTTGGTTTGCTGTACATACTGCCAGACTTCGGAATTGATTTGCCGTCTATTACATCTTGCGGCACGCGCTGTTTTGGCTGTAATGATAATGTCACGTTATTACAATTTTTTATGCTCACCAATTCTCTGTTTCACAAAAAGAGAGACAACAAAATATATTGTCCGGAAAATTTATTAATTCAAACAATCTGCTATAAATAATTCTTACACTTCTGAAATCAGTTATCTGATACCAGGGGGGGTTTCACTACGCGATTCCGCCGCCGAGCTACAAGTGTACATGCCGAGACTCCCCAACGTTAGGGCGATTCAATGGTTGCCGCGCACTGACCCGTAGCGCACGCGCCAAATATTTGTTAAATTTGTTTTGTAGATTTCGCATATTAACAACGATTAAATATAATAATCGTCCATTTAAAGATGGTAAAGAATAAATAAAAAAAACATAAGTAGGTATAAAAGTTAGCCACTTATATATTTTTTTTTATTTTAGCTTATTCGACCCCGCGCCATAGAATAAATAAAAGTGCAACCGCTAAGTAAATATTATAAACAGCATAAATCTGATAGTACATTAGGTATTATAAAGTATTGACAACCCTAATTTCGGAATATCCGATAACACAGTGACAAGGTGTGGAATAATGTCGACCTTCGCGCGGCGCCAGAGAGCTCAAAGTCGGCTGCTCGCGTGCGGTCCGTTTGTTAATAATAATTATATAGGCACATAAAATGGTGGCATTTGTGAACATCGAAGCAGTGAGACTTCTGTATTTGTACTATTATCTATTCTGTGCTGATACTGCCGATTTAAATATAATTATAACTTACGAGTTACGTGAACGATTTCATATTTAAATGAGGCTTTAGTTATAAAATATTTTTGATACTTACATCAGATCCCCAATCAGCAATATTATTTTCTTTAATGAGTTCTAGAGTTTTAGCGATTGTTCCAGTGGCTGGATCGATAAGGTCTAGAAAACTCTCTTCTACTACCTAGAATTAATAAGGGCATAAAATTATTAGAATAATAACAAACAAAATATAATATTAGCATAAGTTGTGGAGCCTATTGCTAGTAATGTGATGTTACTTAGAGCCTTTCACCACTTCTTATGTTAAATTATATATAATAGTTAATAGGTAAAAATTAGAATAAAATAATATAATATGTCAAATGTCAAAAATACTTTACCTCTATAGAAAGGTATTGGATATCTTGCATTTTCTGATTCATCTTTTCAACTTCACTTTTGGTGGACACTACAGCTGCAAGTGTATCAGTCAGTTTGCTTGTCACAAGTCCTCCCAATTTCAAGATGCGATGCTTCACTTCTTCTTTGGGTGATTTAAACTTCCCATGCAGGTAAAATTGCAAATTCTTTAATGGTGGAAGGGGCAGTGGTTTTTTACTGTCACTGAAACAAGAAACATTTTTTGCCTGTAAAATTTTTCCTAAGGGAGATCGCAGACGGCACACTTTTTGCGCGATCGAGTCTGCGGCTTACATACAGTCGGCATGGCCCGCTGTATGTAAGCCGCAGACTCGATCGCGCAAAAAGTGTGCCGTCTGCGGCGCGCCTAAGAAATACTTAGTGTTGTCAGGCCTGTCCCACTCGCGCGTGTAGGCATCGAACTGTAAGATCCCGCGGGTGGCACATCTTATGGGACTCACAAGCGAGCTGTGACGCACGCACAATATTTTTCGTCGCGTATCGACTGTATACTGATCATAGAGGAATTTAATTCATGATACTGATTTAACCGCTGTGACAAAATCGTTATAAAGCTTATAAAAATGAACAATTAAAAAGGCCAATGAAATATGTATTTGAATAAGGTATTTTTAAATACAAAAAGTAGATAAAATACAAACATAGCAAATAAACCAATTTCATAAAAAAAAATACGCAAACTACACAGAAATAAACACAAGTTACTATGTTTAAATTGTAAAAGTTTCCTGCACTATAATCGAATATAAAACTAACAAATGGCCCGGTTACGATAGGATTCACCCGATCTTAATAAAAAAATTAAGTAAGGAACTCTCAGTTCCATTAACTATAATTTATCAAAAATCTATTGCAGAGGACTGCTTTCCAAATATATGGAAAAAGGCGATGATCACACCTATCCCAAAAGGAGGGGACAAACACGACGTCTCACAATACAGACCCATATCTAAGTTAAATATTCTCGGTAAAGTCTTAGAGAAAATTGTTACCGAATCACTTACAACAGAAATGCGTCATGTTGTACCTACCGAACAACACGGGTTCTTCCAAGGACGTGGAGTCTGTACAAATCTGGTGCAATACACTGACTACCTGCTAAATGCTTTGGATGCCGGCCATCCGTGTATACATACGGATTTCTCGAAAGCGTTCGATAAAATCAATCATTCCACCCTTTTAAAGAAGCTCGCAAGAATCGGTATACACGGTGATCTATGGAGATGGATCTGCTCCTATATCAGTAATCGCAGCCAAGCAGTAGCATTGAGGGCCTGTACTTCCGACTTCATTACGATTACCTCTGGAATCCCTCAGGGTTCGCATCTCGGTCCGTTCCTCTTCAATTTGTACTTGTACGATATCGGGATTTGCTTCCGAAATTCTCGTCACTTGCTCTACGCAGACGACACTAAAATTTTCAAAATTATAGATTCCAAGGATGACTGTGAACTACTACAAGAAGATTTAAGATCATTTGGATTGTACTGCAAAAGTAATCAACTTCATCTAAATATCGATAAATGTTGTTATATAAGTTTTACAAGGAAGCATAACCCGATATCTTACGAGTACAGGATGTTAGGTAGACCTATCGATCGCGTTTCTGAGGTACGTGATCTCGGCATCTATTAAGATGCTAAATTGCATTTCAATTTACATATTGACAGGATAGTGACGAAGGCATTTAAAGCATTGGGTTTTATAATGCGTCTCAGTAAGCCTTTCCGTAGGTGTAACACTTTGAAAACGCTATACATGTCTTATGTGCGTAGTGTTCTCGAATTAGGTAGCGTGGTCTGAAGTCCCAGTTATGACGTCCACGTTCAGAGATTGGAAAAAGTCCAAAAAAAGTTCATAAAATACCTTAATTACCACTCTGGTAACACAGACACAGATTACAAACAAAGCATCAAACTACATCACATGCAGTCTTTGTGCTCCAGACGAGATTACCTAGATGCTATTTTCCTTTATAAAATTGTCAACAATTATTATACTAGCTCCCCAGACTTATTAAGTTTGGTACATTTCAAAGTTCTTCGTTCTTTTTCCTCATGCTCTAAAGACACTTTTCACATTCCATTTTACCATAGAAATTATGCAAAAAATACCTTTCTCAGGCGTTCTTGCACATATTATAATAAAAATTTATGCAAAGTAGACATCTTCTCCTCAAAGCTACGCAATTATAAAAAACAAGTAAGCGAGTTATCTAAATTTTAATATCATTATAGTATTATTACAATTATTATAGTACTTATTAGTAGTTAAACTTGTAGGTCCACACTATTGCCGTGTATTAAGTAGGTATGCATTTTTTCATTAGTTTTGTGATCGCGACTGTTACCAACGCTTTCTTAAAATTTTATATTGTTTAGCAATTAATGGTAATTTAGGTTTATTTGTAATCATATTTGTAATAAACTTTGATAGTAGGCAAATAGCATTGCGCGGTTGGAATTTGAAATTTATAGTATCGTAGCATGAGTCGTTGAGTCGTTATTTCTGTAAACGTGTTTCGGGTGTGAGATTTCTGTTGTTAAACTAATATTAATGTACTCTGTGGTATTGTTTGTAATATTTAATGAAATAAAGATCATAATCTTACCTGTTAGCTTCCTCCTTCTTCACAACAAGCAAGGTTGGTGGAGGCTCCGCTTCAAATACTCGAACGTCAACCTTCGACTTGAACTTTAGGAAGGCTGACTTTGCTTTATAAGCCTCGGGAATTTTCATCACAGCTCGCTTTGGCTCCTTAGTAACATACCTACATTTTGTCCACTCACTAATATCACCTTAAAAAGACATTAAATTTTAGATCCCATTAAAAGAGCAGTCCAAGTTTTCTAGTTATCTTTTTTTCCTTTAAAAAAAGCCCTGCTGGTTCCTTCTTCCCCAGGAGAGATTAAAAATTAAGTTCTGGCATTCTTTTAGGTGTTAAACCAGTGAGGTAAAACCACTCTTATATCATTCCTTTTATCATCTTTCTCGCTCACACATTGTCCCTCAATTCACTCCTGTACTGTTGTATTTAGAAATAGTCTTATAATTTATTTTACCTGTGCACTTGTAATTAAAAGTGTCCAACTCTAATTGTCCTCCACACTCTGGGCATGGTTTCAGAACACCAAATGTCATACAATCAGCCAAAGCATCTAGATTCTGAAAAGAAAAGTGCAGTTTCATTTTATTGCATGTATTTTTGTTGCCTTTAGTTTGTAAGTATATCCCCTGAGAAACATATGCAGGGATGACAAGCAGTCTACATCATTAAGAGATTGCACAAATATTTGTAGTACAGATTAGGCAGCAAAGAAAGACAATGTAATGGCAATGAACTCCTTTTAAAACAAAAAGACCAAAATATTATAAAGTGTATGCCAACAGCTCAATTAGAGTGTTGCAATAATTTTCATACATATAAAAGAAAATAGCAAAATAATACCGCATCAATGCCAACACGAGCAACCTGTGAGTTACTCTCAAGTAAATCAATAACTTCCTGCTTGGTAAGCTGCTTGGTAAGTTTATTCCTGTGTTTATGGAAATCATTATTTTGTTTTTCAAGTTTTTTCATAAAAGCCTTTTCCTCTTTTATCTCTTGTCTGTCTTTTGGTTCAGACTTTAGCTTTTTAACAGGAACTTCATCTATTTTAAATGCTCTGAAATTGTTAACATAATATTTAATTTCTCTAGATCACACTGGACCATGACAAATGACAATACATAAAATTGTAATTAAAATTATATTATAATAATAATGAAGTTTTCACACTTACTTGATTTCATCTTTTACTATTTGTTGGTCTTCTTTACTAAGACTTTTAAAGCCTGGAATCCTCTCACCTCCAGCAAAGAATAAAAATTCATCTCTTTTCTCTGCAAAACATTTAAGATGGTGCCACAATGGATAGTCACCAAATTTGGGGTCATGCCCTAACTTAGATACGCGGATTTCATCCTGAAAATATTTTATTAAGATTAAAGACATTTTGAGGCACCTTTCGATAGTAATAGAAAAAACATTTCAACAAAAAAAAAGATACTATAAATAAATACTATCATACCTTGCAAATCTTAATATCACAGTGTTTACAAGTAGCCCTACTGGACCTGGAGTACTCTATTGAAAAATTTGCCAAAGCTGTTGTATTACTAATGCCTCTCTTCCTTCCTTTTCCTTTCTTTCCCTTTTCTTCTGGCATCACAATTCCACCAGTACCACTAGCTGTCGATAGAAACAAATTGCATATCAAACATATTCTTATGTATAGAAGATACTGTATAAATAAATAAATTCTTTATTAAATAAATAAATTGTGAGCCACATTTTAAAAATATTCAAATAATTAACAGCAATATTTATCACACACAATAAACAAAGTTATTAGTTTACCTAGCTTCCTTTTAATTTTACTCTTGTGTGCATTACTTAGTTTATTGAAATTAGCAATTTCGCTTATGCTAGAAGGACACTTCTTCTTAAAGAAGCATTCTTCATGATGCCAGTTGGGTTGTTTTCCATCATGGAATGCTGACTGAAAAGGAAAATTTATGATTCGTCTCAGGTTTAAATTTTTTTAATGGAAATAAAAACAAAACAGACCTATCAAATGAACATTGAATTAAGTAAGTTAATATTAGAAACAAGCTGTATTCCTAATATAACTCAATAATTTTAGTTTAATTTCCATTTTCGGAAAAAAACTGTTAGAGGCAGGTTTATAATTAGGTACTGTTTGAGTTATTTAGAAGTTACCTACGTTTCTAGTCATCACACTAGTCATTCAGTATGTAAGTTTGAGAACCTTTTAGGATAGTGTTTAACATCACTTAACCCAAGTGGGCCGCGATAACAATAGATAGACAATAGATTTCCAAGAACTCCACGATCGACGGATTACTAGGGGATTCTTACTTAGGCAGCCCTTAGGTGGGTCAAACGGAATGCAAGGTAGGGGATGCTTTGAAGGGTCCCTTAAATTAAGGAATCATTGCTTAGGTAACCGTTTAGGTGATATTGGTGAAAATGGGCATAATTGACTTACAAACCTTCATATAGGAATAGTATACCTGAACATCAGCAAATTTTAATATATAACCTTGTTTTATAATATTTGTAAAAACTCTTTACCTGAACCATAATCGCCAGCTTTAAGGTTCCCTGATCAATTTTTTGTTTGCATGCTCTGCATCGTGCTCTACCAGATTTGGCATATTCCGCCTGGTACGGTAGCTCGTTCATTTTTCTTTTGTGAACCTATTTGGCACTTTTGATTATTATAATATCTTTTAGAACCTAGTGTTAATATTTTCGACTTTAAGTCGAAAGAAAATAAATAATTTCCCTCTAAGATGCTTTAGGTGGAAAATAACAATGACGATTTGCCGGGTGGCGGGTAAAAACAAGGTAAAAATCAAACAAATGTGAATGCACAGTACTAACCACAGGTACTAACTACTCTAATCTGTGGTACTAACAGTACTAACCACAATGTATATACCACGTATATACATCTGTGTCTGTGAGTTATAGCCACGATCTGTGGCCACCACAGATTAGAGTATATAGAGTAGATGGCCACGATTAAACTACCATGGTCTTAACCAGACCAGTAGCTTAGATTAGAGTTTAGACCCTTTCGAAAAAAAAATAAAAAAAAAATGGTGCATATATTTAATCTGTGGACAAGGCTTTAATTTCTCTAATATTTTGCGTTTTCTTGTTTCGTGAAGAATCAACAAAATAATACAGAAAACTCTTTGCAGCTATAAAATACTAATTAAAATACAACAATCCTGTTAGACCCCACCGACGAGTAAACAAATGGGTAGTCAGAAAGAAAACCTAAAGAAGGCCCTCGGAATCACCGATTACCCCTGGAGTTCTGGTAATAATTTCACTTGTTTATAAATTACTAGTTTTCTTAAAATGTTTTCCGTTCAAGGATTTGATACCAAAAGCTAGTAATTGACATCAACATGTATGTATCTATATGTACCTTGTCGTTTTTACTCTGTCTATCGCAGTTGTCGGGTTGCAGTATAAATAATTGGATATCTTATAAAATTTCCAAATTCCATGTCTTTATATAAAGCACACTAATTGGTCTTGAATTTTTATAAGTTTGTTGAAGTCAATACACAATGACTGATACATAAAACATTTTGTAAATTATTTCTTTTCCTGAGTAACAATTCCATACTTGAACATTGTGATCAGCTGCTGCGTCTATAAATTATTAAAGCTAATCTTCCTAGTGTTGCAATGTAACAGAGAAAACAGAATCTTTGAATAAGATCACTCCTACACAAGACAGGGTATTCTAGTGTGTGGAGCAATGTTAGACTTAAGAAAGCATAAATAAGCTTTCTATTTGGCAAATACAGTTATTATTTATAATTTTGTTTTAATATCTAGACTTTAGTAAGGGCTTATTTAAGAGATCAATTACTACCCTAGATAGTAAATTAAAGTTCAAATTGTTATAGGTCCAGGTAGTGTAATTGTTGTCATGTACATATTCTTTTAATTTGATAATGTTCTTAGTGATTACTGGTTACTTATTTGTGTGGTCTCATGTGAAAAATAAATTAAAAACTTTGTTACTCTCTAAAACTTGAGAATAGCTGTACCAATTTGGCTAATTTTTGTCTTGAAATATGAATGAAAGTCCAAAAAAAAAGGAAAAAAATGTGATATGGAGTTCTCTGGATCATCTAGTAACATAATATTTTTATCTAGATGATGATGATGATACTCATAACACTGCAGCAGAAGCTACATCAAGGTTTTCAAATGATAATGATGCAGCAAATTCATCCAGACATACAGGTGTGTCTAAAATTTTTACCTACAGTTTTTTATGCATGTCTAATATTCATCGTTGTTTAATGATCAAAATGTTATAGCTTATGATTAAACTTTTATGAACCTTTTTTAGTGCAACCGCAAGCACCAAAGACTTCTCTATCACCAAGAATTAGGCACCCAACAAAACTAGAGAGGGATCTCTTCTGGAGGATGTTACATCATCCTCGTAGAATACCTCCTACTAGTGATCCAGCAAGGTATAAGTTTAATGCATCTTTCTGTTACCTATTTACAATTAATCTTGGTATAGTCATATTAGTTGTCCCAGGACAGGTTTTATTCTATAAAAAATTATAGTTCACTCTTGACTGTCACTGACACTGTAACTTGAAATTTTGAACATTTCCAGGCCCGGTCCTAGCTCGTGCCAACCAATTGATAGTGGACATTGTGTGGATCTGGAGAGCAAGTTCTCAAATATTGCACGCATGATTGCAATTAATAAACTTCCACGAAAAGTTGCCCGTTTAAGTAGCTATAGAAGCAGTCTACCTCTATTACGTAAGTAAAATAATTAAGTTTCCCTTATCAAGACAAACTGCCTTAATAATTATTAATAAAGCATGGAAAACTTTAATTAGTCTTATAAAGGCTATAAAAGCCTTTGACCAACAAAGGTGGTAATTAGTAAGTACGATCCTAATCTTTGTTTATTAATAAGGTATACCTAGTGTATATTAATTTTCCAAAACTGATATAAAATTTTGTTTTTAATTAAAATACATACACAAAAGATACTTTCACATCTTTATAAATTCATTGACTATTTGTGTACTTTCACGCCCCTAAATGTTGTAACTTCTCTGTTGTTGACTGAAAATATGTTATACATATAATAGTCAAAAATTGGTTCTACAATATGCACACCTAGGTGTGCATTGTTGTACCTATACAGAGCTTTCGTACTTTCAAGTTGGTTGTGAGACTCGAGTCAGTCATACAATTTAAATTGCCCTAGCTACATCTAAATCCAATTACTAACATACATTATACATCAAAGCGCACGGAGTGCGCGGCCAAGTTCCAGCAGGCCGCGCGCATGCCGTGCACTATTTACACGAACGGTTTCGACGCACTTTTGACCCCCTTGTATCTCAGTGCCTATTGCGAGAGCAAAGATAAAATTTTACCTACCTAATTATATACTAGTACTTACGCAATATACCAAATTTCATACATATAGATTTGTTAGATCCTGAAATATTTCCTTGTAAAAATAGCTAATTTTGGCACTGACTCACTGACCGGTAATCAAAATTCCTAGGCCACTTCCAGTTGTCGTAGCGTTATGAAATTTGGCACACAGGTTGTTTGTTATATGTAGATTAACAAAAAATTAAGAAATTTGAGAAATTGGTCAAGCGTGAGTCGGCTCATCTATGAATTTGAGATAAAAATCGGTAATCAAAACCTCTAGGCCACTTCCAGTTGTCGTAGCGTTATGAAATTTGGCACACAGGTTGTTTGTTATATGTAGATTAACAAAAAATTAAGAAATTTGAGAAATTGGTCAAGCGTGAGTCGGCTTCAAAACCTCTAGGCCACTTCCAGTTGTCGTAGCGTTATGAAATTTGGCACACAGGTTGTTTGTTATATGTAGATTAACAAAAAATTAAGAAATTCGAGAAATTGGTCAAGCGTGAGCCGGCTCATCTATGAATTTGAGATAAAAATCGGTAATCAAAAACCTCTAGGCCACTTCCAGTTGTCGTAGCGTTATGAAATTTGGCACACAGGTTGTTTGTTATATGTAGATTAACAAAAAATTAAGAAATTCGAGAAATTGGTCAAGCGTGAGTCGGCTCATCTATGAATTTGAGATAAAAATCGGTAATCAAAACCTCTAGGCCACTTCCAGTTGTCGTAGCATTATGAAATTTGGCACACAGGTTGTTTGTTATATGTAGATTAACAAAAAATTAAGAAATTTGAGAAATTGGTCAAGCGTGAGTCGGCTCATCTATGAATTTGAGATAAAAATCGGTAATCAAAACCTCTAGGCCACTTCCAGTTGTCGTAGCGTTATGAAATTTGGCACACAGGTTGTTTGTTATATGTAGATTAACAAAAAATTAAGAAATTTGAGAAATTGGTCAAGCGTGAGTCGGCTCATCTATGAATTTGAGATAAAAATCGGTAATCAAAACCTCTAGGCCACTTCCAGTTGTCGTAGCGTTATGAAATTTGGCACACAGGTTGTTTGTTATATGTAGATTAACAAAAAATTAAGAAATTTGAGAAATTGGTCAAGCGTGAGTCGGCTCATCTATGAATTTAAGATAAAAATTAATATGTACAAGTAAATACACTGAAATAAGATGAGGAGGAAAGAAACAAATTGGTATGATTCCTTAAAAAAAGTATTGAAATCTCACCAAAAACATACCTGTTAAAACGGGGCCAAGTTCCTATTCACTAATTGTTCGCCTTAAAAAAGAGTTGAAATCCAATTCAATGCCAAGTTTAGATGCACTTCCAAATCGATCATAATCATCTTCATCAACAGCCTGATCCTAAATACTTCTAAATTTGAACTTGGCAGGTATTCATGCTAGTAGCACTTGATAATGTATAATTTTTAAATTTAAATATAAGATATCTATGTGATTAAATTAACCTGCCAAGTTCAAATTTAGAAGTATTTAGGATCAGGCTGTTGATGAAGATGATTATGATCGATTTGGAAGTGCATCTAAACTTGGCATTGAATTGGATTTCAACTCTTTTTTAAGGCGAACAATTAGTGAATAGGAACTTGGCCCCGTTTTAACAGGTATGTTTTTGGTGAGATACATTATACATAATATATTATATAATATATTATTATGTGAGTAACTGGAGCCATATGAGCGGTTAAAATGTATGTGAGTTGTTGTTTTATACTGTATTAAATAATGTATTCCTTGCAGCTGTTAGTCCCCTAGAAAGGCCTCGAAACAGATCATCTCGCAGTAGCCAAGGTGACCGTATGTAATACAAATAATATTTTGGATCACCTTGCATCTTCATTTTCACCTAATTCATATTGTCTTTCCACTAACACATAACCACTACATTCTTATATATTATATTTGATATATTACCATGGATTTTACAAAAAATATTAACAGTAGTTTAAATAAAAGATTTAATCGATTTTTATCATTATGTTACTAAACCATTGTATTTTGCTACTAAAATCTAAATAATTAAGTAAAATATTTTACTACTTTGAAATATGTAAGTATATCAATAAATTATTATCATTACAATATTAAGTTAAACCATGCATGATTAAACATAACCAAGAAAAGTGATCGTTTACGGTCAACGAAATTTATATAAAGGGAAATACTATGTGTTGTCTAGGCATACCACCAACTATACATGTTACAACGACGGAGACCAGCCTAAACCGATCTGAAGCGCTCAATCAAGACTCTGGAATCAATAATTCACATTCTGATGAGGGTATGCTATTCTTTTTACTTTTTTTAAAACATAATGTATGCACACGGCACAACTTTGAGATTACTGGGTTGAAATGGAAAGGAAAGGCGCAGTGATCGGAATAGTCGTGACATATTATGATGTGCTGTGCGCATTCACCAATTGCCCTTTTTAGTTTCGCTCACTTTCGCCGAACATCATCATCACACACATCTTAAAGTTGTGCTCGGTCTTTGCCTGGCGAAGAAACATCATAAATTCTCAAGCATTTCGTATTTATTCTATCACATTAACGATTACCCTTTTTAATATTTTAGAAGTCGATAGTAGACTACATGTCTTTCTTGATGAATCTCATGATGACAATAACGAAAATGGCAACAGAACAGGTAAATTACTATTAATAATAATATATTTTATTAGTTTATTAACCGACTTCAAAAAAGGAGGTTATCAATTCGACGCGCATGTATGTATTATTTCCAGAACTGCCATATTTTCGTATATGTTAGTAACTATGTCAGCGTCTGAACAAATGTGCCAAATTTCAAACGTGTATGTATGTATGTATGTATGTTTTTATGTTTGTGTTCGCATATCTTTTGAACTACCTTTCCGATTTCAGTAATTCTTTTTTTGTTGTACTAGGTATCGTTCAACTTAGGGAACAGTGCAAGTTTCATCAAAATCGGTTCAGTAGTTTTGGAGATAGGGAGTTTTAATTCTCAATTACGTACAATTTTGAAGTCGGTTAATATCTTTTTTTTTAATACAGTTATTAGCTACGCTACTTATACTTATTTTTTTCGGGGGCTTAGTATACTGTTGTATACATGAATATTATAATAATATGATGATACATGTAATATGTATAAATCTACACACTTTCTTTATACTAAAAATATTTGTATAGGCTTTAGTTATTATATAAATTATAATCTATATTATGCGTTCCGTTTGACGTCCGAAGTCCATTATGAGAGTACATCGCTTCCTTTTCCGATAGGTCGCTATAGATGTCGCTGCTTCCGCTACCATTTTGCGCCATCTTAACTTTCTGCTTCCTGTAACTGATTTTTACCGCCCAGAAACAAGCCACCATTTTGTCATTGTTGCGTCGTTTTTCGAACCGAGCACACGGTCGCAGTTTAAAGTTTAGAATTATTTTACTAAATCTTAAAATAATTTACTTTGTCGCAAGTTTTTAACTAATTTAAATCGCTTTCGAGATTTAAGTAGAAAGTGAAAATTCAAACAATTTAAATTTACCTTCCGTTACCGTTACGTTACCGTGAGTGTAAAATGAGTGATAAAGACGTTAACGTGAACGCGCCTATTGAAGAGGACTGTGATAGTTCTTCGGAGTGCTCTACAGATCAAGAGGGGCCACCAAGTAAACGCCGAAGACGTACTAGTTCAGCAGAATTAGACGAAAGGTTTGATGCATTGTCACAGCAACTGGTGAGTCATTTAAACAACATTTTAATGACGAAATTCATGACATCTACGGCGGCAACGCAGCAAATTACACAAATGCCGTTATCAGAAAGCAATAGTGCATCAATTTCCGGTGAACAGTTCTTATGCCCGCCAAAAGTAGATGCGGGTAGTATTGTAAATCTGAACGTCGCCATTAAAGATCCACCCGTACCAAAAGCAAAGCAGGTTCGGGTCGATAAAATTAAGAATTTGCAAAGATTTGACTCGCTTGATTGGAATGCAGTTAGATATACCGATATTCAGAAAAAGTACGTGGCCTTTCCCGCCTTCACAGAACTGAGAGTTAATGAAGAATTACGTCGTCTTGAGGATCCTTTTGCACCTTTACGTTGGTTTCAAATGGAACGTAGTTTTGCAGCGTTATCTAATGCATTTTTGGCCCAAAATGAAGCCGTAAATAGCGCCTTGCAAACTCTAATTGACTGGTCTGCCTCTTCGGAGGTTCAAGTTGATTCTTCTTCTATTTATAATAAGTTAAATCAATTATTCGGTAATGATTCTGATTATAAGTCGGTTTCTCATGATATATTGCAAATTATTTGCGGGAAACGAGCCGAAGTTTTAGAACTACGCCGTAGAGATCTCATTAAAAAATTAAAAGATAAATATATGAGGGAAGATCTAGGTAGAATTCCGCCGTCTTGCGAGTATATGTTTGAACCGGGTCAGTTATCCACGTATATACAAAAAATTGGTGGAGTAGATAAACTGCAGAAACATTCAATTTCTACCCGCTTCCGGCCAAAATCACCCGAACCTTCGACCTCTTCTAGTAGTAACGCAAAACCATTTCGCGGCCGACAAAATAACAGTTTTAGATCAAAACAGGCCGATAACAAAGATTCGGAGCGATTTCAGTCCAGTAACTCGTCCGCTAAAAAAGTAGGGCGGGGAAAAAATTTAAAACTGACGGTAGGCGGTCGGGATATAAAAATAAGTGACTGTGCAAATTTTTCCGGCGGCTGTCTGAGACACTTTCAAAATATTTGGAATCTTTACAATCCTCCCAAATCAATTTTACAATTAATAACAGGTCTCAAAATTCCATTCAACAAAACGCCACCACTGGTTCTTCCAACATTAGATACTTTAGCAAAATATCAAACTCCACGTTCTCAGTCAATGACAACCGAAATTCAACATTTGATTCACCTAAAAGTTTTAGAACCGGCTCCTCTGACGCCTTCATTCATATCTCCCCTATTTATAATTCCCAAATCCAACGGAAAGAATCGTGTAATTTTCAATCTCAAGGCGTTAAATCGTTACATGCAACCGAAGCATTTCCGTCTGTTTCACCATCAACGAGTACCCGATTTTCTGCAACGAGGGGATTGGATGGTAAAATTGGATTTAAGTCAGGCTTACTTCCACCTCCCTGTAAAGAAACAACACAGAAGATTTCTTCGAATCAGTTATCAGGGTCGTCTGCTCCAGATGACGTGCCTACCATTTGGCCTAGCAGCGGCCCCGCGAATTTTCGCCACTGTAACGAACTGGACGGCAGACATCCTCCGCAAAAAAGGTCTAAGGTTAGTGGTCTACCTAGACGATTATCTGATAGTGCATCAGAACAAAGAAACACTTGCAGCACAGGTAAATCTAGCAATACAGTTCTTGACCAGCTTGGGTTGGTCGATCAATATGGAGAAATCTGTAACGACTCCTACGAGGATTATAGACTTTCTGGGCGTGGTATGGGACACCAAATCCAACACGAAGTCCCTGCCTACCGACAAAATACAACGTGTTCGTCAAATGTTGCGAGTACGACTCGCAGCCGGCAGGTGGAACCTGAAACAAGCACAACGCCTATTAGGCCACCTCAATTTCGCAACCTTCATCACCCACCGGGGAAGGTTGCATTGCCGGTTACTACAGCGACACAGCAACAAACTCAGGAGGTACCCGCGATCGCAAAATCAGTATCCAGAGGAGGTACGTGCAGAGTTAATATGGTGGTTGACGAACATCAGTCGGAAGTCTGCTATTCATCTCCAGAGAATGTCCACGAACCACGTCATCACCGACGCGTCGGACATTCAATGGGGTGCTCAGGTAAACAACGACACGATAAAAGGAAATTGGGAGCAACACCAGAAGGCGTGGCATTGCAATCTAAAGGAAATGTTTGCCGTAATAGCAGCGATATCCGCCAAAGCAATGACGCTGCAGAGTTCGACTGTAATCCTTCAGACCGACAACAAAACAGTCGTGTCATATTTAAAAAACGAAGGAGGAACGCGATCACGTCAACTGCTAAATCTAACGCAACAACTGCTGAGCTTAGTAGACCAACTCAATATCGTGCTTCTCCCGCACCACCTACCCGGGCTGTTCAACACCGAAGCAGATCACCTGTCGAGAAATCGCGCCGCTGCCGAGTGGCACCTAACAGACAGGGCAACGACCAAGTTGTTCAGTATGTGGGGAACGCCAGATCTAGACCTGTTCGCGTCACAAACAGCACACGTCGTGGCAGACTATGTATCACTAGACTTGTCAGACTCGAACGCCTACTTTCACGACGCGTTCAGCAGATCCTGGAGTTATCGACTTGCATGGCTCTTCCCACCACCCAGCCTCATACCCAGGGTTCTAGATCATCTGAATTCCGCCTCAGGTCAGTACATTCTCATAGCACCCAGGTGGAAGAAGCCCTTTTGGAGACCCGATCTGAAAAATCGTGCACTGAAACGACCGGTGAAACTCAGAGATTTGAAGGAGTCGCTGGTGGACACGGCGACAATGCTACCGCCGGCACAAGTCAACAAGTTACACCTGGAAGCTTGGCTCATTTCGGGTGGGACACTCTGATAGATACATGGACTCCACAGGAAAAGCAATTATTGTCTTCATGTTGGAGACAATCAACTATAAAAACTTATGCCCCTATTTGGAGTAGATGGGTGAGATTTTGTCAAGTAAATAGTTTTAACTTTCGTTCACCGAATCCTACTAATGTAGCTAAATATTTAGGTAATCTCTTTTTAACTGATGGTCTTTCTTATCGGACAATTCTTGTTCACAAATCTGTTATTGCTTCAGTTTGCGAAACAATATCTAATATTAAGATTTCTGCTAATCCGATAGTAAAACACATGCTGAAAGCTATTTCCTTGGCAAAACCTGCGCCTCCTAAATTACCGATTTGGGATGCAAGGATTTTGATTAGGTTTTTAAAAAACTATAATGTTAATTTAAATAGTCTGTATCAAGTTTCTCGGCACACGGCTGCTATTTTGTTATTGTCCTCCGGACGAAGAGTACATGACCTTACCCTTTTGCATACTGACAGTCAACATTTTGTTGATAACTCTAACTCAATTACCTTGCACCCCGTTTTCGGCTCAAAGACTGATTCATCCTCTTATCAGCAATCGAGTTGGAAATTTACATCGGCTCCTGATAGGAATATAGATGCAGTACACTGGTTACGTACTCTAGTAAATATGACAAAGGACATCAGAGGTAATATTACTAATTTATTCTTAACGACTAGAAGTCCTACAAGGCCAGCTACTGCAGTAATTATTGGTGGTTGGATAAAGAAATTGTTATCCGAGGCTGGCATTAATGCGTCAGCTGGAAGTTGTAGATCAGCAGTCTCATCATTAAATTGGATAGAAAATTATCACATTAATGATATTTTAGCTAAGGCAAATTGGCAACATGAAAATACTTTTAGAAAGTATTATTTAAAACAAATTAATAATAGAGAAGTAGTTGAAGAAAATTCTTTGTCACAATATTTTCAGCCTAATTCGTAATTTTGATTAATTTGATTTATACTTGTTATTTTTAATAATTTTATGATCGTTTAAAAAAAAAATGCTTCAATCACATTGTTGCGTTTTAATTTTTACTAGTACAAGCCACCAGGAGATAACAAACAGTCTCTCATAATGGACTTCGGACGTCAAACGGAACGCATAATATGAAAATTTTACCTTCAAATAAAATTTTTATTATGCTTCCTAAGACGTCCGAAGTCCCAGTAATGTCTTCCTGGTGCCTTTTCCATTATGAACCGAACAATGACAAAATGGTGGCTTGTTTCTGGGCGGTAAAAATCAGTTACAGGAAGCAGAAAGTTAAGATGGCGCAAAATGGTAGCGGAAGCAGCGACATCTATAGCGACCTATCGGAAAAGGAAGCGATGTACTCTCATAATGGACTTCGGACGTCTTAGGAAGCATAATAAAAATTTTATTTGAAGGTAAAATTTTCATATTATAATGTTACGTCATTGTCTGACACATTGAAAAAGTCTATTTTATTACTCACTATTCTATTCAACATTATTGAAACTGTGCCTAAACTATTTTTTTGTATATTATAATGTAGCTTGGTATATAAATAAAGTTTTTTTCAGCTGAACAAGCAACAGAAAATCAACGTCCTGAGGAAATAGTGGTTGAGATTGAACCGGATATAGAGGTCGTAGACAATGGTGGCACAGATAATGCACAATCTGAGGAGAGACCTACTGAACAGGCGAATGAGGTATTCAATTAAAAAAAAAACAAGCCTTTATTCTAAATTTGAGTTCACACTTAACATTAAAATAATTTCATCTATTTATTGATTTCATCGGCGTAGGCCTGTCCTACGACCCTTCTTCCATGACTTCCGTTCTCTCTCTCTCTCTGCTCTCCTTTACCATGTTGGACCACAATTTTGTTAGAATATGTCTCTCCGTCTTGCTCTTGGACGTCCTCTGCCTCTTTCTCTTAGTATCCATTCTTTATTATATTATTCTTTGTGTATATCTGTTGCTTGTCTTTTTCACTTGCACCTGAAAATAGTGTTACTTTCGTATGCGCATGGGAAAGAGACAAACACAATGGTATCATTTCCCTCTATCCGCCGACTGTCATGAAAGATAATATATAAACTATCTGTACAAGGAAGTGTGAAACTATGTGAAAGTATATAAAGATTATTTGATGTTCTTTTTAGGAATCAAACGCTGCTAGCAACGCTAATGAGCCAAATACAAGTCGTCAAGCCGTTAAAAGGAAGGCAGATGGTATGAAATTTTGTGTTATATTATATATCTTCATTTTGATTATATTACTAGCTGTCCCGGCAAACGTTGTTTTGCCATTTAAAGTATATTTTCTACATCATCAGTTGATACATGTTTTACCCCCTCTTTTGTCCCCTAAGAGGGTGTGGGGGGGAAGGTCATACACCAGATGTTAAGTTGAAAAACACAGTTAATACCTAATATGAAGTAAGTCCACGAAAGAAAAAAGTTGTATACAAAATCTGACCCCTCTTTAGTCCCCAGAGAGGGTTGAGAGGGGAGGGGGGGAGGATTTTTATACACCAGATGTTGAGTTGGAAGAAGACAAACATAATATATCTGCGAAAACCGTATGCAAATCTGTGAAAACCGTATGCAAATCGGATCAGTAGTTTTCGTGTTAAAGAAAAAAGTTTGATACAAAATCTGACCCCCTCTTTTGTCCCCTTAGAGGGGTGGGGGGAAAAAATTTTATACACCAGAATATGTTAAGTTGGAAGAAGATAAATATATCTGCGAAAACCACATTCAAATCGGATCAGTATTTTTCGTGTGATGCTGGAACAAACATACAGACAGACAGAAAGAGTGACAGACAGACAGACAGACAAAAAACTAACCACATTTTTGGCTTCTCTAGCGATGTAGTGACAAAGGTGTAATTTCGGGTGTCATTTCATATCTTTTATGTACAGAATTTTCATTTCTACAACAGAATATTGTATTCCTCCCGCACGCGCTTTGGTGACGCCCACTATCGTAATATTTTAATTTCGCCATAATTTCAAAACCAAACGTCCAATTTTAATCATTCAAAGACCAAATATTATCTACATAAACTGTACTTAGTGATAAAATAATTTATTTTGATAAGGATTAATAGCGTGAGTAAAATATATCCGTTTCAATTTAGTCAAAAAAAAAATCAGGATTTTTAAATAAATAAATGGTTATTGTGCCTCACTCGACATAGATAGGTATAGTGTGTCGCGGACTTTTTTGTAGATATTTATAAGATCTACAATTACTTAGAACATTTTATGGTTCTATCTTTTATAGTTTAGGCAGCGTACGCAAAATAAGTAACTTTTCTAGCTGATTTTTTACACCTTGCGTCCGAAAAACTCAAATATCTTACGGAACCCTACTTTTTTCCAAAATAAAATGTAGCCTATGTTTAGCAGAAATGATGTAAGATTCCAATAGCAAAAGAATTTTTCAAATCGGTCCAGTAGTTTCGGAGCCTATTCGACTCAAACAAACAAATCTTTCCTCTTTATAATAGTAGTATAGAAGTATAGAAGTATAGATTAAACATTTACGGTCTTACCACAAAAGATTTAAACACCTGTTGAACAGTTGATTAGAAAAAAATTCAGTACAAAATGGTGTCAAAACAACTGTTCAACAGATGCTTAAATCTTTTGTGGTAAGACCATTAGAAGTCAATTCTGTCCAGAAAAGATTTCTATCTAATTCTGCATATTCAGTTCCTTATTCGATGCAATCTGCTTTTAACAAACTTGAAAATGGTTTTATTAATAATTTCTTGGACATGATAGATATATTCACACAGTGAATAACTATTTTTTTATTTACTTATTTAAATTAAGTCTGCCTGTGTTTGTCTGGCGTATTGGACGTTCAATGATAGACAAAGACGACGAAATAGCTGTTACGTTGTTTAAATATTTTTACTATAATAGAGGATGTAAAAGATAATGTGAATATGTGAAGTAAGACAAAAAATATAGCATATTTTTGTTTCAGATCACGAGGATAACGAAATAAGTTCCGTGCGAGAATTCAATCAGGTAAAATTAAATTCGGACCATTTGTTTGGATGATCGCTCAGGGGCTTACACTACCTTATTCACATATTAATATCTTGGTGGGCGCCTAAACCTACAATAATATCGAACAATTTCACGTATTGCTTGGTACTACTAATATATGTTCTGTGGTATTGCGTAATATTTTTGACCGTCTAGGGTTGATATTGAACATCGCGCGCCTTCATACCCCAGTCAAGTTAGATATTTGTGGTTGCATAAATTCGCAAAAGCTGAAAATCGATAAAATTGTTTAGAACATGATTAAAAATAAAATTTGAAAGTTCCCCATGAACTCCTTCCCTTCTGTGTAGACCTGCGGGACTAGCTTGTTTTGAGGTGTTAAGTTTCAAAAATTCTAAAGTTTCTGAATTTTTGCACATGGATGGAGTCATGTCTTATTAGGTTATTTTTAAATTTTGTGTCATTTCTGATAATAGGTTTTTGAGAAAATCAAAATTTTGTAGTCGATTTTTTAAAATTTGTATAAAACTAGCTAGCAAAAACTTAACTTAAATATAACAATAGCATCATATCTAGATTAGTCTTCGGATTGTGGGTACCTAATTTGAACCATTTTAGCCCTTTGCAACCCGAAATATTGCCAGTTATTTAAAACACTATCTAAAAAAATATTAGAGTTTCTGAAATCACAATAATTGGGATCAGGTCTATTAAATAAAGCCATAGAATAAATTTGTGTCAGATTCATCCACGATATTTTGAGATTTTAATCATTTTTATTTTTGCAAGCTCAAAACAATACGAAAAAGATATTTTTAATTAAAGGCGTTTACATATTCAACATCCTAAAGAAGTAAGAAATATATATTTTCATTTTGAGCCCTTTTCACCAATTGCTTTAAAAATTAGAGACAAAAATATGAACAGTATGAAAGAACAGGACGAGTGTGAAACAGATTCTGAGTAAACTCTGTCCAATGTCCTATACCGTTTTTAGGGTTCCGTACCCAGAGGGTAAAACGTGACCCATTATTGGGACTTCGATGTCTGTCCGTCTGTATGTCTGTCTTCAGGCTGTCTGAGATACAGCCTTTAGACAGACATACAGATCCACTATGGATAAACTTCTGATTTTTTAAAATTGTGTATTACCTATCTATTTAGCAAAAGCAAAATAAGTAATAATGTTTTTCCGCGCGCTACGCTGATAGTGATACTGATAGTTTTCACCCGCACACTTCACACCCCGGCCCCCGCACTCGCCCAACGCATTCAAAAATGTCAAAATTTTTCTATTTTGTATTTTGTAATAACTCTCGTAATCCTCGCCAGAGTCACAATAGACATAACTACCAGTAGTTCGACTGCAAAGAAACGGACAGGTTTCAATATCTGTCAAATTCGTCGGGTTTCACTAAGATTGTGAACGGAATGTACCTCGATAATTTATTTTTAAATATTTAAAATAAAGATTTCAAAATTGGATTCTGACAAATTTGATCGCATGTGCCAAAACACAAACAAAAATACGACCAAAGAGGAACACGCCCAGCGAATATGTCCTAGTTTTAAATTCATAGGTAACAAGTTAACAATCCTAGCGACGAAAATCGTCGCTAGCAGAGCTAGGGTTGATCTACGAATTTAAAACTATGACATATTCGCTGGACGTGTTCCGCTTTGGTCGTATTGTTGTTTATGTTTTGGCACATGCGATTTAAATTGTCAGGTGAAACCTGACGAATTTAACAGATATTGAAACCTGTCCGTCTCTTTGCAGTCGAACTACTGGTAGTTATGTATATTGTGGTCGGTGGTACGAGTTCGAGTATAGAGTTCGTTCCCAGGGTTGTTACCTACAAATTAAATAATATTACCTTCTACAAATAATATTATTATGATATTATTATGTATAAGACATAATATTATGTTTTTCACGATTGCATTATTTTAGCATTAAAAATAAAACATTTTAATTTGATATTTTGATATTTTTCATTGACAATACTCATGTGCCCCTAGCAGCGAATTTAGAATATCTTGTCTAAAGACTTCTACAGATTGCGCCAACCCGGTCCAGAGTGAAGTTGGTTTTCACAAGTTTGACATGTGCCTCGTGTTCAGGTTGTACAAATTTGACATTTTTGATGGTTTTGGATGGAAAATTTTGAAGACCTACCCATAGATACCACACACGCATGGGTTAGATAATTTTTTTGTTTTAAAATACAATTCCGATTTCCGTCCATCGCGACAGTCGTAAGCCGCGCGCTGCCGACGACTGTCGCGATGCACGGAATTGTACCTTAAGACCGGGTTGTCATTTTTTGCTGTGTTTTCTACTAAGTATTACACTCCCGGAAGACGATTGACTCCAATGAAATTGAGATTTATTTAATCATTGTATATTTATCTGATATTTAACTTACGGAAAACACGATTCAGTTATTTTGACTCGATAGTTTTATTTTTCGAAATTATGAATAGTTTTGGGCTTTTCAACGAATATCTGTTACACTTATTGAGTTACTATCATTAAATAACATGCACTACTACATTCACACACTTTATAAAATAATAGCTAGCGGAAATATTTGTATTGTATTTAGTTTTTAAGTAATCACCAAAAAACAGTTCTGGGACTTACGACCTTTACTTTCGTGCTATAATGCGGGGACCGTTGTTGCGCAATATTGTTCACTATTAGCTGCAGCATAAAGCACATTGCTCGGGAGCACGATTCATGGAATCATTGTATCACGATTGGAGGATAGCGGGATGTGTAGGCGGGGCTAGCGTTTTAGCAGCAGGCTCTTAAGGTTTACCATTTATGACGTACAAAAAAACTACTTGCTAGATCTCGTTCAAACCAATTTTCGTTGGTAGTTTTTATGAGATGTAGATGTAGAGTAGGTTCGTCAAAAAATAAGATATCATTTTTTGACGAACCTACCAGCTGCCAGAGTCACCAGACCCATGTCCTCCATAAAGTGTCCATGTGTGAAGTGCCAGGGGTACTTATTGGGATGAACAAAGCGTGTCAATTGCACCAACGTGTCTGGGTTCCACATTTAAGTAGTTTTACTGTTTTTAATAATTGAAAACAGACTAAACAGTGTCAGGTCATAGACAAGGCTTTTTTTTTTTTTTTCTCTGTACAGGAATAGCTTGAGGCTTATTGCCAAGGTACAAATCACAATAGTATTGTTAAATATTATGCTTTTTTATAATATTTATTTCTATGTATTTCTTGCTAAGTAGGTACTGTTGTAGTAACTGATGAATGATATCAACATATTATAGCTTTTAATACTTGGCTAGTTAACGGGTTTTTTATCATTATTATTTATTAGTTTTCGTAACGCTTTTACATGTTATAATTATTAATTATTTATCGCATTTTCTAAATTGAATATTGTTAAGCCTAAGACTCCGTCCTTATGTAGTCTGTACGGTAATTTATTTGTATTTTTTTTTTTTGTTACTTTGTTGTCGCTATTTTCTGCTAAGCTGGTGTTATTATGTGCGCTAATTTCTTCTTTCAATACTACGGCGAGCAAGGATGGGTTTTATTAGTATAGCAATAACATTTTTTGTGCTGAATTTTGCATAATATAATTATTTAAGTACATATTATTATATTAATTAGATATTATATTGTATTAAGGTATATAATATATTATATATATTTTATTTAATAGTTTATTATATTGGTAGTTTATGGATTCATTTGATTATGGTAATGTTATCAATGATGACTTCGCTTCATGCTCTTCTTCGTCTGACAGTTTCCACAGTATTGATAGTGGTGATGGGGGATCGGTCACGTTTTCTACTCATGAACAAATAATCAATTCCTTTTCCCGTTTTCCGAAAAACTTTAATGTTGTCCACATAAATGCTCAGAGTATACCGCGCCACTACCCAGATATGATTGAAATGTTCAGCAGTTCTCCGGTTGATGCCATTCTGGTGTCAGAATCGTGGCTTAAACCCTCACTATCTTCAACTGCTTATGCTCTCCCAGGCTATAAGTTAATCAGAAATGATCGCGTGGGCAAAAGTGGTGGTGGTGTGGCTATGTATTTGCGTGGCGACATTGACACCAAGTTGATCACTGCTTCACCCAGCCGATACACAGGCTCTATTGAGTATTTGTGTGTTGAAGTCACCTTGCATCACAAGAGTGTCCTGCTTTGTGTGGCCTATATTCCATCAATGCGAATTGATTACTTTAACAGTTTAGAATCGCTTTTAGCCACACACAGCCCAAACTATGGCTACACATTAATTGCAGGTGACTTCAACACATGTCTCCTGAAACATGATTCACGTGCCTCCAAACTCCGCACCTTACTCTCCTCTCTTAACCTCTGCATTCTCCCGCTTTTGGCAACTCATCACGCCCCAAATTGCGCCCCTTCCCTCCTAGATCTCCTAATTACCTCGGCTCCTGATCTCGTTGCATTTCATGGCCAGTTCCCCTCCAATATTTCCTACCATGACCTAGTTTTCCTTTCCTTTAAAATACATCCTCCCCGTCGAAAACCAAAATTCCGCTACCTTCGTAGTTATAGGGCAGTGAATTTGGAGGCTCTTAAGCATGATATCTCTAATACGGATTGGTCTCATGTCTACTCGGCCACGAACATCGATTTAAAGGTGTCATTACTAACTGATAAGCTGACCGAAATATTTAATATCCACGCTCCGCTCAAAAGAGTTAAGATAAAGCACGCGCCTGCTCCTTGGCTATCAGAAGATATCGTTTCCATGATGGCTAAGCGAAATCGAGCTCTGTGCCGGTATAGGAAACGGCCAACGGAAGCAAATCTGGAAAAGTATAAGTTCCTGCGGAATCATTGCAGTCGTCTGTGTAGGGATGCCAAAAGACGCCACATTCACTCCACTATCGCCCATAGTAACCCCTCCCAACTCTGGAAGTTTCTTTCCACGATTGGAATAGGAAAGTCTTCTGTTTCTCCCACTAACACAAAAGATTTAAATGCGCTTAACGCTATTTTTACACGCCCACCAACCTCTGTCGACCAAACTACCAAAGCACGCACAATTTCCCATCTTTCCTCGCTTCCTTTACCTTCCTATACTCCATTTTCGTTTAAACCAGTCACCGAGGACGACGTTATGAAACATATTAGAGCTATTACGTCTACTGCTGTGGGCGATGATGATCTTAGTCCACGTATGATTTCCCTTGCACTCCCTGAACTCTTGCCAATCCTCACTCACATTTTCAATTATTCCTTGTCAACGAGTTCCTTTCCTTCAGCATGGAAACGTGCAAATATCATTCCCCTACCAAAAACTTCCAATCCCTCTTCCTTATCTCAATACAGACCTATATCCATACTACCTTATCTCTCCAAAGTCCTAGAACACATCGTCCACAAGCAGCTCTCCCTCTTCCTATCCAGCAACAAATTGCTTTCTCCCTTCCAATCCGGATTTCGCCCTGGCCATAGCACTGTCACTGCTCTGCTAAAAATCACAGACGATCTGCGGCTAGCCATGGAGGAAAAATGCGTCTCCATATTGGTTCTTCTTGACTTTAGTAGTGCTTTCAATTCAGTAGACTTTGACATCTTCCTTTCTATCCTTCGTTCCCTTAACGTGTCCTCCTCAGTGGTAGAATGGTTCGACTCATATCTTCGGGGACGTTCGCAACGGGTCCAGTCTGATGAGCTTACCTCGGACTGGTGTGATCTCGATGCGGGGGTCCCACAGGGTGGCGTTCTATCTCCTCTTTTATTCGCAATCTTTATTAACACAATAACCTTAGTCATATTATTATGTAACTTCCATCTCTATGCAGACGACTTGCAGATTTATCGTCAATCGCACATTGACAAGATTAGTTCCGCAGTTAATGACGTTAACGCTGATCTACAACGGATTGCAGATTGGGCTAACTCTTTTGGTCTCTTAGTGAATCCAAAAAAGTCACAAGCCATCATTATCGGTAGTAAATATATGACACAGCGCTTGAACAATGTTCCTAAGATCATGTTTAATGGTACTCCGATTGATTATACGAACGCAGTGACAAATCTAGGTATAATTGTGGATAATAATCTGTCTTGGAACGCTCAGGTCAATGAGGTTAGCAAAAAGGTGTATCATTCCCTGCACATGCTTAAGACCCTTCAAAATTTCTTGCCCTTGAATACGAAAATCCTTCTAGTTCAAACCCTTATTTTCCCTATACTTGATTATGCGGACTCCTGCTACTTGGACGTTACTGAAGAGCTTTTATCAAAACTAGAACGGTTGCAGAATCTCTGCATCCGTTTCGTGTTTGGGTTAAAAAAGTACGACCATGTATCAGCTTTCCGATCGAAATTAAAGTGGCTCCCGATCCGGCTCCGGCGAAATACCCATATCCTCTCCCTCCTGTACAAAATCCTTTACAATCCTATATCTCCCTCTTACCTTATAGATCGCTTCAACTTTACTCGACCTCTTGACATCCCGTGCAGGTCTAACGTGAGGACGAACCTATCTCTCCCCTCCCATCGCTCCAACTTCTTCTCCTATTCCTTTACCGTTCATGCAGTTAGATTATGGAATTCCCTTCCCCACACCATTCGTGACAGCCCTTCCTTCGCTGTCTTTAAAAAACGACTGAAAGAGCACTACCTCAGCAAAGAATCCTAAAACTCTTATTATATATACATATTATATTATGTATTTGTTTATTTATTAAATTATATATATAATATAAATTATAGTTTTAATGTAAGTATTATCATGTAGGTATATGTAATTATAAAATCATTATATTATGTATTATTATAATGTTAGTAATTGTATGTGTATTATCATGTAGGTTTCTATAATTACTATTTATCTGTGCACGCCCTATCTGCTATTTCCCATCACATTTCTCTCCGTAGGACTGCTGGAAGAAATTTCTTTAGAGATAAGCAGTACCTGTTGTGTCGTCTTTCTTCTATGTATATTTCGTGTAAAACAGTTGTATGTGCAATAAATAGTTAAATAAATAAAAAATAAAAATAAACAGGCGCTGTGTTTCGCCGAAAGAGTGAGTTTTCCGGAGGCCCTATCCCCTACAACCCTAGAGGGAATAGGGTTATAGGTTAGGGGAGGGACCCCTAACCCTATTCCCTCTTAAAAGCCGGTAACAAACCGGCAGCGCTTCTGACGTTGCGAGAGTCAATAGGCGACGAAAGTTGCTTTTCATCAGATGACCCGTTTGCTCGTTCGCCTCCTTATTTTATAAAAAAAGTCTCACGTAGTTGATCTGTCAAAACCGTACAGTATGTTATATTGTATTATTATTAATAGTATGCATCTACGCGTCACGTTGCGGTCTAATTTAAGCTGCGCGTCCACTGGATCGGAATCGGAACATACGCAGCGTACGGATTTGTTACTTTGTATTGATTTATGTGGTACTGACTACTGCGTCCACTGGATACTGGCCGGTATTTATGACGAAGACGTCTCCCGCAGAGAACGCGTCATTCGGATTCCGAAGATTTCAAATTCTGGCGTGTTAGATACTTATTCACGATGAATGACGATATTTTAATTATTACTTTTGTAGAAAAATATGAAGAACCTTATAATCTAAAACTTCAACATCATCATAACCAACTGAGGACAGACAATATTTGGGATGAAATTGGGAAATAATGAATTTCATTTTCTCTTGTTTCTCTTTTCCTCTTCTGATAAAATACAGCTAGTTACAACAATATCCTCTATAACGCAAATTCACGTTAACAGTCTATGACGGACTAAAAATAACTAATTAATTGCCTATGATGAATCCGAATGCAGTGGAAGCACCCCATTGGCATTTCGTAAGACGAAATGCCGATGCCGAGATGCGTACGCTCCGATCCAGTGGACGCGCAGCTTTAACCGTACTTGAAAAGGTACTCAAACCAATTTAAATTGTCAGTTTTATTTTACAAATAGAATAAAATTCAAATCATTGAACAGTGAACACAAGAGAATTTAGTGCGGATGACGTAGTAAGTTGTTTTTCTTCAACAACTTAAAATAATACATAAACTTTTAAAAAACTACTAATAAACCATAATGGTAGATTTTTTAGTACATATTAAAATATTGACTGAGCTTTAAGTTTCAAAATTAAGTTGAATGTTTGTGAAAATAAGATGCAAATTTTTTATTTCTTTCCCATCGAAAAAATTATAAAATATGGTGTTTTCTCTTACACAAGTCCTTCAAAATATGATGTTGTATCTATGTTTAAAAATAAAATGGTTTGTGGCCTATTAACAAGTATAAAAATCAATTTCGCTTTACTCGATCGTCAATTTTTCTTAAAATCGGGGCTGAAAAGGAACTAAATTTTGAAATGTGGTTTGCAATAGACCTTTTAATTGTAAATATGTAAACTCTAAAAACTTTAATTACTTTTTGTAGCTTTTACGGGATGTTGAAAGCAAAAATATAAATTTCTTCAAAACCCGTGGATGAAAATGACACAAAACTTTAACGGTAGCAGTTATCAACAAACTAAACCATATTATACCGGTTTTACAAACTCTAATATTTTTTCGACGCAATTAGGCGACGTTTCTAATATTTGCTAATTACTGGGAAACCCGTGGATGAATCTGACACAAAACGTGTCTGCACATCAGTTACTACCCTAGCAATATCACAAAAGCTAAATTTTAAACTTTAATATTTTTTTCGGCCTATAGCGACCAAAAATCAAAATCCCGAAATATCTCTGGAAGCTGTCGACCAAAATGACACAAAATCATTTTTAGGTTTACCTAGTGGTCCCAAAACTATACGCAAAAAAATTAGAAACTTTAGAATTTTTGAAACCAAAAAACCTAGTCCTATCGGTCTATGTGGAAAAATAACACCCAAAATACGATTTCAACTTCAACAACTTTTTGAATCGTTATAATATTTGAATAAAAAGCGGCCAAGTGCGAGTTGGACTCGCCCATGAAGGGTTCCGCAGCAGCAATAAGGTTTATTTTTATGAAATTAAAAGGTTTTTGATTTATTTTTATATTTCAGTCGATTTAATGAAATTTTGATTAAGGTTTACCATTTTTATGACGTATAAAAAAAACTACTGGCTAGATCTCGTTCAAACCAATTTTCGTTGGTAGTTTTTATAGTAATCTAAATCATATATTTTTTTAGAATTATCATGCGCTACTTTAGAAATTAGAGGGGGGGGACACACATTTTCCCACTTTGGAAGAGTCTCTCTCGCAAACTATTCAGGTTAGAAAAAAATGATATGAGAAACCTCAATATGATTTTTGGAGACCTATCCATAGATACGCATAGGTTAGATGAAAAAAATTTTTTTTTGTTTCAGTTGTACCTATGGGGACCCCTAAAATTTTTAATAATTTTTCCATTTTTGCATCAAAATCTTAATGCGGTTCACAGAATACATCTACTTACCAAGTTTCAATAATCTAGCTCTAATAGTTTCGGAGAAAAGTGGCTGTGACATACGGACGGACGGACAGACAGACAGACAGACAGACAGACATGACGAATCTATAAGGGTTCCTTTTTTGCAATTTTGGCTACGAAACACTAAAAACGGTGGCTTGTAGAGATTTTTTGTAGATAATTTTATGGCCTACAATTTTGTTTCAGGCATTTTTATGAAAAACCTTACCGTTTTGCTAAAAATCGTGAAAAACGAATTGTTTGGACCTTTGACCTTGGGCAAAAAAATCCATACAGGGGAACTATCATGGGGGACTTTCAAATATCATTTGTAATGATATTATAAACAATGTTACCGATTTTAAGCTCGGCGCGAATTTATGCAACCTTAAATATCTAACTTGATTGGGGTACGGGTTCAATAAAATTAAAGCGTGATATTGACAGTAAAATTGCTCGTCTAGGGGCCGCCTTAGAAATAAGAGATTATGTTATTTTATTTTATATATTTGTGTCAAAAAGCGTATTTGTGTCAAAAAGTTGTGAATAGCCTATTCGGCACTTTATCAGAAAGTGGTGAAACAGGCCCTAACTGTGATTATGCACAATAAAGTATCGTTCATATATTTTCATTTACATTTGTTTCTAGAGCGTCCTCCGTCTGCTGGAGTCGATGCCCGGTGTGCATGGAGTGGATGGAGCCGCCGATGTCGCAGTGCCGGCGCGGGCACCTGGTGTGCGGGGGGTGCCGCGCGCGCCTCGCCGCCTGCCCCGTCTGCCGCACCGCCTTCTCTTCCGTGCGGAACCGCGCCATGGAGGCCGTGAGTATACCTGCTCCAACACGTAACTACGAATTCGCATCGCATCGCAAATATCTGCGACAAAACTCATAATAAAATTGACAACATGACATTGCGATACGATGCGAATGCGCAGTATATGTGTGGGAGCCCTTACTCAGTTAGGGCGCGTTATCTGTGGTGTCAAATTATTTTATTAACTAAAAGCCGAGCTTTGTGAGGGCTCGCGTCGTCACACCTTGACTGACTGGTGATAACACAATATCTAGATATAAAAAACCTTGACTGACTGATGATAACACATCTACATATAAATAAAAATTACTATGTTAAAGCACAAATCAATAGGTGTAATAGTTTTTCCGTATAGTGTGTACTGTGTACCACAAAATGTTCAGGTTGTTGGATATACTAGGGCTCGCTTCGCTCGCCCTGATAAAACTGCGCGTACTCACAACCTGCGAAGCATTATTAATCTCCGTTAATATAGCAGCCGTAGCGAGCTGTGAAGGCCTCGACTTAGTCTGATTATATTCATGTATAGCAGACAGCAGTGCACTTAGCAACGCGTACTTGTTAACACGCTATCATTTCACATTTGTAAACTTACATAATAAAGGTGATCAAACAACATACTCTTTTGGAACTCTACAAACTTCCCCTTGGACCCAAACAGATACTTTGAGTCCCGGGAAAGGACATAGGATACTTTTTATTCCGGAAAAATGTAATACGGTCATCAAAAAATGTGTTGAATATTCCAGGTGGCGGAGCTACTGCGCTACCCGTGCCGTCACGGGTGCGGGCGCGAGGCGCGTCTGCGGCGGCGGTCGGCGCACGAGGCGTCGTGCGGCGCGCGCCGCTACCGCTGCCCCGTGCCCGCGTGCGCCGAGCGCGCGCCCTTCCCGCTCGCCGACCTACACTATCATTTCCAGGCGAGTTGTAGTGTATTTGTAATTTAGGCTATATATCTAATGATTAACGAAATAGAGTATGAACTGTGATATTCAGTTATGTTCCAGTCGTATGTATAGAGGTTGTAATGTATTGATAAATAAAGATAGATACGATCACGAACCGGTGGGGCTGGTGGGAAGTACGGCGGGAGCGTACTCCCCACCATTCCACTCCCCACTCGCGAACGTACGGGGAGTCCTCTACCATCGCCGCACAGAGTGGAATGTTAAATGATACCTGTGTTTAATTTACTTGCCCTACAAGTGTTTTATTCTTCAGAGGTATAAGATAATTGTAATAAAATATGCATGTGACCGAAACTGCATTGATGATTATTTTGGTCATCACCGACGATCATAAGCCGCGTGCTGACCAAGCGAGCAGCTTCGCGAGGCAGCCTCGGACATTTGCCGCAGTACGCATGCCTCGCGAGGCGGCCTCGCGGTCTGTAAGTTTTCTAATCCGAGGCTGCCTCGCGAGTCGCGTGGCTAGGCCGAGCCACCGTAAGGCTTAGCCAGCATCGACGCTCACGCTTGAAACGTACAACTAACACGCAACGAATAAACGAGGCAAAATACTACCGTCTTGAGTGAGCGCGGCAATCGTACCGAGGCGCCTTTGAGCATCGACAAAAACCGACAACGCTCGGCTCGGGCCGCGGCACTCACAGGCGAGGCAGCGCGTGCGTTTGCCTCGGTCAAGGCACGTCTTGAACGACCGAGGATTTGCCTCGCGAGTCTGCTCGCTCACTCTGTACGCGGCTAATCACGTGCCATTGCTAGAAAATAACGATAACGTTGTCCAGGCACGGCACCTGCCCATCCTCAAGGTGGGTCGTCGGCACCGGTTCTCGATGCGGGTGAGCGCGCAGCAGCACGACACGTGGCTGGTGGCGGCGGCGCGCGAACTGTTCCACCTGCGGGTCGACGTCGACGTCGGCAGCTGGGGACTCGTCGTCTACGTCGCGTACATCGGCCCGCGGTGCAACGCCAAGAATTTCACTTATGAGGTTAGACTTAGTTGGATAAGCATGTAACTTGATACTGCAGTCGCGATGGCGTCGGTACAGGTACTGGCGATTTGGCATTGGTGTTTTCGCACGAGCTTGATAAGGAAGTGACTTGGTATTAATCCGATTTATTTGTGAAAATAAGTAATCCGTAGAAGTTCGAAAATGATCAGCAATTGATGAATGACCATCTACCTATTAAATTATCGACTTATAAATGATATTTATAGTAATTAATTTATTATAAACCAACAATATTTATCCCATCTTGCTTTCTCTTACTTTACTTTTCACTAGTAACAACTAAAACCTTGTAATTATCTCGCAGGTAACAGTAACCGGGCAACACAACAGCCGCAAGCTCGTGTACACGCGCGCAACGCACAGCGACCTGGAGAGCTCCACCATGAACGTGAACCGGCAGGACTGTTTCCATCTTACCCTGGACCAGGCGCTCAACTTCATACGGCAGAAGAACCGTCTGGCGGCGCCAGACAAGTTCCTGGACTTTGTTGTGGAGATCAGCAAGCGCGAGCCGCCCCCGGCGACTGCGCAGGACCAGTCGGACTCCTGATCCTGTGTGGTCTACGTCAGCGAGGGACGTATAGTGAAGTGTGAGACTAGTGAACTGTTGGAGTGAGTGTACTTATTGTAGGAAACATCAGTATTCTGATTCAACTATTTTAACCTATCAACTCCCAAGCGGCACCCGCCACCCGGGTGCCACATAACAATTGAATATCTATTTGTTTATTGTGTCTGCGATTCCCACAATGGAGGTATTAAAGCAGGTTGCTTCCTTGTTCTTTCAGTCTGTCCTGTCAAATATAAATCACCGAAATAGTATTATTAATAACAATGAAATAGTATAATGAAAATATTATTGTGTAGTTTAATAGGAAAAAGTTTGCATTGAACAAGAAATGAAGCTGCATTAAAATATTATAATCTGGGTGCAGATAGAAAATAAAAATGCGCGCGGCTTTGGAAATACTAAAGCTACAAATTTTACATGCGCTTGCACACATATGCATCAATCATAGTGTGGTTTGATGCATATGTGTGTGTTTTTTGTTATTTCGTATGAGATTAGTCGATTGGACGTACAGTAACGAAAGAGAAACTTTTGATCTTTCGCTTCCAAAAATAGGAATCATAAATAATTTTATTATTTTTACAAAGTTTAACTTAAAACGTTGGAATATGAAGTATGAAGTTTTGTCTTGTTTATATTTTTTATTATGGGGTATCTAGTTTGTATGTTGTCACTATTTTGTTTTAGTTAAGGTGATCTAGTAATCCAATGTCATAAGTCATTCCTTGTTATAAAAGTGGTGCCATAAGTTTTACTCTTAGACAAACATAATATTATGCCTGTCGTATAAAAGAAAGTTTATAATACAAGTATTTGCAATTCCAAGTAATCTTATGTCGACGGTCTTGGGCGGTTAAGATTCGTATTCATAAGGTATTTTATAGTATTAACTTAATTTACATTATAAATAAATGTGTATTTGTGTATGTATAAGTGTAAACGAAGTGCTCATTTTCATCATTATAATTTATAGTTTAGGCCTGCTTGCACAAGTCTAAAGTTAATCCTGGGTTAATAGGATTATAATAAAAGGGTTAAACCCAAGGATAACGTTGATAAAGGATTGGGCACATCGGATTAAGGTGACGCCTTGATAATTTGGCTGTAGCGATGTCCATTTTTCTCAGCAATGACTAAAGCTAAGAAATTAAAGTTCACTGTCAGTATTCATCATGTCTTTGTCTTTGAATTACCCATAGCATAACACGATTGGTCAACTTTTATAACACAGAATAATCAATCAAAAAGACCTCTGCAAAAAAAGGGATTCCTATTTTGCCAACAGAGGACAGTGATATAAGCTTCCAAAATTTGTACATAAATTGGTTCTAGTATACACTTTAATTTGCCCATAGCATATATGAAAAATATTTACGGTTTTTAAATTACGCGGCAAAAACCATTTTGTCGCTACGCCCTTTCCATTTTTTGCTGTTCCATTGCTTGTTTTCTATGAGGCCGGGCCAGCCTCATAGAAAACAAGCAATCTAAAACACATCCAACACGGTTTTTTACTTTAACATGGCGTCACCTTAAGTGAATATACCAAAATTTTATATGTAAGTAGATTTGAATTAATCATGTAACCTTCTATTTAGTCTTGCTCAAAAGACATTAGTTCATAAGAAAGTAAACGTATTTTTGGAACCAGGAAAATATTATATACAATATTAAACATGTTAGAAAATTGTTTGGTGTCCAAAAATTGAGTTCAGTTAGTAAACTGAAGAGATTGAAAATTATTGAAACTGCTTTCTATGAGCAGGTAATGCTCGTAGAATTATGCCTGCTTATACGATCAAAAATCTTAGCATATAAATTGTCTGTTTATGAAAATATGTATAATTGTGTGTCTATAATAATAATATTTACATCAGATAAGGTATAAAGTATAAACTGATTTGCAATATTTTGGATTCCTTTTATTTTAAGGTTTACTTCGTAACGTTTTAATTACTGATATTTTCTATTGTTTATTGTCATTGTGTTGAGGAAGGGTCCGAACGTTTACCAAAGACCAAAGTGGTTACTTTTTGTTACTAAGAAAGTTGAGTAATGTTTTTGTTGTTTACTTTTTAATAAAACTACCGTGCTTATAATATTTCGTTTAATTTCTAATAAAGTCGCTGTACACTATATTTACAAAGGAAAGGAAGTAAGAAAACGGGCGTATTCAATAAACGTCCAAATTTATTTTTTGTTACTAATGATATTATGATATAATATATTTTACGAACAATAATAATCGGCCAAGTGCGAGTTGGACTCGCGCACGAAGGGTTCCATACCATTATAGAGCAAAATTAGACCAAAAGTTGTGTGTTTTGTATGGGAGCCCCCCTTAATTTTTTATTTTATTTTCATATTATTATAAAATATTAAAGAACAAGTATAAATAAGGATTTTGTGAAAAATTCAAGTACCTATCTGTTGCCATTATTGATATAGAGCAAAAAAGGCAAAAAAAATCACGTTTGTTGTATGGGAGCCCCCCTTAAATATTTATTTTATTTTGTTTTCAGTATTTGTTATTATAGCGGAAACAGATATACACAATCTGAGAAAATTTCAACTCTAGCTATTACCGTTCTTGAGTTACAGCCTGGAGACAGGCTGTAACTCAAGATTATATATATTTCAATATAAGCTATACAATATCATAGCTTGACCATAAAAAAGGGATAATAATTAAATTAGAACAAAAACTTGTTGCCATACTCGGGTATTCTCTAAAAAATTAACTAGATACCTATGGACTCAGTTTTGTAATATAGATTCTAATTTTGTAATTCTATAAATTAATTTCCAATATTATATTTTATGCTTACTTTGATTTTTGCACGCCACCTGGATGGCAGAATGTTTAGAACAGTATTTTATAATTTTAAGACCTATGTTATGCACTACATTCTTGCAATAAATATATTTCATTTCTCAGAAATGAGACTCTCTTTATGCCGTCTCTTTATGGCTAAGCTATAACTGATTGAATTTTAAGATCTTTGTCAATTGCATAGCTCATTGAAATCGGACGTTTTAATGAATTTAAAAGATTGGCTATATAGTAGGTACATCTAAAATCTAGATATCTACTATCTATTACAAAAATACATCTATTTTTCTAGTCACTTAAAAGAATATAAAAATTACTACTGTAATAAGATTATGGGAAGTTTAGGAAATGTCGAAGCAACGTTATTTGTCCAAATTTCATTTAACTCTGTAAATTCGAAATTTATACGTATGTATTTTGCGGGTTATTTGTTTTTTATATCACATAACACATTTCACAACCACATCAAAATCTACATTTTTCAAGCAGCCATTTGATGACAGCATTTTATTTAACCGATTCGTTGCGGATGGAACGTTTCAGTGCCATCACTTTTTTTGCGTGTGGCATTAGGCATGGATGCGTGTCATTTTAAAATCAACGATAACTCCTTCAATTAAGCTTTAAGAAAGTTTTTGCCCAGAATCAAACTATCTTCATTTTTTGTCTATATTAATCTCGTACCTTCGTTTCTGGATATTGTAACATTTTTTTATAGAATAGGGCCCACCAACCTTTTTGAAAATTGCGTTTATTTTGTAATGAAGCGTCATATTATGATAAGAAATAATAAATGTGTTATACCACAAACAGGTTTAAATTTTTGTCTCAGAAATGTACTTTCTTTTTTGCCGTAATTCTTAAAAATTTAAATATTGGCAAGTTTAATTAATATTTAATTAAACTTGCCAATATTTCATTTGCAAAGTTATAATAGTTGAAACTTTTACGAGGAAAACCAAAATAAGACTTTTAGATCTAATTTAAACCTCAATCAAGCAAATCATTTGAAAATGCAAAATAAGTTAAAAAGGTTTAGCATTTACTATATTATTGAAAAGTCACTTATCGTCCATTTCCAGAAATACACTTATTTTGCCACTTCTAATCAACTAAAACAGTGTGCCAAACCGTTCACGTCAGATTTCGAATGTAAACTAAAAGTATTGAAGCTTAGAACATGTTAAAAATATCAAAATACTGTTTCCTTTTCCGCATGGCTGAAGACACAGATGCGTGTCATCTAATCGTATGCAGGGGCGGATCCAGGGGGGGGGGTCATGACCCCCCCCTGGGCTGGGTCCAGGTCCTAGGTGAACCACTAAGTAAAATTGTTAAACATACTGATTTTATAGATTTTGACTTGACCACGACTATGTGACCCCCCCCTGGCGCCTAAGCAGGATCCGCCCTTGATCGTATGGCGCTGGGCACTGAACAGTGTCACGTTATTTTTGGTCTACGCCAGTTAGAAGTTAGGAAAATTAGACATAGCAACGATTCGGTTAATCATATTTAGCATAGGAATTATTATAGGAAGCACCAGACCTCTCTTGCTCTCTTGGAACAGAGCTACAAACCAATTTAATGCATATTGAAATTAAAATGTTTTGTTAAAGGTTTGTAGAAAGACAGTTCATTTATCTATCAAAATAAAAAATATACATTTTCGTTTTCAAATCTCCTTTTTGGCTATTTTGATCGAGGTTGCGCCGCGCCGGTGCTTTTAATGACAATCTGGTATTAAAGTCTCGTTGACTTGATCAAGGCCCATTTATCGAGTTCATTTGGGTTCCTAAACAATAGTCCTGTTAAGTATCAACTGATTCTACAAAGCACGCCCACAGAGTACAGACTTCAGTTGACTTTCCTTTAAAACGTCATGACCCACGTTACACAACGTTACACTTTCGTTGTTGTTAATTGTTATGTAGTAAGATTCTTAGTTTTGGACGTACTATGAGATAAGTTGATTCCTAGGCAGATTGGGGGCCTACGTAGTTTGGTCGCGTTACGTCAAACCCAGCCGACGGTACATAATATTATAGTACGTAATGTCTATGACCAGGCTTCCTTGTACACGTTTGGGCCGAGTACACTTGATGTGTGATAGTGTAAACGCAGCTTACGCCACGATAGATTTGGCGGCTAGAGTCTGTCGTGCGTACTCGGTGTCGATGAGGCCGCGACACGCCAGCGAGAACTCCTGCACTGTTTCCAAAAGACGCCGTTTGCTGCTTCTTTCTCTGTGAATAAAACGCAAAGAACTTGTTATTTTTTTATATCTATATAAACCTTAACATCGTTTCTCAACAGTGACAACTACTTAAACACCCTGTAGTACATACATATATTAATATAGTGGTATTTTGTTATATAAAATAATTTGTTAGATATTTAATTGGGTGCTACTACTAATATTGTTGATGCGAATGTCTGTAACCTCTTCACTCTTAAATTATGTTTGGTGATTCTTTGAGACAAAATGGATATCTCGAGATCTCGGATTATATTAACTCACTTGATAACATTAGTAAGGAACTTGTTCTTGTGCGCGGGCGTGGCGTGCGCGGTGGGGAAGCCGGGCGGCGCGAGCGCGGCCGCTAGCCACGACCCCAACCCCTCCCCCTCTTTCGCCTCCGTCCACTGCGCGCGGTTCAGCGCCAGCAACAGCTCTGTTAGCGCCTCCAGTTGCGCGCGAGGTGCCGCACCGCCTACAATAAAATATGTAAATTCTTTCAAAACACTAAAAATAAAAATAATAAATATATCTTTTTATTCAAAATAGGTATCATGAATACACTTTTTGAACGTCAGAAGAACGTAGAATCTACGGTGCCTACCACTGGTTCGGGAACTAACCCGGCGAGAAAAACCGGCGTAAGAAACTCAAATGGGCCATCTTTTACTAAAAAGATGTAAAATTACAATTTTAAAATTAATGCTTATAAAATATTATGGTTTATAGCTATGTAACAAAACATACACATACGTCATACACTTATCATATTATGCAAGAAGATTGTAATTTATAATAATATTTGTATTTATTAGTAGCATCTTGGGCTGGTTTAATAATTTTGTTTTCTTTTAAAAGAAGGTAAAGATTTACAAACATAATAATATTATTTTGATTTTATTTATTACAAATTTTTGATTTTCTAACAACAAAATTACTCTCAAAATCGATAACTTATTTTCAAACTGTGTGTGTTTACCTATAGTGCAGATCGCCTGATGCGCGAGCGCGGGCGCGGCGGGTCGGAGCGCGTTTGTCCGCCGCGCCGCCAGGGCCGCCAGCCAGCCGCACGCCGCGCGCGCGCCGCCGCTCTCCCACACGCGTACGCACTCGCACGCTGTGTTATATTATGATTACAGTCTATTCGTATGTAGGAGCGAAGCGTTAGGGCCTGTATTCACTATGATAAGTGCGAGTGCAGGTGATTAGTGATAGAGAAAATAAAGAACTTGCACTAATCAGTCGCTGTCCACACTTTCTTCTGATTACTAATCACCTGCACTTGTCTTGTCTTTATTAGTGATTAGGAAGTTATTATACGTCAACAGAACTATTGCGGTTCAAAACGCTTTTGTGCAATGCTTTAACAACAAAAAGCTTTTTATTGTCCTCAGATAAATACAATGAACATAGTTTTTGCTGGCATTCTCACTGTTTATTATAATTCATGACCAACTGGTTTTTAACGACAAAAATGTTAGGTTTTTATTTTTCCGCGTGGAATAGTGTCACGCTACATTTTTAGTATTTTAATTTCAAAGTTCGATGTTACCTAAGTTGACGAGATCATGTAGCACGGGATCGATCCAGTCTAGCGTGTGGGGTTTCTTGCGTGTGAGCGCTAGCAGCAGCGTGTATAATGCGTCGGCGAGGTCGGGTGCGGCGGCGGCGTCAGTGGCGAGCGTACGCGCCGCGGCGCACACGCACTCCCGCGTCACATCACACGCCCCGCCCCATTCGTCCGCCGCGAATAGTACGATCTGTTCAGAGGGTCATATAATTAAAACGAGGCTTATATTAGTCCAATAAATCTTACCTTTGACACTAGTACTGACTTTAATCGGCTAATATTTAACTTATCAGTAAATTCCAAAATGGAGTGCTGATAAAACCCACCAGTTTAACGACGTCAAGGCCGGCCGGGCAAGGATGTAGCTTGAAGCCGGCCACCGTGAGCTCGCCGATCTCGTTGATCATGGGTAAGCAGTCGGCCATTAACGACGACAGACTGTGCTTCAGTATGTTGAACATTGGCTGGAATTACATAGTTTATTTATAGTATTAATTTCATGTAATAAAAGGATATAATGACATAAAGTAGACAAAAGAAATCCGCTATTTTGTCACTAAAATCTGTCAGTATGTCTATACTTTTCCGTTTCTTATGCTGTCATGCTAAGCCTGAAGATGGTTTTGCAGTGTGCACAACTGTTGTTTTCTACAGGGTGCAATTAAACCTTCCTGCCAAATTTTGATATATTGATCCTTGTTAAAAATAAAAATACACGTATTTTTTAAAATAGCTTAGTAATGCTAAGAAATACTACAATTTATGGATACTACGCGTCACCCACGCGTGACCGACCTGACCCAGCGCGCGCGCCTCCCCCCGCTTCACCCCCGCTCATACCCACCGTCGCGAGTGACCGTTCTGCAACGATTTTAAATGGGATAAAATATGTATTATTAAAATAACACCCAATTTTTTTATTAAATCGACTCTCCTAATGATACCTAAGCCCTGAAAAAAAATTGGCACTTGGCAGGAAGGTTTAATTGCAGTCTTCCACCGTGCGTTTTTCCCGTAACTTTCTGCCGTGCACTGTAAAACTCTGGAACGAACTGTCACCAGCAGTATTTCCGGACGTATACGACCTGCAAACCTTCAAGAAGAGAGCGTATTCCCTCTTAAAAGGCCGGCAACGCACCTTCAGCTGTTCTGATGATGCGAGTGTCCATGGGCGACGGTTGTTGCTTTCCATCAAGTGACCCGTTTGCTCGTTTGCCCCCTATTTCATAAAAAAATTGCGCCCTGTATACAAATATTTACCTCAACTAGATGTTGGTGTTGCGGCAACAGCGCTAGCGCGGGCAGCAGCGCCCGCAGGAGGTGAGCGGCGAGCGCGGGCGCCGGCGCGAGCGCGCCCATCAGCGCCACGCACCCCTTCGCCGCGCCGCACCCCGCGCCCCGCCCGCTACTGTTCGCCTGGACAACAGATTTTTTGAAGTGAAACTTCTTTAGGCGCGTTGAGAGTAAAATTTCAAGGTCGCGTCATGGCGATACCGTCACGGAGTAAGGCGACGATTTTGACTAAGTTTCACTTCTGACACGTGTGCTCGGCACACACGCCCTTTTTTATGCTATTGCATAGCTTTTATCGCGGGCTTTGAACGCGGCGGCCGGCGACTGGATCAAGAAATTGTGTAACGTAAAAAATCTAACATTTGTCTAACGTCGTTTCAGTTCGGGACATTTCGGCTCGGGGTGTGGTGCTCGCCGCAACGACCGGCACATCCGAACGACGTTGCCGCACCGTTATGACGGTCGTTGCGACGTTGCCAGATTTCGGCCAGTATTTGTGTGCGTGCGGCTAAAATATGTATACGAATTATAAAAATATGTATTACACGAATTTTTTAAATGTATCCAAAAACAATTCTACAGCACGACTGGTGAGAAATGTTCAATATTCGAGGACGTGATATTTGGCTATTATATTAGTTGAAAAAAAATAATATAAAAAAGCGGCCAAGTGCGAGTTGGACTCGCCCATGAAGGGTTCCGCAGCAGCAATAAGGTTTATTTTTATGAAATTAAAAGGTTTTTGATTTTTATATTTCAGTCGACGTATAAAAAAACTACTGGCTAGATCTCGTTCAAACCAATTTTCGTTGGTAGTTTTTATAGTAATCTACATCATATATTTTTTTTAGAATTATAATGCCACTACTTTAGAAATTGGAGGGGGGGCGACACACATTTTCCCACTTTGGAAGTCTCTCTCGCACACTATTCAGGTTAGATAAAAAATGATATGAGAAACCTCAATATGATTTTTGGAGACCTATCCATAGATACCCCACACGCATAAGTTAGATGAAAAAAATTTTTTTTTGTTTCGGTTGTACCTATGGGGACCCCTAAAATTTTTAATAATTTTTCCATTTTTGCATCAAAATCTTAATGCGGTTCACAGAATACATCTACTTACCAAGTTTCAATAATCTAGCTCTGATAGTTTCGGAGAAAAGTGGCTGTGACATACGGACGGACGGACAGACAGACAGACAGACATGACGAATCTATAAGGGTTCCTTTTTTGCCATTTTGGCTACGGAACCCTAAAAATAATATCAATTGATCACTGAGTAAATGTAGCTTAAAGTTAAATAATTATTTACCCAACGCATGGACACCGCGCGCGGGAGTAGCGCGCGGCGCGCGGGGCGGGGTGGGCCGCGCCCGGCCGCATAGTATTTTACTAAGTGTCCATTATTCATTTGTTTAAAGGGAAATTTGGTTAAAAATTAATTACCTAATTTTATTACATAATTATTATAATGAGAATCGAGTACTGAATACTCTCCTTAATTATCGGTATTGTCTCACCAGTCATGCTGTATAGTGATAATATTATGATCGCTAAAAATAAAATTTGCTCTGTGGTCATGAGTTCATGACGTCAAGTACATTGCGTTAGTAAACAAACAGGCATCAATTGACATAAGACATTCGATACTGACAGACAGTTGACACAGTTGTCATTTTTTTTTACTATCCTAATGACGTCATTAACATGGCGGAAAGATTTCGGAGCGTTCATCAAAGACAGATAAAAAATCCTAAAATCTTTAAACTACATTTAAAAATATGATTTAGGACGTTTAGTCATTATTGGCTATGCCGCTCTATTAGACCAACAATTACATATTTGCTGTACATTTTTAGGCCCCGAAAAACATGTTATTTTCAAGTGTCTATATGAGATTGCATCATTTTTTGCTAACAGCGATAATTATCTATCGTTTTTCTCTGGTAATGACAGACGATGCCGAAAACTATTTACAACTTGGTCATAGAATATAATATTTTTAAATTAAATATTATGTATGGTTCAATTCCATCTTCAAAATATAAGTCACACGGCATTGTGTTGAGGTTATGTAGCATTTCAAGATTTGTTTTACGTAAACTTTTTCACTACAGTAGTTTACCTTTTGGGTCAATTCAGCAGCTAATTGGTCCGCGAGCGTGCGCAGTAGCGGCGCCGCGCGCGTCAGCTCGCTCGCCGCAAGCGCCGCGCCCGCCGCGCTCAGCAACTGCCGCCGCGTCCATAAGTCGCGACCCACGTCTGCGTTCTGTGGAAATATTTATACTTAAGTATTTATATAGTATAATAATTTAATTTAAAATGAAATTGTTATACTTATTAAAGCATAAAGTTCTTTTTAGTTGTTGAATTATAAAAATAAAATCGGCCAAGTGCGAGTCGAACTCGCGCACGAAGGGTCCAGTACCACAATAGAGCAAAAATAGGTTGAAAATTGTGTTTTTTTTGTATGGAAGGCCCTCTTAATTATTTAGATAATTTAAGTTTCAGAAGTCTAGCTATAGCGGTTCTTGAGTTACAGCCTCGAGACATACAGACAGACAGACGGACAGACGTCGAGGTCTTAGTAATAGCAGAGACCAGACAATGGTAATAGGGTCCCGTTTTTACCCTTTGGGTACGGAACCCTAAAAAGTGTTTTATAATTTTTTAGGCTGGTTTTATCATTAAGCGTTTCGGCAGCGCCTTTGGAATTGGAACGCCACGCGTTCGAAGATGTATGGGGGTAGTAGTTGCGTTTCAGAGTCGCGCGCTTTAGCAGCGCCGTTCATCCGTTCGTTTTCTTCGTCTTCGAACGCGCGCGCTTCAACGGCGCTGCCAAACGCTTAACGATAAAACCAGCCTTAGATTATGATTACGAGTCAAAATAAGACCCATATTTAGGTCACTTGTTCTTTGGTTTAAGTAAATAATTTAAAAAAATGAATATGAATCTGTACCAAAAGTATCATAAAAACAAGTCAAAGCTGAAGAAGGGATTTGACTTATTAACACAATATTTTTTTGCATTTGTTCAGTGTTTATTGACAGTTAATATTACTAGATTTTCATAACTCTTATTCTAGAGAACATTTTCCACACACCTGCGTGACGAATACAATATCAGCCGCCAATGCGGCGGCCGGGGCACTGCAGTCTGCGCACAGCTTGCGGAGCGCGAGCGCGGCGGCGGCGGGCGAGTGTGGCAGCGCCGCGCCCGCAGCGCGCACGCACGCGCCCGCCAACGCCGCCGCCGCCCCGCCCTCCTCACCCTCTAGCGAACCCAGCCATGATGCGTACGAACCTAATATAGTATTATTGGAGGTGTTTTAGTCCCGGAAAAAATTACTATTCTTGCACGATAATCAAATTTCGGAGCCACGAAATTGCAGGAAACTAATAATAGTTTTTATCTACGAAAGTTATATCAACTGAAACATTAACACAAAAAACAACTTACCAAGACACTCGAGAGCAGTAGGCAACGCGCGCGGGTTCGCTTGCGGCGTTGCAGCAACTCTTAGCGCGTGTTGCAGCAACTCGGCGAGGGGCGGCGGGTAGCGGCCGTGCGGCGCCGCATCAGCTAGCGACGCGAACACGTGTAACGCCGCCTCCCGCGCCGCTTCCGTGTTCGCTGCTGCGTACGCCCCCGCCGTCACCTCCCAGCATCTATCGCCGAGTATACTGAAGCAGTACATCTGGAATACACAGCATTATAATAATTACGTGTAAATAAGTCACTAATTGGTGGTTTCTGTTTAAAAACATTTATTTTATTGATAGACTAGAAAATATTTTTAGTTTATCTTCACTTAAAATTGTCTAGTTACTAATACAATTGTTAACTAATCATTTGATTAATTTCTTTCATATATAGAGAAACGAGATAGCATGATATTTATTGTAACCTTAATCGGATCACACAATACTTACCACAGCGTCGGAAACGTCTTGTCTGTAACAGCGCAGCAATTCTTGATCATCACGAGAGAGAGCTGATTCCGCCGGCATCTCAGATTTCTTAATCAGAGCAAGAAGCAACTGTGTGAAAACATCTTGCCATATTGGATTTATTTTACTTTTACCGTCGGCCATGTTCAGTATTTCGTCCTAGAAAAGACGGAAAAGTTTTAATACCTCGATCGTGGGGATCGCAGACACAATAGATTTGCAGCCCGCAGCTGGGTGCCGCTTGGAGATTGATGGGTTGAGTATTAATTATAAACCTGACAAATAACAAGCGTCTTCTCTAATGCCACAAAGACAAAACATTGTATAACATATGCAATATTCAAATATTTTTTCCAGCAAAGGGGATTGAATATAAAAACGTGTACTTGGTACGCCATGTAGGTTAATAGCTATTTATAAAAAATACGCACCTGTAATGTATACCACAGGCTGAACAACAAATTCGAGCGCGTCTCGTGCAGCGGGTAGTGTCCGGGAGCCGCTTGCGCTGCTAACATGAGCTGTAACAGGCGCGCCGCCCCGCCCCCCGCCGCGTCCGACTCCACCCCCTCCACCGCCAGCACCAGCGCGCGCGTGTGACACTCGCACGCCGCAACGCAACAAGTCACAAGCGCCGTTACTAGCTCCTAACAATTATAGCAAGATAGTAATGTTTTATTAAATCGAAATGTGTATCAAATTATTGAAACTAAGTAGAATAAAATTATTTAGTAAAGGTATCCAGTATGGCAAAATATTTGATACACATTTCGATTTAATAAAACGAGGATATGAATAATATTACTTATAATAGAGAGAGAGAGAGAGAGAGAGAGATTCCGTCTCATTCAAGCGACGCGTTCGACTTGGTACAACACGGAACTTTTTTCTCAAAATATTTATTTCATATATTTATTCGCAACTCTTTTGCGCCAAAACTCGACGTTTACCGCGCGGGGACTGTACATTTTTCCGGGACCAAAAAGTATCCTATGTTCTTTCCCGGGACTCAAAGTATCTCCATGCCAAATTTCAGCAAAATCGGTTCAGGGGTTTGAGCGTGAAGAGTAACAGACACACTTTCGCATTTATAATATTATATTAGTATTGGTATTGGGTTTAGTTCAAGACTATCAGTGACCTCGTTGATCCAATCCGGGGTATCAATGTCTAGCGGTGTCTGTAGCACGCGGTCTGCAAGCGCGGCGAGGTCAGCCATGAGCTGCAGCGCGGCGGCGGGGTAGCGGTCCGCGGCGCCCGTGGTGGCGGCCGCGCGCAAGCACAGCAGACACGCCTCGCACGTCTCCACCGCGCCGTCGCTGCATTGTGAGCTCCAGCTAATGGACAATTTGTTTTTTAATTTGGTTAGGACAATGAAGGTGTTAAAACACAATTTTAAATGCTTAAGGGTCTACACAGACGGACTGCAATCCAACCGCTAATTGCAGTTCAAGTGCAGTTTGAATGCAGCTGAAGTTTATATTAAAGTTATCTATCTTAAGAGAGGTAACTGTTGCATAAAAAAGATAATCAATGTGTTGATGGCCATGTAAAAAGTCTGTCTTAAGTCCGATTTTCCATATTGATTTAAAATAATATGCCTCACACGATTTATGAACGTAAAAGACGAGATAGTGTACTATGAGTTATGACACACTTGGACCCTGTAAACTCTTGGGTATCTGGGGAGGTTTTAATAGAACCAGCTATTGGCAAGGCAGTTTGAGGTTTTAACATGAACTTACGTGTATAAAACATGCACCGCAGTCTGTAACGCCCTACATAAGGTCAATCGTTCAGGCAATGTCGTAGCACCACACTCAAGCGAATCTTCCCCGTCGATGTTCAGCCAACTCGCTGCACAGTTTGCTGCATTCGTCCAAGACAAGATAGTAGCTTTATTTGGTGGCTCTTTGCTGTAGTCACTATTGAAAGTATACAGTATTAGTTGTAAAATGATACAAGCTTAGCAGAAACATAATATTGTGGCATCTAGTGTATGTAATTAATAACTGTATTTTAACATTAAACACATGTGCAATTAAACCTTACTGCCAATTTTTTTCTAGGGTTTAGGTATCATTAGGAGAGTCTATTGAACCTATAAAAATTGGGTGTTATTTTTAATGACATATTTTATCCCATTTAACTTCGTTGCAGAACGGTCACTCGCGGCGGTGGGTACGAGCGGGGGTGACGAGGGAGGAGGCGCGCGCGCGGGGTCACGGGGGTTCTCAACATTTTAGTACTGAGTGATTATCAAAGAAAAAATATGTGTACTTTTATTTTTAACAAGGATCAATATTATATCAAAATTTGGCAGGAAGGTTTAATTGCACTCTGTATACAAAACGAAGAGTGAGTTGCATCAACCTACTTTAACTATAACTTTAACCATAACAAAATGTGAAATCCCTAGCAAAAGTCGCCATATTTGACGATAACCTTAACTACGCTTCTGGTGCAATTCACCCTTAGACAGTGCACATAATAATATGATGTACTTATGCAACTCTATATTAAAAAAGTTTTGATATAAGTGTAAACAAAAACGAATTAGTTTCTACTTACTTAAAAGCTGTTTGCAGGCATCTTAGCATGTCGTCTAAAACCATATGGCTAGCTTGATTTAAAGCTGCGCGATTTTTCGACCTCAATGCTGTTCTCATTGTCATACTGGTGTACTGTGAAATAAAATGTGTTCCTAAATTATCTTTTGTATTCCAATTTAAGACACACAGTAAATTGTTCCAATTTTATGCCTTCATGTTGAATATCACCCATAACTTATGGTAATATGTACAAATCATATTTTTATATGTATAACAAACATCATTTTATATGGGCTTTTGATGAATTTTGTATGATAGGAGATTAGGGTTTAAGGCTTACTTAGGAAGCATTCTTTATTTAAAATACAATATAGACAATTTTCTTACTTCCTCAGGTATCACAGTAAGGACCTCTAGCAGTAGGGAGGCATTCTCTGGTGTTGATAAAGGACGTAAAATTTCTGCCAAATCCTTTGAACCCTGCTGCAGGATAAATGCAGCTAACTAGAAAAATTATATTTTTTAAATTAATTAAGTGTGCTGTGAACCATTGTGGTGTTAGCAATTGTAGACAAACCATTGTTTTAAAGCAACATATTCACACTATCTATAAGTACTGCAAAAGTTATAGTTTATTTATAGTCTACTCCTTTTATTTTCATAATAACTTTACAAGGATAATAATATTAATTATTCAACATAGCAATGCATGAAGACTTACACTAATACATAATCTGTTTGTGACAATTATGGGGCCTTTCGCATATCCAATTACAGCCTGCAATAACTTTTGTTTGAGTTCTTCGTAGCTCTCTTCTGGTACTTCATTCCAGCATCGTAATATTTTTGTGTGTAATGTTGTTGCAGCATAAAACTGGATTTCTGTTCCCTGTGGAAATAAAAGTTATAAAATTTTGAAGAGAGTTTTTAGGAAACGATTCCTTAGCATCTAGTTATTATAAGACGCTATGCTGATAATATGATTATGACTTGTAAACTAAATCAATTACCTTAGTAGGTTGCATTAGCTCCCACACAAAATTCCAAGCTTCTGGTGCTCTTTGTGCTGTTGTCAACCAAGTATGCGCTTTCGTACGTTCCGCCTGCTCTCCATTATAAAACACGGATACAGCATATTCTAGATTTTGAGCTGTATATTCCATTTTAAAATGTCTAGCAATGATCTCAAAACATAACAATAATGTTGTGTGATGGCTTAGTTTATTTATATACGATTTTTATATGCACATAGCACAACACTTATTTTATAAAAAGCATATTTTAATTTTTTATATGATTTCCGTATATTATTAGCTAATTTATTACGGATTTCATAAAATTCTATAGTAACTATTAATCGATGAAATAATAGTAATAATTTTATTTACACTTAGCAGCTGAGTGACGTTTACAGAACTTCACCTCTCAGTTTATATCATAAACCTATAATGCATAGACCAACAAAGAGTGCGAGAGAGAAGAAAATCCTTTATGGAATTATAACAAGATGAAAAGAGAGAGGCGGTCTAATGTGAACTGTAACCACTTTTATATGACAGGTCGTCACAAGTCGACACGCGTTTTTGTGCCCTTTCGGTATTTGCAATTTATTGTTTAATCGTTTGTTATTTTGAACAAATACTATTATATATAACAATGATAACTTGTTCTGTGAGTGATTGCAGTGTAAGTCATAGGAATAATACTGAAAAATATACATTTCACGGGTAATTAATCTTCATGTCCTAATTGCTACGATGTGTTTATTTTTGCTATATTCTGTCTTTAGTTCTGTATTTCAAATAAAATAATATCAATCCTCCCTTTTACTTTCATATTTTGCGTAACTAAAGATACTATTGTTCTTAAATTACACAATTTTTGATGAAAAATTTTTCATAAAAATTTTTTACATATACGCTAGTGCTTGAATCAAATTTATCGATATACTTATCGGTATTTAACAATAACATAAAACCAATCTAAAAATGTAATGGGTGTGTAAGAGTATTATGATATGTATTTAATTTAAGAATAAATAATATACTATGTGTGTTGTTTACTTTCAACATTATATTTGCATTTCTAATAATGTAAGGGCTGATTTTTCAGATAGCTTTTACCTGAGTAATAAATAAGTAACTTTATAATGTGTATATTATTTACCCTTATAAGAACCTCATAATATCATAACATATCCGACGATTGAAAAATCACCCCAAACGAAAATGTGTATCTATACTTTTCGATCGTCACCTTTTTTCTGCCAAATAAAATATAATATGATACCTAATTTGAAATACAAAATCTGCCAAAGTTGCATATTATTTATTAATTATTTCTCATAGAAACTCAGGTAAAATAACTCGAACGGACTATACTATCGATAGTAAAAGATACATCGCTAGTACCCGCACACATTGACAGATCGAAAATCGTCACGCATTTTCGGGTTGTCAGGTGGTCTTTACGACAGTATAATATTATAAGTCTATGGTTTATATACTGTATTATCTATGACTTCACCTGACGGCTGACATATTTTGTCAAAACTTCGCCTTCCACAAAAAATAGAGTTTAGGGACCGTGCAGAAACTATAGAGGGCGTCGTAATTCGACAGCAGCGCCGCGATGCGAGTAAAAGACGTAACTTGTGAGTGACTTTGACTTCGCATTCTCCTTGACCCTGGATGGTTTGTGAGTGTTTTTTTATGTTTTACACTATAAAATGATATAATACTTACACTCCCAAGTGGCCACATGCGGCCGCGAGAACAACGACAGATTTCCAAGAATCCGCGATCGAAATATTAAAATTAAAGACTAGATGACGCCCGCAACTCCATTGTGCCAAAAATCATTTATCGCGCGAGAACCGTACATTTTCCCGGGATAAAAAGTATCCTATGTCCTTTCCCGGGGCTCAAAGTAAATCCATACCAAATTTCAGCAAAATTGGTTTAGCGGTTTGGGCGTGAAGTACTAACAGACAGACACACTTTCGCATTTATAATATTAAGTATATTTTTATAATATTAAATATAATATTAAGGGTTTCTACTTTTTACCCGTAAACAAAGAATGGAAGAGTGAATAAAAATGTATAAAGCTTATCTAGTTAACTAAGAAAATATCTGAAAAAGTAATTAATAGCATCCATCAGCATAGAAAGTAAAAACTTGATAAATATTGCAATAAAATAATGAAGCTATGCAAAAATACTTATATTAATTACTGAAAATGTTTGTGGATTAATAAAATAAAACAAGTTCACTAAAATAAATGCTTTTATTTCAACCTTCTGCGATTCGATCGATACCATCTTCACAACTTTTGTCTGTCACTATTTTTAACTAATTTCAGTCTGGATCTCATAAGTGTAAACACCATTTAGGTATGTATTCTTCAAATAACACACAAAGACTGCTGCACTACTAATCTTTTTCTTACTTGAAGAATCATCCTTTTGAGAACCAACACTTTGACAAGATGGTTCAAGTTCAATACTATCCTCAGTGTTGAATTCCTGGCAGGACTTCTCCAAATTATCCTTACTTTTGATGCAACTTTATGCCAATTAAATGAGCCGTGCCTATGTATGTATATCAATTAAGATGGAAGCCAGTTTGGATGTTTACTGAAAGAAAGCAATGGTTATAGGTTATGTTCATATTGTGTTCATAAAAAATGAATTTACGGTTATAATCTACAAAATTTAGTGTTTTTACTAGTCTGCGCATAACACTCATGGAACTTTTTAAATACTTACGTATATATTTACCGCCTTTTATCCATTTCTTTCGTTTTTCAATAAGCAAAACCATGCGAATATTTTGGCAGAAAAATAGTAAAATTTTACATCGTTCGATTTGCCTTTATATTTCTTTTAAGTATTAGAACATCCGGGAATACAACAATACATATTTTCAATTCTTGAAAATACTCGGAATTTGTTAAGAAATCTTCTAATTTTCCGTAGCTTCACTAGAGCTTGACAGTAAAATTTTCGTAAAAGTTTCGGCTATTCGCCACTTGTGGCAGTGTCGTCGCTCTGCACGGTCCCTTTAGAATGGTTTAGACTCTAAACCATTCTAAAGGGACTTTAGAGTTTAGAAAGTAGTTATTCCATTACACTAAATTTAGAAATCTAAATGATTAGTCACTAAATTTAGTGAAGTGGAATAACATTTATAAGAAAGCTAGGATCCTAATTAGTGTAATAGATCGGCAAAAATGTGGCTTCTAACTGACTAAATCAGTGTTGCCAGATGGTTTCAACCTTTTATTGTATTAAAGTCAAATATATTTTACGTTATACGATCTGGAATCCATTCATAATTAATTTCTAAAGTCTGCTGGTTCCAAGTAGTTCAGAAAGTTCATGATTCATAATTTTTCGTGGAGCAAAAATTCTTTCAACCATCTTTTTCGCCTTTTATTTATTTTGATTTTCATTGAGCCAACAGCTAAGCCTATGAGAAGACCAATTTTTTGTTGGTTTGACAGAACTGGAGCCATTATGAAGACTTCTGGCCAAAATCGCCGCGTCGTCACAACTGATTTTTAATCTGTGCAACTGATTTAGTTAACCCATAATAAGGCACAAGCCTATGTAAAAGTTGGCTGAGAACTAAATGTGTGTTTAGGGCAATTTAATACTGGAGATTCAAAAAAATATTTTTAAAAGGGGGTGAGAGGGTGCCAAACCCCCCTTTTTTCGGTGGGAAAATAATTCCCTTTGCCTGATTACGCTTGGCAGGGTTTCAAAAAGTGGGAAAATAATTCCCTTTGCCAAACGGGCAAGGTTACCTCGTTTTGCAGTCATTTTTATTGATTCAATTATAGTGCTGACCACCCGACTTCGGTTGTGATATTAATTTTTATGAGTCAAAATATTTTTTTCAAAGTACATATATATATATATATATATATATATATATATATATATATATATATATATATATATATATACATTATAGTGCATTTATATTATTGAAAGATAAATAAAAAACGATATGTAAGCAAAAGAAGTTTTAATTAATAAAATATAGGCAAAGTGAGGTACCACAAGAATAACTTTTTTCTATAGAAAGTTATTCTATAGAAAAAAGTTATTCTTGTGGTGAAGCCTCATGGAAACACTTAAAACAATTTTTTGCACATAGTGATACTTGGCAAGTTGAGCACAGTATTTTCGTTCTCGCAATAATATAATTCTTCAGGCTCAAACTATCTACATACAAAATAAAGTGAAAGTGTGACAGACACACTTACTTTCTTACAACATAATAAGTAAAAATAGAGTACTGCACAATCAGGCAAAGGGAATTATTTTCCCACTTTGTAATTTGAATATTTTGAGGAGAAATATCACTGCAATGGCAATCAAAACCATATACAATAGCGCTAGGATAGTCACTTTATATGATATAGACACCATATTTTACTTACAATATTTTCTGTGGAACAATATTTTAGATTTTTCGCTGTAACGACCGTTATTTCGCACTTTTTACCTCACTTCAACTCGTCACTCCACTTTGACATTGACATATTAACTCAAGGTGACGTTTACAGCCGCGCGTATTGCCAGTAAAAAAAAACAATTTACCATAGAGTAGATTTTACTATAAGGTGGCATTCAGTGTGACATAAGTTAGGTAAAAAACCACAGATTAAGTATACATAGATGGATTCTTAGCTCGCCAGCGCGTGGCCATTTTATGCTTGTGTGCAATTGCTGTAGTGTGCGTGTAGGGATGGCGTATATCGATAAAAATATAAAATTAGACTACAGCTATCGACCAAGTCGACCATAATTTTATGTTATAGATTTTTATTAAACGACATCAAAAAAGGAGGTTATCAATTCGACCTGCACGTTCAATTTAGGATATATTATGCTCATTAATACTTACACTCCCAAGTGGCCACATGCGGCCGCGAGAATAACGACAGATTTCCAAGAATCCGCGATCGAAGTATTAAATTAGAAGTCGCTTTCAATTTGGTGAAAAGGTATTTTTTTATCTATTTATTAAGTGTATGAAAATACTTAAATACATGGTGCAATTAAACCTTCCTGCCAAATTTTGATATATTGATCCTTGTTCAAAAGAAAAATACACGTATTTTTCTTTTAATATAGTCACTCAGTACTAAAATGTTGAGAAATAGCTTCCGAAAGTTATTCTAAAAAACACTACAATTAAAATGGACACTACGCGTCGCCGGCGGGTGAGCGCCGCGCGCGCCTCCCCCCCCCCCACGTCACCCCCGCTCATTCCCACCGCCACGAGTAACCGTTCTGCATCGATTTTAAATGGGATAAAATATGTCATTAAAAAAATAACACCCAATTTTTTTTGCTAAATGACCTCTCCTAATGATACCCAAGCCCTGGAAAAAATTTGGCAGGATGGTTTAATTGCACCCTGTATAAACAAAATATTTAAGTATATAATTACACAAAGAGTTAAAAATATACATAATATATATACTCCATAAGCCACGAAAGCTTCTCCGGAGTGTAATAGCTAATATCAATAAAATCAACAGTTTTTATAAAACACAACAGAAGAACAAAATATATTATACTTTATTAAACTTAATTACTATTTACTATTAAGCAACTATTTTGTAGAATAACAATTATTATTATCAAAGAAATATAAGAATGAATTTCAGTCCTACTTATTTAAAGTAATTCCAAAAACGCTTAGGTGCATTTCTTTACCTATTAAAATATAATTATGTAATAATATTTATACAGAAAAAGACTTAAAATAGATACTTCGACGCCCCCTGAATAATGATATTATAAATAATAATAATTAATAACCTAAGTGGGACTCTAGAGTCTAGACGATCAATTTTATTGTGCAATATCACGGTGTGTGCAATCAAAATCATAGAGCACTAAACCAAATATTATTCTTCACTTTCAATCTTATTATCAAATTAATAATTGAAAATAATTATTATCTTCATTATAGGTCTCTCCGTCACCACCATAATATTGTACTCTTCTTTAAGAGCATTCCAATAACCTGAAAAAAATAAATGGTTTAGAGTCAATAAATGTACTATACTACTACATACTATAAAATATACACATAATTCATAATATTGTATACGGGGCAATATGCTTTATATAAGTTTTCCATGCTTAACCCATCCAGCCCCAAGCGGAACCCAGGTGCCGCATAGCAACTAAATATATATTGTGTCTGGAATTCGACGATTGAAGTATTAAATTTATTTTATTAAATGATTATGCCTTTAGCCTTATTAAAATTTTACATTTTACTTATTAAAAAAGAGTACCTAATGCCAGGATAAAATTTCAAGAAGTATCTTTAAGTAACGAATTGAGTACTTACAGGGGGAGGTGTGAGAGCTGTTGATCATGCAATTATTTTACTCTCCGTTAGAACTTTCTTTATTTCATAAAATCATTGTTTCAAACTTACGTTTGAAATGATAATTCCAAATTCCAATATTGTGATGCCTTCATAAGGGAGTAAGGATTAAAAACTTGCATGAAACTTGCGTCTAAAATATATATCTGTTTGTCGTCTATTTTGAAGCATTTTCAACCTGAAAAAAAAAATCATTTAGTCCATGACATTATTTTTATCGATAAACTACAGTTCCAGTAAGGCGCATCCCTAAAATACACGTAAAAAACTATGCAATATTTATAGCCAAATTATTACTTGATGTGACATTTTTATCACTAATGCCTTATATAGCATGATTAATGGATTATTATACTTATAAATTTTCTTTTTTAGCTTACAAAAATACCGATTGATAAGCCCAAACAACGTTGTTGAAAACTTACGTATGTTATGTTAAATCCACGTGTTTTGAGGCATTCCTTGGCCGTTTTTATGGTTTATTATATAGCGGAACCACAAAATGCAATATTAAATAGCATTGAACGTTCACTAAACACTTTTATTACCACTTTTTAAACATGAAATATGCAGACCTAGTCCTTTGTTATGTTCTACTAAGTGGGACATAACATTACAGGCTTTTGACGTTTACACACCGATATGAGCTTTCTCTTTCACCCAAATTACTACATCGTTAGTTAGAAAGAGTAACATTATCAGCTGTCAAAATATATGGCGGACTCCTAAGTATTATTACCTCAATGTAAAAAACAATGTTTTTGAATCTATTACCAGGTGGGAAATATTATCCCCTTGCCTTATTAAGGGTTAATAAATTAGGACAAGTGGAATAAGTATCTTCTAATTTGTCTTCTTTTTAGAATCCTATTTAGAACTTCTAAATTTAGTGTAATGGAATAACTACTTTATAAATTCGGATGTTTCATCATTCATGACCATAGCCAATAAAGTATGACGGAGTTTTGCCGGGATGTGAAAGAGTGATGTTGTGATTTTGTATTATTTTCCTAAAATTGTGTTAAGTTGGGTTTTTAATGTGTAATATTGGTAGAATATTAACCATTAGATATTCGTTATCGTGCACAAGTGTAGGAAAGTGATGCATTAATTGCATTATCCAGAAACGTGCGATTTTGTGTTCCCTCTAAAACTCCATTGAAAGTTTCAGTAAAGAGTCTACCACTTAACACTTTACTGAAACGACCGACTTGACTCCTTGACTGTATTGACTTTTATTTACTTAGACTTTGACTAGACTAAATGATCTGACGATATTACATGAAAACGATGCTGAAAATTATTATAGGAGGAATACGGTTTTCCCGCCATATTCCTTACCTTTTTACCTTGTCTGTGGCACAACATACACATAATTTACTTCTTTCTCTTCGTTTTTGGCGTCAAGTTGCCAAAAACGAAGAGAAAGAAAAATTGAGGAATTTTGTCGGGAATGTGAAAGAGTGATGTTGTGATTTTGTATTATTTTCCATAAATTGTGTTAAATTGGGTTTTTAATGTGTAATATTGGTAGAATATTAACAATTAGATATTCGTTATCGTGCACAAGTGTGGGAAAGTGATGCATTATCCAGAAACGTGCTATTTTATGTTCCCTCCAAAACTCCATCAAAAGTTTCAGTAAAGCGACTACCACTTTACTGAATCGACCGACTTGAATTTCTGACTGTAATGACTTTTACTTAGACTTTGACTAGACTTTAGACCTGACAATATAGAATAACGATGCTGAAAATTGTATTATAAAATATTGTTTTCCCGCCATAATATATACTTGAAACTGGCCATGGTTAAAGCCGAAGTGCCATTATAAGAAAAAAAAAATGAGAATGACAGAATACAGATGACATTTTGACTTTTGTTTTTGCGATTTGCGTTGGAGAAGCGTTGTGAAGAAGTTATTTGGCGGATTTTATACTTTCATTGAATACATATTTTGAGCTTTATTTACATAATGAAGATAGAAGAAGTAAAGAGCACTGCAAAAACACAAAGAATATCAGCTCATAGCCATATAAAAGGTTTGGGTTTAGACGAAAATGGGGTACCAATTCAGATGGCAGCCGGTCTCGTGGGCCAAGAATCCGCTCGTGAGGTAATTTATTAGCATTCATAGGAGAATATTGCCACTGCAATGTTTGTATAGCATTAGAAGTGCGCCAAATCTAGATTTTAATAAATACTACCTCATTGGTGTATTGATCATACAAAGAGGTTAGTTTGGTTACCATAGTTATTTCAAATTATGTTTGGCTGGTAAATCCTGCAAAAAAGGCCCGGTACAAGTCCTTATGTTATCATTTTCTCTACAGCATGACTGGTGAGACATGTTCAATATTCGAGGACGTGATATTTGGCTATTATATTAGTTGAAAAATAATAACATAAAAAAATAATATCAATTGATCACTGAGTAAATGTAGCTTAAAGTTAAATAATTATTTACTCAACGCATGGACACCGCGCGCGGGAGTAGCGCGCGGGGCGTGGTGGGCCGCGCCCGGCCGCATAGTAATTTACTAAGTGTCCATGATTCATTTGTTTAAAGGGAAATTTGGTCAAAAATTAAGTACCTAATTTTAGTACATAATATTAATGAGAATCGAGTACTGAATACTCTCCTTAATTATCGGTATTGACTCACCAGTCATGCTGTATAATACTTTTTTAGGTTGATATAAAACAACTATGATTGTATTGATTTCATGATTTTCAATTTTTTTACATTTAAGTTGCAATGGATTTGCTCAATATTTAGTCAGAAGTAAATTGAGAATATTTGTTATATTTTAGGCTGCAGGCATTGTTGTTGACATGATCAGAAGTAAGAAAATGGCAGGTCGAGCTCTCTTGTTAGCGGGTCCACCGGGCACCGGCAAAACTGCTATTGCCTTAGCAATAGCTCAGGAGTTGGGAAATAAAGTAAGTAATTGATATTATTTATTATAATATCACATTTGAAGACGTGAGTGGAAGAATCGAACAAGTAACATTTCGTAACATACGGACAATAACTCATTTTTTCCCTAACTATTTCAATAAAACTTGTAACTTATCTACTTCATAACCTAGCTAATATATCTGGCTACACATACAATCCATAGTTTTTCTACTTCAAATAACTTTTCCGGCCCTAAAGCCTCCATTTAAGCAAAAAAACGGGAAGTTTTTGCATGTTACTTACCTTATTCTTCCACTCACGTCTTGATTTATAATAACTCAGTTACAACAATTCAGGATATTACATAAAAACATTTCATTAAGTACCTTTTATAGTAACATTGGCAGCCGTACTAGTAAATAACTGTGTCACAGCTGCCTGATATACTAGCAATAAGACATTACTTACAACATTTGTTATAAAAAACAAGTACAATGTAATTACTGATTACTATTACAATTATTTTGAAACTATTCATTTAATTAAAATATGAGATACAATTTATTTGAAAAGTGATAATTAAAGAAATAAAAATTAAAGTAACTTAATTATTATATTAAAATATATTCTAAACATATTTGTCTTCTGTAATAGTAATCCCACCAAAAACATACCTGTTAAAATGGGGCCAAGTTCCTTAGATTAGCTAAATATTGGTCTGAAAAAAGAGTTGAAATCCAATCCAATGCCAAGTTTAGATGCACTTCCATCGATCGTCATCATCTTCATCAACAGCCTGATCCATAATACTTCTAAATTTGAACTTGGCAGGTTAATTTATTTAAATAAATATTATGTAATTTCACAATAATTAATCAAGTGTTACATATAGCACGGAAACCTGCCTGAAAAATTGGAAGTGGCCTTTAAATTTCGTAGATGAACCGACTCACGCTTGACGGATTTCTTAAATTTCTTAAATTTCTGAATTTTTTGGTAATCTACATAAAACACCCGACCTGTGTGCCAAATTTCATAACGCTAGGACAATAGGCTACTTGACCTATATTCAATTTCATTGAACAAATGCATATTTCTAGTAGAACTTGGCGTAGGAAACCGTATTTCACCCTTATCATCAAATAAAAGCTTATGATTGATAAATAAAGTCGATTTGAAAATATGATTTTATGAAAATATGATTTGTACTGACTAAAACGCTTTTGCAGTACTTCCGATTTGGATGTGACGTCATCATGTTCGTAATTTAATATCTTTTATTTATCGCGCTCGTTATGTGTAAGTTTATTTGTACATAAATAATAAGAATAAGCCTAGAAAGATTTGCAAAATATATTTTCTTGAGTAATTCAAATAAAACACCAGTTTTATATATTATCTCCATTAATTATTGTAGACGGGAAATGAAATGGCCAAATCTTTTCTCCAAAAGTTTTCAACATTACAAATGATTTCTAATTTCTTATTTAATTCTTTTATAATTTTTGGGCACCTTAAGACTCGTACATTTAGCACATAAAAAAATGTTAAATAAAGAGAATCTAAAATACAAACAGTATGACGTCACACTATGGCGGACAGTGTTTTCGGCGCCATTTATAAGGCGTATTTTTCAATCAACATTTTTATGGGTTTTTACTGTGTAAAATAATAAAATATTAGTTTATTTCGTGAAAATTAATGATTAAGAAGCGATTAGCATGAAGAAAAAAATAAGGTCAAGTAGCTTATTGGAAGTGGCCTAGAGGTTTTGATTACCGGTCAGTGAGTCAGTGCCAAAATTAGCTATTTTTACAAGGACATATTTCAGGATCTACTGAAGCTATATCTATGAAATTTGGTATGTTGCTTAAGTACTAGTATATAATTAGTAATTACGTAGGTAAAATTTTATCTTTGCACTCGCAATAGGCACTTAGATACAGGGGGGTCAAAAGTGCGTCGAAACGGTTCGTGTAAATAGTGCACATGCCGTGCGCGGCCTGCTGGAACTTGGCCGCGCACTCCGTGCGCTTTGATACAAAATATATAACCTGATTTAATGCCTGCTTTAGAATCACAAAAAGCTGTATTGGATAGAGTTTTTTTTTCTTTTTGGCTCAGTATAAAGTGAGCTCCAACAAAACTTCCACATTTAAAGTGTTGGTTACATATTTGATGACTAATGTGTAATTGTAATTTTTTTTAAATTTTATTTTCATTTTAGATACCATTCTGTCCCATGGTTGGCAGTGAAGTGTACAGTACAGAAATAAAGAAAACTGAGGTGCTCATGGAAAATTTCCGTCGTGCCATAGGCCTTAGGATTCGTGAAACTAAAGAGGTTTACGAGGGAGAGGTTACTGAGTTAACTCCAGTTGAGACTGAGAATCCAGCAGGGGGTAAGAGTTTTATGCTAAATCAAATGATTTCAAAAGTCTGAATACAATATTAATATTATATTGTAGTCATATACTAAGTTTTATAAACAATCTTTAGAAAAAGTTACATCAATAATGTCATTTTTCAAATGTTAAAATGGCTCAAACTAAACTAAAGTGGACCAATTAATTATTGTTTGGCTTGTTTTTTTTTTCCTCAATATGCAGATTCCCTTAAATTTGTATCCATGGTATGAACTATAAAGTCATATTTAATAAGTAATATAAACTAAATTGAATAAAAATATATTCCAGGGTATGGAAAGACAGTCTCACATGTTATCATCGGATTGAAGACAGCCAAAGGAACAAAGCAACTGAAACTGGACCCAACTATTTACGAATCGATGCAGAAGGAGAAGGTGGAAGTGGGAGACGTTATCTACATTGAGGCCAATTCTGGTGCTGTCAAACGGCAGGGAAGAAGCGACACCTTTGCCACTGAATTTGACTTGGAAGTATGTAGTACTTTTAAATTATATATTGACAGTATAAAATAATTTTAATCTAGATTAACTATTCTTCAATTAATTGTAAAATCATAATTTGTGTACAAATAATTTATAATCTTACATATTTATACAAAATTCATAAGAAAGGTTCTGTAGTCAAGCTTTCACAACTTCTGTGGCTAATCAAAATTTCTGTTTTTCTAAAGGCTGAAGAGTATGTGCCACTACCAAAAGGTGATGTGCACAAGAAAAAAGAAGTGGTCCAAGATGTGACCCTGCATGACCTGGACTGTGCCAACGCAAGACCGCAAGGAGGTCACGATATTATGTCTATGATGGGGCAACTAATGAAACCAAAGAAGACTGAAATTACTGGTTGGTTTTGTTACATTTGCATGTTGCACATTAAACATTTATCTTTCTTCTTGACTTTGATAAATACTTTGGTTTTTCTTGTCATCTATCATACTTAACATCATGGTTTTACATATGGTTTTCTTGTAATTTTTTCAATTTATTCAAGAGCATACTGCATATTTTGTTTCAGATAAACTAAGGAAAGAAATAAATAAAGTAGTCAATAAGTATATTGATCAGGGGATAGCTGAGCTTGTTCCTGGAGTATTGTTTATCGATGAGGTGAGTTAAAAGCTCATCAATCATCAATCATTATGGAACTAGGCTTTGCCTGCAACTTTACGTCTGGAATTGTATAACCACTAAAGTAGCTAGTAGTTTGTTTTGCTCCCTATATCTAATAACCTTAAACTTTTTGAATATTTTAGGTGCATATGTTAGACATTGAGACATTTACGTACTTACACCGGGCCTTGGAGTCGGCTATAGCACCGATAGTTATTTTCGCTACCAACAGAGGGCGCTGCCAAATACGGTAGGTATTTTTTAAATTTATTTCCTACTAAATGACACCCGCAACTCCGTTGAGCCAAAATTCGTTTGGGATAAAAAAAAACATCCTATGTCCTTTCCCAGGACTCAAAGTATCCCCATACCAAATTTCAGCAAATCTGGCTGTCGGCAAATAGACAGACACACTTTTGCATTTATAATATTAGTATGGTTACTAGTCCATTATAATTAATGTGTTAATTATTGTAAAGCACATCTTTTGTTTGTAATTCAAAATGAAATCTTTTTTTTTTCCAGAGGAACAGAGGACATAATTTCACCCCATGGAATCCCACTAGATCTGTTAGACCGACTCCTGATTATTCGCACCCTACCCTACAACAAGGCTGAGTTGTTGCAGGTATGTTTTTTATATTTTTGGTGACAGATTTTGAAAATAAAAAGTTTATTTTTAATAAGAATATGCTTGCTTAACATGGACATTTTTGTTTGTAGATACTTAAATTACGTGCCACAACCGAGGGTATTTCTATAGAAGATGAAGCTCTATCAGCTCTTGCCGAAGTTGGTGCTGCTAGTACACTCAGGTATGCATATTAAGCCTTAGATTTGATCTGGGTTCCTTATTCCTATATTGCATTCTTCAAGTCATTTCAGTACAGGCTTTCGATATTTAATTTGTCGCTAGGGGGCGCACAAAACCCTGCCTGGTAGACTCGTGTTTCCTCGTGTATCTAACTACTAGGCAAAATTACGTATCCATAGGGTCTTTTGTGTTGTTTTAATACGTCAACAGTCTAATATGTCATGAACTTAAAACCCTCATTTAATTAAACGCTCCTTTGGACCATAATAAATCATAAAATAATTTTCAGGTATGCTGCTCAACTCCTGACACCGGCGATGCTGGCGGCGCGCGCGGACGGAGCGACGCGCATATCGCCCGCGCACGTGCGCGCCGTGCACACGCTATTCCTAGACGCCAAGTCCTCCGCGCGCATACTCACGCAGCACTCCGACAAGTATATGAAGTGAGCCGCCATTTTGATTTACCACAAAATTCGCCATTTTCAAGTTTGTTATGACAGATGTGTCGCCATATTGAAGTTCTATTTTTGAAATGCTACCTCTTGCAAGTGAAATGCTTGTTATCATAGATTATAACAAATTGCAACCGGTGTAGCTGCAATACCACGTCATATTAATCAGAGTAAGGGTGAAGCCAAACGAGCGTAATTTTGTGAGTCGCAGAATTTCGGTCGCGTAAACATTTTTTCATACAAATCATGACTCACAAAATTACGCCCGTCACCCGTGTGAGTGAAGTAGGAATTTCCTATGAAACTGAATGCAGCAGAATTTCTGCCAACCGAAATTCTGCGACTCACAAGTCACAAAGTACACTCGTTTGGCTTCACCCTTACAAGTTGAACAAAAAAATCCTCAACTGGTATTAAAAAAGGAATCTAATCCATTTAACAATACGCTTATATTTTGAGTCAATACTATGTAGTTAACATTACATTCCTGTCTTAAATTGTATAATTTCTGTTAACCAACCAAACTCGGCAAATAGGAAAATTAAAATTTTAATAATTATACAATATCACAATTTAATGATTAATGTAAATATTGTACTTGAATTTCTTGTTTGTTTTTCAACTTTCGTTTATTCAGAACAGTAGGCTTTTAGTTTTGGGAGCAAAGTCAAACTTTATTTAGTAATATAATGTATTGAATAAGTGACCGATATGTTCGAGCCGGGAGCTCACAGTGAAAACAAAATACTAATAAATAAGTTTTTAATTAAAAAATCAAACTGTTCTTATTTAAAAATCTATTTACAAACCCTAATTTACTTAATCCTAAATAACTGATAAAATATCTTTGATTCAGTCTAACCGATTAAAAAGTAGAAAGTGTATTTACAATATAAAATTACAGGATGGCGGGCGATCAGGTTTGATCTTGAGCTTGTCGGGGGACGTTAGAGTAGACAGGGATGTAGCGCGGGTCCGCGGGGGCGGGCGGCGGGGCGGGGCTGGCAGGGGGCGGGGCAAACGTGGGCAGGTCCACCCGGACGGCGGGCTCGGCCGTGTGCCGGTACAGGGCCTCGAACTGCAGCTCCTCCGGGATCGAATGCGACTTTATTTTCCTCTCGTCCCTCGCGTTGTTCGGGTACACTATGAGGATCTTCTCCCCCTGGCTGCGGAGGGCCACCGGTGGGAGGGCGGTGCTGGTAGAGGCGGCAGGTCCGGCGACGACCTTCAGCATCTCCGAGGGCGCCGCCTTTATCGCCTCGACCGTCGTCGTAGTGGGCGTGGTCGTGGTGGGCGTGGTCGTCGAGCTCGTCGTCGTCGTGGAGATGACGACCGGGATGTCGGGGTCCTCGGGGGTCTCGAACTCCCGCTTCTCGACCGGCGGGCCCATCGTCCGCAGGCTCTCGATCTTCATCTCGAGGGTGGGCGTCGGGACCGGCACCGAGCTCGTCACGTTCACGTCCTCCGTGGGGATGAAGCGCGCGGTCGGCTTGGGGATCTCGCGCGATCCGAATATAGGCAGACGGGGCGCGTAGGCGGAAACTAGAGGTAGAATAGTATCCCTAGCGTAGCGTTCGGCTCGGGAGATGAAGGAGGCCAGTCGCGCAGGGAGGAACTGGACGAAGCCGCTCTCCCGCTCCGGCTCGTCGACCTCGTTGGAGGACGGGGTCGAGATGTCGTAGTTCTTGGCCTTGCGGTTGGGCGGGGGCGGGGTGGGGCGCGTCGTCGCGCGCAGCAGCGGCTCGGAGATCTCGGGCGGGCCGTCGGGCGCGTCGGACCGGTGGCGGGGGGTCTTGCGCAGGCGCGGCCGCAGCACGGGCTCGGCGATCTCGACGACACCGCTGGGCGCGGTCTTGGTATTGGTCATGCCGAAGGCACGGCCGGAGTCGACGGACTCGGCGCCGTCGAACTCGTACGTGTCGACCAGCATGAAGGGCCGCTGCGGGGAGTCCTCCGGCAGCTCGTTTTGCAGGTCGTCGGCGCCGGACCGGGTCACGTTGTCCCGCGTGAACAGGTCGCCCACGTTGGTTATTGTGGTGTTCGAATCGATCTGAAATTGTTACGAAATAGTTTTGAAAATAGCTAGGTTTGTATTTATTGTTCATGCAGTTACAAAATAAAACACGATTGTTGATTTAGATTCTAAGTTGACATAACTGACCAGCGGCATGCGACAGTCTCCCGGATACAGCGGTAGTTGCACATATTCGTCAGACGCAAGCCGAAGTATTTTACAGTATGATGACCTGAAACAAAAACATTTCATGTACTTAATAAGGATGTTTGGTCGTTGTCAATTCTTCTGTGACATATCTCCTGTGTTGCTGACTTGCTGTATCAGATCGTTTATGTGATGTTAAAATATATTATATTATTATTAGGTATGTATAGTCAGCTGGCCCTAAATAAGTTCCTGTAAGGATTAGTGTAAAAAACTTGTTTTTTTGTTGTTCCGTTCATTAGATTATATCACACTCTACCACGCTATATACGTTTACAAGTATTTCACCTCCGAGTTTGTTCGAAATTGTATTAGAATTTAGATACTCACGTCTTCCCAAAGCTGTCGGTAATGAGCACCTTGTGTAACACTAGTGCCCGCGCGCCCGCACTCAGCCAGCCCGTGTACGCGGCGTAGTGTACGCTCGCTCGCAGCGGCACGCCCAACGCAGGGTGGGGCACTAAAACGCGCGTGAAGCGCGCCGACACTCCTCCCCCTGTTGCGGTTTCTTCGTGTCTGAAATGGATTTGAGCAATGACCGTCCGTAATAAATAATAATGTAAAAATGTATGTAGTGTACTGTGTAGGTACTATCCGAGAAGTTGATTCCTAGGCAGATAGCGGACCTAAGTAGTTTGGTCATTTGATAGGGATATAAATAAATAAATAAATAAACATAAATATGTGGAATCGCGTAAATGACATGACCGATCTTATATTTTTGTGTTTTGGTTAGTTTGGATTTAAGGGTAAAGGCAATCATTGCTTTAAATTTTAAACGTTACTTCTATAATCTAGTAAAAGTGCTTAAAAAACCTCAACTAAAGAGAAGTCATTGGACACATGGAATTAGCACAGATTGCCGTTGAACGAGTGGGCTGTAGCATCTATACAAGAAAGTTATTTCAAAGCTTTTCAATACAATTAAAACTTTTTCATAACTTTATTCTTACTTATTCAAGGGAAAAGATTCGTTGAGTCCAGAGTCTCCGTGTAGAGTGAGCGTAACACGACCGTAGTTTGGTTTGTCGCCGACGTCAATTCCTCCCCATACCGCCACGTGGTATTGGTGGGCTGTGGATTAAAAACATTGCGGATAAAATACAATACCTAATCCAGGCCAAAATTAGATAAAAAAGTTTTGTAAACAAATATTATTTACCCCTGAAGCTGAGGCCTGAAAGTTGATTGTAATTTGCAATCTTCTAGTAGGACAAATATGAGACTACAGGTTAGCGATTTCCAGAAAATTATTACAGATAGCAAAATATCGTTGCTTGCTTGCGAGTGACACGACAACCTCAAGACAGACTTATGCAATACAAAACTCATAAAGATAGCACACTAAACCATAACTAAACGATCTTGTCTGTTGATATTAAACAGGCTCATTAGCAAACTACTAACTACTAACCAGCCTTAAGAGTTCCCAAATCCCAACTGTGAACTGATAGGACCACACTGTCATCTAAACCTTTATGTGAGAACATTGCTCAGACTGACCGCAGAACGGTTCCTCCTCCCTGGTGAGCAGGTACAGCTGGCCGCGGCCGAGCGAGCGGTCCGCGTAGTACCCCATGTTGCCGCAGCGCCGGCCCGCGTCGCACGGGAAACATCGCCCCTGAAACAGTATCGTTCATGAAACAAACAAATCTCGACTGCTCTACAGTCTACACCGTTCCGCTTACAATTTACATTATTATTATCTTTATCTCTATATATATAAATGAATCCATATTCGCGTGCGGCGTGGTCATCACGCGTAAACGACTGGTCCGATTTTGCTGAAATTTGGCATAGAGATACTTTGAGTCCCGAAGACTAACTTAGGATACATTTTGTCCCGGAAAAAATACGGTACGGTAAATACGGATTAATAACGGTTACTGCACAATATACTTTTATGATTTGCGCGTAAACTATTCAATCGATTTTGATGAATTTTGGTATGAAGATACAAGAGTCTCGGGAAAGGACAAGGGATACTTTTTGTCCCGGAAAATGTACGGTTCCCGCACAATACACTTTTATGATTTTCGCCTAAAGTATTACATCTTTTTTGATGAAATTTGGTATGGAGATGATACTTTTTGTCCCGGAAAATGTACGGTTCCCGCATAATAAACTTTTATGATTTTCGCCACCAAAACTATTTAAGTAATCTATTTTGATGAGATTTGGCATGGAGATACTAATTTTAATATTTTTTCTTAATTATACCAATTCGAATTAAATAATCATCCTTAAAACAACGTCCGTCGGGTCAACTAGTTATTATATAAAGGGCAACATCCCTTAGGTTTGATATGGACTAATTTATGCACTCCAAATAATAATAATTATTGTGTGATGACGTCACTTACCTCCAAGAATTTGTCGTAATCGGTGCACGGGAAGGCGGGGAAATGGCACTTGGGTGAGACGGAATCTGTGAAGAACTTGTAAGCGCGGCGGTGGTTGCACAGCGAGCGGCCCTCCGCAGACGCCGCCGCCCACGGCAGCACCAGATCGGACACTGCTCCAACGAATCTGTAACGAGTAACAATATTATTTCTTTAAAGTTTTTAAAACTTTAAAGTATTCGAGACATTATATTGGCAAGTTGTTAAGGACCACGAAAGAATTCCAAATTTCCCTTTGTCCTGGATATTTGGATGAAATTGGGTATAGGTACAAAGAAACTCTAAAATGTAGAGGATGTAGAGTTTATACACGTAGAGCTTTGCAGTCAACGAAGTCTGACTAAGAAAAACAGAAAATGTAAATAATTACTTACATTTCCTGTTTTTTTCGGATATCCTAAATTGCTATTCTCGATAGCAGCGCGGGTAAGGTCATCAACCTTGGTCTCTACTATTTGGTACGACGCGACGAAGTAACATAATATGTATAAATTCTTTGAGTGTTTTATTTTATATTATAATTTAGTTTAGTTTTTGTACAAATAAAGAATTTTATATTCTATTCTATTTTTATATCGCTTAAACATGCACTTGTATCTTTTTGGTCTGCCAAACCATGAAAAGCCTTTTACTCACAGATTAGAACAGCCGTGTTGCACTCGGCCGCCATTTGGATAAAAGTCGACGTGGCCGAGCGGCTGCGCAGCGCCAAGTCCGCCCAATATCAGCGTCTCGCCGTTAGAATGGATCACATCGACGAACTTGGCATCCGTCTTGTCGAGCCGAGCGCGCGGGTCTTGGAACTCGAACAGGGGGCCCGCCGGGTCTAAACCTACAACACAACTCTACGGTCTATATTACTTCTAATTCTATGAAGTAACTAATAAGAAAAGATTATGGATTTATCACTGCCATGCCTCCAGAGCCCAGATGATTATTAATTGTAAAGCGGATGTCAAATACTGATGGTGCTTCCTTTGTGGTATATGAGGTAGCATACACATAGATATATCGAATAGAAAAAGCAAAGCTAAAAATAGTATAAATACCTGTTATCCTACTAATATTTCTTAACTCTGAGCCAGCAAAGCCGGCGACATGTGCGCCCAAGCTGAACCCAATAAGATGGACGTCTTCGAACCGCAGGTCAATATGTTGAGCCAAACCTAGAAAAGAAAATAATAATCGCAACTGCAAAAAATTTTGCAAAATTTTACAAATATTGGGCATACTTATTAGAATAAACGTAGAATTTCAACAACCCTCATTTAAGAGAATCCTATGTGGTACCTAACCTAAATTGATATAGGAACATTACCTTGCAACAACAGTGCGAGTTGCTTGCCGACGAGCCGCGTGTTAGCGGCTGCCCGCAGGTAGTTGGGCATCGACGCTCCGCCCTCCCAGTCCACGCAGATCACGTTGCATTCCTCCTGAAATTGAGCAGATGCACGTGTGAAACTTGGTGAGAGACACTGGTTTGCCCCATTATTAACTCTACTTGAATTCGAATAGTAGGGAAGTATTGGGCATTCTGTCCCACTTGTCCAACCAAAAGTTGGATAGAATTGTCTGTCCTGCAAAGAATCACTTAAATTAGAATGTGTTCTGTCCTGCAGTTGAAATGATTGGGCATTCTGTCCCACTTTTGTTCGCTCGCGGTGCATAAACGAACAGGAGGGCATCCTGTTCCGACACACCGAACCTCCGTTCGCTCGCGCTCACTTCGGTGTACTCGGTGTGTCAGGATGCCCAATAGCTCCTGTTCGTTTATGCACCGCGAGCGAACAAAAGTGGGACAGAATGCCCAATCATTTCAACTGCAGGACAGAACACATTCTAATTTAAGTGATTCTTTGCAGGACAGACAATTCTATCAAACTTTTGGTTGGACAAGTGGGACAGAATGTCCAATACTTCCTGTTCGTTTATGCATCAACTGATGGTAAATGAAAGGACATGCTCATGACATGCACCTCTGTTCGCTCACTTCGGTGTGTCAGTGTGCCACTTACCGTAGGTAAGATCATGCACCGATCATACTACTGACTCGTAATCGGTTACGGTCAATGGTAAGATCACCTACTTTTTTACCAAAAAACATACCTCGGCTTAAATATACCAACACACTATGATGTTTAGTATGTTTAAGCTTACATTTCAGGGGATAGGAATTTAGGATCTTATCAATAAATAAACACCAGTTTTTATGCATTTATAAAAATAAACAAAATAATGTCTTCGTTTGTGTAATGTAGAATTCTTCATCATTGATCATTTTTCGTTTGTGTAATGTAGAATTCTTCATCATTGATCATCGCGGTGCATAAACGAACAGGAGGGCATCCTGTTCCGACACACCGAACCTCCGTTCGCTCGCGCTCACTTCGGTGTACTCGGTGTGTCAGGATGCCCAATAGCTCCTGTTCGTTTATGCACCGCGAGCGAACAAAAGTGGGACAGAATGCCCAATCATTTCAACTGCAGGACAGAACACATTCTAATTTAAGTGATTCTTTGCAGGACAGACAATTCTATCCAACTTTTGGTTGGACAAGTGGGACAGAATGTCCAATACTTCCTGTTCGTTTATGCATCAACTGATGGTAAATGAAAGGACATGCTCATGACATGCACCTCTGTTCGCTCACTTCGGTGTGTCAGTGTGCCACTTACCGTAGGTAAGATCATGCACCGATCATACTACTAACTTCATTCCTGTTCGTTTATGCATCAACTGATGGTAAATGAAATGACATGCTCATGACGTGCACCTCTGTTCGCTCGCGGTGCATAAACGAACAGGAGGGCATCCTGTTCCGACACACCGAACCTCCGTTCGCTCGCGCTCACTTCGGTGTACTCGTGCGACCCTACAGCTAAAACAAATACTTTATACCAAAGTAAACTAAAACCAACTCGTATAACTGTAATTACATATCTCATCAAAAGATAAACTGGGTGCTGTTAAGTAAAAAGCTGGGTCTAATTGATAGTGTTGCTTGCAAGTCTGTCTAAAATTTTCAAAGATATCTGCCAGTAAAAGCACATCAGTTTTTAGATATAAATCCATATAACTACCTAAATCTTTGATTTGAAATGTTGACCAAATTAAGCACGCGTGCTGGTAATCCTCATCAGAAATATCATGATCAGTTAGGGAACTATAAAAGCATTCTTTTGGGGGTAGACTTTTTTCGTCATACCGCTTCCACGAGTTCATATATTCGTATGGATAATTGCCTTTACGAGTGAGTAACTGAAATTCATCTTCATCGGGGAAATGATTTTGTAAGTTTTTAAACATTTCCGGTTTTAATGTCTCTGACAATTTGCTTAAGCTTGTTCCCAAAAACTTAAATGAATCAACGAATCGAAGTTGAAAAAACTGATTATTCGTAACTGGTACAAATTTGGTAAATGAGATGTAGTTTTCTTTTGTTTTAGGTATTATTTTAATATTACCAGGAACCTCACCTAATGCTTTTATAAAAAGATGACAATCATAACCAGCTAAGTTATGAAAAAAATGGGGACGAATGAAGGGCGTTTATACTGTAAATTACAAAACGGATGCGCAGCTCCGCGGTAACGACCAGTAACGTGTCAATGGTCACGGACTTTGTCCGAAAAAATAAAATTTTCACAAATATGACAACGTGTGGCATTATCAAAATCAGACTTATCCGCCATAGAAAATATCATAGGGACAGGTGTACTAAGTATATCAAATATAGGTAAATGTTGGTGTAATGTAGTCGTATTTTTGCTAGAAGAACAGTTAGCTTCAGTATGGGTTTGTAGCATCGATTCAAAATCTGCGTAAATACAAAAAGGCATGTTTTGTTTTCGAGCATAGTTTTTAAATTTAATTACTGAGCCCTTATTTGGGAGGGCAGTTACAACGCCTCCACATAAATGGTTTTCAACTTCTTTAGAAGTACTGAAAATTAATATCAAGCACAAATCACAGAAGTACAACGATTATAGAGAATTCAGAAGAATTATTAAGCCTTACTTAAAAGACCGAAACATTATCGTAAAAGGTGAAGAGAAAGTGAAATGGGTGAAAGAACTGTGTGATCATAATAATGTTGTAGATATAAGTTACAAAGACATTCCAAGATTTGACATTCTGTTCGATCTGTATTGTAAGGACAAATCGTATAACTGTTTTATTCATAAGAAGTATTGTGCATTAAAAAATGTATTATGTTTAAAAAAATGGTGTTTAGAAAATAATGTACACTTTCAATAAAAAATACCTTATATTTATTGCTTTTTATTTAAATAAATAAAGTTGAATGAAATAGAAATAAAACAAATATATTCACATCATACATTTATTTAAGCAATAATTACGTACACATTAATTTACAAAACAAACCCTAACTTATATTATTTTCATACAAGTATATCTTACAATTTTATCGACTTATTCATTCTAAAGTCTATTGCGACCCTACAGCTAAAACAAATACTTTATACCAAAGTAAACTAAAACCAACTCGTATAACTGTAATTACATATTTTTTTTGATATATTACTGACTAACTTCTCGGTTTGGTCCATTATTTCATCACCGTTTTCATTTACAACATATTGTGCGGATAACAAAAAATTATCATCGTCTATACTGTCACAATGTTGCTGGGATCCATCTAAATCAAACACTGAGATCTTTATCAGACGGAAACCTTTTTTGGGAACGCTGTTTACCACAAACGAATGAACTGGAATTTGCAGTTTACTTAATGCACTTTTAGAAACACATTTTTTTCTTAATTTTGCTGGACGACGTTCCCGAATCTTAGCGTTCGGCTTTTGCTGAGCTTTCATTTTTAAAAACTCTTCCGTAAATCCTTCCAAAGGATCTTGAGCATACTGGAAAGTATCCCCATATTCATGTAGGTAGACATTGTCTTCGGATGTAGCAGTCAAATCTTTTACGCGTTCCATTATCTGTAAAAAAAAGAAAATATTTAACACCAAATCAGAAATCTTTGCAATTAACGATTATTTTATGTATTTTAATGACTTAAATCAATAATAAATCAACTTACCGTTGTGTAGTCAGGTCCAAGACTGTATTACCAAAAATACGTAAATTATGTACACGTGAGTAACTATAATATAAGTTAAGGTTTGTTTTGTAAATTATGTAGACGTGATTAACTAATTACAGTGCTTGTCGACGCAAGAATGAATACTAAAACAAAGTCTTCACATTATTATAATAGTGATTGCAACATGTATGTGGTATTATCATAAATGAGGACTCATGTTACAAACTGTACCGCGCGTTCATATACGTCGTAGGTTGTACTACCAGGCATGCGCGCGCGGCACGTGTGGATTAGGATTATGTCGGCACTACATATAGGCGAATGCGTTGGCCGACGCGCTGGCCCAGTGCCGCCTCCCCACAAGATGGTATATAGATACCTATCGCCAACGCGCGAACGCCCGTTCTACACATTGGGCCAGCGCGCTGGCCAAGGCGTTCGCCTATAATATGTAGTGCCGACATTACTCAAGTAAAGCATGTTTCAACTTGATAAAACCTTACGTTACTTGAATTTAGCATCAGCCTGCAGGTTTGCTTGCAAAATCTATGTAGTCGTGAAGTAATAAATAAAACAATTAATGTATTTAATAATTGATATTTTATTTCTAAATCTACATAATAATTATTATATACATACTAAATACACAGGTTATGCTACGAAAGTAAACAATACAAAGAATTTCTTAATTAGGTACAGCTTATTAAATCTAGTTAAAAGTTAAATATACTACTGTGACCCCATGCTCTAGTTGAAATTTTATCTTTAGATATGACTCTCTTGTCATCATCACCAGACAGAGCAACTTTCTTCACAGCACATGTATACAACTCATGTTTTATTGACTTAAATAAAACATTTGTTTTGTGAACAATGTTGCCTTCGTACAGAGTTTTTTGGTAATCAGTAACATTGAAATTGCTGACAATATTTTTCTTAATTCCTTTCGCTTTTTTGATTGTGCTATTTATGGTTTTAATACAATATAACTTTGAACGAAGGCCTACAAATTCACTTATGATTTTACCCGCCATTTCATCCTTGAACAAACCAGGAACTTTTTTATTTTGAATGGGTAAATCATATTGATTACTATTACAAAAATTACTAGTATCAAAGTAAGGCAAAAAATGTCTTTTTATGTCATCATAAAAATCATGGGTCCGTATATGATATACAAAACTATCAGTGTCCGTGTAACACATTTGTACATTATTTTTATAAAAAGGTTTAATAACAGAGTAATGAAAGTTATACATATGACTTTTTGACAATTCTAGTACGGTAAAACCAATGTATATTGGTTTATCCAAAATTATTTGATCAGGGTTTAATTGTACCGCAACTAGATTTTCAGTAAAAATCGTCGCGCTATGGAAATTTGGACGAGCGATAAGCTTTTGTGCACAATGCCTTTTCTTAGTCACATTATTATTATCAACCCACTGATTAACTAAATGCACATTGACCCTCTTCTCATTATTTTCTAAAGTTTTTCCAAACACACTGTTATTCAAGAGTTTGAAAAAGTCTTGTTCAAATGTTGAGGAACTTTTTTGCCTCAGAGCAGTATTCAAATCAATATATTGTTTTAAATATGGACTTTGTCGAAAACTAATCACTCGATGAATTTTCTTTAATATTAAACCATGTTTTAAACATGTTTGCAAGTGAATGTAATGTATAACATACTTAAATTTATCATATAAATTTGGAACTAGTTTGAAAGTTTTCCCCCCAGGTGGAATGCATTTTTCAGAACAAAATGGTAAATCATTATGTAAGTTATGTAAATGTTTAGGATATTGTAAATCCACTTCTAGAATATAACCACACTCTGCATCGATCGGTATTTCGGTTATATTTAATTTGTTGATTTCTTGTTCATTAAGAAATCTGAAATCTGATAATGGTAAATATTGACACATACTATATCCATATAAATTATTACAATCAATATAAGTGACGTAGGAAGGAGATTCTGATGGTTTGTAATTTTCTAAGTAAGGATTATTTGCTTTTGCATGTCTATGAGAGCACAGACATACTCCTCCCCTGATACCACTCTGTAACATGCGCAACATCGACAAGTCATCGATAAGTTCCAATTGTATTCCTGTTTTTAATAACATCGCATCAAAAGATAAACTGGGTGCTGTTAAGTAAAAAGCTGGGTCTAATTGATAGTGTTGCTTGCAAGTCTGTCTAAAATTTTCAAAGATATCTGCCAGTAAAAGCACATCAGTTTTTAGATATAAATCCGTATAACTACCTAAATCTTTGATTTGAAATGTTGACCAAATTAAGCACGCGTGCTGGTAATCCTCATCAGAAATATCATGATCAGTTAGGGAACTATAAAAGCATTCTTTTGGGGGTAGACTTTTTTCGTCATACCGCTTCCACGAGTTCATATATTCGTATGGATAAATGCCTTTACGAGTGAGTAACTGAAATTCATCTTCATCGGGGAAATGATTTTGTAAGTTTTTAAACATTTCCGGTTTTAATGTCTCTGACAATTTGCTTAAGCTTGTTCCCAAAAACTTAAATGAATCAACGAATCGAAGTTGAAAAAACTGATTATTCGTAACTGGTACAAATTTGGTAAATGAGATGTAGTTTTCTTTGGTTTTAGGTATTATTTTAATATTACCAGGAACCTCACCTAATGCTTTTATAAAAAGATGACAATCATAACCAGCTAAGTTATGAAAAAAAATGGGGACGAATGAAGGGCGTTTATACTGTAAATTACAAAACGGATGCGCAGCTCCGCGGTAACGACCAGTAACGTGACAATGGTCACGGACTTTGTCCGAAAAAATAAAATTTTCACAAATATGACAACGTGTGGCATTATCAAAGTCAGACTTATCCGCCATAGAAAATATCATAGGGACAGGTGTACTAAGTATATCAAATATTTTTTGTACGTCTTTAAGAATCGAATCTACAAACTGCTTATCACAACCAGGTCCTCGATATGATACGTACCGATTGTAACTAGGGTCATCACGACAAACAATATAATAACCAAAAGCTATAGGTAAATGTTGGTGTAACGTAGTCGTATTTTTGCTAGAAGAACAGTTAGCTTCAGTATGGGTTTGTAGCATCGATTCAAAATCTGCGTAAATACAAAATGGCATGTTTTGTTTTCGAGCATAGTTTTTAAATTTAATTACTGAGCCCTTATTTGGGAGGACAGTTACAACGCCTCCACATAAATGGTTTTCAACTTCTTTAGAAGTACTGAAAAATATCAAGCACAAATCACAAAAGTACAATTTGCTGTGATGAGATGTAACTTGGCTTCTAAACAGTCTAGAAGGTTCTTTGATCAAACAATAATGAGAAGTGTTATTATTTTCTAAAAACAACAAATGTATAATTTTCTCGTTGCATGTTTTATTAATGTCTGATTTATACAACGGCCCAACAATAGTTTTACTTTTTTTTAAACCATAAATTATGAACTTAATATTAGGATTATTTTTTTCAAAAATTTTAATGTCATGGAAAGATACAGGAAAAAACATTCCATTTATATTAAATAATTCACGAAAATTAGGATATGACGAAATTCTTTCAGGATGATATTTAGCTGGATATAAGGCTGCTGTCACACACCATAGAAAGCAATGCTGATCTTTATTCATAATATTTAAACACGCCTTTTTAGCCTGAATTGATTTGGGTAAACTGATAAAACTCGAACCGCTAAGTGGTTGATATTTATTGATATTAATCTCAATGTATAAATTATTTAAAAATGTCCACCCACTGTCACGATCCTCAAATTCCTCTATACTAGTTTTTAAATAACTAACTGTTTCCAAATATATTTTTTCAAAATCATAATTACTATGTAATATTTTATTTTTGGTTCCAAAAGATTTTATTTCTTGTGAATTATCATTGAACTTCAAAAACGTCCCAAATAGTTCGAAATTAACCTTAACACATGAATGTTTAATAAGGTTTTCATCTAAAAGAGATTTTAACTTGTTACGAATTTCGGAAAAAAATATATCTACTGAAGCTAACTGAAGTTGATCAAGAGGTAATATCTTATAAGTTATAATACGATTACGAAATGCAGAGCTGACGATTTCTACACCATCACTGTATTCTATTGTCTGTCTACTTTTTCTATGTGAATTACTTCGCAAATGACCTACCCATGATTTACTATGTACAGATATGTTACACGTCGAACAGAAAGGCATTTTATTCTATTAAAAAAGACAATGCTATCAAAACAATAATACAGTAACCGATACTAATGTAAAAAAATTAAAAAGGTTATAAATCTATTCTAGTATATTAAAAAGAAAATTAATATCTACTATAAATTGATTAACTGTAAACCTACTTAATAAAATTTATTTTTTGTCACTGTAATGGATGGGCTCCGACTCCTCAAACTCAGTAAAAGCTTGTCCTAAGAAGTCTTGCAGTGCCCCCCAAGACGATGATGACTCGTCACACTGGAGCTTTACACTTACCAGCGCCGTCTTGTATCGCATATTGGCAGCGTGAGACACGTAGTCCGATTTTTTGTAGATCTTGAGGTCCACAAAATATTCGCCACCGGTCTTTGCAGTCCGACGAGACGTTCCCGTAGAAACTCGGCTGGCGAAGCTTGATATTATTTCCCCGCAACGAGATTTGGGTTCACTGCAACTAGCTTCCTCAGCCCGCAAGATATTGAATAAGTCCGGTCTCCTTGTTCTGTAAAAACACAAAATTAACATATTATTATCATTAAAATACAATAATCGAGAATAAATATTAGTAAGAAAACAAACAAAATAGGAATAAGTGTATTGCACATTCACTTTTGACTGTAAACAATTAGGTGCCTAGTTTTATCAGACTTCAACAGGATACTGAACTAAGTTTTGATAAATAAAAAGTAGGAAATCATTGTAACTATGCAAACTGAATTATCGTGGTTGGGACTGTGTTGACAGTTGGCTATTACAAAGACAGTTAAAAACCAGCAGAAACAGAAATAGAATTTCAGCAAACGTAAAGTAGGTAATAATAATCGAACATACCGTGTAGTGTTAAATTCGTGCGGGGACGAGTATTTTCGCTTTCGTCGAGCACTTTTGTCTGATGAGGTGCGGGTCAACTCCAGCGGAGGAGATGAGTCGAGTTGCTTTTCCAAGCCAGCCTTGCGTTTGCTGGTTGACGCCTTTGACTTCTTTTTCGGTGCTGCCGACACCACAGATGGGGCCTCAAACTCTGAATCGGACCTATTAAAAAAATAAAATCATTTATTTCGGGTTTCTAAGACCCATAACATTACAATATTTACATTTAAAAATTTCGTTATAATATTATCATTAAAATTAGTCATTACATTAAAACTACAATACATTTATATTTTATTAAACAATAAAAATTTAATAAAAATTGTAAAGTTAAAATTATTGTTTTTATAAAATAATAAAAATAAAAAGAATTTAAATTATTTTTTTAATAATTAAAGAAGAAATTAATATAAATTATTTTACCATCTTGATGAATTAGTCATAAAAAAAGAGTAATAATATTAATTCAATACTCACTAACATTTTAGTTGAAGTTGAAGACTGGTGCGAAGCCACTTGAAAAGTTGTGACTTGTTCCAACATGCGTCGACTTTTATTGTTGGAAAACGGTCTTTGTCATCCAAAATGTGTAATAGTTGTCAAGCGCGAGTTGATATGTGCGTATGTTTGTCCGTTTTAATGTTATCAATTACATCATCATTGATCATTACTATGTAAAACATATGAAATATATAATTGTAAAAGAATTAAATAAGATAATTATATTATACGTTTCTTTAATAGATATATATGTAATTTCCATCGATTTTGACATAAATTTAATGTTATATAATTTTGCTTGATTTTAAATAATAATTAATAATATGGAATGTAAATTTTCTGAAATAAATGGTTTGATTTGATTTGACTGATCATGCATCCTCAAAATCTAGGTATCTTTATACATCTGTGTATTTTTTAAGCATGTTAAATGTTGCATACTTTTATAGCGAATTTAATCTTGAACCAATACCTAATTTCCAAGAAGAGATTAAAATTAAATAAATTATAATTGTTTAAATAAGCAAGTATATCCGAATATTTAATGTGTATGTGAATAATTGTGATGATATTGTGGTAAATAATATGAAATATAAACGTTTTTTAAACTAATGATGCCTTACTACAATTTTCGACCTTATTATTGATCAATGTAGCTGAATATGAAATAAAATTGAATAAACAAGAATCTACGTCGCGCGCTCGCTGCGGCGTTTCATTGAAATGCTTTGTAATTGTATCTCTGCTGCTGTTCATAGTAGGGGAGGCAAAATATAATATAAATCATGGTATTATATTATTATTGTATCTTTCCCTTTACTTTAAGCCGTCAGTGCTTTAAATAAAAGCTTCTTTGGGGTCTACACAACGTTCTCTATTTTAATCTGACAATTTGAAATCTACTTAATAGTATATTTTTTAACGCACCACTCAGATAATCTGATTTCTATACCACGTTAACTATAGACATGTGGGAAGCATACACAAGCTTAATCTGACGCGCTTTAATCACTGCAGAAATCACCGCTTTGGCTCCCTACTATAAAAGCGAGTGTCGGTTTAACAATACGTATGTGCAATATTATATTCTTGTTTAACAGCTTGCAGCTTTTTCCATATCAGGGATGTGAACTAGAAGCGAAAACTCGATTAAAGAGATAATTTAAGAGGCGATAAGTTTTTACCCTATAAATCCAATAAATTATAAATGAATATTGTGTATATTAAACACGATTATATTACCTCTAGTCAAATTATGAAAATTATCATCCTTTAAATGATATCGATGTTTATAATTCCTTATTTTACTAAGTTATGAATTTGACGCATGGTTTAATTTGTAATGGATAAATCTTATCGAATTTATTTATGTCTTACTGATTATTTGTATAACTATTAATTTGAGTTATCGCAACACTATGTGCTTTACGCAAAATATAGTAGTTTCGCCTACAAATTTTTTTAGAAATAAAGTATTTGATCCCTTAATTATTAATAGTTGGATAAAATTAATAGTTGGATACTATAATATATAGTAGGTTTGATAACCCTATCGACTCGGTCGGTCTGTTCCTATGATTTCCCGTCTTGGCTCGTTCATTTACAACGCTGTGCGAGGTGAGTATCATCGTAGTTTCAGCCCAGTACAACAAAAGTGTATGGGAAGATAAAGGAATAGTTAAAAGTAAGTGTAGTAGTTATTGTATTCATTATAGATTTAATTCACTACACAATTATTTAAGTTTTGATTTAAATTGATAATATTTTAGTTTTTGAAAACGATTCATTATTTATTACATTGATACATTTTAAAATTAAATAGTTACCAATATATTCATTCGTTACCCATCAAATATTTTAATCTATTGTGTTACTCTTATTGATTAGTATTTTTCTATATTAGCTTCATGATTTACAAAGAAAAGTTAATGCAATTAGACCAGTCGTACCATGTTATAATAAATTTAATTGAATAATGTAATATAATATTAAAATCTACCTTATTCATAAAACACTATTATACTTTTACGTGTGTTGTTTGATGGAAAAAAATATATTTTATTTAGTATTTTCCTATATTAGCTTCATGATTTACAAAGAAAAGTTAATGCAATAATTAGACCAGGCGTACCATGGTATAAATATCTACCTTATTCATAAAACACTATTATACTTTTACGTGTGTTGTTTGATGAAAAAAAAAATACATTTGTTTTTTTTCAGATGCTTGAAAATTAGAGAAGTTCATCAAAAATTACAGCGGAACGCAGAAAAAGGATACCTGGCATTCTATTTTAATTGTAAGTAAATTTGAATCTAAATGTATCTAGTTTATTGAATGAGGTTTATGTAGTAGATACATATTAGAGGTAATTATTTAATCAGAATAATAATTATTATCCAATATTTTAATAATAACAAATTTAAATATAAAAATTCATAATATTATATTTCCTATAAAACCTACGAATAATAAAAACTAGAAAAACTGTTATTGCATAATATAACGTTAATATTTTCGAGATTATTTGAATGCCAAAAAGTCGAAGTTATCACTAGAAACATAATTAATCCATAATTTTTTTAGATCAAACATTACTCAAACATCCTTAATCGTCGTCGTAGTTTTAAAGTACTCGTGACTCTAAATGGTGATTATTATGTAAGTGTGGATGTACATAACATTCTTTTTTTTCAGATCGGATGATCAATGATGAAGAATTCTACATTACACAAACGAAGACATTATTTTGTTTATTTTTATAAATGCATAAAAACTGGTGTTTATTTATTGATAAGATCCTAAATTCCTATCCCCTGAAATGTAAGCTTAAACATACTAAACATCATAGTGTGTTGGTATATTTAAGCCGAGGTATGTTTTTGGTAAAAAAGTAGGTGATCTTACCATTGACCGTAACCGATTACGAGTCAGTAGTATGATCGGTGCATGATCTTACCTACGGTAAGTGGCACACTGACACACCGAAGTGAGCGAACAGAGGTGCATGTCATGAGCATGTCCTTTCATTTACCATCAGTTGATGCATAAACGAACAGGAAGTATTGGACATTCTGTCCCACTTGTCCAACCAAAAGTTGGATAGAATTGTCTGTCCTGCAAAGAATCACTTAAATTAGAATGTGTTCTGTCCTGCAGTTGAAATGATTGGGCATTCTGTCTCACTTTTGTTCGCTCGCGGTGCATAAACGAACAGGAGCTATTGGGCATCCTGACACACCGAGTACACCGAAGTGAGCGCGAGCGAACGGAGGTTCGGTGTGTCGGAACAGGATGCCCTCCTGTTCGTTTATGCACCGCGAGCGAACAAAAGTGAGACAGAATGCCCAATCATTTCAACTGCAGGACAGAACACATTCTAATTTAAGTGATTCTTTGCAGGACAGACAATTCTATCCAACATTTGGTTGGACAAGTGGGACAGAATGCCCAATACTTCCCTACTTCGAATCCTATCAAGTAATATATTATGAGAAAACGCCTCAGCTGTCTGACACCCACATCCCCAGTCATGCTTTCTGTTTCATAATCATAAACACGACAGAGAAAAAACAAAATCGCAACACAAGTGATCCTGTGTTACTTTCTTGATTCTTCTAAGTATTATTAGATGTTGTAAATGGTTGATATTTACCTAAACACAGCTCGCGTGAGCTGTCACGTGGAAGTTGGAACTCACATTTTCTTACGCAATCACGTGAACGAGCGTGAAGTGTGAACTCACCTGATGGTCAGTAAGTGCCAGAAGTGCCAGAGATGATGTTACACGAATGGTGTCATATTACTAAGGTAATGTAACGCTGAAGTGTTAACAGTTAAGGCCGTCACAGACCTAGCTATAATATATATTAATATGTTTATAGCTAGGCATATTAATATATATTTTCTATACAATTTTCGCGGGACCACACACTCAGCTATAATATATATTTCTGGTCTCGGTGTGTTTAGTACGGTATATTAATATATATTATAGCTAAGTCTGTGACGGCCTTTAAAACTTCGAGACGTGTTATATAATGCATCCTCTCCACGCTAGCTCATGAGTCATGATGGACGAATATCAGCAGCTGCAAACGTGTAGAGAGAAATACATCAATGATTGTCTATGATGATTGATGATCGACGTCGATGTGCCTGCTATATACAGCTTTACAATAATTATGGTGGTAAAAATCATAAGGTTTTCATGGCCCTACTTGAAGAGAGCTCTTGATCTTAACTTCTTTTACGGGTACATGTCGCGTAACTGACCTCTATGTCATTATTCAAATCCCACATTTTTGTTCTGAGCGTTTTCCCACATTGAACATTGGGCATTTTGAAGTTTTTAAAACGCCCAATGTGTACCTGCTCTAACGCTGGCAATTTATCAAGGCCCTGCTGTGCTAAAGTTGTTCAACATACCACAGCCATCAACGCAGACCTCATCTCGTAGACCCAGACGTTGTCGCAGTTGGAGCCGAAGCCGTGGACGATGACGCGCGTGGGGCGGGCCACGTCAAACGCGCGCGCCGCCCAGCCCCACGCCGCTGACATGTTCGACGCCGGCACCGCGATCAGGGGTTGGTCACTTCTGGAAGGTTAGCGTCATAGTTCAGAAAACTCTGTATATTTAGTAGGTATTATTATCATTGCATAGGGCCATTAAGGACACACCTGGAATTTAACGATATTATTGTTAGTGACACGACCTCTACTTGTTGGGCCATGATGATTCATGAATCATTATTGGCATAGTTTGTGCATATTGTGCATATCTGCGCTGTCATGGAAAAGTTCTTTTGTTTGCTAACTAGAGGTACTGCGGGGTCTTAAGAACTACCCAGTGGGTGGCCCAAAGGGCCTTATGACTTGTCACAGTGTCGATTTGCGAAGTTCTTGCCAATTGCGCCGAATTTAGGCAGGTTCTCAGACCATTTATATCCTCTAATGGTCGCCACGATTCATTACAATACTTTTGTTATACCTAATAATATAATGTATAGTTACTAGCTGGATGTACGAAATTGGTATTTTACTATGGACAATATTATAATATAATAAAGTATATAATATGATTAAATAATAATTATTATGTATGTATGACTTATTTTTATGACAATATGGTAAATATTATGTTATAATTATTGGTAATGATTGGTGACATGAATGTAATTGTATACTTAATGGGTTTCGTGATAATAATGATAATAATAATTTAACGAATATAATATTATGTACTACAGTTAATTTAATATTACAATGATTTTGACGTTCATAAGTGTTACTGTGTGACCTATGTGAATAAATGATTTTGATTTGATTTGATTTGATTTGATTTGACTAATTTATTTCTCCTACGTCTGAGTTTTCAATGTATTTGACCTACGGTTGACTCAAATTTTGACTAACAACTCTAACAAGACGTGTGACTTCATAACAAGAGCTATCCGCTGCTAAGGAATGAAATTACTTTGTAACCACTTTAACTAATGTCTGCGATGCAGTGGGGCAGCACATTACAATAAACGTTTGTAATGACATACGTGATCTTGTATGGCGATAATTAAACATAAGTTATTAGTTAATCTAGCTATAACCACAGAATAGATAATAGTACAAGCTATAACTCATAATGTAGGTAATGTATCTAGGTAGGTATATAAATGTAAATTTGCTTATTTAGGTTTTAGACTTTTTCTACTGAGAACAATAGCAAGTTAGGTAGGTACCTAACTTGCTATTGTTCTCAGTAGCACGTTAGGTAGGTACCTAACTTGCTATTGTTCTAAGTTAGGTAGGTACATAGGTCGCAACATAGGTCGCAACGAGCAAAGACGTGCGCGGCAACGCAAAAAAAAACCAGATCTCCGCAGATAAAATATTCTTAAATCATTCGAAAAATATTGATATTTGCTCATGTTCCATCTACGAGAAAGTGCCTGTAAAGAAAGCCTTGGCTTTGTACGTCGTCGGTAGAATTCGTGACTCGCGGTAGATTACAAGTAAATAGTAATGCAGTCTGTTCAGTGTTCATAGTTATATTACTTATCATGTAACCTTAATACCAAAGAGATAAGAACCATATTTCACCTATTCACGGTGGAGTATAGTAGAAAGTGAGTGCCGACGTCTTGGGGCGGGCTGGGCAGCGTCTCCAGGTATGCGAAAGGCCCGGCATCCTCAAAGCACCCGAATTCACCGTAACACACGCTGCCCTGTGACCTCTTCGTCCTGAAACAGTAAAATAACCTTAACGTTAGTCCTTACGTACGCAAGATTCGAAGGGTGTAACCGTGTTTTTCATCCGTCATTATGGCATCAGTCTCAGCCGGACCAAACTGATGGACTGAACTTACGTCAGAATTAGTGTGTAACCCTTGGTGTAACCTATGACTTAAGTCGTGCTCTGTAAAAGATTCTCGTATGAAAAATGTTTAGAGAATAGATGAGAAACCAAAATAGCGACACTGACTCCACATTAACTAGTAGTAAATGAAATAAGTACTCGTATAATATATTCTACCTTGGGATTAAGTAAGATGTGACGTGATGAATTTTGTTAATATACCTATCTATATAATTATACTATATAATTATTGCGTATTACCAGGGGCATTTAATTAAAGAAATATTAGACAACTTCGTCTATCTATATTCGCCTATGTTCGTCTATCGATCTTTGTGAAGTAATTGTTTACTTCGCAAAGATAATATTTAGGCGAAGTCAGGGAAAGCAGATAAAGTTACAACAGACAGCTTGCAAATGAAATAGAGAGGGACAAAAATCCAATCTACAATCCAATCTCCTTTTCCTTTTCAACCGACTTCAAAAATGAGGTGGTTATAATCTCACTTGTAGACGTATCTGTATTATTCATTTCCATTTAGTTAGTTAATAAAATTTAACAGTTTATGGAGTCATTTCCGCTTTACCACGTCTTCTACAGACTACAGTGAAACGAGCATATCAAATGTATGGAATTTGACATAAGGCGTTATAAGAGCCGTGTCGTTTAGCACCGCGTTAAGTCAAATGCCATGTATTTTTTATTCCTTTAACTTCGCTTTCTAAACTATATAATTTGCGTGTCTGCAACTGCAAGTTAGGGTTGATTCAGACTGCAACGCGACGCGTAGAATGCAGTTCTAAATTTATATGCATTTGACAGATTCGCAAGATGTCTCACGCTATTGAAATCTGTCAAATCCATACAAATTTATGCCGCGCCGCGCCTCGCCTCGCCTCGTCGCGTTGCGGTCTGAATTGACCCTTAGGCAAAGATATTTGATAGAAATAATAACCATGCTCTACTTTTATATAGAGAGATCTAGATTCATCATTCATAACATTGAAGCTCAGTACTTCTCAAGCGAGGTTTTTTCTAGTTCTATGTAGAGGCCGGGTACAACACGTTATCAGATCGCCATATACAGAAACGTGTTTTGAAACGCTGGTATTGAGTCTCTCAACTTCCTATGTTTGATAAGGTAATAAGAAAGATTTGCGAGGCGAGCGACAAAACTAGAGTTGAACGAACACAAACAAAATCCTGATGACCGACCGCGACATTGAGGATTACGTTGAACTTTCTTAAAATATTCTGAGAGACTAACAGGAACAGTTATGCTATGCATTCATAAAGTTATTCATAACACGGGGCTATCACTTTTCTAAAGGTTGTTATTTCACACGATTAATGTTTCTGATAACTCTACATAACCTAGAGTTGCTATATTTTACAATTTCCACCATTTTTCTGTAAAATAATAACCAACTTTTTAAATAAGTATACAACCGGTACCTACAACAAATATTCAATGCATAATTATTGAGGCTATCACATCACAAGGTGAAACTAACGAAAAACGATTCAAACTTCCGGAATTATCTTGCCCATCGCTGTTATTATCTATTCGTTTTTAGGGTTCCGTACCCAATGGGTAAAAACGGGATCCTATTTACTATTACAAAGACTTCGTTGTCTGTCCGTCTGTCCGTCCGTCCGTCTGTCTGTCTCCAGGCTGTAACTCAAGAACCGCTATAGCTAGACTTCTAAAATTTTCACAGATTGTGTATATCTGTTGCCGCTATAACAACAAATACTGAAAATAAAATAAAGTTAATATTTAAGGGGGGCTCCCATACAAGAAACGTGATTTTTTTGCCCTTTTTTGCTCGTAATCAATAATGGTAACAGCTAGGCATATGAAATTTTTACAAAATCCTTAGTTATATTTGTACTTTAGTAATTAATAATAAAATTAAAATAAAGTAAATATTTAAGGGGGCTCCCATACAAAAAACATAATTTTTTGTCTACTTTCGCTCTATACCAGTACGGAGCCCTTCGTGCGCGAGTCCGACTCGACTTAGCCGATTATTTAAAAACCTTCGAAAAAAATCCTATATTATAATAAATGAGCATTATAATATCACTGGGACGCGCATAATAGCGATCATTAAGTATAATGACAGGGTATAATTTGTCATTACACGCTAGCTAGGTCAAATCTGTATTGTTATTAAATATTGATTCACAAAATGCTAACTTTAAAAATATTGAATTATGATTTACGACATTTCCATTAATAAAACGATTCAATCGAGTGTTTGTTCAATCGAATCAATGGTTTATTTTCTTTGAATGATTTCAGCATTGTTTGGTCTCCGCGCGCTACGACGTCGTAACTCGTAGACCAATCATTCAGCATTTTCATTTGTTTCATTATGGGTTCAGAATTCAGATGTAAAATGAAAAAAAGAAAATAAACTATCTTGTATCAGCAGCTAGCTAACAATTTCGAGTACATAAGTTTTAACTGGCCGTCTTTTGATTACATAATAATTTCTAGGCCTTGAATTCAGCAGAGGCTAACGCGATTACCCAGTGAACAATGATAATAGTAAACTTTGCCACGATAAAAAGTAGCAAATCTATTAATAATATTCTATTGTCCATCCTTGTTTCAAACTCATGTATGTGCCCATCAAAATCCGCCAAATAGTTTCGGAACGTTTCTAAAAACAAAGATTATATTTTCCTTTTTAAACGAGTGTAGATTTCAGTTAGCGAGCCTGTATCGGCGAATCGGCTAGACACAATAACCCAATTTAGACAAATGCAATAGAAAGTGTTTACAATAAGTGAATCGGCAGGGAAAGTGTTTATTGTAGTACAGCTGCGGCGGTAGTAGGGTTGCCAAAATTAGTAGCCGGCCAAACCTAAGTCAAAAACCGAGCTTAGCCGGAAATTAAAAGGTCGGATTCCCTGCTATCAAAAATTTTGCGTCTTTAGTTTTTCAGCATATTTATAGACTCGGCATTACGCATATAATATATTTTCTTTTTAACACTACTATTCTGAAAGTGTTAGTTTCTAAATAATTTGAAAATAAAACATTGTGGGTATAATGCGTGGAGGCCCAAAGGAAGATCTTCCGACCGGGCGAGGTGGTATGCTCGGTCAGGCCGGAGCCCGCGTGATACATTTCAGCTGTCGTATATATACTGACGCGCTCAGAAAACTTCGATAGCGCGATGTAGGAATGTTAGGCGAATGTGGGTACCGCCACATCACTCCCCCCCGAAGACCGGAGGTCGAATCTTGAAGTCTTGTCGCTTGAGTCGCCAGTGCCAGTGAGTTCCAGTGAGTCGGAACTGTAAGCTGCTGCACGGGATCCAGTGAGTCAGATAAGCTGCCGTGCGGGGCCGATGCTACGTGCTGACCAGGAGAGACGTGCTCTGCTTGCTGACCGGTCGGTGTAGTGAGAAAGCCCGATGATGCCGATGCGGAGTCGCCCAGGCCGCGGTACATTGCGGCTAGTGGACGAGGTACCCGATGAGGCGATGCTGGCTGGCGCGGTGCGGAGGGGCGGGGAGTGATGATGATGAAGGAGGCGTGTTCTGTCGAGGGTCACCAATGTGGGGTATAATGATGCGTGGAGGCCCATAGGAAGATCTTCCGACCGAGGGAGGTGGTATGCTCGGTCAGGCCGGAGCCCGCGTGATACATTTCAGCTGTCGTATATAAACTGACGCGCTCAGAAAACTTCGATAGCGCGATGCAGGAATGTTAGGCGAATGTGGGTACCGCCACAGCATTTTGCATTTCATAACATTAGTGCCGTTTTCATATTTAAAGTAATTTTAAACGTCCCAACAAAAGCCAATTTAATTTTGGCCGGATACCATCAAAGAGCGACTATCTGGTTAGTGGTTTTATCCACTTGGCAACCCTAGATCGCGCGGGCGGCGGGCGCTGCGGGCCGTACCGTTTGTTCCTTCGCACTTTCCTTTTAATGCGATTCATTGGTTATACATATGCCTTGGACACCACTAATTGCGCCGAAATTATATATAATAAATTACTAGATTTTAAAGTCATTAAATACATACTTTCATAATAAATGCGAAAGTGTGTCTGTCCAAACGCCCAAACCGTTGGACCGATTTTTCTGAAATTATATGGAGATACTTAGAATCTCGATTCTCAGGTAAGTGCATAGGATACTTTTCATCCCGGAAAAATGTACGGTTTTCACGCGATAAACAAATTTCGGCGCAACGGAGTTGCGCACGTCTATGCTATTAGTTATTACTCTAAGGCGGACTTGCGTAGATCTGGGTTAAAGTTAACTCTGAGTTAACTTTAACTCAGCGCTGCGCAAGTGGGCCCTATAATATGTATATGTTACCGCTAATGTGCGTAAACCAGTTAGACTGCAGATTAACAAGGTATTCTGCAGATTATCTGGGTGAGTCAGTTAATGTGCAAAAGGTTTATTCTATTCTTATATTAACGAGATAATCTACAGAATACCTAGGTAATCTGCGGACTAACGACCATGCATGCAGTAAATTGCTTAAAACAGGTTCTTGTTTGAATAAATATTTAGTTGTATGTAGGGAATTATTTTCGGCTTATTATTATATTAAATTGCTGCCGGCGCCTATTCGGCAAACATCGTTTGTCAAATGACAGAAAAATGATCAAAAACATCAGTCTTATTTAACTACTTAGCCACGGATACCGAAGCGGGGGGGACAAAAAGCGGGGCCCGGGGGGCGCAGCCCCCCGCCAACACAAAAACAAACACAATCCAGATCCAGAAAGTCCAAAAGTAGGTTAGGTTAGGTTAGAACTTACACCACAACACAGAGGGAGCCGAGTGAGCGCAGCGAGCGTGCTGCGGCAGCAGTCGGCGACCGTCATAAATTGTCTTCCGCAATTTAACGATGTACTATTCGTTACTATGCAAACTAACTAGGTGAAGTGCGAATATAAGCTTTTTTGATTTAAATTTCACACTTTAACGTATGGTATAAGGACATCTGCAGTTTACCTCGTTAACGTGCATATTATCGTATTCCGCATTCTAGCGGTAACATATATATTATATATTAACAAAGGACTTAATTTAATCTACTGAACTTGAGGAAGTATATGATGTAGATAGTGTACAAACAAACAAATATACTTTATTGTGCACAAAATTACAATAAACTTAAATATAAACAACAATTATAAAACAGACATATGTACCGTCATTTAAGGCCGTCATATTTTGGGGTAAGTAGAGGTCGTGGATGTTCTCCTCGCCTAGTCTCTACAGTCTACCCTGAGGACTACACTCTACACCTTCTAGTTGAGCATTAGGTAATAATTATTACTGTTTATTCTTTGTGCTCTACTAAGTAGAAAGGGATATAGTTTCGAAATACGAATATTAATTTGTTTCACTTTTCGAGACGTTTACCTAAATACACACAGGTAACACACCTCAAACACGTCCGCATAATCTTAACATATTCTAGGCTGATAAAATGCAACGGCCTCCTAACCGATTTCGGTAACAGAGTCCGGTTTTGTTGAAACTAACGCGCCTTTGCATATTGAATCAGTGGGGTTAGCACTGTTAGCAGGCACAATAGTATTATAATTGGCAACATTTTACATTTTTATCGATACGAGGAAAAATTTGTTTGTATCGATAGGTACCGAAATTGCTAGGTCAATTTTAATTTGGCATAGACACAGAATAGATCACAGGGAAGGAGAAAAGACATAGGATAAGTACATAATATTATAATATAATTGCGGGAAATTTTACGAGCGGCTCGCAGCTTGAGTGCTTATAGCTCGTAGAGGTGGACACTATATTATTATGGTCCAAAGAAGTCTTCTAAGAATCTAGTAGAGTCACACATCAAATTTTTTTGGCTGTCCCTGAGCCTCTAGCCAAGACTTTTTCTTTATCGCTTCTTTATAGACTCGTCGATCAAAATGTATGGAATTGACATTAGACGAGTCGAACACTCGAACATCACCGTCATAATATGTCTGCGCTGCAGTAGAACGGTTAAACGAATGCTTAAGTACGTCAATTCCATACACTTTGATCGGCGAATCTATAGAGTTGCGATGAAGAAAAGGTCTTAGCTAAAGGGCCTTATTATTTGCCATAGACGTCCAAAATCACTTCGTGTAAAAAAAAACAATCTGCCAACCTCGTCCTCCCCCTCTTGATCTCCCACTGCTTCATGGAGCTCCGGACGGCGGCGAGCAGTTCCGCATCGTGTAGCTCGTCCTCCGCCTCCTGCACCTCGCTCACCGGCCGCCCCCTCCCGCGCCACGATTCTAGCTCCGCATCTGGTGAACAAGGTAAGTTTAAATAAAATAATCTAGGAATTTATAAAGCAGACCACAGACGCAAGAGTGTACGTGACAGATTTGCTTGAGCGATGGGTTACTGCAAGTTTTATTCGATCATACGCATCGAGCGCGTAGACACGAATTTGTATGGGATCAAAGCGGTATCCACGTTAGCCAGTAGATGGCGCTGCTTTGATGCCATATAAATTCGCGTTTACGCGCTCGATGCGTATGATCGAATAAAACTCGCACTAACCCCTCAGGTCAATTGCTCAGGTAAACCTGAGCGGTGAACGTGTTTGTTACAGAACTATGCAGGTTTTACCTCAACTTTCCCTGAAAGGCCTTGTCAGGTACACCCTTGCTTATAACAGCTCTATTATTGTGCTATCATAGTATCAGAGCAATTGATTCATAGAAATGTCTTGGGTAACTCGACCTTAGCATTGAGCTAATAAATATAACGACGTTCGCCATCTGCCTACGCTCTTCTCGATGTACCTATCTGATGGTACCTACTCCGTTGCACGTAGTGATACTCTCACGACTAAGTAGGTTTCTTTAGATTTGTTACTTATTAGGCATTATACCTGCCTCTCAAACTTAAATGCGAAAAGCCATTTAAATTGTGCAGTGGCTAATGGGTAATAGCCACTGTACAGTTGAATGTAAATAGTAGAGAAATGAACGTGTACAATATAACTCATAAAAACATATCGGAGACTGTCATAATTATTATTAACTGTGGTCATAACATAAAGTTTGATATAATATTAGAGATAATTATGAATCGACGTATTTATATGGAATCGAATAGACATCCATAAATTCGTTTGTAGGAACGTTAATATTTCAATGATAAAATATTCTATGTCCATTCTAGAGTTTCAAATCGGTTTAGCGGTTTGAACGTGAGAAGATAACAGACAGAATTAACAATAAAATTAATATGGATCAACGATTACCCTCAAAACTATGGAGGTCAGATTGGTCAGAACGAGAGCTACAAGCTAAGAATATACCTAAAAGTAGCTAGGTAGGTATTAGGTTTGGGCTTTGCTAAATTAACACACATTCTTTACTTTGCTATTTGCTGTAGTTATGAGCTATAATGAAAATAGCTCCGCGGGTAAAAGTTTTATTAAGCTTTTATCACAAACAGGGGTACGATTCTAGTGTTTTCGAATAAAGTGCAATAACAATTTTATATTTCAATTTACTTAATAACTTAATTACAATAATTTAAATGTTTAAGTACATTCTCGGATTTTAAACGTTTTAAAAAATAGAATACATAATATCTACTCTTCGAAAAAGTTTGAACCTATTTTCTTCAGATAGTAATTTCGAATTGTGTGTTTTTCTAATGTGAACGAAATTTCTGTTTCACGAGAATCGAGCCCATGGCTATTAAATTTTTTGGACGCTATTTGTTCAGTAAAAGTTATATACGAACATTTTAATCAATGCTATCGCGATGACTGTTATTTACAATGATGGAACCAAAGTCATTATATCTCATCAGTCATCAGTCATCACCTACATAGGCAAGTGGGTTACTTATTATCGGCGAACAATAAATCCATACTAATTTTACAAATGCGAAATTATAATATCTATCTGTCCGCTGATCCGATTTTGCTAAAATTTTGTATGGAGATACTTCCAGTCCCGGGTCGGTTATGTCCTTTGCATATTACTATGATATTACGATACATTTTATTCCGGAAAAATGTTCGATTCTCTTGCGATAAATAAAATCGAATACTATTATAAACTCTAGTTTCCAAGAAATCTTTTGTCACAGTTAAGACGATGTTATAGCTGTGACGGGACGTTTAAGGCATAATTAGACACGGTCACGACAATGAAGTATAAAAATATGCGCACGTGGAAACTGTTAAGTACCCGTTAAATACTTGGCTTAAATAAATACCTGCTGAAGAGCATAACATAACATTATTAACATGGCATGCCGCATTATATAATTTCCTTGTTCGGTGAAATTTTGACATGAATGAAACTTAACTTATTGTATGGAGAAGCTAAAAGCCAATTGTTAGGACTTAGGATCAATAGCCCGATTTCTTTGGTAAGTATTGACTATAAGTTTGACCGAAAAAACTTTTTAAGCTTTTTTATCTGTCGAAGTCGAATCGATCAATAGAACGAAGATCGAAAGAAAGAATTGAGGAATTTTCGCAAACAGCGCATATGGTTGCCTACTGCCGTGGTTTCATAATATCATGAGAAATAATTCAAGCATTGCTTTTGCTACAAAACAAAGATCTTTTCATCTAAATTCTATGCGAGGAAAGCCACTGCAATAAGCCCAGGAGGACAGTGGGTGACATGAATAGTATTGTACGCCTGCGACTGTTGACTATCGCGACTTTTTGTGCGGCGGCCTTGTTGTGCGTATGCAGGGCACAATCACATCACCAGAATAGAAAGCTGGATGGATGTTTGTTTTACTAAGGGGTCAGTCATGTTACTCGTTGAAGGGGGAGGGAACGGTAGAATTATGTAGCAAAGAGACCAAAACTTTTTAATAATTACGCCCATGCGCGCCATGACACGATCTTGCAGAATAATGTTGTAGGTTAAGTTTAAATAAATCTTTTTTTAACAAAGTTAATATAGTAACAAGAATTTAAGCCATTTATCGATCCATTAAGTGTCAAGTATCTCTTAAGACAAAACCTGTTCAACTAATATTTATGTATGTAATTGATTGTACTGTCGGTTCTTGGTGGAAATTCATTTTAGACACAAATAAAACACAGTAATACTTGCACTTTTTCCACTATATTCATTAATTTTTACAAATTTCACGACCGGTTTCGAAAAAACACCTAAAAAGGGGCGGTTGATGAAAACTTGTTAAAGCCACATAATACTTATGGCCTGTTTCATCACTTCCTGATAAAGTGCCGGATAGGCTAACCACAACTTTTTTGACAGATTCTCCATACTCTATCTGTAAAGTCAAGTGGTGGATAGCCTATCCGGCACTTATCAGGAAGTGGTAAAACAGGCCCTTAGTCTAATTTCTGAGGCATTAATAAAGGTTCAATTCCTAAGTAAATCTTAGAATAAGTAGTAATATTATCTAATTAGAAATTCATTAGTGGAAATAATGATCGCGAATTTCTTTTTCTCAGCAATGATGGTAGATAAAATATTTGTGATTTCACAGAATTGATAAAAACTAAGATTAAATTATTGCTGATCTGAGATCATGATTGGAATAGGAATTAGAAGATGGAATTTACAGCGATTCGAAAGCTATTGTAATTATGCCTCTACAGGTAAACGCATTTTAAAATTTTATGAGCCTAACAAAGTATAGGTACTTAATAAATATTATGTACTTAATAGGCACAAACAGGTAACATAATATTATACAGATAGACAGCAGGAAGCAACTTTGTTACCCGACTACGGCGAAGCAAAAAGGAGGGTTATGATTTTGACCTGTATGTATGTATGTATGTATGGACTATGGATGTTCATCTATTCCCTCGTAACTTTAAAACTACTAATCCGATTTGGACAAATGAGGTGTCATTGGAAGCCTCTTGATTGTCCGCTGGTTATAGGCTACTTGACGTCACGTAAAATTAACCTTAGCGCTATCTAGGGGACATAAAGGAAAGAACAAAAAATATATTTAACCTGACGGTGCAGTGTGGGGTATCAAATGAAAGAGCTTTGTTAGCACATTTAAAATATGTAAGCATTATTAGCTATTTCTTACGGGTTTGCCTGCAATAACCTGTTATTTGCAAGATTTCAATACAGTATGAAACAATCAATAATTAGTATCCTCGATCATTTGAAGAATTGTAATGGTTTAAAAAATTTATCGAGCGAATCGCAGCCCCCAAAAAAGTTAAATAAAAATAAAGTTTAAAAAACTAGAACCCGACTACTAAAACGCGCTCTAAAAAGTACGAAACAAGAAAATAGTAATGGAAGTTTAAAGGATAGCCGTGGTCGTATGCCAATTGCCACCTACTGTTGCAAAACAGATAATAATAAAATTAAAAGGGCATACGACCACGGCTATCCTTTAAACTTCCATTACTATTTTCTTGTTTCTTACTTTTTAGAGCGTGTTTTAGTAGTCGGGTTTTAGTTTTTTAAACTTTATTTTTATTTTATACTATGTAGTAATCTCATTGAATTTTTAAAACTAAAATATCTCTTCAGGTATAATATAAAACCTTGGCATGGCCTCACGTTCAAAACTACAATCGTGTTAGCAATGTTTAAACTTTCATACTAAGACTATAAATGCGAAAGTGTATCTGTATTTCTGTTGGTTATGAAAATGTCATGAATGAAAATATTTCTGTCTTTCATTATTCATTGGAAACCCTTCCATATTAATATTATGATTTATGGTTTATACTTAGTCCTAAAACAACACGTAGTTAGTTATAATTAACTTAAGGTACTTATAGCAAGCTACAAAATATTATGTTGACCACATTAATTTAAGGCTTTTCTAACACATGATTTAATTAGTAATTACTGCAGCATACTTCAATTCACAATACAATAAAACAAATATTGCTATTGTTTATCAACGTTAGACATAAGACAATATTATATTGTCTATCGTTGTGTGTTACATTGTCCTTCTAAGACAATATTATGTATTTGTCTGGAGATTTTATAAACAGTAGTAATTTAACAAGGGTAATAATATATTGTATAAACAAAGTGTCGCATTAACCTTCCAACATAGACAACTATTTAATAGTTATTTCTATTCTCTGTTTTTTGTCTTGAAATGTCATGGATTAAGTTATAATCATAGGTATAATATCAAGTCAAAGTCTATTCAGAAACATTTGGGTGAATTTCCATATGCAGTTGAGACATTTTCAGAGTTTACCCTCTGCGTTCAGTCTTATTTGGTTTGGCACGTAGGCAAAGAATATATAATAGTACTCCGACGTAGGTGTTAACTATTATGTAATGTGCTAGCGCTAACATAATAGTTGTGGTAGAAGCATCTGTGCATAGTCCCAGTGGTTTAGAGCGCACACACTTGGGCACTATTAAATTAGTCTTGCGTAGCTGGTATAGATTCATTGAAACCGGCCACCGTCACCGAAACCAGTGTGGGAGCCTATTATAATGGTAGTGGTACTTACACTTAGCGGCGACAACAGAGGCGAGTGCCAGCAGACAGGCGAGAGACCGCCACATGTGCGGCGCCATCCATGCGCCCCGGCATCCACAACCTGAAGAAAAACAAAATCAAAATCAAAATTGTTTTGTTTCTGAATAAATTTCAAATAAATATTTTTAGACAGTCTACATGGTGTCTACCACCGGTTTAGGAACTAACCCGGCGAGAAGAACCGGCGTAAGAAACACTCAAACACATAAAATATACCTCCAAATGTAACAAAATCTTATTAATTGTACTTGATCAAAAACTGATTTGCTCTTTATTAACCGCCGACACACTAGCATTTTTTTTCGGTTCGCTAAAATTCGCTGTTTATATCTGAGTTCATTTACAAACAACAAATCGCAACTATACTGTAATTGGGGGCTAACATTACATAGCGCGTATATCGCTACTACTGCTACTAATGCGAACAATCTTCTATTAATTTTAATTAGTAGTTCGTAATTAAATTAAAATTAGTAGTTTGCATTACTCATTGCTATAAGTATTTTACACGCCTCTACATAGAAGTCATAAAACTCAAGCCTAATGAATTCATTATGTATGTAAAGAATTCATTATTTAATTAGATTTATAAATAGTAGCACTCCATACACACAGGTTTATAATAAGATCTGAAGTCATTGTATGGTATATGCGGTCATGGTGTTCATTTGTCCTCAAGTAAGCCATATGCTCAAAGTTATACAGTATATAAATAGCTTCTTCTATTGCTTTAGTTACAGTCTTACTACGTTGATTATTATAGAATTAACGCCGCCAGTTTTTTTAAATGTTACTACAAGAGGGAGTGGGTAGCTGTTTCAAACTCTCCTCATCCATTCAAAGTCATCCAAATATTATCAATGTGGCCAAATTATGAATAATCTCCAGCTATTTATCATACAGCTATTGCATCCATGCTCCTTGACAATTTTGGGTAATTTCAATGGCGGTGAGCTAGAAAATTGACATTAGTAGCCTCAAAGATTATTAAATTAATTAGCTAGCTTTACCAGTTTAAATACGTAAAGCTTCTTACAGACGACCGGTGTGTGTGCCGTACGTCTGTAAGCGCTCTAAGACAAACTTATTAGCCAACTAAAGATTCTAAAGTCTAATTAGTATTAGTCTAATTAGTAATAGATTCTATAGCTCAAGCAAAAGCATCCTCGCAGATCTGTAGATCCGCTTAAATTGACTGACTCCGACAACTTACGTCAAAACTGTGTGACTGTCTGGTCAGACAACTTACGTCAAAACTGTGCGCTCTACATTAGAGAGTAGTTTTGTTACACGAGCCATATGCATTACCGTTTAGGTGTATGAGATAATTTGAATATTCAACGAACTAAATACTTATTAGTTCGATCAATGCTGTGAAATAAACATAAATAAACATGTTAATCTGGTACACATTTTAGAAATAAAATATCAGAGACATATTAAAGTAGGATGCGGATATAAAGTAAGGCCAGTTATAATTTAGCTTCAAAATTCTATTTCCAGTATTTTAATATGTTGGCAGTATATTAAACTCCCACTAAATCCAATAAATAAAAAAAAGAACTTAATATTGTAAGGTGCACCAAAATACTAGTATTAATAAAATACTAGTATTGGTAATAAGTGACAGTGAAATATTATGATTGGTTGAATATTAACTACATACAAACTCTTTCATAAGGATTAAGGATATGACTACACACATTGAAACAGTAATTTGGAGGGGAGCTCCATGTTATCGTAGTTTATCTCTACAAATACGTTATTTTATATGAAATTAATTTGTTAACAGTTTGTCTATTGTTTAATTTATTTCTGTTTAAGTTTGATAATAATGGCGTATTAAATGCATTTATTTCTAATTTTTAAATCAATATCCTACAGATATATGACGAAGGTTAGTTTAGCGGAAAAGTAAACATCCTTAATAATTATGACCCGAGTTGCCCTCGTAGGCCCTTTTTCGGCTGGCCTATAATCTACATCATCGATTCTTTGTCTAGTTCTGATTTAAAATTATCGACTACGTTTATATAGGTTCGTCATATCCCTCAGGCCTCAACCATCGTAATGTGTTTCATAATCTCGAGAGAAATTCTTTGATTACCATTTTAATGGCCGCATAATAGGTACTACTCTACTTTAGCTCTGCTACATTGAATACAAATACATGCCTTATGAGTTACAGCTTAGTGCTTATTTAATAACTTAAATTAATTTTATTTTCAGAAGGTATAGTATAGTTGGAAACGGCTGTATGTAAGAATATTCAGAACATTACCAAAATTATTATTGTATGTAACTATTTTTTACTTCAAGAGCCGCTTAACGCTTTGTAAAAGACATAATATCCGTTCACTCGATACTAATGTTAAATGTATAACTTTAAATACCATCAATTGGAGCAGGCTACCGTTACTTCCACTTTCAAGGGCCCGGCATCCAATGTAGTCCTAGTATGCGGTCGGGGAAGCGTTTAACGAGTATGACAACGTTTTTGCTGTAAAGTTGTTAAATAAATTGTCGTCAGGACCTAGTCTCGAGTTACACCACTGAATAGTTCGAGACCTAGGTAATTCTTTATGAACTTAGGCTTAAGAATCTGGTCGTGTTGCCATAGCCCATAACCTAATCTATTTCAAATTCGTACGGCTAGTCATACTAAATCTTTAAGGCTACTAACCTAGCCAGCCACCATTAAATTTACCTAAAACTTCGAAAAATAAGGTTTTAATGAACTAATACTAAGCTCTACGGAGTACTATTACATATTCTGTGGCTCTAGTGCTTTGATACAAATATGAGATTCCGCCTCCGCGTTTCTTTAACCCTAATCACAAATTATTGGTGTCAAGATATATGAATCAGAAACTTGTATTATGTAGGCAAGTGCCCAACTGATTTAAAACTGGGACGAGCCTCTCTATCGCATGTCATCGCGGAAGTTTGGCAAATGTGATGGCGTAACAACTAACAACTAACTCTTTCTGTTACGAGTTACGCCGTACGCGTTAAATACAGGGAAGGCCTAGCCACTTCGACCGGTGGTTACTCATCCATAGAAGTTCCGCTATACTCTATAGTCTATAGTCTTTAACTCTATACTACATAAATTATGTTGGGGCCATTATGGCTCAGCCATATATTTGTGACGAGTTATAACTTATAACAGTTATAAGTTACTACGAGTAGTTTTTGCGCGGGGTATCACACAGGAAAATTGGCATGGTGTGTCATCGGTAATAAATACATTGCAGGCGGAATCATGCCGAACTTCCGCCGCGGAACTTCGGCATGCCGCATGGTGTGTTTAGAGTTTAGACAGTAGACAGTAGACACTATAACTGCTACCATGCGAAATTGAAAATCTGTTCAGCACTTCAGTACTTTTTGTACTAAACATTATAACACAATAACTGTATTTTAAAAAGATAAAACCGACTTCAAAACTACTGAACCGATTTTGATGAAACTTACAGTATTCCCTAAGTTGAACAATACCTGGTACAATAAAATAATATTAATAGTTAAAAAAAAACTAAAAACACGCTTTTTATAAAAAACCACTAAACTGGCCGTTTAAAGTGGGTCAAAATCGCGCCCAAAGAAGTCGGTTACAAACAAACATACAAATTGAAAAATTGAATAATTATATCAAATTAGTGTATTGTCATCGGTCCTCGTTAAATCTACAAAGTTTGAACGAAATCTGGTCGTTTAAAGTGGGTCAAAATCGCGCCCAAAGAAGCCAAAGAAGAAATATACAGGTGAAGCTAATAAAAAGCGTATTAAAAGAAGCGTGCACAAACATAAAAACATACTTACATAATACATACACTTTTGAAATTTGTCACATTTGTTCAGAAGCTCTTATAGATTAACATAATATACAAAAATTGGGCAGCTCTGGAAATATTACATACATACGATACGCGTCGAATTGATAACCTCCTTTTTTTGAAGTCGGTTAAAAAACTTTTGCCTTTATAACTATCTAATAGTTATTGCAATTTAAACTACTAAGTATAAAATTATGTGAATAGTTACAAACTAACACATAAATATTGATACAACATACAATGTACTTACAGGAATAGCAGCTGATGTATGAAATTTAAAGTGTAAATAATAAATGGATTGAAGTCAGTTTTATCTTTATGTAATATCCTTGTAGGTTAAAAATTGAAAGTAACAAAACAAGTTGTATTCGAAAGGAAAGTATTAGAATCGTAACTAGCGTGCTAGTGATGAGAGTTTGACCTTTCATGCAGTTATTCATTTGAGATAATACTGTCGTAAATAAATTAATTACAGAATATTCATGTAAGCGGCAAAATTTATTTCGTTTTTAGGGTTCCGTAGCCAAAATGGCAAAAAAGGAACCCTTATAGATTCGTCATGTCTGTCTGTCTGTATGTCTGTCTGTCTGTCTGTCTGTCTGTCTGTCTGTCTGTCTGTCCGTCCGTCCGTCCGTATGTCACAGCCACTTTTCTCCGAAACTATTAGAGCTATACTATTGAAACTTGAAATGAAATATATTTGAAATGAAATATATTTATTGCAAGAATGTAGTGCTTAGCATAGTTCTTAAAATTATAAATACTGTTCTAAACATTCTGCCATCCAGGTGGCGTGCAAAATCAAATTAAGCTTGGTAAGTAGATGTAGTCTGTGAACCGCATTAAGATTTTGATGCAAAAATGGAAAAATTATTAAAAATTTTAGGGGTCCCCATAGGTATAACTGAAACAAAAAATTTTTTTTTTCATCAAACCTATGCGTTGTGGGGGGGGGTATGGATAAGTCTCTAAAAATCATATTGAGGTTTCTCATATCGTTTTTTTCTAACCTGAATAGTTTGCGAGAGAGACTCTTCCAAAGTGGTAAAATGTGTGTCCCCTCCCCTCTAATTTCTAAAGTAGGGGCATGATAATTCTAAAAAAAATATATGATATAGATTACTACAAAAACTACCAACGAAAATTGGTTTGAACGAGATCTAGCCAGTAGTTTTTTTTATACGTCATAAATGGTAAACCTTAATCTAAATTTCATTAAATCGACTGAAATATCAAAATAAATCAAAAACCTTTTAATTTCATAAAAATAAACCTTATTGCTGCTGCGGAACTCGCACTTGGCCGCTTTTTTTAACATTTTATATTTTTAGTTTATTTTATTCTTGAACGAATGTTACGCAAAGCAAAAGATTAAAACTTACGAGTTTGTTAATCGTATTCGTATCGAATATCGAGGTATTTTGCTTTTATTAATAATCATAAATAATAATATGAAATGAATAGATAGTTACATACTATGTTACGCATTTATGTTTAACGGTAAAATAAGCAATAATCAGGAAAATTAACAGTTTACTGACTTACTGTACTTTCAAACAAGGAAACTTCGCTGATGCATTTATGTAAAAAGAGGAGGCTGTTTATATGTATAGTGTAAGTCTATTTTATCCTACTAATATTATAAAGGCGAAAGTTTGGATGTATGGATGTATAGATGTATGGATGTATGGATGTTTGTTACTCTTTCACGCAAAAACTACTGAACGGATTTTAATGAAACTTTACAATAATATAGCTTATACATCAGAATAACACATAGGCTATAATTTTAACCGACTTTCAAAATGGAGGAGGTGTTATGTTCGTTTTTTTATGCTCAACGATTACTCCGCCGTTTATGAACCGATTTTCAAAATTTTTCTTTTGGTGTATAGGGCATTATCCCAATTTGGTATCATGTTCACAAAAATGGTGACCTGATGAAGGAATCCATGGGTAATCGAGGGAACTCCTCAAAATTCATATGGAAATATGTGGTGACTTTGGTTTCATGAGAAGTATTCCGAGCATATGCTAACAACAAGTAAGATTTTGGACCCAGTGACACCCACCCATGGTTCGGAAGCTGCTGGGAGAACTCCTGACTCTTTATAGATACACGTTTGAGAGTTTCGGCGTTGATTTAAGATCGGAAAGCAGATGCTACTATGCAAATTACATTCGTCATCATCATCACCATCACTACCATATTATACCATCAAGCTGCATCGTCCCATGATACGTTTCATAGTCTTTTTAGATCGAGACTCGAGTTTGTCAAGCGATTTAAAAAAATATATACTAATATTATAAACCTGAAGAGTTTGTTTGCTCAAACACGCTAATCTCAGGAAGTACTGGTCCGATTTAAAAAAAAATTCAGTGTTAGCTCATTTATCGAGGAAGGCTATTTAATATTACTTACGCTAAGACTAATAGGACCGAAGAATCAGAGGAAAATGTGGAAAAAACCGGGAAAATTAATAGAAAGGGAAAATTTATCTCACGAAGTACTGGAGCATTTTTGATATTATTTGTCACAGATCTCACACACTCTATACGTAGACTACGTGAAGGGACATAACTCATAAGGATTTTTTTTGCGGGAAAATGTACGGTTTTCGTAAAATTCCTAATTTACGCGGGCGAAGCCGCACGGGACATCTAGTATATTATATTTTATAAAATTTAGCATACTGGTCAGTATTTACGAAATGATGGAATAAGATAGAAGACTCTGAGGCATGAGCAACACGACCGTATACCATAATGATCTAGATTCCAAATATTAGAGCTGGTAAAAGAGCAAAATGTCCATGATTTTCCGATCAATTTGACTATCGTTCAGCAAACATGTCGGTCGTAGCCACTGACCCTAACAGCAGTGCTGGGCCTGTCACGCGTCGCCGGCCCTGTACAATACTGAATCAATATCATAACTCACAAGTAACGGAGCCTACTGCATCTAGATACTGGATATCTAGGCCAGTTTTTATGATATTCGTCATTGAGAATGTTAAAAACATATATATTTTCGTGGTTATAACGAAAATAAATACCTACTAGAACGAAATTTAAAAGTGTGTATTGATAAATATTTTTAACCTTGGTTTCTTAAGGTATTAATTAAAAATTACTATTTAGGCGTACAGTGCAAAATAAAAATGCTACTGAATCTATTATCTATTTAAAATAATAGGTACTTACCACTGATAACAAGATTTCGCTTTGTCAACCGCACTAATCATTTTATTAAAAAAATAATTTATTATATTATTTGCATTGATTATAGGTATTGATTATAGATATTGCCGAAGATCTAAAGATCCGATAAAGATCAAGTGTCTTTGCGCAACATTATAATATTAAGTATGTATTTTGGTTTCTTTAGAACTTCAAATTATGAAGCGGGTAGGTAATATCTTGTTTTTAACAAATATCTGACCAAATCGGTCACCTAGAACCATTGAATGAATTTGTCCAGGGCAATAAGTCGACAACTTTCACTGAGTTGTGACTGAGTTCATCTCAAAGTGACCTCGAACAAAGAACTCAGTCATATTCGAAAGTTTGGAAATTAAACGATTTAAGGTCGATACCTCCATGCCACATAATACTTAAAGTAAAAGTAAGGACGACTTGCGCAATGTGAATACTGATATGGGAAGAGAATTTAAAAGATGTCGTGATGTCATACTCGGAGTAGGTCCGCCTCGTGTCGGTTCTCCAGAAAATATTATACAATCTTAATGTGTGCCAAAAGATAATATATAATGTGTGCCAAAATATAAGTTATAGAGCGAAAATAAGGAAAAAAAAAGTGTTTTTGTATGGGAGCCCCCCTTAATTATTAATTTTACTAGTACTTACTACGTACGTACGTAGTACTTAGTAGTAGTAGTACTAGTACTCGTATTTTTATTTTATTATTAGCTTTCCCGGCAAACGTTGTTTTGCCATTTAAAGTATGTCTACGTCATCAGTTGATACAAATCCTCCCTCCTTTTGCCCCCTTAGAGGGGGGGGGGTGGGATACAAAATCTGACCCCTTCTTTGGTCCCCTTAGAGGGGTGGGAGGGGGGATTTTTGTACACCAGATGTTGAGTTAGAAGAAGACAAATATATCTGCGAAAACCGTATGCAAATCCGATCAGTAGTTTTCGTGTTAAAGAAAAAAGTTTGATACAAAATCTGACCCCTCTTTCGTCCCCTTAGAGGGGTGGGGGGGAAAAATTTTTATACACAAGTTGGAAGAAGACAAATATATCTGCGAAAACCGCATTCAAATCGGATCAGTAGTTTTCGTGTGATAGTGGAACAAACATACAGACAGACAGACAGACAGACAAAAAACTAACCACATTTTTGGCTTCTATAGCGATGTAGTGACACCCCCCGCTTATTATTTTTTAAATATCTTTAATGTACAGAATTCACATTTCTACAGTTTTATTATATGTATAGATTTAATATTAAAGTACACATAGAATTGCGGATTTTGTGAAAAATTCAAGTGTCTATACGTTGCCATTATGGATTACGAGCCAAAAATACCAAAAAAAATAACGTTTGTTGTATGAGAGCCCCCCTTAAATATTAACTTTATTTTGTTTTTAGTATTTGTTGTTATAGCGGCACCAGAAATACATAATCTGTGAAAATTTCAGAAGTCCTGCTATAGCGGTTCTTGAGTTACAGCCTGGAGACAGACAGACGGACAGACAGACGGACAGACAGACGGACAGACAGACGGACAGACAGACGGACAGACAGACGGACAGACAAATGGACAGACATAATAATAGCTCCCACTCCGGTTTCGGTGACGGTGGCCGGTTTCATTGAAACCAGGCCAGCTACGCAGGAGTAATTTTATGGTGCCCATGTGTGTGCGCAGTACACAAGAGCACTCTCTATTCCTTTACTCTCATAACCCAGTGGGACACGACCGGCGAGAGATCAGGCGCAGGACCGACTTTTTACATGCCCATCCGACGCATGGATCATCTTACTTGTCAGACAATCAGGTGATCAGCCTATATTATCCTAAACAAACTTGGAAATAACATGTTTCTAACGCGGGAATCGAACCCACGACCTCCGAGTCAAGAGCGACGCTCTAGCCCATTGGACCACGGAGGCGATTTTTTTTATTTACATGCTACAGCTTATTTAGCGAGCGACTTTGTTTAAAAAAGATGGTAATGCAGCTTTGATTTGAAAATAGTTCTTGACTCTCGAATGTCACATGGTAGATCGTTCCACAAGTGTGCAGCTCTCACAATGAAAGAATCTCTGAAATAGTCAGTTTTACTGAAGGGCACATGGAGTTTCCTACTATATCCAGAACGCAGTGAACGACTTTGGTCATCGTCTCGAAATTGGAAACATGCTCTTTCAAATAGGGAGGACAGCGAGGATCGCACAGAACATTGCATAGTAATCCGAGGACATGCTCATCCCGACAGAGTCTGAATGGGCAGCCAACCAATTCGTTTACGATATTCTGAGACGTGATCGAACTTGCGCAGTCCATACACGTACCTAATACAAACATTTTGTAGTCTCTCCAACTTATTAAGATATTCCTCATTAAGATCGGTCATGCAGATGATGCAGATATCAGCATAGGTAGGAGTAAAGGCTACGCAAGCTCGACTGTGGTTTTTACAGGAAGTAGGTTCTTCCAGCGCCTGAGCGATCCCAGACTGGTTTCTGTAATGTGGTGAGACCACTTAAATGTAGAATCAAAATATACTCCATGATTTTAACTACATTACAGAAAGGCAAAGTGACATGAATGTTGAAAGCCAACTATTTATCCGGGCTTGAGTGCGCGGCTGTAAGAGTTGGAGTATTTTATAGAGAATGAGTTCTTGCTAATTTCACTGTCACCCCAACTTGATTGCGTGAAGCGTGCGACAGCTTCAAATGAACGTGGTGAGAAAAGGAACTAACTGTGCTATCACACAAAAACGTCATTTTTGACAGTTCTCCTTTACCAGCAGCGCCCCGTCCACGTTCATTTAAAGCCTTGTAACACTTTATTCTGGTATTTATGGCTAGTAGTAGCATAGTGATATAATGTTTAAAAGCATACCGATGCATATCTCGAGCGCTGACCGCAAGGTAAAAGTGACTCCAATGACATCATCTCATGTTAGGGTTATGCAACAGTCTTGTAACATTACAATTTACAGTTCATCAGGGCCATTATCTAGGTACGGTCCTGATTTCCTGAATATCGATTACAAACATTTTCTGTATTTTAAATCTTAAAGATATGCTACTTAATTATTATATTAGGTTAATGTATAGTTAGATAAAATTAATGCAGCTTATATAATAAGTATGAATGATTAAATAATATATTTTTTAACTGTTTCTTGAAAACGAAAGAAAAATGTTAAATTAATAATAGAAAAGAAATAAAGAAGAAAAAGCTTAACAATAATAATTAAAACGCCTGAGAAATTGAAATGAAAGCGGAAAATCGTGGAGCTGTGAAAATCGCGAAACAAAAACATTCGTTGTGGATTTTGTGTAGAAAAAACTTATTAGCATTGAAACCAAACGGCAGACGGCATGGAACTGTTACGTAAACCAACAATGTTATAAAACTCGTTGTCATAATTATATGCACAAATAATAAAAATAACACTTTACTTTCTTTCCTTTTAATTATTTTCATTTTATGAATCACAAGAGGTTTCAATGCTCCTTAAACTATCTGAAATAGAAGTCATAATTTTGCGAATATTTTGGGTTTGGTAATATTACAATATTTTTTATTGTGGCTTAAGAATATCAGTGTAGACTATCATTCTTTTCTATTTCCCTGTAGGTAAGGCTACAGCCACAGACATTGCATCAACTATTATCTATTTTGATAATAAACAACATTTTGAAGACCAAAACAATTTCATTTGTGCAAAGAATATTTTTATGGTTAATTTTGTATTATGTTTTTAATATTAACCTGCTAGCAAAATAATATGTTTAAGTGAAAGCATTATAAGCCTGAGAACTGTTTAAACATGAGGTATGCATTTAATAAGGCCATCACGACTTACCAACGTCACGAAATTATTAAACCACTTTAAATTTGATAGAAATGTAAAAAACTTATAATATAAAAAACTTAGCTATAAAATCTAACGATATTTAAGTTAGTTATTATTGAGTTTATAATTTTTAGACGCGCAAAATATAACTTGTGCATGTAATTTGTAAATAACGTTTCACTTTCGTTGTGTTGTTTATAACTTTTGCTTTTATTTAACATTTTTAGTAGTTTATGTTTTTACTCTCGTATATCTGCATATACTTTATTTTTGGGATTTTTTCACGAAATTAAGTTAAGTACATAATATTAAGTTTTTTAATAGAATGTTGACTAATATTTTAACTTGATTGATGAACTTTATAAAATTTGATTTAAAAAAAATGATCTCGCGAAAGGATACTTCACACTATTATGTTTTACCATGGAAAAATGTGTTGGTATAACCAAACTAGACAACATCTAGTTGAATAATATATCTTCATCTATTCCAGCGGTTCTCAAAGTGCTCCGCGGAGCCCCGGGACTCCGCAAGTGATACATTAATAACTGTTTTTAGGAATGACGACAGACACGCGCAGACTCCCGTGAATTTTTTCACATTTCCAGAAGCAACCGTTTAGCTGGTAGAAGGGGGGGACACTGGACTCTAACGATTTTTTCCACTTTAAAACTTAATATTTCACAAATGGATCCCTAAACCGGAAAATGATCTATGAATACTCATAACATTTTTAAAAAACCTATCCAACGACACCCCACACCATGGGGTGGGCGCGAAAAAAAAATTCAACCCCGCTTGATGTGTAGGGTACCATAAAAAATATTTTTTAAATATTTTATGTACCATTTTATAAGGGTTCCTTGTTGACTACGGAACCCTAAAAACTAAAAAAACGCTTTAGCCTATCCGCCATCTTGGATGTCCGGCAAGGTGGATTTTAGTCACGTGACTATTTTTTTCGTATTCCTGACCGCAAACCCTTTCATCTGATACCCATATCATGGGTGTGCATTACAAATGCCTGTTCGCCATTTTAGGGAGGCGGTCATATTGGGATTGTAATGACGTTTCTTAGCTAGTCATCGTGTATTGTCATCAGAACTCAGAGCGTGTGCAACATTTCATCCTAATCGAAGACCGGGAAGCAGAACGCTTTTAAGATTCCAAGATTTTCTTTATTTATACAATTAATTAAGTGAAGAAAAAAATTAAGTGAAGCTAATAATAGGCGTGTTAAAATTCATTTTTTGGGGGTCCGTCGTAAATATCACCGCTGATCTAGCGTATTAACAATGTCAATGATAACGCGATAATTTAGTGAGACGACTGTGCGTTTTGTAACAGAACTCCACCTATTGTTGTTTGTTGTGCAATTTGACGCCTTGCTGGGCATAAACAGAGCGTTATGAGTGCAACACGTTTACAATGAATCTCTATTCCTGCAAAATATATTACGAGATTCCGGAAATGATGCCAAACAATGGGTAGTTCACGTTTTAACATACGCCATGTAATACAATAAAAAAATAAAGGGTGGTAATCTATGTTTGCTTGTTACATCTTAGCACCGAGAAATGGTAATTCATTTATACAAGGTGTAAGTTGTAATAATACAAAACTAGGTGATAATACTTTAGGGTGTGTATGTGTCCGGGTATAATAGAGTTCACTGGGAAAGTAGCAGCGCTGAACGAGCAAATTTTTTTGTGATTTGTATGGGCAAGCGCCGGGTCATGAAGTTTTCCATGCAAAGATGAAAAAAGTAAGTCTTTCAGCGCTGCTACTTTCAATGCGAACTCTATATAGGGACCCATACACACCCTAAAGTATTATCACTTAGATTTGTTACACCCTGTATAAGTTTTATATCACACTAGATGACCCGAACCAAAATTTAAAATTTATCTTATATATGAAATTCTCATGTCACAATGTTAGACCGCGTACTGCTCCGAAACGGCTTTAACCAAATTTTATATGCATATTCAGTGGGTCTGAGAATCGGCTACTGGGTACTTTTTATATTGATAAGTGCATTTGTTAAATAAATAATAGTAAATTATTACAACTCGAGACTGACAGCGACCATTGTTTACATGCTTCTGAATAGCGATGGACGTTGCCATGGTGACATACTTACGAGTATTTAGTCATTTTCATAAAATATTATGGGCGAAATACTTTATATGGCAAAACAACGTTTGCCGGGACAGCTAGTTTTTATAAACATAGATCTATGAATATTCAGTATTCTAGGCTGTAATGTAAGGCAACAAGACACAATATAACATTTATAACTACAATATAAAACACATAGACCTTGACAACTGCATCCATAAGCTTACATTAGAAGTTTAGAACGAGGTGTCTATAGTTATTTATAATTATTATATAAACTAATTTTGGCGTAACGGACTTTATCGCGTGGGAAACGTACATTTTCCCGTTTCGTTATATCCCTTCCTGGGACTCAAAGTATCTCCATGCCTAATTTCAGCAAAATCCGTTCAGCGGTTTGAGCGTGAAGAGGTAACAGACAGACGGACAGACAGACACACTTTCTCATTTATAATATTAAGTATGGATATGGATACAATACCTAACATTTAATTCCTTTGCATTCGGTTCATGTCCTTGATGGTGCAAACTGCAAGGCTACGGTCGTAGGCTCGTAGCGAGATGCATAGAAAAGACGGCGGTACAAAAGACATCAACGCGCGCTTATTTAAAATTAAAATCAATTAATAACTTTTTCTTTATTTGGAATATAATTTTACTACATATTTCTTGATGTTTTAAAATTATTACTTTTTGAACTATAATTTAAATGTACAAATAAAAACTAATCTAATATAAATAAAAATAATTTTTAAATTTTGTTAGTCTTGCAAAAACTCGAAACGGCTAAATCGATCTGTCTGACTTGAAATATTCGTGGAACTCCAGGAAGGGTTTATATTAGAAGAAAAGTCATACCCGGTAAGACTACCGGGTCATTTAGTATTTTTATATTTGACTAGATGACGCCCGCAACTCCGTTGCGCCAAAATTAGTTTATCGCGTGGGAAACGTGCATTTTTCTGGCATAAAAAGTATCCTATGTCCTTTCCCTGGACTCAAAGTATCTCCATGACTAATAATCAGCAAAATCGGTTCAGCAGTTTGAGCGTAAAGAGGTAACAGACAGATAGACAGACAGACACACTTTCGCATTTATAATATTAGTATGGAAGTATGGATAATTGCCAATTGGTTTTGTTTTGGTTTTGAAAATTTCAAAACCCCTCTCAATACTTTGGGATAGTATAATAATAATAATATCTATGGACGCTTCACACCACGTTAGTCTGGCCCCATGCTAATTAAGTACCTGAAGGACTTGTGTTACAGGTACCAGACAACGGAAATATATTTAATACTTTTATACTATACATATATTTAAGATTTCTATTATATGATAAATATATTTAATACACATCCATGACCCAGGAACTTTGAAAACGTTTTTGTTCCGTCGGCGGGATTCAAACCCGCGACCTCCGGCTTAAGCTACCAACGTGCTATCCACTGAGCCACAGAGGTCGTCATATAGGGATACGTCTTTTACTTTTGATGCAAAGGAATCTTATACCGGAAAAAAGCGCAATATTCTTTAAAAAGTCTAGGCTCTAGTCATAAACCTAGATCTAGATTTATACTATACCTAGTACAGGAGAGAGTGCATCAATTGGTATTGTCACCGCTAACTCGCTGTGTCCTACTTACTTGAATTGGCCTCGTTTGTGTGCGATACTCTCAACCGACTTTCAAAAAGAGGATGATTTATCAAAAAACTCATCTTGCAGTTGCTGATTGATAAGCAATATCGTTTAAAGTTTATTATACTGTAAAAGATTTTACTTCACAACCTTTGTTCAGTTAAAATTCTATTCTAGTTCTTAATTAGAAGTAGAACTTAACTTTTGTAGGTGTAATGGTAATTGGTATTAATACGTGGGCTCTTATGAAGTTACTATACGTACTTCTTAAAAGTCTTTGTTCGAAAAAACGTGCGTCAAGAAACAAATGACGTGAGTTGTAATGTAATCAACTGGCACAATTGACAAAGAACGACGCTACGTGAGATAGGTAGGGACCGAAACACAAAAATAGTTACAAAATTTCATCTATATATATAAAATGAATTGCTGTCCGTTAGTCTCACTAAAACTCGAGAACGGCTGAACGGATTTATCTTATCTTAGTATTGAAATGTTCGTGGAGGCCTGGGGAAGGTTTAAAAGGCGAGAAAAAGTCGAATAATTTCCGGGAAAACCCTAAAGCAGCCCTTTTCTATTTCCCATACAAACGTTTTCTACATTATTACAACTCGAGACTGACAGCAACCATTGTTTGTGCGACGGGATAGCGATGGACGTTGCCATGGTTACATACTTATTTAGTCACTTCAATAAAATAATATGGGCGAAATCACAATACTTTATATGGCAAAACAACGTTTGCCGGGACAGCTAGTCATTTATAAAATCAATTGCTAATTATTTATCAAGCTTTACAAGTTACATACTTTTATTTTATTATTAACTAGTTGACCCGGCAAACGTTGTTTTGCCATTTAAAGTATTTCTAGTTCATCAGTAATTGATACAAAATCTTACCCCCCCTCCCCAATTTTGTCCCCTAAGAGGGGTGGGGGGGGGGAAACTGATGTTAAGTTGGAAAAACAGTTAATAATATGACGTAAGTCCAATAAAGAAAAAATTAATACAAAATCTGACCCCCTTTTGGGTCCCCTTAGAGGGGTGGGGGGAAAGCTTAGACACCAGATGTTGAGTTGGAAGAAGGCAAATATATCTTCGAAAACCGTATGCAAATCGGATCAGTAGTTTTCATGTTAAAGCAAAAGTTTGATACAAAATCTAGCCCCCTCTTTCGTCCCCTTAGAGGGGGGGGGGGGGGGGGGGGGAATTTTTATACACGATCCCTCTTACTAATAAAAACTTCTTAAACATGCGGTCAACGTGTGAATAGTTAAACAGGAGTTTTTAAGTTATACACACGTTACACAGAGTCTATACATGGTCTATACAGAGAAATTTGTATGGAAATGACAGCATCGTTATACAGGCCTTATGTCAAAAAATGATTATTAGTAGAAAATATCTTATGCACCCTCTATACACGCTGTGTAACTTTTTATTAGTAAGAGGCCAGATGTTAAGTTGGACGAAGACAAATATATTTGCGAAAACCGCATTCAAATCGGATCAGTAGTTTTCGTGTGATAGTGGAACAAACATACAAACAGACAGACAGACAAAAAACTAACCACAGTTTTGGCTTCTATAGCGATGTAGTAACACCCCCTGCTTATTATTTTTTGAATATCTTTAATGTACAGAATTCACATTTCTACAGTTTTATTATATGTATAGATATAGATTGTATCTGTGCGAAGTCTGGTCGTTAAATTAGGTAGACGTATAAAAATAATAAAATATTGTAATTTGCCCAACAGAGGTTCGACTTAACGAAAATTATTGATGTACAACTAGCTTTGTTTAAAGTGCATTTGTTGTAATATTACGTTTGAATTTGGAAACAGGAAGTTCCTACGTTCAAGGATGTCACCATGAACTTTGAGACTAACAAGCCTTAGATAATATTACATATTATTTAAAAATACGACAATAGCCTAGCTATGACACTGGATAAATTATAATTGCATAATTTTGTATCTATATATTTTACATAAATATGTATTTCAAGGTATTTCGTTTGTTGGTTCACAAAGATACTTTCATATGAACGGAAGTTGACCTATATGAAATTAAATATTTTTTATTTCCAACTAAGATAGCCCCCCAACTTAATTTCGCCAAAATTAGTTTAACCCGCAGAAACCTACATTTTTCCGGGACAAAAAGTATCCTATGTTCTTTCCCCGGACTTAAAGTATCTCCATATCAAATTTCAACAAAAAGGCGTGAAGAGGTAACAGACAGACACACTTTCGCATGTTAAATATTAGTTTGGATGTTGGTAGCAAAAAATGCCGTTGTTTTTTTAACATTATAGGCATTTTGCCCCTCTGGCCCATTCTATCTTGTTGTTGTTTTTGTGATCAATATTAAATTGCCAATATCATTTTCCATGTTATGAACCTCGTAATAAGCTGTGACAGATTACAGAAGAAATTACCACAACAAAGTGCCATGTCCTGTGCCGACCGGTGCTCACTTCCAACCGGTACTTTACGTAACCAGTCACCAACTCGCCACGGTCTCAAATGACAGCCTATGCACAGTGTTTAAAGTTTAAACTCTATGTACTATATACTGTGTTTAAGCTCTATATACTATTACTACATCCTAGTTATACAATTAGTCATTCATTACATAGCCGTTCCAGAGGAGCGTTTTGACTTTTGCTATTATTCTTGAGTATGTAAATTGCTATAAGGTATGTAATTCCATCAAAATTCGACTACATAGTCGATTTACGTAAATTTAGAAATGCACTGAAGGTGTCTTTTCGATCCTCACGACAAGTGACCGTAACCGACAGAAATAAAATTCCACCTAGGCCAGAGGTTTCATAATTAATTTTCTACCGACATTGATATAATAGCGACCCATGCCGCCGCTTCTTTGTGGTGGCGTAGAGCGAAATGAACTGATATGACATAGACCAGGGCTTCCCAAACTTATTTGTACTGTGACGCCCATTTCTTTACAACGCCCCTCAACCCAGCCCCCAAAAATACTTTCCAATTTTAGAACCAATCTACATACTTTAGCTTATCATAAAAACACTATTTGGACGTTTATATTTTTACTAGGAAATAATGACCAAATCAAAACATAAACATAAAAATAAATAAAAAAGTTATAATATAATTTATGAAAGCTATTAAAGCCAGCAATGCTGGCTAACGTGAAGGATGCGCTTGCTTTTCTGAGCATACGGGGATTATGAATGACATAATATTTGGTTGTGTTGACATGCGACGCCCCTGGGGACAAAGTTGCGACGCCCCGGGGCGTCGCGACGCACAGTTTGGGAAGCCCTGACATAGACCTTTATTCAACCGTAATACTTGAGTGTTTTCCTATCCTATCCTTTATTAACGAATAATTAGATAAGTATTTTTTATCCTATTTACCTACTGATTCTATGTTGCTGTTACCTTCTAGTACAATTTGACCTTTAAGAATTTCGAAAACTAATTGGTAATGGTATGTACCAACTGCTTTTTGAAATTGAGTAAGCCACCTAATTTGTTTACTGTCGTTGGTAGATTTTCGACATTTGAGCCCACAAGTTATGCCATATTATGTGTGGTTAATATTCTGCACAGTAGGCTCAGGAATTGCCTTTAATTGAGAGGAAACTAATTTTAGGTCACCACTTATAATTTTTTTGTATTAAAATTAGCCTTTAGATAAATATAATATATATTAGATAATTATTCAGATAAACTATGAAGCTTCGGTAACAAAGGAAAAGAGAGGATCCATTTTCAAAATATTTTCGAAATCTGCAGTAAATTGTCATAGTGATCTCTTCATACTAGCGTGGCGGAAGTTTTTCGAGGAAACTTTCTACGGACGTTTCCACAAAAACCGGACATTACGCAAATAAAGAGCATATTATTCAATAACTAGCTGTCCCGGCAACGTTGTTCTATTTAAAGTATTTCTACTTTATCAGTTGATACAAAATCTTACTCCCTCTTTTGTTCCCTAAGAGGGGTGGGGGGAAAATTTTTATACACCTGATGTTAAGTTGGAAAACACAGTTAAAATATGAAGTAAATCCATTAAAGAAAAAAAAATGATACAAAATCTGACCCCTCTTTGGGGCCCTTAGAGGGTGGGGGGGGGGGATTTTATACACCAGATGTTGAGTTGGAAGAAGACAAATATATCTGCGAAAACCGTATGCAAATCGGATCAGTAGTTTTCGTGTTAAAGAAAAGAGTCAGGCAGACAGACAGACAGACATGATTACTGAATCATGATTCATGATTTATGCATCAAAATAAAAAAAAATGATGCAAAATAAACTAGATAGAGATACGTTCCCAAGCGTTATTAAAGAAGACGGCTAGTACTATACTTTGCATATACAGTGTGAAATTTTAATGGTTGTTTTCCCGCAGTAAAATGATTCTATCTTAGTAGTACAATCGATTTGTAAAGTTTTTTTTTGTTCAAATCAAAAAAAAATCGGTCGGGTCCATAGTAACTCGCGCCTATCGGCATAAAGTTTCCATAGTACGTCATACAAAATATTTTTTATTTTCAAAAAATAACATGCATGGTTCGATAGTACTACTATAGGTAAATCGTTCTGCTGCGGGAAAACAACTACTAAAATTTCACGTTGTATATGTCAAATTTTAAGGTTATGCGCCATTGGTCATCTTTAGAAATTTGGAAACCGAATCTTCTTCATAACGAAATTCATAGAACCGATACTCAAACTGTGTACATAGTCCGACCGTGCGTAGCCTAACTGCACTTTCATACGCAACCTGATTGAAAAATATATCACGCGTGTTTCGACACTGCCGGCAACGCCACCAACTGTGGTACGCATTCGCAATACACTTGCTGGCGTTTGTGTAATCCTTTTTTGCGGGATTGTTCGTATCGAACAATTAAATAATTCTCGAAGGGTTTACAATGACGTAAAGTCATTGCAACTGCATTATTTAGTAAAGCTAGCGATTGCGCAGGATAATCTCACGGTATGTGAGAATACAGTATGTATTTGCTGCGACTAGAATAGCAATCAATGATAATGGTAATTAGCCAATAGTCCTTTAAATAAGGCAAAAGCAATTTCTGGATTTATTGCACGTATGGAATAGAAGCGGAAAATGATTTTTTATTTACCAATGGAATAACTTTAAAAACTGGTTACGGTAAAACGCAAGTCTTTTAAGGCGGTCAACAATTTCTAGTTAGTTACCATCGAAGAAATTGATTCATAGGCAGTTGACGAACCTGCGTCATTTGCTAATTGCTCATCTCATCATGCTCATTGGTCTGAGTTTCAAGTAACACGACCAAATTACGTAGATCCGTCATCTGCATATGAATTAACTTCTCTGATAGTACATAAAGTATGTAATTGTGCATCTATGGAATGTAAAAAACGAAGAATAAAATCATTTAAAGCAAATAAGTTCAAAATTTAAAAATAAAGCTGTTTGGGTATTTCCCAATTTACTTAACCTAAAATTTTAATTAAAATATAAAATAATATAATATTTAATTAAAATATAACATTTAAAATATATTTAAAATTTTAATTAAATATATTATATTTAAAATATAATATTTAATTAAAATATAAAATCTTAACTCAAAATTGGTGTGTCAGGGCTTAGGCACTTACTACAAGCATTTAGCATACAAACTTATTACAAAAAAGTGTAAAACCTGTAGTTACATGTTGCCGAAATATTATCGTTTTAAATAACAAAACTTTTAGTACTTATTAAAAATTCGTATTTCAAATAATTAAAAATGAAAATAAAACATATTTTTAACATAACATCGAGATAATGACAGTGTAATAGCAATGCAATGCCACGAACGCGTAACCACCTTGAAGATGGGAACGAAACTTGCGACCTCCGTTGTGTTTCCACATAGAAACAGCCACATAATATACTACTGAATACACTATTATTTATTACATTCATCATATCCTCGGATTTTATGGTCCATTGACATAAGTTGTGTGGTAAATACCACAAAACATAAAAAGAACGTGTCCATTTGTGGCTAAGTTAGAGCCGTTCTTTATTCGTTTTAGACAAATATTTTTCGTATAAAAATTAACATGAACCTTTATACTTATATAAACTTTTCTAAAAGCCTAAAACGTTTTCCTAAACAAGATTAATCAATCAATATTCAGTTAGGTATATACGTAATTCCATCAATGAAAATAATTATTACTTTTAACTTTAGCTTAAAATGTTATAATTCAATGCGTAAGTCGTAAACTCTACAACTCTACGTATTAGTACGTTAACAAAACAGATTTTAAGGCCCACTTGCGCCGATCTGGGTTAAAGTTAACTCTGAGTTAAACATCATGTCATATCTGTCACTCACCAAGTCAGTGATAGAGATGATATGATGTTTAACTCAGAGTTAACTTTAACCCAGATTGGCGCAAGTGGGCCTAAGAAGTACTGACTTACTGAGCTCTAGAGGTCATTCTCGTCCAAATAAAGCTGGCCATACACGAGCCATCCATTTGGCTCCACTCCCTGTACCTACAGGCTACACTCTATGAAAACAAGTTTGCATAACATTAAAATTTAAATGGAAGCCACGTTTAAGAACCTCATTAATTTTAAATAGACAAAGGGCTCAATCATGAAAATTATTATATTTAAAGGTTAGCCCATAAACAATGTTCGCATTCCTCCGGCCAGTTCGCCTTCAATGGGTGGCGAAGGTTGGGACAGGATACTACAGAATGGAACCAACTTCTTTTGCTAATGTCGAGAGTTGGTTAGAAGCAAACAGAGACACCTTATTCCTTAAAATAGCAGTATAGTCATTAAAACATAAGGTTTAATGCTTAGATATCATTTTAAATTATTTTTTGCGAAGTAGTAGGTTGTTAATTAAAACGATAGGAAAGAAATTAAAGGTTGATTATAGAGTTACAAGTTCTAAGGTTACAAAATCAAATTACTTAAACTTTTCTTTTATTAGGGCCTAGGGGTAAATGATGCAAATGGGTCACCTGATGGACCTTCGCCCACGGACCAAGACGAAGAGCTGCGGGTGCGTTTCCGGACTTGAAAGAGAGAATAGACTCTTTTCTTGAAGGTAAAACATAAATACTAATTTAAAACCAAACCAAATATCCTATTGCATGTTCGTCAAGCAAAAATTACATTATTTTTCTTGTGCATTTAATAAAACATTATTCGCATTCTCTGTTGCTTCCTATTTCCTTCCTAACATGCAGCTTGTTTTTGCTGCAACCTTTCACCTTTCACTTAAATCGATTTGTCAGTCACTTTACAAGATCAACCCCGGAATTGAAATACTGACTGCGTGTTCTTGTCACTTAATATCATCGTTAGGAGAAAAGACGTAGCGCGTAGGTACCTACGACAAGATGTATGCTGTCGAATAAGTTATAAGTACGTTTCGTTCCCACTTTGAGAAGTGTCTACCAGTCATTTCTGAGGGCCTTGTTACACGCACCGAGTAGAGTGGCAAGATAGTGAGAGCTGTCTTGCCACTAATATGATGTCATAAAACATATTATGTGAAATCTTGTTGTACAAATGTGTATTAAATTAAGCTAAAGTTTATTTTCATTAAAGAGTTTGACCTATCTTCTACTTTTTTTTATTAAATAAGGGGGCAAACGAGCAAACGGGTCACCTGATGGTAAGCAACTACCGTCGCCCATGGACATTTGCAACATCAGAAGAGCTGCAGGTGCGTTGCCGGCCTTTTGAGAGGGAACACGCTCTTTTCTTGAAGGTTTGCAGGTCGTATAGGTCCTGAAATACTGCTGGTGACAGTTTGTTCCAGAGTTTTACAGTGCGCGGCAGAAAGTTACGCGAAAAACGCACGGTGGAAGACTGCCGCTCATCAAGGTGATGAGGATGGTATGTTTTTCGCGTGGGACGATGGCGAAAAGTTGCAGGTGGTATGATTCCGAACAATTCCTCAGACCACTCCCCGTGATACAACCGATAGAGGATGCAGAGTGAAGCTACATCTCGGCGTAATTCCAAGGGGTCCAAGCTGTTTGAAATACTATGGCAGCCAACAATTCGAGCGGCCCTTCGTTGGATACGATCTAGAGGGAGCAGTTGGCATTTTGGCGCCACTGCCCAGAGATGAGAACAATATTCCATACGAGGCCGAACCTGCGCCTTGTAGAGTTGTAGGCGTTGGTCCGGACTGAAGTACTGTCTCGCTACTTAATAATCAGTAATAAAATACATAAGTAAATTAGACACTATAACATTATAAAGGTCATTGTTAAACGGATGTATTTTAGGATTTGAATTGTAGAACCTTCATTAGTAATAATCCCCCTCTGAATTTCAAACGTCTCTATGTTTCTTTACAATGCAGAATTTATTCTCCAGCCTTTTTGGAAAGTCGGTTAATTTGTCTAATAAAAACTCTCTTGCAGTACGTGCATATTCAGTGTGTAAATGTCGCAGCCAACTGGTTTAAATAGCCGTTTAATCAAACAGCTAGCCCTTTGACTGAAAAACGCCATTCAATCACACGTCTAGCTTTTTAATTGAATATTCAAGTCACTGAAAACGTTCAACACTACAGCTGATTCAAAAGCCGCCGTTTGATTGAATTAGTACAAAGCTCACCACCGCGGCGCTAGGTGCGTTTTGTTTACAATATGACGTCAACTAACCGGTGTTTTGTGGTTGTATTGAGATATTTTTCGTAAATATACGTTATTAAAGAGACAGAAATTATGGGGGCACATACGAGTGAATCAAAGTTTAAACTAATATTCAAGGAGAATTATTACGGGATTATGAAATGCATCACCAAGGTATTGCAATTATTGTGTTCAAAATGAGTTACAATACAATTAATCTGCTTGTTATCATTACGCTTGCGTAAATATCAAACTAATGGTCACCTTAGTTAAATTACCATTTAACCAGTTGGCTAAGCGTTGTGGCGGTACCCACAATTCACCTAACAATCCTGCATCGCGCTATCGAAGTTTCGGAGAACGGCAAGATATATACAACGTCTGAAATGACGTCAGTGGGCTTCGGCCTGACCGAGCATGCTATCTCGCTCGGTCGGAAGATCTTCCTTTTCCGCCGCCACTAACATCGCTAAATTGGTGACCACCGACAAGAACACGCATCCTTCATCATGGACATCAATCATCAACACTCCCCGCCCCTCCGCACCACGTCAGCAGACATCAAGCATAACCGGGTCGCCTCGACCATAAGCCGCGTTGGGCGTCCGCGCCGGTCGAACCCGGTCTGGCTTGAACGGGGCAGCCATAGGCTACAACGACCGGTCAGCAAGCAGAGCACGGGGTCCCTCTCCTGGTCATTGCACGCGTAGCTTCGGCCCACACCTGACAACACAAGCGCATTGAAGAATACCACAGGTCTTCGGGGGGGAGTGGTGTGGCGGTACCCACAATTCACCTAACAATCCTGCATCGCGCTATCGAAGTTTCGGAGAACGGCAAGATATATACAACGTCTGAAATGACGTCAGTGGGCTTCGGCCTGACCGAGCATGCTATCTCGCTCGGTCGGAAGATCTTCCTTTTCCGCCGCCACTAGCATCGCTAAAGCGTCATGTAGCTGTAGTGTTGAAAATTGCAGTCAATAAGTCGGCTAAACGACGTATAGCCGTGTGATTAAATGGCGTTGTTCAGTCGAAGATTGATTGAATGGCTTTTTTAACCAGTTGACTGCGACATAAACATTATATTCATAATGACATGTAGAAAAAAGTGTGTGGGAACTATGCAAGGTGAAAGGTGTATGTTACAAAGTCGGCCTGCAATAAATTTCCTCACTTACACTAAAAAAATATTCACTTTTTATGCATCTTCGAGTTAGATTCGAGTCGTGGGAATTGGGAATGTAACAATGGGAAAGAGGGCAATGCGTTTTGTAACCCAATTGCCTAGTGGCAAATTGTTTACAGTTTGTTTACAAGAATTAGCTTGAATGCAGATGTTTTGATGTTCAGTTTTCTAGGTAAATGGTGGTAAATGGTTTAAAGGTCTATAGCTACGTACAGACTTAAGGCACATTGTTTTTAAGAATCCTTACGCTAATTTAGGGCAGTGTTAGGATTTAGGGAATAAGGTTCTATAATTAATTATCCTGCAAGGAGCCACGCTTTCTCTACCTAACTAGCGGGCCTTGTAAAAGTGTGGTGTAATAATATCGGCTTTTCAATTATTATATTTTGACGCATATATAGCGATGTCACGAGAGCAATAGGCATGGATCATTGAGATCTAGACTATTCTAGACTACTACTTTATCTATGGCATGGATACTTCAGTGGCTCAAAAAAGTACCATAATTACATAAAACTGGAACTAAAGTCTGAAGGCGTAAGATCTTATTTTTACCGTATGCCTTATAGAGTTATTTGGATATAAATAAATCTATAAGGCATAATATGGTATTATTATAATATTATATGTATTATGTATTAAATTCTTACCTATTCCTTAAACTTTACCGTGTCAGTCAAACTGGGGTAAACAACTTTTTTTCTCCAATTCAAATTATTCGTAAGCATTCGTATTGTCATAAGACTGCTGCCTGCTGGTTAAGATTTAAAAAAATGTTATTAACAAGAAATTGTTGCTATATAAATTACAATAAATGAATGACTACCTAAATCACTACAACATAATGCTAATGCTAGTCGTGTGCACTCAATCAGGTTGTATTTGCATCATTACTTTAATATCGAGGTCTGATTTGTTAATTATCTTTGTTAACACAACAAAGAGTAGACGAACATTTCTGTTTACACTTTCTACCCTGCTTGAAATTAAAGACACAGAAGCTGTATTTAGAGAATATTATCTGAAAACAACATTAGGAAGAAATTAGGCAACTATTAAACTTATTAAAGTAAGTCAACTCGGAAAATCCCGCCTAAAACGTACCCGGCCAAAGATTTATCCGATCTCCGCCCAAAGAATGATTCTTAATATAAAATATTGACGCCGATATAATATGTTTTGACAATAGAATAATCCTTAATTTGTTTCAAAACTACATATATATATCTTAAGAGTTAATTTTAATATTATAACATAAAACCAATTATAAGTAATTATTTTACATGTGTAAACTTAGCGTAACTTTTAAGTTCTCTACCGTGTCTCTACCTTGTCAATAAAAAATATTTTTAATATTGTACTGGTTACATTAGTGTTATATTTTATTAATTAAACCGGTACATATTAAGTGTCTTATATTTATCGTGTTTTGATAACGGTACGTATTATCATAAACTTGTATGCATATTGTCAGTTTGGAGTACACAATATTTTGGCGACCACAACAATTAACCGATTGCGATAAAACTTTGATTGGCAACTCAAACATTGCACAGAGGTCGCAAAAATTAATTTGCGGTAGCAGGACTGTTTGGTGTAATAAACGAATATAATACAAACCTCACAATTCCTTTAGAGATGCTCCGTGATTTTTTTTACACTATAGGACTCACAGAATATTAATACGCTATTAACGCTATAAATTAATATATCACACCACCACACACGGTATTCGCACTTTCGAATATAAAATCGCGGCGCACGACGCGTACCGTGCCGTGTCGGTATAAAGACTGCGCGCGCGCAGCAGGGAGAAACTCGAGAGAAAAGTGCCTTCCCCCAGCGAATGTGTTGATTACATCAATGCGCGGTATTGTTAGGCCTTTTTAATAAATTATCGAGTTTACGAAACACGAATATAAATAATTAATATGGATGTAACTCATGTAAGACGGAAGCCTAAAATAAGTTATTCGGACTGCCAAGGCGTTTCCGTAAAGGCTGCGTTGTGTAAACAATCGATTGGCGTCCTTAAATTTTATTATTTATAAAAAAAAAGATATCAAAATTAGTGTAATAGTGGGAGAGCCATGCTTCGGCACGAATGGGCCGGCTCGACCGGAGAAATACCACGTCCTCACAGAAAACCGGCGTGAAACAGCGCTTGTGCTGTGTTTCGCCGAATGAGTGAGTTTACCGGAGGCCCAATCCCCTACCCTATTCCCTTCCCTACTCTCCCCTATTACCTTCCCTTCCCATCCCTACCCTCCCCTATTACCCTATTCCCTCTTAAAAGGCCGGCAACGCACCTGCAGCTCTTCTGATGCTGCGAGTGTCCATGGGCGACGGAAGTTGCTTTCCATCAGGTGACCCGTTTGCTCGTTTGCCCCCTTATTTCATAAAAAAAATAAAAAAATATATATTAAGGGCTAGGTTTCACCACTTCCTGATAAGTGCCGAATAGGTTATCGTGTACTTATCCACAATTTAACTTGACAGTTGACAGGATAGAATATGGATGGAGAATGAGAATCTGTCTAAAAAGATGTGGATAGCCATTAGCCTATCCCGACACTTTATCAGGAAGTGGGGAAACAGGCCCTAAGGATAACTTGTGCTATTTTTACGATCATGACCATCATGCAGCTGTTCATAAAAATATTACACTAATTTAATGCTATGAGCGTATCAGTGAAGTTTGGATAAGAGTTTGCCGTTTGAGTACTTATACTAAGTAAAATGTTTTTTTTTTTTTTTTTTATTAAATAAGGGGGCAAACGAGCAAACGGGTCACCTGATGGTAAGCAACTACCGTCGCCCATGGACACTCGCAACATCCGAAGAGCTGCAGGTGCGTTGCCGGCCTTTTAAGAGGGAATACGCTCTTTTCTTGAAGGATTTTCTTGAAAGATTTAAAATTCTATTCAGCATTTTTGAAACCAGCCCCCCTAGACAAGTGGCAAAACGCTAACGCTAACTCTAACGTTACAAAATGTATGCGATTTGACATAAGTCATCGCTTCGCTAGCGAATACTAATGTCAAATCCCATACATTTTGTAACGTTAGCGTTAGCGTTTTGCCACTTGTCTACAGGCACAGGGTATAGATCGTGTAAGAGCTTGGTACAAACTTACCAGGCAAAAACCTTTTAAAGTATCATCGCTATGTCTATGAATAATTGAATACCAGTGCCGGTTTTATACGAGTATTTTTAATAAGTGTAGGCCACTTCATTTTCACCACCCCACTACGAACGAACGAACGTACGAAATCTGCCGCCCCGTATGACGCCCCTAGGGCGCGGCCTATTTATATCCATCCGGGGCTAATGATTACCACTTTTGTAACAACGATTCTCATAACGGATTTAACACTGTACAATAAAGGCGCCAATCCACCGCGGCGCACGCTGTGCACGGCCACGCGGCGCGTGGGTTGACTACGTGGGTCAACATTTCAACTGCAGCACACGCTATGCACACGCTCACGACTATGTACAACTGTAGGTGCAATAATAAAGTACCTATGTTTTTTTTATTTCTTAGGAAAAATAAAACACCCTGTATTGTATTGTACCCTGTACATTATATAAGTGAATACTATGTGTCTTAATTCGTTTTTACTGAGTATTTACTCTGGTTTGAGTAAATACTACAGTGCTTACCCATCCCTAGTCACTCCCACCCTACACCTTCCGTGTATTCCCATGTACCGTGTGCCAGCGTTGAGCTACGTGTGCAATATATTCGAGCAAGCCACGTGTGTCAATTCGTGCGTATCGTGTCCGTGGGTTGCAGTGGACAACTGGACACAGTCACAATATATATTTTCGTGCAAAGCGAAGCTTGACGCACGTGCGTAGTCTCTCCGTGCGCTGCGGTGGATTGGCGCCTTAAGAATAAAGATAAGCATCTTCAATACTACACATTTTGTGGAGTAGGTATGTCGAATTTAGTAGGCCAGTGACATAGCCGCAAATGTGTTCATTGTTATGTAGACACTAGACGCAGATAATATTATCTTGGTACCAACTTTCATAGTGTTTCCTTAGAAGAAGGTGCCTACTTAACTTCTGCGTGTTATAATAATTATTGTACTTAGCTAGGGCTACCATCGGTCCGGGGTCGGCACCGGGCTTCCCGAATTTCTTTTATTTCATTTTATGGTGTCCGTAAGTAAAGAGTCCGGGATTGTCCTGTGTATCCTTCCAGAACAAATCTAATTTCTATTCTAAAATCGATAAACGAAAATTCATCTTAGTTAAAAATTCATCAATAATCGGCCAAGTGCGAGTCGGAATCGCGCACGAAGGGTTCCGTACCATTATAGAGCAAAATTAGGCCATAAATTGTGTTTTTTGTATGGGAGCCCCCCTTATTTTTTTAATTTTATTTTAATATTATTATTAAATATTAAAGTACACATATAACTAAGGATTTTGTGAAAAATTCAAGTAAGTACCTACCTGTTGCCATTTTTTATATAGAGCAAAAAAGGCCAAAAAAATCACGTTTGTTGTATGGGAGCCCCCCTTAAATATTCATTTTATTTTATTTTTAGTATTTGTTGTTATAGCGGCAACAGATATACATAATCTGTGAAGATATCAAATCTCTAGCTATTAGGGCCCCCGCAGATATACAATTTCTAGTTGTACAACTACAGTCTGTCAAGAAAGTCATGACAGGCGGGATCTCGAATTAATAAAGTTCTCATATTCTTTTTTTCATTTAAAAATTGTAGTTGACTGTAGTTGTACAACTAGAAATTGTATATCTGCGGGGGCCCTTACCGTTCTTGAGTTACAGCCTGGAGACAGCAAAAAAGGCCAAAAAAATCACGTTTGTTGTATGGGAGCCCCTTGAAAAAAACTTGATGTCTTGACTTCTGAAAAAACCTACATTTGTGTGACATTCGTCCCATTTTTTCCAGTATTTTTCTCGCCATTTTCGGGGATTGCGGTGATGGCAGCCCTACACAGTTCTTCCGGCTGCATCTGGAGGTGTTTGCAGTATTACACAAGCGCTTTCACCGCCGCGCCGGCTAAGGAGAGCTAACAGCTGTGACGTGTAGGTTACGTGTTTCAGTATTGTTTGGGACTAGGTTTTCGTTTCGACCTGACTTTCCAAATATTATAAAGGGAAGCCGTTACGTTACTTGACAAAGTTTAATGCTTTTTGGACAGTTAACGAGCTGTGTTTAAGACAGCACATCCAACAAAAGGTAACAAGTAGCAGCAAGTTAGCAGTTAGCACTATCCACCACTTGTAGCACTGAAGGTCCCTACACTAACGTGACGATTACTTTAGTCCTGACAAGACCTGATATCTATACATATAAAATTACAAGTCCTGACTGAATGACTGACTGACTGACTGACTGACTGATTCATCATCGCAGAGCAAAAACTGTTAAAGTTACAACCACGAAATTTGGTGAGCAGGGTTGTTTTATTAAGTAGACATCCACTAAGGATGGAATTTTGGAAATTTTAACCCGAAGGGGGTGAAATAGGGGTTGCAAGTTTGTATGAAAGTCCGTCATTTCTCAAGTTAGAAACATGAAACTTTATTTTTGGGTTACTGAATAAAAATGAATGAACACGTATTTAAGCGTTTTTGGAAATTCTACCCCCAAGGGAGTGAAATTGGGGTTGAAAGTTTGAATGAAAGTCCGTCATTTCTTGAGTTAGAAACATGAAACTTTATTTTTGGTCTACTGATTAAAAATGAATAGATACGTGTTTAGGCGTTTTTTGGAAATTCTACCCCAAAGGGGGTGAAATTAGGGTTGAAAGTTTGAATGAAAGTCCATAAAACTTTATTATTGGGTTACTAATTAAAATTGAATGGATATCATTTAGGCGTTTTTGGAAATTATATCCCCAGGAGGGTGAAATTGGGGTTGACAGTTTATATAAAACTTTGTCAATTTTAAACCGATCTGGCTGAGACTGTGTATGCATAAAGTTACTATGACGTAGGCATCCCCTCAGAAAGGAATTAAATGAATTCCACCCCTAAGGGGATGAAATAAGGGATGACAGTTTTTAGAAATTTTCTAAGACTTTCGACTGATTGAACTGAAATTATTAAAGATTTGAGCTTCTACGATGAAGGCGTTCGCTTAGGATTTGGGTTACTGAATAAAATCGTAGGAAAGTCAATTCTGTACATTGAATATTTTTGAAAAATAATATTTGGGACGTGATCTAACTATGCTAACGCGGACAAAGTCGCGGACAGCAGCTAGTAACTTATAAGGATCACTTACATGAATTTCAGAGGTAAAATATTTATAAGTAAAGGACACTTTTTACTTTTTAGTAATCTGGACACCTTCAGGAACAACTGTACCAACTTTCAAACTACACGAATTATTCGGTCTGAATTCCTTAATTATTTTTCCCAGGCTATAACTATTAAAGTACACATATATTTAAATTTTAAGGCCTTTGTGAAAATTTCTAAATATTAATTATTAATATTATTTTGCTTCTAGTATTTGTTGTTATAGCAGCAACAAATATACACAATCTGTGAAAATTTCTGAAGTCTAGCTATAGCGGTTCTTGAGATACAGCCTGGCGACAGACAGACAGACAGATGGACGGACGGACGGACGGACGGACGGACGGATGGACGGACGGATGGACGGATGGACGGATGGACGGATGGACGGATGGACGGACGGACGGACAGACGGACAGACGGACAGACGGACAGACAACGAAGTCTTAGTAATATGGTCCCGTTTTTAGGGTTCCGTAGCCAAAATGGCAAAAAAGGAACCCTTATAGATTCGTCATGTCTGTCTGTCTGTCTGTCTGTCTGTCTGTCCGTCCGTATGTCACAGCCACTTTTCTCCGAAACTATTAGAGCTATACTATTGAAACTTGGTAAGTAGATGTAGTCTGTGAACCGCATTAAGATTTTGATGCAAAAATGGAAAAAGTATTAAAAATTTTAGGGGTCCCCATAGGTACAACTGAAACAAAAAAAATTTTTTTTCATCTAACCTATGCGTGTGTGGTATCTATGGATAGGTCTCTAAAAATCATATTGAGGTTTTTCATATCATTTTTTTCTAACCTGAATAGTTTGCGAGAGAGACTCTTCCAAAGTGGAAAAATGTGTGTCCCCCCCCCTCTAATTTCTAAAGTAGAGGCATGATAATTCTAAAAAAAATATATGATGTATATTACTATAAAAACTACCAACGAAAATTGGTTTGAACGAGATCTAGCCAGTAGTTTTTTTTATACGTCATAAATAGTAAAACTTAATGAAACAAAAAAAAAATTTTTTTCATCTAACCTATGCGTGTGTGGTATCTATGGATAGGTCTCCAAAAATCATATTGAGGTTTCTCATATCATTTTTTTCTAAGCTGAATAGTTTGCGAGAGAGACTCTTCCAAAGTGGAAAAATGTGTGTCCCCCCCCCCCTCTAATTTCTAAAGTAGAGGCATGATAATTCTAAAAAAAATATATGATGTATATTACTATAAAAACTACCAACGAAAATTGGTTTGAACGAGATCTAGCCAGTAGTTTTTTTTATACGTCATAAATAGTAAACCTTAATCTAAATTTCATTAAATCGACTGAAATATAAAAATAAATCAAAATAATATTATTTCATAAAAATTAACCTTATTGCTGCTGCATCGCCCATGGAGGGTTCCCCCTCCATGGGCGAGTCCAACTCGCACTTGGCCGCTTTTTACCCTTTGGGTACGGAACCCTAAAAACTACAAGTTGCTAGATCTCGTTCAAACCAATTTTCGTTGGTAGTTTTTATAGTAATGTCACGTAATGTATGTATGTACACCGTATAATTTTTTTGACTCATTAATTATTATGCCCCTACTTTAGTAGTTAGGGGGGAAGGGGGGACACACATTTTACCACTTTGGAAGAGTCTTTCTCGCAAACTATTCGGTTAGAAAAAAATATATTAGTAACCTCATTATGTTATTATTATGATTTTTGAAGACCTATCCATAGATATATCTACTATCTAAACAATGCGTGTGGGGTATACCGTATAATATATTAAATTATTAAATATAATTTATTGAATGTTACGAAATCTATCGAAATTTTTAAATTTGACCAGTCAACGCCATCTGTGACACATCAAATGAAACAAACGATTACTTGGAGCTCTATCTATCGGTTTAAATTTGCAATTCTTTTACGACTTACGAGTTTTGTAACAGATGTCGCTGTATGTCATGAAAATATCTAACTTATTTTCTAAAAATAACGCTAGAGTTCGTGTCGTACGCTATATTTAGTTTTTAGACATTTGACAAAAAAGATGGCAACGATTGCTGACTGCTGTCCTAAGGATTTATTGCGAAAATGGCGCAATATGTGATATTTCCACATAATTTATTTATTAAAAGTGAAAATATGTGCAGTGCAGTTTTGTGATAGTGTGTTTAAATACCTAAATGACAGTGTCTGAAGTGTGTAAATAGAACTTCACCTTTCTACAGGATATTGGATTACATATAAAATAAAGGTATTTAGCTCCTCCTACGCTTATTTTATGTATTTTAAAGATTCAGTAGATTTTCAGTGATTATATCTACGTCTGTGTCAGCCCCTGAAAGGGTTAAATCATGTAAATATTACATAATAATGTATACAAATAGTAGCTATCAATATCTCATGTGAATGAATTACTTATTTAATATAAACAATTCTAAGAATCGTACGTGCTTTCGATAGCGACAGTCAGAGGACTCGACATGGTCGCTAAATTTATGAGAACCCATTCGAAGCTACATGACATCAGCAGGCAATACCTACTGCTGTAAACATGAACAATATGATTCACCATCACCTGCAAACTTGATTGTTTCAATCTTTGTAAATTCTCAAAAAACCTTTAATTTAAAACAAATAGGCCTTTAAGAGTTTTAAAATCAATCCAGCTATTAGTAGTTTTTATATAACCATTTTTATGCTACTCTTATAAAGCCATCTGTTTTTCTTATAAGATTTTTTCCAAATATGTAGTTACAAAACTTATTTGCTTACTTACACGTTTGACCAACAAGGGCGGATCCAGGGGGGGGGGGTTATGGGGGCCATGACCCTCCCCTGGGCTGGGTCCAGGTCCTAGGTGAACCACTAAGTAAAATTGTTAGCTGTTCTCAGCTCTGTTTTAATAGCGAGACTTAAAAAATTAAAAATTAATTAAGTTACATTATGTGTCAACATAAATATTATAAATACAATAAAGCTTACTGTTTAGGTTGTAAAGAACATTTGGTAAGAAAATATTGAGGTACAGTTGTAATTTAAAAGATTATTTGGCTATTAAAATTGTAAAATTAGTTTATTTTTATTAAAGGTAATTATCGTCAGTAAAAGAAATGAAACAAGTAATTACACAAGGTAAACACTTTGAGTCTAGACACCACTGGCTAGACAGCATAATTAATCAGTAGAGATAAGACTTGTAATATCATGCTTGCAGTTAATCTGGTAGTTAATGAATAACGTAGGAGATACTACTGCAATGTTTTCACGCTAGAGGCAGCACCAGCACAGACAGTATTTACAAAAAGTTTTGTACAACATTTGGTCCAATGTTTCTGCTACAAATATTTTGTGTAACATGTCTGATTTTGGTCGGAATATTTACTGCATGTGTTAGCAGCGCCCTCTGCTCCGACCTTAATATTTAATATTAATACCTCGATCGTGGGAATCGCAGACACAATAGATTTTCAATTGTTATGAGACAGCCGGCTGCCGCTAATATTTCCTTTTAATAAATAAAAAATCGGCCAAGTGTGAGTCGGACTCGCGCACGAAGGGTTCCGTACCGTTATAGAGCAAAAACAGGCCAAAAATTGTGCTTTGTATGGGGGCCCCCTTAAATTTTTATTTTATTCTATTATTATTCTTAAATATTGAAGTAAACATAATATTATAATTAAGGCCTTTGTGAAAATATCAAGCGTCTAGCTGTTGCTATTATTGATATAGAGCAAAAAAGGCCAAAAAAATCATGTTTGTTGTATGGATGCCCCTTTTTAAATATATTAATTTTATTTTGTTTTTAGTATTTGTTGTTATAGCGGCAACCAATATACACAACCTGTGAAAATTTCAGAACTCTAGCTATAGCGGTTCTTGAAGTACAGCCTCGAGACAGACAGACGGATAGACAACGAAGTCTCATGAATAGGGTCCTGTTTTCACCCTTTCGGTACGGAATCCTAAAAATGTACGTTATAATTATTATACTTTCAGAGAAATTGATTTTAAATAAGTACATCTAAATATTATGTTATTAATTCGGAGTATTGTTAAATCTATACAGTTAGTCCATTTGCTGCCTGATCTTGACATAACCCAATCAAATAATGTTAATTATCCGTCCATGTATTTCATTTCTCTGAGTGAGGGTAAATTGGTCCTTAGGCCTCCTATGGTCCATAATCCATTGCACCGAGTCCCAGAGAGAGCCGTGATGCGCATGCTCCTGCACATCGCGGCCCCCGTGTGGGCTTTTCTAGGCCACCCCGCGTCACGACCTAGAAAAGCCTGCATGTTATGATGAGTCTGCGAGGTGCGGACAACCGTTTGTAGAGTTGCGGTGGGTTGATCGTGCCCATAACTATGCCTAAGCGGGGAGTGGAGCACTATGGGGTTTTAGTGGGTACTTCCTAGGAGAGTCCCACATACCCTGGCCGATGCAATGTCCCCAATCCGCCGGGGATGCGCAAAGCATTTCCCCATGTAAAAAAAGCCTCCTATGGTAAAATATCTCAGTGTAAACCTAAAACCACTGTGTAAACTGTAACCTGTGAACTATTGCATCTGGCTCCATATAATGGCCTATGATTCCAATTGTTATATTGTGAATATTCAGAATGTGACTATTAATTATTAATTATTTCGTTACAATGAGTATATATAATAACATGTGCATTCTATTGGAAAAAAAAAACTTAAAAACGTAACTAAACCTTTTATATAAATAATATTAAATGAATTTTACACTAACAAATGAATAAGAAAGGGAATTAATTTGTAAAGTATTGAAGCGTGTAATAACGAACAGCGTTCAACGATCGCAAAATTGCTTTAAATATTTACTCAAGTTTCCGTCGTATGTAATATACTGCCCATATGCGTGTCTAGTCGTATAATAGACGTCGTATGTCAATTCCATACATTTTGATCGGCGATTGCGAAGCGAAAACGAAAAAGTTTCGGCTAAATGGCCTGATGATTTGATTTTAATTTAGAGTTTAGACGCAATTTGATGTAAATTTTTTAAGTCCTCTTTAAGGAAATAGGATACTTTTATGTACATTGTTCCGCGCGATCTAGTCACCCATAAACTCCTTTTGTAAAATATGTAATCCATGTTTAGGAACTCTACAAACAATAGACAGGTAGGAAACAAAGTTCTAGACCTGTACAAGGAAAATAATAATGTGTTTCGCTTGCCAAAAGTCTGTTGTTGTTACTTGTTGCTAATATACAATATGTTTTAACCTACTACAAAAAGGCTTACCTCGTCCTAATCTTGCACCACTTCAGTTTTCTCCTGTTACTACAGACGAAATCAACAAGACAATTAATTCTATAGTGTCTAAAGCTACAGGATGTGACGACATTAGTCGTCGTATGATAACTTCTATCCAAGTCCAAATATTACCTACGATCACCCACATTATTAATTTTTCCCTCGAATCATGTGAATTCCCCTCCTTGTGGCGCAAAGCTCACGTCCTTCCACTTCCAAAGGTCCCTAATCCCAGTCACCCCACACATTTTCGTCCCATATCCATCCTTCCCTATTTATCTAAAGTTCTCGAGGCCTGCGTTCACAAACAGTTGTCCAGGTTTGTCTACCAAAACGATTTACTTTCTCCACATCAATCTGGTTTTAGACCTGGACACAGCACAACCTCAGCATTGTTGAAGGTGACAGGTGACATAAGAGAGGGCTTTGAGAACTCTAAGATTACAGTCCTTGTGTTAATAGATTTCTCAAATGCATTCAATAATATTGATCACGACATACTACTGGCAGCCCTTTCATGTCTACCGATTTCGTCTGTAGCACTAGCATGGATTTCCTCCTATCTACGAGGGCGTCGGCAGTCTGTACGTACAGATAAGTCGTTCTCCGATTGGCTAGATCTTGATATGGGTGTCCCTCAAGGCGGTATTCTTTCTCCACTTCTTTTCTCGATTTTTATAAATCTCGTCACCAAAATACTTCGCAGTGCGTATCATCTGTTTGCTGATGATCTACAAATATATAGTCAAGCCGAACTTGATTACTTACCATCTGCTATCGACATAATTAATCGAGATCTCGATGCTATTAGAGAATGGTGTAGTAAGTTTGGCCTAACAGTGAATCCAGCAAAGTGCCAAGCCATTTTATTAGGTAGGTCTAGAAATTTAAGCAAGGTTGATCTAAGCGCCGTTCCACCAGTGATCTACAATAATTGTATCATTCCATTTAGTTCGAACGTTAAGGACCTTGGATTATACATCGATTCGACTTTTACTTGGCAGGCTCAAATCTCACACGTCTCTCGCAAAGTCACTGGTATCCTGCGATCCTTGTACCGGTTTAAAAACTTCCTTCCTTCTTCAGTCAAGTTAATGCTCGTCCAGTCACTTATTCTTCCCATCATTGACTACGGTGATGTGTGTTATTTCGACCTAAACGCTGACAAACTTAATAAACTTGATCGCCTACTCAATAACTGTTTAAGATTTATTTTCAATCTACGCAAATTCGATCATGTGTCTTTCTTTCGTTCTAAACTACACTGGCTACCAATACGACAGCGCCGCTCTACTAGGGCCTTGTGTATGCTTTACTCCCTGTTGCATCATCCTAATGCTCCTAAATACCTAACCCCCCTTTTCCAATACCGTTGCAGTACCCATGACAAATCCCTTCGATCCTCTAACAATGCACTCCTTTCTTGCCCTTCTCATAGATCAGACATCATCCACTCGTCTTTCAACGTTCAGGCAATCATACACTGGAATGCTCTTCCTCGAGAAATCAGGCTAACCAAAACCAGGGACACATTTAAGCGCAAAGTTCGTGAGTTTTATTTGAAGCAATTGGCAGTAAAGTATTAAGTAATTGTAATCTATGACAGTTTTATATATTATTATTATTATTTTATAAATATTTATTATTATATAAAGTATTGTAATATTATATATATGTACTAGTATTCATTAATTATATTAAGTATGATATTTTATGCATTTGTATTTAAATTAGATATATATTATAATAATATAATATAATGTTAGTTTTAGTTATATTTGGATTGCTCTTCATATATATATATATATATATTTTTTTCCCCATCCTTTCGCGCTATTGGCACCTACACAATTTTGTTTCTGAACACCTAAAGGTTGACTGGTAGAGAATGCCATTTGGCATTAAGTCCGCCTATGTACCAAAATTGTGCAAAAAGTATAAATAAATAAATAAAAAGGGGTAAACGTTGTACATTTCTGTCTAAAACGTTTTGTCTCCTCTGCTTTTAATCCACAGACAACAATAAAACTAGTCGCTTTTTTGTACTTAATTAAAAATGTTTAATTTTACGCAAATCTAAAAATAAGGCGTACCAAATGACGAATTCGACGCCCACTTTATAACCGTACCCTGTCGTCATTGTGATATTACTGAAAAATCGGCCAAGTGCGAGTCGCACTCGCGCACGAAAGGTTCCGTACCGGTATATGGTATAGAGCGAAAGTAGACAAAAAAATGTGTTTTTGTATGGGAGCCCCCCTTAAATATTTACTTTATTTTAATTTTATTATTATTTACTAAAGTACAAATATAACTAAGGATTTTGTGAAAATTTCAAGTGCCTAGCAGTTACCATTATCATTGATCACGAGCCAAGAAGGCCAAAAAAATCACGTTTCTTGTATGGGAGCCCCCTTAAATATTCATTTTATTTTATTTTTAGTATTTGTTGTTATAGCGGCAACAGATATACATAATCTGTGAAAATATCAAATCTCTAGCTATTACCGTTCTTGGGTTACAGCCTGGAGACAGCAAAAAAGGCCAAAAAAGTCATGTTTGTTGTATGGGAGCCGCCCTTAAATATTAACTTTATTTTATTTTCAGTATTTGTTGTTATAGCGGCAACAGATATACACAATCTGTGAAAATTTCAGAAGTCTAGCTATAGCGGCTCTTGAGTTACAGCCCGGAGACAGACAGACAGACAGACAGATTATTATTGACGTCTGAAACTTTTATGTACCAAAATTAGGAAATTATTAGACACATTTGAGTGCACTTTGAATAATTAATCATGAAAAGACTGTCGATGGCTCAATTTTGTGAATTTCTATGCCAATTCTTACATTGTTACGCGGGATGCAATTTCGCACGGTGCAGTGGTATTTTGGTGGCAAAATTACAAAATCTGCATTTCTTGGTCTTTTTTTATATTATATGTATTTTATTTGTAACATCAACTTGAATTTTCAACAAGATGTTTTCTTTGTAGCTGTCCACTAGTACACTCTACAGTCAACAACTCTCGAGTAGATCTTGGCTGGGAGTTTGCAAACGTAACAGATCCCCGACTATCAGTGTTCCGCATGCCCAATATTAAAAATACATCACAATTCACATAGTATCCCATAGATAAAAGATAATAAAATACTGCGCTAGTCGCTACTACACAGCAATAAATATGACTTACAATCATGATTTAGGGTTACAAACTCTTTATTGAGTCAGCGGCATGGAATTATTATTCTATTTTTGTTCCGTCCATCCGAACAGAGTTCTGGGCTCTGGCTCTGCCAATTTATAAAATTTTATAGCAGAAATATGCACAAATGCGTTAGTATTCAGTCAGCCCAAGTCAGCCATTTCAGCTTCGTGATTGTGCTTGAAACTCTTATTCAAGAATATTGTTTTGTTTGATAATGTTTTTAAGGTTCCGTACCCAAAGGGTAAAAACGGGACCCTATTACTGAGACTTCGATGTCTGTTCGTCTGTCCGTCTGTTTCCAGGCTGTAACTAAAGAACGGTTATAGCTAGAGAGTTGAAATTTTCACAGATTATGTATTTGCCGGTATAACAACAAATTATACTAAAAACAAAATAAATTAAATATTTAAGGGGGGCTCCCATGTACAACTAACGTGATTTTTTAAACATTTTTCGCTCGGTATCAATGATGACAACAGGTAGGCACTTGAAAGGTAGGTACACAAAATACTCAACTGTATATATATACTTTAATAATTAATAATAAAATTTAAATAAAATAAATAATTAAGGGGGGCTCCCATACAAAAAACACAGTTTTTTACTATTTTTGCTCTATATTGGTACGGAACCCTTCGTGCGCGAGTCCGACTCGCACTTGGCTGATTTTTAGGGTTCCGTACCCAAAGGGTGAAAACGGGACCCTATTCATGAGACTTCGACTTAAAGCCGCGGGCGGCTCCTTACTAACATAGGACTTACATTTTCTAGGGCTATGAAAAGGAGTGTTTTCGAAATGTTTTGTATGTCTTCACGCACAAACCCCGCCAACACTGGTGGGGAATCATCAATCATGCCCAGGGTTTTGCCTCTCTACATGGTAAAAATTAGTTTTCGAAATAGTATTTAAATATTTTTCTACGCAGCTTCAGAGGGAACGCTTATACAGTAAAATTCGAATGAAGAAACTATTGCCATCACGCTTCACCCTGCGCTGGCACGTGTATTGTGATAGAGACAGATACAGTAAATCGAGGTATCATATTCCTCTGATTTCTCCTTCAAAATAGAGCCTATCTAATTTTTTTTAAATATCTTAAGAAAGGGTGAGTCTATGCCTCTACGTTTTTATTTTACCTTAAAGGTCTTTCAAATTTGTTTTGTGGTCGGTTGATTGGCGGGGTACGGAACATTCATTTTTTGCGATTTTTGAAGGGTCATATTTTTTTATTTATTAATTAGTACATTTTCAAAAAATCGAACGTAGAGGCATTAGCTTTCACAGATCCCAATATTAGTGTATAAAAAACATTTGTCTAGACGCATTATCTAGGGACTAGGGAGGAAATTGAGGAATACGTTTGTATGGAAAAAAGTGTTAGCGTATGCTCTTAAGATCGTTATTGTGAACTCAAGTCGAAAAATTTTGTAAAAAATGTTACAGGGTCCTTAAAGTTCAGTTATTTTTGTATTAAATTGACCTTTGTGATGACATTAACATACTTATCGAGAAAGGTTTCATAACAGACTCGGTGAAGTGTAAATACATATACTAAATCGATCCCGTATTATCCGCAAATGATCTTTCAACCGACCAACCATGCCATCATATCAAAGGATTTGTAATATCTCTCTCTCTCACTAATTATGCTATTGAGCTATGTACTGAGAGCAGGGGCTGCAGTAGACAGATTTGTGATGCGCCATGCCCCTTAAAAAATCTATACTATCAAACCCCACTAGCGTGCATACGTTTGTGATTCGTGTCAAACTCCACACTAGAAGTCGCGCTAAGCTGATAGTAATTATTCGTAGGCATGCATTCATTAAATTAGCATATTGTATTTACAGCGCTCTGCAACCAGAGCATACGAAAAACGAGTTGATTGTACCCTGTCCGTGTTAGTAGGATTCGTAGGCGAACTAAGTGCGAATAGTTGATTGGAGGTTATTCAACTGCTTGGACAGAAATAGCATCGCTCCGTGCACCTCCGATGACGTCTGCGGGGCTACTTCCGGGCTCGGGCTTCCGGGAGGCGCGTGCCCTTATGTCAATCGTTGGATAATGTTTTGGCTATCGATCCGACCTTATCGATCACATGTGTTACCTAGTACATACACATCTCTGCACCTAGATTCAGTGGCGGTGTTTAAAACAACTGGAAGCTCCCAAGTATTCACTTCCTAAAAATGATTCTGTATCCCACCATTAAGTTCCATAAAAGTATGCAATAGCAGTCGTATAAAAACAGTAATTCCTCCATTCGCTCCACGCGAGGAGTATACGGCCCATAAACCTTTATAGTCTGTACCTGTCTGTGCACGTGACGGGCTGGTGGCATATCCTTTGCGCTAAATAGATATATCTAATAATAATATATTATTGTAATAAAAAAAAACCGGCGGCGGCGCGGCTGAGGCGCCCGAGGTTCCCGGTCGGGCGGTATTTATAGAGGCGCCGAGACGTCGGCCTCTCACTATCTCACTTGTTAATTGGCTACTTGTGGCGCATTTTTCGGGACGCGACCGCACGGGCCACGGACGTCAATGCCATTGAAAAGTCCGCTGGCGACCGATAAACGTTGACTTTGCGTAGAATGTAAACAGTGATATATGATGGGAGGAGTATGCGATGATGCGATCACATACCTGTAGAAATACATTTAACAAGTCACGTCTCTCTTAAGCTCTACCAAGTTCAAAAGTTCTACTCTATCTTTGTTAACTATACATAGTTAAGAGCATAGTCTAACACTTTTTTTCCATACAAACGTATTCCCCAATTTCCTCCCTGGATAATGCGTATAGACAAATGATTTTTATACACTATTGGGATCTGTGAAAGCTATGCCTCTACGTTTGATTTTTTTAAAATGTACTAATAAATAAAAAATATGACCCTTCAAAAATCGCAAGAAATGAATGTTCCGTACCCCGCCAATCAACCGACCATAATACAAATTTGAAAGACCTTTAAGGTAAAATAAAAACGAAGAGGCATAGACTCACCCATTCTGAAGATATTTAAAAAAAATTAATTAGGCTCTATTTTGAAGGAGAAATCAGAGGAATACGATACCTCGATTTACTGCCTCTATCACAATACACGTGCCAGCGCAGGGTGAAGCGTGATGGCAATAGTTTCTTCGTTCGAATTTTACTGTATTAGCGTTCCCTCTTAAACATAAAAGAGTTTTCTCCAAATTGTGTTTAATTTCAAAATACATTCACAATCGCAATTCGCAATGGATATTCTGATGACATGAATTTTCTTAGTAAGGAATCATACCTCACCCACCTCGTTATAAAACATTAATCACACAGTAGACACGAGCTGGTAGTCACAGATATAGATCTAGACTTAATCCATTTTAATCTTAAGTTATATTATCCAAACTTAACTCTGTCTAATTAAAATGCAATTAAAGTAATTGGGTATTCAAGAATAATTTGAATTTGCATTATATAACAAGTTTTTAGCTCTTGTTTGGTCCATGTGTGAAAAAATATTTTATTTTTATTTACACATGCGGCATAAAGTGCTCATTTTATTATTATGGTAAAAATTTAATAAGTGTCTGATGCCCTGAACTCGTTGGAGTTAAGAAATAATAATCGACCAAGTGCGAGTCGGAATCGCGCACGAAGGGTTCAGTACCATTATAGAGCAAAATTAGGCCATAAATTGTGTTTTTTGTATGGGAGCCCCCCTAATTTTTTTATTTTATTTTAATATTATTATTAAATATTAAAGTACACATATAACTAAGGATTTTGTGAAATATTCAAGTACCTACCTGTTGCCATTTTTGATATAGAGCAAAAAAAGCCAAAAAAATCACGTTTGTTGTATGGGAGCCCCCCTTAAATATTCATTTTATTTTATTTTTAGTATTTGTTGTTATAGCGGCAACAAATATACATAATCTGTGAAAATATCAAATCTCTAGCTATTACCGTTCTTGGGTTACAGCCTGGAGACAGCAAAAAAGGCCAAAAAAATCATGTTTGTTGTATGGGAGCCCCCCTTAAATATTCATTTTATTTTATTTTTAGTATTTGTTGTTATAGCGGCAACAGATATACATAATCTGTGAAAATATCAAATCTCTAGCTATTACCGTTCTTGGGTTACAGCCTGGAGACAGCAAAAAAGGCCAAAAAAGTCATGTTTGTTGTATGAGAGCCCCCCTTAAATATTTATTTTATTTTATTTATATATATATATATATATATATATATATATATATATATATATACATAATCTGTGAAAATATCAAATCTCTAGCTATTACCGTTCTTGAGTTACAGCCTGGAGACAGACAGACAGACAGACAGACGGACAGACAACGAAGTCTTAGTAATAGGGTCCCGTTTTTACACTTTGGGTACGGAACCCTAAAAAATCGGTAAAAGTGAAATACTTTTATTTTAAACTAGATGACGCCCGCAAATCCGTTGCGCCAAAATTCATTTAATGATCGGGACCCGTACATTTTTAGGTACTTGATAAAAAGTATCCTATGTCCTTTCCCAGGACTCAAAGTATCCCCATACCAAATTTCAGCAAAATCGGTTCTGCTGTTTGAACGTGAAGAGGTTACAATTTACATAGTCGAGACAGAACGACAGACAGACACACTTTCGTATTTATAATAATTAACTACATTGGATACTATTGTTGATAGAATTAAGAATAATCCTATGCAACCTTGAATATATGTTTGCTTCCAGCAAAAAACAGCTTTATTATTCCTTCATTTGGCAGTAAGAAATTTATTCAGGAGGTGCGCCCAATTCGGTATTCCGATATCCACGTCCTACTTGTAACAATACGAGGGTTTTATTTTATAGCTCATAAAATTGTATTCGCATCGTAAAGCTAAACTTTGCCTGTACAATCGCTTGCCAAAATGAGGTAAAAGTCCTTTGCCTATCTGCGTCATTGGCTCCATCGTTGTATTTCTAATTTTGGATAATTTATTATTTACCGGCCTTACCTTACGATCATTGCATAACGTTTAGTAAAGAACTTTAGAATTTTCAAAAAATATGGTTTTATTATTAGCGTAGAACCGTAAATTGTACAACAACATACATGATACAACAAAAAATTACATACCAGCGAAATTACAAACCAAAGTTACAAACGAAAGAGGAAGATAATATTATAGGTACTCAATGCAAGATGTCTAGACCGTGTTACATGATTACTGTAGTGTAGAGGCTCACGAATATAATTTGTAAAGGGGACCACAAGAGAAAATGTTTGAGAACCTCTTCTCCCATTTCGCAAACCTAATTTCTATGCCGCTTAGATATAGGTAGTCCTACTTAGCAGTTGCCAGCCCCCTCCTTCCGCAAAGCTTTTGGTTATTTCCGGCGTGGAATCCACATTCGAGTATGACATGCAGTTGTAAATGATAGCAGGATATCCATTTCGACTCTCGCCTCGACCCCGATTCTTTATTACATCTACAATAATGATTTAAAGAGGTCACCCATAACATTATCCAGCCTAGATGAAAAATAGAGCTTGTCGCTCCGTCTTGAAATATTTGATGCAGACATGATTTATTTCGAACTAGCGTCCCGGCTTCGGGTAGATACAATAATACAGATTTAGAATTGAATTACGTATTAGCAATTGAGTAGCCTAAAAAGATTTTACGAAACAGACAATTTTAACAAAGTCTATATGTTTTGAAATTGGAGCTCCGTTAAAGGAAGTTAAAGGAAGACTGGCTGTAAATACTTCATCTATCAGATTCTATCGTCTGTTGATTATAAATTTTAGAATGTTATTAATATTCTCAAGATATAGATTGATTTAGGGCGCCTACATTTGTCGCAACTCTACAATAATTTACAGTCTATAAAATTGAATCTGATCCAGCATTCGACAAGAACGTAAATATTTACATATTAACGTTTTAACTCAGGATATAGTTTTACTAAACATCTTGTGATCATTAATTAAATGGTAGAGTAAATGACATACGAAATAAAGTGGAAGTTGAGTGATGGGCGCTACATTAGGCGCGGGTGTCTCCCCACCGCTCTAGTAATTACCACCTTTGATATTAAATAGATTTAATAACTGACGAAATACTCAACTACTGTTCTGAACTTCTAAGTTCTAACTAATATGTAAAGACGTATGCCCATGTTGGGCAACCATGGACTATAATGAATAACTATGTTCATTGTTCATCAATCATCAGTCATCACCATGTTTGCGAAGCTGTCTATGCACATTGCACAATCGACGATTTTAGGCGAACATAGTCGAATATTATGCCTCTTTACTATTTAAAGTTATTTAGATGTGAAAATTACACTATTTAAAGCATTTTGTCAAACTCTCTACACCTGCAATCTGTGGATCAACTATACGCAGCGGGCTATCAACGTTCTCCGGGTACAATATAATGATGCGTTCAGGGTGTTGGTGGGGCTTCCGCGATGGCATAGTGCATCGGCGATGTTTGCGGACGCACGCACTGACGGTTTTCACACCGTGTTGCGACGTCGCATTGCATCGCTGATGTTCCGAACGCGCGGCAGCCCCAACATCATCCTGAAAACACTCAGTGACAAGCTGGACAGCCCGCTCCTGAAGCACTGGGTCCGTGCACACGTGCATGTATCCGGTGCGCCAGATGGTGGCAAATATTTAAATTAATTATTTCCTTTTAGTTTAAGAATTTTTCTATGGGTTATTGCCTGAAATAAACGTATTTTATTTTATTTTATTATTTCTTATTTACACGTTCGCAAATATCGCAATTGCTTGTATTGCTCCATCCATACAGTTAGTGTATTTTGGCATGCCACATTGTATTTTAATGCTCTGTTACCTAAATTAAGTACCTATGGATCGATAAAGGGTTTGGTTGACTGCGTGTCTAAACCAGACTTTATTAGGTTTAAACTCCTCACTCCTGTGTTCCAATTAGTTTTATAAAGGAAAATAATTTAAACAAACAGTACTCTACTTTCCTGCTTTACCTATTATTAAATAGTAATGTGGTTTTTCCTTCAAATGCATGGTAACGAAATATATTTTCCAGTTTCCTCCCGTCTCAATGCATCTTTTTGTAACTCGCTGCAAGTTTATTTGTTTGGTGACTATAATATTTTGTTGAGAAGTCTTCTATTTTACAGACCGTAAATCCTGTTATTTAAGAAACACAAAACCAATTTAATTGGCTATAGCTTGTACGGGTCCCGATCAGTAAATGAATTTTGGCGCAACGGATTTGCGGGCGTCATCTAGTTTAAAATAAAAGTATTTCACTTTTACCGATTTTTTAGGGTTCCGTACCCAAAGTGTAAAAACGGGACCCTATTACTAAGACTTCGTTGTCTGTCCGTCTGTCTGTCTGTCTGTCTGTCTCCAGGCTGTAACTCAAGAACGGTAATAGCTAGAGATTTGATATTTTCACAGATTATGTATATATATCTGTTGCCGCTATAACAACAAATACTAAAAATAAAATAAAATGAATATTTAAGGGGGGCTCCCATACAACAAACATGACTTTTTTGGCCTTTTTTGCTGTCTCCAGGCTGTAACCCAAGAACGGTAATAGCTAGAGATTTGATATTTTCACAGATTATGTATATTTGTTGCCGCTATAACAACAAATACTAAAAATAAAATAAAATTAATATTTAAGGGGGGGGGGGGGCTCCCATACAACAAACGTGATTTTTTTGGCCTTTTTTGCTCTATATCAAAAATGCCAACAGGTAGGTACTTGAATATTTCACAAAATCCTTAGTTATATGTGTACTTTAATATTTAATAATAATATTAAAATAAAATAAAAAATTTGGGGGGCTCCCATACAAAAAACACAATTTATGGCCTAATTTTGCTCTATAATGGTACGGAACCCTTCGTGCGCGATTCCGACTCGCACTTGACCGATCATTTAATAATTAAATTATGAAAAAAAAAGAAAACATTGGGACATGCTAATAGTGGCCATAGATATTCAGGAAAAAAAAAATCTTTACCGGCATTATCCAGGGAGGAAACAGGGAACAACGTTTGTATGGAAAAACGGCTCTAGTCTATCCTCTTAAGTTTAAAATGGAAATGAAAACTCGAATGTTACCGGTAAATGCGTGCCAAGGATGTACAATTCAATAGTCAATTGATACTTGATCTCGACGCCTTTCACTGTGTGTGGGCTACAAGTTACCTACAACTACGGACCGTTGTAAGATATTTTAACTCAAATAATTGTCTATGAATGTAAACCTTGTCTTTGCTTTTAAGAGGATACACCAAGGGCTAGAGAAATGAAAAAAGTACTTGTAATATCTAATGCTGTCTCCCTTACCTCAAGCCTCCCCCCGCAGAACGCGATATAGAGACAGCTGCAGAAAATCATAATCAACGATTCGTTGTCCCCTGATTTCTTCTCCAAAACTTAACCGATTTAAGTACTTTTTCATTTAAAAATTAAAGCAAGGCTTGAGCTGTGTTCCTATGTTTTTTATTTTTATAATCTAGCCAAAGTTTTGTGTATGTTTGAACACAGCGCAAAATCTGGCCATTTTTTGGGTTTTTTAACGTTCATATCTTTTTTAATAATTAAATTAAGAAGAAAATAAAACATAGGGAATAATAGTGGCCATAGATATTCAGGAAAAAAAATATAACTCTACCGGCATTATCCAGGGAGGAAACAGGGGACAACGTTTGTATGGAAAAACAGCTCTAGGGGTTCCCAATCTTTTTCAGCCTGCGGCGCAGTTACACGTAAAATATTTTGTCACGGCGCCTTACTCTACCTAGCTATTAGTTAAACATACATAAATAAATAAATTATACCGTTAGTGATTATACTTAGGTTAAACAGGTACCTAAATAATAATAACTAATAAGTAATAACCAAATATTTAATCACTAGTTGACCCGGCAAACGTTGTTTTGCCATTTAAAGTATTTCTACTTCATCAGTAATTGATACAAAATCTTACCCCCCCCCCCTTTTGTCCCCTAAGAGGGGTGGGAGGAAAACTGATGTTAAGTTGGAAAATACAGTTAATAATATGACGTAAGTCTATTAAAGAAAAAATTTGATACAAAATCTGACCCCCTTTTGGGTCCCCTTACAGGGGTGGGGGAGAAAGTTTATACACCAGATGTTGAGTTGGAAGAAGGCAAATATATATATCTGCGAAAACCGTATGCAAATCGGATCAGTAGTTTTACTTTTCGTGTTAAAGCAAAAGTTTGATACAGAATCTAACCCCCTCTTTCGTCCCCTTAGAGGGGTGGGGGGGGAAATTTTTATACACCAGATGTTAAGTTGGAAGAAAACAAATATATTTGCGAAAACCGCATTCAAATCGGATCAGTAGTTTTCGTGTGATAGTGGAACAAACATACAGACAGGCAGACAGACAGACAGACAGACAGACAGACGGACAAAAAACTAACCACAGTTTTGGCTTCTATAGCGATGTAGTAACACCCCCTGCTTATTATTTTTTTTGAATATCTTTAATGTACAGAATTCACATTTCTACAGTTTTATTATAATTTATATAATTTAATTTTATAATATTTGTGGTTTTGGATAATGATGGAGGATCGACTCACGGCGCCCCTCTTGCCTTTCCACGGCTCACCAGGGCGCCGCGGCGCACAGCTTGGGAACCCCTAGGCCTTAGGAGCTGCGACGCTTCCCAGACTGAATCTTTTGCATATATATAGCGCATGCGCGATTTCAAATGACATACAAACTATACGGATAGAGTCGACATTTTATTCGATAATAATTTTATTTCTATGTTTTATTCCACGAAAATTAAAACATAATTTTTGTGTATTTGTAGTCTATAATTTCAGCTATCAAATGAGATCTTTTTTATGTTCATAGGACATTTACATAAGATGTACCTACTGGTCAAATTAGTACGAGGGTCCGGGTCTTTGATACAAAAAAATTAAAATGGCTGCCATTTTACAACAGATAGAAAAAATTTGACAGCAAATTTGTCGATAAAATATGCCCTATATTATGACCTTAAAGGATCGGACACCGGTGTCGGGACACATTATATATATAATAGATTTAACTGATCGGTCTGTCCAGAGCCATTACTGACAGTCCATTGTCATTAAAATCATAGTGTATTCATTCATTATTCAAATTTTAACGCCCTGTTATAAATTATACGGTCTGTCCACCACAGACTCATGTTGACTTTGACCCATATTTTAACTAAACACTGTAACCAATTTAGAAAAATAACTGAGACAAAATTTCAAGGTTTTCAAGGCACATTTTAATAAGCTATTTGGCGGCAAAAAAAGTTGATTATAAAGACTAGAAGACGATCTACTTCCCGGTTATAATAATCTTTTAGGTTATTTTAATTTGAAAACAGCGACGTTAGAGCAAAATGTTGTTTGTTGTTATGGATTTTAACTATTTTTGTAAATCGGTCGTTCGTAATGTAGGTCTTTCATTTTAAATTTTATTTTAGCCAAGAACTCGACGACAAAATATAAACGTAATTGATTAGTCACCACTCCACATATTTTAATAAATTTTGTGTCATGTGTGCTATAATTATTCATCCGAATTTTAGAAATATGGTTGCGATTTATTGAATTAAGTTAATAATAATGAATAGTAAATAAAATATTACGTCATGCAACTTTAGTTATTAACTTTATTATAATATGTGTTATTAATACTCTTTATATATTTCTGATGAACTTCTATTCTATCACAGATTACTTAATCTGATTCCCGACTAAAATATTGCATGTGTTGTGTTTTAATTAGTTATGTTACATGTGTATGTTACGTACGTTAGAATGTCAGGACTCTGAGCTCTTGTTCAATAACTTCGACAATAATTGGCGTTTTCACACTGCGACGACAACGACACGACACGATATCGTCGGACTGGTAGTTTCACACGGTGTCGTTGTACTTTGTAGTCAACGATATCGTCGCCGACAGATTGTCGTGCCAAATCGGTCGAGTCAAATCTCATCTAATCTCTTATCTCACGTTGGGGAGAAGGGGGGTCTCGGAAAATCTCATGAAATTTTTTTCTCAACAAAATAAATACTATTTTGGTCCATTTCATCCAGATTGTACGTATGCTTAAGATTTAATCGTAAGCTTATTCTTTATAGGGTTATACGATTAAGATCATTCACAAATTCGTTCGAAAGAAAATCTACTGACTGTCAAACCAAACGTTTACGTAAGAAACAAAAACAGTCAAAAAAATAAAAATAAAATCACCTCACGTAATTTGTGGACGCCCCCTAACCGCATGACAAGCTGTTGGTTATCGTGTCGATATCGTCAGACGATATCGTTGTCGTCCAAGTAGACGATATTATATAATACTAGCTGTCCCGGCAAACGTTGTTTTGCCATTTAAAGTATATTTTCTACATCATCAGTTGATACATGTTTTACCCCCTCTTTTGTCCCCTAAGAGGGTGTGGGGGGGAAGGTCATACACCAGATGTTAAGTTGAAAAACACAGTTAATACCTAATATGAAGTAAGTCCACTAAAGAAAAAAGTTGTATACAAAATCTGACCCCTCTTTGGTCCCCAGAGAGGGTTGAGAGGGGAGGGGGGGGGAGGATTTTTATACACCAGATGTTGAGTTGGAAGAAGACAAACATAATATATCTGTGAAAACCGTATGCAAATCTGTGAAAACCGTATGCAAATCGGATCAGTAGTTTTCGTGTTAAAGAAAAAAGTTTGATACAAAATCTGACCCCCTCTTTTGTCCCCTTAGAGGGGTGGGGGAAAAAAATTTATACACCCGATGTTAAGTTGGAAGAAGATAAATATATCTGCGAAAACCACATTCAAATCGGATCAGTATTTTTCGTGTGATGCTGGAACAAACATACAGACAGACAGAAAGAGTGACAGACAGACAGACAGACAAAAAACTAACCACATTTTTGGCTTCTCTAGCGATGTAGTGACAAAGGTGTAATTTCGGGTGTCATTTCATATCTTTTATGTACAGAATTTTCATTTCTACAACAGAATATTGTATTCCTCCCGCACGCGCTTTGGTGACGCCTACTATCGTAATATTTTAATTTCGCCATAATTTCAAAACCAAACGTCCAATTTTAATCATTCAAAGACCAAATATTATCTACATAAACTGTACTTAGTGATAAAATAATTTATTTTGATAAGGATTAATAGCGTGAGTAAAATATATCCGTTTCAATTTAGTCAAAAAAAAAAATCAGGATTTTTAAATAAATAAATGGTTATTGTGCCTCACTCGACATAGATAGGTATAGTGTGTCGCGGACTTTTTTGTAGATATTTATAAGATCTACAATTACTTAGAACATTTTATGGTTCTATCTTTTATAGTTTAGGCAGCGTACGCAAAATAAGTAACTTTTCTAGCTGATTTTTTACACCTTGCGTCCGAAAAACTCAAATATCTTACGGAACCCTACTTTTTTCCAAAATAAAATGTAGCCTATGTTCAGCAGAAATAATGTAAGATTCCAATAGCAAAAGAATTTTTCAAATCGGTCCAGTAGTTTCGGAGCCTATTCGACTCAAACAAACAAACAAACAAACAAACAAACAAACAAACAAACAAACAAAAAATCAAATCTTTCCTCTTTATAATAGTAGTATAGATGAGTATCGTGTCGTGTCGTTATCGTCGCAGTGTGAAAACGCCCAATATCGTTTAAAATAAAAAAATGGAATTTGTTACAAACATCGCAAGCACAATAGACACTGTCGCAAGCGCCATGTCACGTCTTGACGACGCATTTACGCATCAAATCCCAGCTTCTAACTTCGAAATTAGCGAATGTAAGTTTTCTAGTGGCTTCAATTCGGTAAGGTGTGACTTGTGAGACCGCACTACACTTCACATTCCACAGAACTGACATTTGTAAAACGTCAGACTCACGTTTGTAAAACGTCCAGGGGGTGTAGTGCGAGTTTTATTCGATCATACGCATCGAACACGTTAACGCGAATTTGTATGGGATCAAAGCAGCGCCACCTAAACTGGCTTACGTGGATACCGCTTTGATCCCATACAAATTCGCGTTAACGTTCTCGATGAGTATGATCGAATAAAACTCGCACTACGCACTCAGTTCTGTGGAAAGTGAAGTGTCGCGTCGTGTCGTGTGACGTGTCGTTTAAAGTGCGGTCTCGCCTTTAGAGTCGGTACTGTTGCATATTTAAATTGGCGACTGGAAAGCAGAGAATATTATGTAGAGTGAACAAATTGTGGGACGCATCGGCGCTGGCGGTCACAGCTGATTGGGTTCAGCCAGTCGCTTGTGACGTCTACCATTGTTCGATATGCCAACTGGTTTTGAATAAAGCAAGAAAAACGTTTTAGAAAGCTTGGACTCCAAACTCTACCTATGAATCATGTTGCACCAAAACAAGATCGCATCGCAAGAAATTTGATTTATTGCTGTGTTATTTTTTGCTGTCTTAATAGCGCAATATTATATAAATTATTTTGCTCGGACTGCTCTTAATAGCGCAATATTATATAAATTATTTTGAAGATACTTTTAGTACCGAAAATTATATTTAAGGAAAGAGGATATTTATTACGAAAAATATACGATTCGCGCGTGTAAAACGAACTTCTGCGCTCCTTCTTAGCGGCAATATTTAAAACAGCATTTGGTAGCAAAGCATGCTAATTATTTACTTTGATTGTTTCAGCCAAAATGGTGGTCGGGGAAAACAAACGTTCGACGAACATCATGGACGGTATCGAGAATACCGGGGACGTGCGGCTACACGACCACAGACTGCGTCTCAAACAGAGGTAAGGGCCTTATTACACCTATTGAGTAGAGTCACGAGACAGTGTCCTCGGCCGAGCATATTAGCTATACATAATACATATACATAAGCATAATATCGTGTGCTTGGCCCAGTGCACTGTCTTTCTACTTACTTCACTTTAGTAAATATGATACCAAATACGGATTATTATTTTGTATGATAGAAAAATTATTTTAAAAATCGCTCCACAAAATATGGCAAAGGCGCAAAGTTATTGTTGAACATACAAAAAATATACAGCTGAATAAAGAACCTCTTCCCTTTTTGAAAGTCAGTAAAAGTAAATTATATTATAAATAATAATTTATTACGGTTTCTATCATACTGCGAACTAATATAAAATACTAAATTCCCATCGGAATTTTAATCACCGTTTGTCATGGTATTTCATGGTCAGGGTCGCAAATTATTAATATGGAACGAATTGTCTTTTTACTGAAGAATTTACACATGTGCATAATTAATAAGTTATTGTCATGAATTTGAATAAATTTTATTTTGTAATAATTTTTGACAAAACATGCGCCGTGACAAAACATTAAGACTTGTAAGTGCGCCGCAGGCTGAAAAAGATTGGGATCCCCTGATCTAACTCATCATCATTATAATTTAATTGTATAGATTTTACGGTTGTTGCGCGATAAACAAACGTTTATGATCTACAGTCAACTTCTTTGCAGAGAAAACTCTCTGCAAAGAAGTTGACTGTAGATCACTGTAGAGACTACTTTCCTAAGCGTCCTACGCGGTGTCGCGACTCGCGACTCGCGTCACCGTGTAGCGGTATAGAGCGGCGGCTATGATCGCATTTTAGGGTTTCGATTCATGCACCTACGCTTACCACTCCGAGTGCCCGTAGGTGTAAAGGTTGGGAGTGACGTCACCGCTGACCGTTACTGATATGCCATTGCCATGCGGTCTGATATTGTTCCGAAACAAAAGGTTTTAGGACCATTTGGACACCAAGGATTTTGACCCTGAAGTCATTGTACCTAATAAGCATGCAATCGATATCAGAATACAAGGTCATATTATGTAGGAAATTAAAGAGATGACTGGTTTGAGTTTTAATCAATAAAATGTAGAGTTCCATATTAATTATTAAACGACAATATGGTATGAAATCTATATATAATATTATATAAAAATGGGTTTTAATTGTGTTAGTAACGCTAAAACTCGAAAACGGCTGAACAGATTGGGCTAATTTTAGTCTTAAAATATTCGTAGAAGTCCAGGGTTAAGGTTTTAAAGTGACACGAAGTTCACCGGGACATCTATTAACATAATATAATACCCCATACCGGTTTCAGTGACGGTGGCCGGTTTCATTGAAAGCCAACCAGCTACACATCAGTAATTTTATAGTGCCCTAGTGCGTGCGCATTACACATGAGCACTCTCTATTTCTTTATTCTCGTAACCCAGTAGGGCGGATGACCGACACGACTATTTATTGAAACACGAAAAGAATGAAGTGAAAGTCTATTGAGTGCAATTTTCAGTGGATCCGCATAACATGCGGGAACGGGATATAATTCAGTGTTATAACAACGTAATTGTGCCAATGCCAACTGATTTGTATGCTTTATGAACGGTCGTAAAGAGATTCCGTTCGTATGTGAATGTTATGTGGACTATGGCATAAAAGTCTTGACCGTCTTCTAATAATAAAGATTTTAAAAGCAAATTAAAAACAATTCGAACTCAACGTTATTAACTTTTATCCATATTAGGTATGATGTACATAGATACTTGGGAATTCTATTTGGAACTCTAGTTTGAGAATTTCGTCCTTTATTTTAATCAATTCTTTTTCAAGTAAAATATAACGTTTAATAAACGACCAGTTTACTAAATTATGTTCTGCTAAATAAAATAAGAGCATGCAGTATACTTTAACTATGTTTCACAACAACCCTTGTATGCAGTATGACTAAATGTAAACTTTGCATTGAAACTTAAACACAAAGCTATTATCACTTTACATTGTAGCCTCGCAGGACGCAGGTGCGAAATCCGTAATCAAATATTAACCCTTAAATCATATCATCGTTTAACGCCAAGCTGAAAATCGCGCTCGTAGAGTGAGTAAACTCGACAGATCCGGATTTTATTGCACATAATATATAATAAAGTCCAAAATGCAGTTCCATATTTTGCATTGCATTCAATGAATTAGCGTGGGTGCTATTTTATTTCCATTAAATGTTTATATTGTCCGCTTTATTATTGTAAGATGCGGTTAGGGAACAGATGGTCACAATATACTCGTGATGATAAAGTATCAACACGTCGGAAATTTACCAAGAAAAGCTTTACTTTACCCGTTTCTTTGAAGTAAACTCTTTTGGTTATTCATACGGGACCCTTAATTATTTCTTAAGATTTTCTTTCGCTGTGAAGTAGGCCGACTTTTTATACAAGAGTACTAGAAAATAAACGTTTATTTTTAAATGTTATGATGTCGTGTGCGCATTGATTTATCTAACGACCGCGGTATAATGAGATTTAGTACTTAGGTCTTGAATTTATTATTGATAGAAGCCGTAAAAGTGCTGATTTATGTCATGTGACAATCTCTTTCTGGAGCATACTCTATCATTCTGTATTAGCAGTTAGTGCTTTTCAAGAGCACTAGATTAGTGCTATAATGTTATGAGTTATGACAACAGTGAAGTGTTTAGAATATTGTAGTGTACTTATACCATTAACAGCTATTGTAATCATTTCTTATAGGAACCGTGTACTGAAAATCCGTAAAGACTACCAAATGTTTACGGTCCACATGGAAGATATTATAGATCTAATGTAGTGTATCAATCTGAGTTAATCTTTTAGTTTGACGATGATTTACATAGGAATAGTTTGTATCCTTTTGTAGAGTATTCATTAAATGCCCAATGTCTGAGTTTATTCGGCCTTTGAAAATAACCTGTGTAAAAAATATTGGCTTAAAGTGATTCAATTCTCTTTCAGATTTGACATAGTAAGAAAATTAGGACAGGGGACGTACGGGAAGGTGCAATTAGGTATCAACAAGAAGACGGGGCAGGAGGTCGCGATCAAAACCATCAAGAAGTGTAAGATAGAGACCGAGGCGGACCTGGTGCGCATACGACGAGAGGTGCAGATCATGTCTTCCGTGAGGCATCCCAATATTGTACATATTTATGAAGGTTAGTAACTATAATAATGTGTTTTTTTAAAGGTAGACTTTGAAAGGAAAGGTCTATAGCGGCAGTATCGCTGTGCTGTAAAAGTGCTTCTAATAAAGCTGCTCAATTGCTCCTAAGTCAAGTAATGTACCTACGGGGCTCCGGGTGAGGATGGGAGCCTCCCCGGGTTAGCCAGTCCCGGCGCCTAGGGGAACGCTTCAGTTTGCCTACTTTGGTGGAAGTCCGGTCCCTTTTGACGTAGACCGGCCGGTCGTGGAGGGAGTCCCGTGTCTGTTAGATCCGGGATATCCCTCCTTTATACGGCTGAAGGCGAACCGCAGGTGGTTTTAGTGAGTAGGAGTCTCACATACCCCCGGGGTGCTGAGGCACATACCCAACCCGGGGGACCCATGAGGGTTTCCCCTGCGCATCAAAAAAAAAAGTAATGTACCTAGAGCTAAAGTCTTCAATTAAATAGAATTTTAACTTTCAATGTACCTATATAATAATTATTATGATTGAAGAGTCTACCTTAAACTTTGAAATGAAATAAAACTCGTGAAAACAATTTTGTATAGTGGCCAATGGCCATGAATAAACTTCTTGGTTTGGTCATTTTAATTTAAAAAAAAATATATAAAGTAAGCCCCTAACCATCGATATGCTAACTTTTAAAGGCGATTAAAAATACTAGGTGAAATCATCCTAATCTTTATGCCATCTCCTAAACAATTCAATTAAAAGTACATTTCCGTAAATGTATCGTAAACGGCGCTACATTTTTCACGAAGCTACGAAGGTCAACGATTCGTCTGACCTTTGTATTGGCTACGTTTCAGAACAATGACCTTCTAAATGTATCCTCATTTTTAAATTAAAAAACATTTTTTTCATAATATTATTATTTATTATATTGTATATTTAATATTTATGATATTCCTTTGATTCGAACTCATAATATTATGCGAACAGCGCACTATTGCTAGGCTATTTCTTGTCTGACTTTACATTTTTAAAAGTAATTGATATAGCAATAACAGCCATTAATTTGTGAAGATCGTTTGAACACCATGTACTGTTTTCCTAGAAAACAAATACTTATAAGAAACTCAGTAGCGACGTTAGGGGCTAGCGACGCTAGGCGACCGCCCAGGGCGCCTGATAAAAAGGGGAAAGACAGATAAAACCGGGCGCCGCAGGCTTTTTAACTCTACTAGCACCCTGGGGCCTGGGCGCCGAAGAAATCTCTCTCAGGGCGCTGGTAGTGCTAAAACCAGCTGATAGAGAATAAAGCATCGAAAGTGTACATCTTGTCGGCAACAGTGCCTTAGACACTGAGAATCTAAAATCTAGAATGTAGATCAGGATGTTTGGTCTCATTTTGCGATATTTACGAACATTAGACGCATTAACGTTTAATGTTTGTTAATTTATTAAATCGTTACTAATATGTTGACGTAGGTGGTATATTACTGATGCATTTCCACATTGCCGTGAATATTTAATTTAAAATTAGTCACGGCTGAAATATGGTTAAAAGCCATAAAGTTAATTATGACCATCCCACGAATAACCTTTTGAAACACATCTCAGAATCTACAAAACTTTATTCTAATTTTAAATTTACTAATTTTATATTGTTTTTTTTTCAGTATTTGAAAATAGTGAGAAAATGATTCTTGTAATGGAGTACTGTTCCGGAGGGGAACTGTATGACTACCTTAGTCAGAAAAAAGTATTAGAAGAAGAAGAAGCTAGAAGGTTTGTCATAATATAATGCCCTATATTATAATGTAGCCCCATTACCTATATGTAGCAGGGAGCAAAACGCTCTGCTGACTTGCGGCATTGTCACGATGTCGACGGGAACGTCGAGCAGGATCATCTCTCTCGATCTCGTTCGGCTGCCTCCTTTGTGCCATGGTTGACTCACAAAAGGAGAACTCCTCAGTCCTCTTGCCCTACCGTCTCATACTTGTTTATATTATACAGTCATAGTTTGAGGTGGGGTAAGATAATTTTTGAGTATGGTATTCGATCTTTTTTCCCCAATGCACTTTATTTTGTAATTATTTATCTTGTAATCATTACAACTGTGTAAATAAAATTTTCTTTTGTTTTTAGGTTATTTCGCCAAATAGCGACAGCAGTATACTATTGCCATATACATAAGATATGCCACAGAGATTTAAAGTTAGAAAACGTGTTGTTAGACGACACGGGTAGTGCTAAGGTAAATATTATTGAGATATCTATGTGACTTAAATTAAGTACTACTGAAGTGTCATGCTCTTCTTGTCATAATATCAAAATCTATAGAAAAAGTCGCAGTAAGACCGTCCCTTATATAAAGTGTTTTAAATATCGTTTTTTTTATTCATCAGTTTAATGCTATGGACTATCTATAGACTAGAGTCTAGACTCTAGACTATCGTTAGACCATACTCACTGATCTCTACTTACTAATACAAGTACGCTGGATAGCTGATAGCCTTAGAAATGACAGTATGGGGATAATGCGTGGAGGCCCAAAGGAAGATCTTCCGACCGGGCGAGGTGGTATGCTCGGTCAGGCCCACGTGATCCATTTCAGCTCTCGTATATATACTGACGCGCTCAGAAAACTTCGATAGTGCGATGCAGGAATGTTAGGCGAATGTGGGTACCGCCACATCACTCCCCCCGAAGACCGGAGGTCGAATTTTGAAGTCTTGTTCGCTTGAGTCGCCAGTGCCAGTGAGTTCCAAGTGAGTCGGAACAGTTGCAGTGAGTCCCAGTGAGTCGGAACTGTAAGCTGCTGCACGGGATCCAGTGAGTCGGATAAGCTGCCGTGCAGGGCCGATGCTACGTGCTGACCAGGAGAGATGTGCTCTGCTTGCTGACCGGTCGGTGTAGTGAGAAAGCCCGATGATGCCGATGCGGAGTCGCCCAGGCCGCGGTACATAGCGGCTAGTAGACGAGGTACCCGATGAGGCGATGCTGGCTGGCGCGGTGCGGAGAGGCGGGAGTGATGATGATGAAGGAAGCGTGTTCTGTCGGGGGTCACCAATGTGGGGATAATGCGTGGAGGCCCAAAGGAAGATCTTCCGACCGGGCGAGGTGGTATGCTCGGTCAGGCCGGAGCCCACGTGATCCATTTCAGCTCTCGTATATATACTGACGCGCTCAGAAAACTTCGATAGTGCGATGCAGGAATGTTAGGCGAATGTGGGTACCGCCACACAGCTATTTTTTGTGCCTATTTGAAGCGGAATCAGCGCCCCCATTATTCGGGTAGAGAACTAAATCTGACGTAGAAATGACGTTTGAAAGCCGCCATATTGGCGCTGATAGCAGTAGTGAGAGTATTTGGAACTAATACTAGTGATGACAACTGTTGTTATTGGTTGTGGTTACGTCAAATTTAGTTCTCTACCCGAATAATGGGGGCGCTAATTCCGCTTCAAATAGGCACAAAAAGCAGGTCTGTATCAGCAATCCAGCGTACTTGTATAATAGAGATCATAGGCAGCACCATCTTACTCAATGTATGGACAGGCTGTGTAATGTAACTGCCCATTATAAAGTCCTCCTGCTGGGCTGAGCGTATTATAATATCAATAATGTTACTTTAATGTGAGCAATTACCGCATATTGACTAAAGGTTATCAATATTGGCAATTATAGTTTATAATATTAGTAAGTATAGATGAAAATGTTGACTTCCTCTTACCAAGTACCAACTATAATTTTATAGTAACATGATAAGTGATAACCTACAGACTCTCTACATTAAGGACAAAACTCTGCCTGCCTGTGATAGCTATGGTGGACGATATGGCACAATTAATTTACATAGGCCCGGCCCATGTGCCCGGGTCGACTAGTCGGTACGAATTACTATATAATAGATCTGAAATGACTGACCATTAATGTTTTTTCACATTATATGGGTGAAGAATTTCAATTATGGCCATGTTGCTATTTAAAAAATAAGCTTAACTATAATATGTATTAAATTATTTACTACTAGAGGACCGCAAGACCGTTGCGCCAAAATTGGTTTATCGCGCGGGGACCGCACATTTTTCCGGGATAACAAGTGTCAGCTATGTCCTTTCCCGGGACTAGAAGTAACTTGATAACAAATTTCAGACAACTCGTTTCAGTGGTTAGGGGAAGAGGTAACAGACAGACTGACAGACAGACAGACATTATAATATTTTATTTGCTAAATTCACTGTATTTTATAACAGATAGCAGACTTCGGTCTGTCGAACGTGTTCAAAGAGACGTCGCTACTGTCGACGTTCTGCGGGTCGCCGCTGTACGCGTCGCCGGAAATCGTCAAAGGAACGCCGTATATAGGACCCGAGGTATGTGAATCACTTTCTAGTGCTTTGTATGCAGACTACAGAGTATCTGCTGATACTATGAGCTGTTTGTTGTACGATTTTGTATGAGTCATAGCTCAAAGAGGCTTTTTATAAAGGAAAAAATTTGCAATCAATAATTATTGTTTAATTGTTTGCTAGAAACTTTCTTGAAAATTGTTTTAATGACGTAATTTGTGATGTTGATTAAAAAATAAACATCGTCTTCATTACTCTATGCCAGTGAAAACAAAGTTGGCTACAAGTACATTTGGTATTATAATTTATTATTTAATACAAAGGTCCAGAGAGCCTGTTAAAGGACCAAGAAAGACTTTCCTACTACATTATATACCATTAGTAGTTAACTTACTATCTTTACTTTAATATTCTATGCACACCCAATTTCAACGTATTGAACGTTACAGGTGGACTGTTGGTCCCTGGGAGTGCTGCTGTATACTCTAGTCTATGGCGCGATGCCGTTCGATGGATCCAACTTCAAGCGTCTAGTCCGACAAATCAGTAACGGAGATTACTATGAACCCAAAAATCCTTCAAGTATGTATCATCTTCAAACTATAGTTTTATTTCAAAAGTAATAAAACAATTTAATACAACACACAATGCAATAGAGTTTAACTGAGAAAATAACAGCGCTAAAAAGTAACTTTTTTTATATTTTTTATGGCCATATTCGTGACACTTGACGTGAAAAGCATTTTATTTTCACTTTTCAGTAAACTCTATGATTAAAAGGGACACATATGTTTTAAACACTCTGTATATTATTAAAACTAAGTGTCGAATGCACAGAAATAAATCAAGATAGAACGCCTAAGCGGGTGGAGCACGCGTGTAATCTTGCACAAGTATGCAAGATTCGTTGAAAGTTCATTCAGTCAGCGCGCATGTCTCGACTTGATTACACCGGAGTGGTTGTGCAAAAATGCAAAAATGTGCAGTGTCTAATTGTAAAAACAGAAGTACGAAAGTGAATCGGTCAAAAGGAGCTATTTCTTTCCACGGGTATGTTATTTGTTGACACGAGCGATTCCTTAGCAACGCGTGCGCGTCGCCGTTCTGTCTTGATTTATTTCTGTGGTCTAAAGTCTAAAGTCTAAACACACTAGGGCGAAAATACTCGGCCGATGTTTGGCATGGCGTTTTTGCAAGTCAGCAATGCGCTACGCATACAATATAAAATATTACGCGACGTAATTTCGCCATGGTGTGTCATCGGTAATTTAAAATACATTGCAGGCGTAATCATGCCGAACTTCGGCCGCGTATTTTCGGGCTAGTGTGTTTAGACACTTAGGGGCGATTTCACCAAAGAAACGCGTTCAAATCACTCTGAACCGGTTCAAAACGTATAAACGCGATTATAACATCAAAATGCATTTACGTCGCAGCATGAACGCGTTCAATGGGAACTAAGTTTTATAAAACTAAGTTACTCAGATGTGCGCAAGTGGGCCTTAGGTGGGATTTCAAACACACATAAAACTTAGTTCCCATTGAACGCGTTCATGCTGCGACGAAATCTCGTTTTGTTTCGATTGGATTTCACAAACTTCTTTTGATCGCAATTACTAAATCTAAGTTTACGTGACGTCACGCGATTATTTTACATGTTTTCATCATTTTAAAGTCTTTTCACGTTAATTTAACTACAAAATAGCAAGAAACAATACATAAACTAACAAACACATATTGTGTCAAGACTGTCATCTTGACATTTCTTTTGTCTATGTTTTTCGTTCCGCCATGACAGGGCTTGAACGGGTTTTATGACGTTAAACTTCGGACTTTGTGCGTTCAGAAGACAAAACTCGAATTTGCTGTGAACGCGTTCAGTTTATGCTGGTGAAATGCATTTTGATGTTATAATCGCGTTTATACGTTTTGAACCGGTTCAGAGTGATTTGAACGCGTTTCATTTCTTTGGTGAAATCGCCCCTTAGAGTAATTTAATTAATTAGTAAAATGACATTATTTTTCAGCCGCATCGCCCCTGATCCGCGACATGCTGACGGTAGACCCGCTGAAACGTGCCGACATCGCGTACATCTGTGATCATCCGTACGTATCATTACTGTATACAACGTAGCATTCGCCAAATATTGCTCAATCAATGACATAAATGTGTTATTCTAAAACTATTTGTTAATCTAGCTGTAAGTTTTCCTAAATAAATAAAAATAAAATAAAATAAAATAAAAGGTGAGAACGCACTAAGGTAACTACGGAACGACGCGACACGAAATGTTAGTTCTATGGAACGTGAAGTGCCGTGTGGCCCCGCTGCAGCGTAATGTCGCTGAGTGCGGTCTCGCCTTTATGTTTCATTTTGCACTATGATGTTTTGCATTTTGGCTATGATGCATATTGTGTTTGTTGTTTGAGGCGGTAGCGGTTATTGGCCCTCAAAAAACTTTGCTTATTATGAAACTACTTATTACTGAGTAGGTATGCATTTACCCGTCGAATGCGTCGATCGTGAAAAACGAGACACAATAGCTTATCTTTTGTTCTCGCGGTTGCATGCGACCGCTCGGGGCTTGATGAATTAAATAGCTTAGAATTCGTAAAAAGTTGGAGATAATAATAAATCATTCTAACAGTACCAAGAGTTTTCCTGTTGAATCTATTAAAACTTGAGAGGTGTCAAGGGACACCCGGAATCCGAATGGAACGAAGTTATTTCTTATGTACGAAAAACCTGTATACACTCAACAAAAAAAAAACTAAAACATCGTCGCTATACCACACTGTTCAATGCAAGAGAGAGAGAGACAGAGAGAGAAACACGCGACACACACTTTCGTGTGTGACGCGACACACGACACTTTTGTGTCGTTACAACTTTTCGTCTAGCCTCCTTTCGCAACGCGCGATAAGGAACTTCGTTCTAATAGTCTGTGTCGTTAAAAGAGTTCAAATAATTTTTAAGCTAAAAAACAGAATACATTGCGAGCATTTCCACTGTTCATTGGCCGCATTTTGGCTTTAGTTGGGTGAACGGCGGTTGCGAGACGTCGTGCCTGGAGGTGGCGGAGGCGCTGGCGGCCGAGACGCCGGTGCGGCTCGACCTGCTGCTGTCGCTCGCGCCCGCCGCGCCCTCGCACTCCAACAGCGTGCTCGTGCCCGACCAGGTGAGTGAGCGAGACGTCGCCGTGCGAGCGGGATAGATGTATGCGCGTGCGTTACAGATAATAATATTATGTATATTAGTTCAAGTGCAACGATTATTGATTTCTAGTTATTTATTGACGTGTGTACTTCCAGAACGATCTGGGGCCGGAGGAGAGCTGCACGGACCTGACCAGCTCCGCGTCCATGCCGGTAGAGCCCAGCAACTCCGCAGAGAAGAGGATACTCGAGCTTGTGGCAGGTGAGTCTCAGGGTCATACTTACTTTTACCAGTCAAGGTAACTACTGTTTGACATGCTTTGTCATGCCTTTTCTTTCTAAATATGAAGAATCAAAGAGATAAATTAATACTCAATACAGGGTGTAATTAAACCTTCCTGCCAATTTTTTCCAGGGCTTAGGTATCATTGGGAGAGTCCATTTAACCAAAAAAATTGGGTGTTATATTTTTTTACTGACATATTTTATCCCATTTAAAATCGTTGCAGACTGGTCACTCGCGGCGCGGGGGAATGATCGGGGGTAACGCGGGGGGGAGGGGCGCGCGCGCGGTCACATCACGCGCGGGCGCGGGTCACAGGACGCGTCGTGTCCATTAACTGTAGTGTTTTTAGGATAACTTTTGGAAGCTATTTCTCAACATTTTAGTACTGAGTGATTATGAAAGAAAAATGCGTGTATTTTTATTTTTAACAAAGATATTAAAATTTGGCAGGAAGGTATAATTGCACCCTGTATAATATTATAATATTGAACTTTCGCTGACCTAGCCATTATTTGTGTAGTCATCTAGTGGTTTAATATAAGCAGAAAAACTTAGTTACGTATTTTGATAGAATGTATTACTTACTTTTTTTATTTACAGAGGGCGGCGAGGACGCCATCAAGCCGTCGCCGACGCGCACGCTGGTGGCGGCCGGCGACTACAAGCGCAAGCTCGACGCGGCCGTGTCCAACAGCGGCCTCGTGCGCAAGAAGGAGCGCGTCGCCAGGTAATGTCGACGTCACAGATTAAGGATATATAGGTAGATGTAGTCTTAGCCCGTCATCGCGTGGCCATTTTGTGCTTATTTTCATACAAGTAGTGTGCGTTTATTTTCTTGAATATTTCTATTTGTCGATCATTTCGAAGCACATTTAAATCCAGAAAAGAAAGTCATTTAGTTCATGATATCGATAAACTATAGTTCAAGTAATGAGAATCCGTAAACACACGTAAAAAGCTATGCAACTTTTGTAGTCAAATTAGTAATTAATGTGACATTTTTAGCACTAATGCCTTGCATAGCACGAATAAGGGATTATTAAACTTAAATATTATCCTTTTTAGCTTACAAAAATACCAATTGAAAAGTCCAAAAAACGTTGTTCAAAACTTACGTATTTAATGTTAAATCCACGTGTTTGAGGCATTCTTTGGCCATTCTTATGGCTTATAATTTAGCGGAACCATAGAACTCAACAATATCTAGCATAAAATGTTCAATAAAAACCTTTATTATCACTTTTATTACATGAAATATGCATACCGACTCCTTTGTTATGTCCTAGTAAGTAGGACATAACATTACACGCTTTTGACGCTTGTACACTGATATAAGGCTCTCTCCTGCTATAGTATCTCAATGGTCGACGTAGTATAAATGTCAAAATATTGTCATTACAACTTTTTAAATTGTGTTTAAAAAAGGTCATTTGACCATAAGCAATCAAGTTCATGTTCATCAAAGTTACGACGTAATAAGGGGGATGTGCCTCTGACACAGCTGTATCAAATCTTAATCAACTTTTTGGTCGCACTTAATCATCAGTACATTTGTACTGATAATTAAATGCGACCAAAAAAAATTCAGCCGTTTTTAAAACATTTAATTTTGACATATTAATATTTAATATTTTATACCGACGAATTGCTAAAAACAAAATATGTATTTTAATCAACAAAATGTTTTTTTATGTCGTTGTAGTTCGGCCAGCGTCCCGCCTTTATCTCCAGCATTGCCAGAAGAGGATGCGAAACTGGACTCGCCCCCCACTGACGAGTACCAAGAAACCGTGAGTACAATTTTGATCTAAATAAATATAAAGTATGCTATGCATATTGTTGATACAAATATTAACTGAATATCAATTTAAGTAAGAGATCAACTTAGTCTTACTCCATTAGATCACGCTTCATAATACATATTATTATGACCAAATTGACGACTGTAATTGGTTAATCTAAACACGTAGCAGACAGATTCTTACGTCGTTACCCAGTTTGTTATATTTAACGAGATCAGTGTCTTTATTTTATATTTAACGCTTATTCGCGTTAATGATAAAAAGATCTCGTTAAATCTCGCCTTAGTATTGCAATTTGTGGCTAATGACATTTTATTTATAGGAAGCCCCGCTGACCCTGAAGTCTTCGGCGACAATAACAATAGCGCCCACACCGGAACCCGCGCCTGAACCACCCAAGGAACCCGAACCCAAAGTGGAACCCAAAGAGGAAAAGCCAAAAGAAACCCCAAAACCAAAATTAGTTATCAAGAAGAAAACCTCCCCTACAAAATCTGAAGAGAAATCGCCGGAGAAAGTAGAGTCCCCGAAGGTATTTTATTTATATTTTATATAATATTGTTACGTGCTAGGGTTCGAAGGATTTAGAGAGAAAGACCTGCTGACTCTCTTGAAGACTTTATTCACTAGCACTAGGTCTAACACAAAGCAATAGGTCCAAAAAACTAAGCACTATCACTGTCCTAGCCTAGGTCGTAGCGAAGTCTTAGACGTATCACTCTTGATCACGTCTTGTTTTCACTCCGAAGTCGCCTTCAAGATCGCTCGAACTGAACTGATCGACTGGCTCGTCTACCTGCGGCTATTTATATGGGCCGAGACGAGTTCTAGGACGTTTTGCGTAAACATGTGTGGAATGTTTCCGAAGATTTGCATGCGCATTATTAATTTGGGAGTACTGTACAATTCGATGGCAATTCGTATGTATAGGCCTGCCCTTACTCCTTAGTGTGTGCGTTGTAGTGTGTGTAATGTTTTATTTGGTAATAATATTAGCTCGATGCACTCCTTCACCATATAAACTATACTTAGTTTATAGTATTTTGAAATTATGCTTTTATCATAAAAAAATTTTTTTCACAGTTATAACTGTGCGAAATTCCATGCATCTACGTTTCCCCATTTTTCGTAAAAAGGGTTACAAAGTTTTTCGCTCGCGTATTAATATTATGATTTTCGCAACGTAATTTACGTACCTATTTGGATTAAAAATTTCAATATTTTTCCGGGGAAAAAATATCATATTAATATTATGTCCTTTCCGTAGACTTAAATTATTTTCATACCAAATTTCAGCAAAATCAGTTCAGCGGGCGTGAGAGTAACAGACAGACAGACACACTTTTGCATTTATAATACATATTAGTATGGACGTAGTCGGGTTTTTGAATTTTTAAATAATATTATGTTTGCATGTTTTCTGTACTCATGAATATTATAACAGAATTCACCTACTTTACATAAAATATTTGAAATTCTACTTTGTTTGACAGATTGATGAATCCAAAACTAATTCGGTATCGTCTACGGCGGAGAAACTGACTTCGTTGTCGTTGGCGCAACCCACCGCGACAACGCCTACCAAGCCCAAGAAGCTTTCTATCGGTAATACTATGTTGCCTAGTTTTTACCTTTTACTATAAGGACGTACCCAAATTGGTGCTGTGGACTGGTGTTTTGAAACTTAGAATTAATTTACTTAGACCAGTACTGTCACCTATGTTTTGTGCACAGTCCCAATTGCAAACATGATAATAAAATATCTACAGTTCAGCTATCGTACAGGCAGGAATTTTAGTCGGAGGACTGACGTCGGTTCTTCTTCTTCCTAACCTAACATCCGTTAAAAGGGTATTAAATGAGATACGAATGATTTATTATTAGTTATTACCTTCGTCATATGTTACAAAATTGTTATTTTATGGATTAGTCCAATAAAGTCCTCTCAATTAAAACCTAAAAAAGGAGTTTTCGTTTATCGAAGATTACACGAATACAGGATGGTATATTAAGCTTGTTAATATATTTTTATATTAATATTTTCTAATATTAACGTAATCGTGTAATTTGTATCAGGTGGACATGTCGGCAGTTTCAAAGAACAGTTCGAGAGGCGCGCCTCGCTCACGACATCGCCAGAAATCAAGAGGAACATATCAAAACCAGGTAATTCATATCATAACAGTCGTGTAGATCGCCGATCGATCATGTATGGTTTTATCCAGTTTAACATTAAACTAGTTTTAATTTATAAGTTAATTCTTAATGTTTTAATGTTATGACTTATGAGAGAGAGAGAGAGCGTTACAAAGAATGTATTTACCTAACTCTCGTTCTGTTCCCAACAGAAAAGGCAACTTCTTTCACAAAGTCGTTTTCTTGGGAAACCATATAAACGCGTGATTTTGAGAATTTATTATTTTCTTATCACGAATAGACGATTAACTGTTATCTAAATTACAGTGGTGTCTAAGATCGCGAAGCCGAAAGCCCAGAGCGAGGACCGCGAGTTGCGCGCGCGCTCGCCCGAGTACGGCGCCGTGCGTCTCCAGCAGATCGGCATCGAACCATCGCCGGTCAGTTACATTTTTTTTATTTCGCGAAATATATTGTGTATGTGTTACAAAATCTCGACAAACTTTGACGTTTGAAGGCGCTCACAACTTACTTACAATTACTGTACTTTACTACACAACTTTTTTACACTAACATACATATTTTTACATATTATTATTGTTTTTAAACTATTGCATAGCTTTTATCGGGATGTGAGCGCGGCGACTGAATCAAGACATTCCGTAATGAAAATAAACCTAACACCTCCCCAATCCGAAGGCGTTGCCGTGCATCGTCTAACGTCCGCGTCGGTTCAGTTTGGCAGTCTTGTGTAATTATAATGATTGCTTGTTGATAAATAATGCTATACAATAGCTTTATCGCGGCAGTCTCCGAGTGCCACATTTTTTTTATGGATTGACAGGCGCTATTTAGTAAGGTACAAACTGCCTCATGGTGCGGAAACAAAAACAAAAAGAAAACAATTTCGCTATAAATATGTGATTTGCATGCTGAGTCTGCCTGTAATTATTGGGTCTGCACCTTAATAAGTTTCGTGTTGTAATATTAGTGAAATAAGTTTTTATAAGATGTAGAGCTGTTGGCAGACCAAATAAATAAAAAACTATTGTAAATGAATTGTTAAAATTCTTATATTTGACTTTGTTTACAATAATTAGGCTCCGTAGTCACCCATCTTAACAAGAATGTAGTTTTCTAATAGCCTTATTTTAAAAAGTGTTTTCATATTATTATTATTATTATTATATTATGTTGTTTTTTTAACTGGTCAAGCGCGTGTCACATAAATTAGGAAAAACCCCATAATTTTTTAAATTACGTAATATCCTTGCTTGACCCCTTTTTATGTGTAGACGCCACCAGAAGAGAACAACAGGCGGATGGACGGCGGCGTCAAGAAGACGGAGAGCGAGCCGTCCAACTCCAGCACCACGGTCGACCCGTCCGTCCTGCTGCAGGACGCCAGAAGGTTAGAATGAGCTGCTTGTAAGGCCGAGGAAATTGATTCCTAGGCAGTTGTGAGTTGACAGACCTACGTCGTTTGGTCGGCTTATGTCAAATCAAAGTTAGCTGTGATCGGTCAGATGAGTTCGACTTAACGCGACCAAATTACTTAGGTCTGGCATCTGCCTAGAAATCAACTTCTCTGATACATTGATTGAAAGAAATATCCTTGGCCAGGATGCCTCCTTTGGCTGTTGAAACTCTAAATGTTGACATTTTTAATTTTAAGAATGAAGTTACTGGCTTCGTGATATTTGGCATAAAAAGATTATGCCACGGGAAAGGATATAGGCATTAGGCAACTATTGTCGCGTGTGACTTCGCGCCGTTTCTTATAGATGCTGGCAACAGGCTGTAATTTGTGTTTGCTCGTATTTTAGATTATGATAACATTGTTACCAGGAGTCTTCAGAACTCGATGGCTAAGCTGGTGGAGGAGCGAGCGGGCGAGGACAGCCGCCGCCGCGCCGCGCGCGACATCATCTCGTCCGCCATACGGACAGGTAACACCACACTGTCCAATCTGTCCATACATCCATATCAACATTACAAATGCGAAAATGTGTTTGTCTGTTACCTCGTTACGCCCAAACCGCTGAACCGATTTTGCTGAAATTAAATTTACTTTTTCTTCTCAGTGATCTGCATATTTTCTTGTAGATTTTGATGAACGATACATGAAAATTCAAGTTTTTTTTTGTTTAAATATTAAATTAATCGTTGAACATAATATGGATTTTTTTTTAATTATTTGAGTACTGACATCTTGTTAATTATTCTTGTTATCTTTGGATTGCAATTTTGCTGGGACAAGATAATTAAATAGTTTGCAGTAAATTCAGAGTTGTTTTTACTTTAAAGTTTATTCCTTCCCTCATTAACATAAGCATTACTGGTCACCAAAGTAGGTGGTGAAGTAAGCGGACCACTAAACGATCAATTTTATTGTTCAATATCACGTATTGTGCAACATTATTGGCCGTTTAGGGTTAACATTGAACGCGCCCGCCTTTCAATTCTATTGTCAAATAAGTTATGTTCAATATTATGGGGCTGGTTAAGAACGCACTGTATCACTCAAACGTTGTTCCAGGCAAGCCCCCAGTGCCATACGGTCGGTCATCGTCTGCGGGTGTGGCGACGGCGTCGCTACAGTCCCCGCCCCCGGCCACGCCCCCCGCCGCGCCCGCCCCCGCACCCCGCGTCTTCCGCACAGAGGCCCATCACAAGGTTGAGGATCATCGCAATAGGTGAGTCGTGTGACTAGTGTCCCATTTCTGAGGTTTTTTGACATGGGTCTTTCTATTGATATATTATATTCTTACAGCTCTTTTTATTCGATAATAACTTAGCATAACATGACGTTTACCTATAACTATTGTAAAAAGTTAAGACATGACGAGTGACGACGTATTTGCAATAAATTGTCAGAACAAAACAACAGATTATTACGAAGGAGGCAGGGAGTTGAAGTGAAAATTGATTGAACTTTAGTTGAAATATTTTTTACCCAACGCTTATAAAGTGAAAACGCCTAAAGAAGTTTCACTTCAAGAAACAATGAGCTCGATAGCAATATCTACGTACGCGAACGACGAAAAGAAATAACGATAGTATGTACATACATCGCCTGCTGCTCTGATATTTCAGAGGTGTATCGGTGGAGCGCATAATACCTATACACCTGGCGGGCGAGGAGCCGACCACGCCCAAGACCACGCCCACATCGCCGCCGAAGTTTACGCCCGCCGCCACGCCCCCGCCCCCCGCCGCCGCCGCCGCCAGGCAGTCGCAGACGCCGATCAGGTATTATGCTACGTGCATGTGCTCTGAAATAGAAGTCGTGACCGTCTCTTTTCAATAGCCGACGCGCGACGTAATTAAAAATAATTCTGCCAGTCTGAAAACGACGTTGCCTACTTTTGGACGCACTTTTTTTTCTTGTTAATATTTTGTCAGATACCAGTCACTCGACAACCTTATTTTTACAGGCGACTTACATCAAACGAGTCGTCGGCCGGTGACGCGTCCCCCGGCGAGCCGATCAAGAAGTCGGCGCGCGAGTTCATCATACCCATCGCGGTGGAAGGCAAGGGCTACGTCACGCCGCGCCAGCGCAGCCTCGAGCCCGAGCACGCGCCGCAATCGCCGCTCGCTACGTCACGACTCGCACGCAAACCGCGTCGCATCAGGTACGTCATATACGTATACGCAGTACGCACGCAAACTGCGTATGGCCGAGTTCGATTGACAAATTTCCCCGCATCTTACTTTTAATTTCCTCAGGGTGTGTAAATTCCTTTACTAAATGAGTGTTCGAACAAATTTTACATAATTAGATATGCAATATTATGCATACCGACTGTAAGTAAACTTATGTGGAATGTGAACATTATATTTCTCACTTTGAGCGAGCAATACAGGTAGGTGACATAATTAGGCATGTAATAACTAACGTTATTTCAAACGCTAGATGACACCTGTAGCTTAATTGCGCTAAAATAATTTATCGCTCGGGAATCAAAGGGTACAATTTCCGAAACAATCTATAATATGTTCTTTCCCGTCTCTAAGTTCAGCTGTTTAAACGTGATGAGCTTACAGATTAACAGACACGTTTTTGCATAATATTATGCTACGGCCGCACATGCGTAGTGCTTCGTACTTGAGACGATACCATTGGACGATCTGCATGTATCGTTCAATATGGTATCGTCTCATAGCACGAAGCTTCGTGACGATAGACGCATGTGCGGCCGCGGCACTAGAATTATATTAACCTGGACTTTATATTTCCTAACAGCAGCCTAGTGAGCGGCGGCGAATCAGAGGAGGAGGAGGAGTCGCCCATGCACCGGCTGCGGTCGGCCCGCTCGCGGCCCGCGCGCGCCGACTCCGTCAGCTCCGGCGAGGACGACGAGGAGGACGAGGGCTTCCACCTGCTCACCGCCGAGAACCTGTTCTCCACCCTGCTGCATCGGGTACGTTGACTAAATGTTGATATACTAACTTAGTTTAACTATTTGAGTGGCGGCCGAAAACGAAGATCTTCCGACCGAGCGAGATAGCATGCTCGGTCAGGCCGAAGCCCACTGGCGTCATTTCAGACGTTGTATTGTATAATATATGTTGCCGTTCTCCGAAACTTCGATAGCGCGATGAAGGATTGTAAGGCTATTTGTGGGTACTGCTACATTAGTAATTTAAGATATTAGGTATGAAGTATGACGACGTTATTGCGTTAATGGACAAGGAGGGTTTCTACCTTCTGACCGCTAAGAACTTGCTCTACGCCGCTACATAGCAGCGGTGACATCGGCTGCTAGATCGATGTAGAAAATTAATTAAACCTTGTATATATAGCATAGGTCATAAAGTGACGTTTTATTTGAAATTTTGTCTGTCAACGCTTATAATCGCGAAGACCAGCGACCCTAACATGGCCACAGTAGAAATGCGAACTGAAGGAACCGTTCCGATCTTTACCGCGGCTAGCCGCGATCTCTAAAAATTGAACGCACCTTTGAGTTTATATATATATATATCAACGCACAGCCCAAACTACTGGACGGATCGGGCTGAAATTTGCTCCCGAAACTGATATCGATTTCGATTTTAACGGTTTTTGACACTTTAGACATGCTTTAGACATCTAAATAGCGCACGATCGTGCTGCGGATCGATTTGAAACTAATTCAACCTCAATGGATTTTGCTATTCCTGACAGCTATGCTAGCGCACGATCGGGATGCGGCTCAATTTGGAACTAATCGGCATCGAAACATTCGCCAAATCGAAATCTTGGGTGCTCGCAACAAACAAAATTGTCTGAGAATCGACTTACAGATCGTTTACAAACGTCAAATTTCACGGTAGCAACAGAGGCATCGACATCGATTGAGATCGATTGTTGCCGAGCTAAGTATTGTAAACGTTTTTTAGGGTCACTATGGGTATCGATTGGTGTGGTGTCGTTTCATTTTTTGTTGATAATAATTAATATTATTTTTAACATAATAATATGGCTCGCCTGCAAGCTTTTTTTAGTGTGATTGAAGTGGCAAATAGGCGGGATTTTAGGCAAAGACGGCTGTTAGCTTGTCACAATAATTTCTTGATGGACGTGCAAAATTTGAGCGAGGAACTCAATTTTACGCTGAATTTTGAGCTCCACAGTCCACACACAAGCGGTGAGCACAAGATCGAGTACCGGAGACAGACTCTCACACCACTGACCACCCTCGTTTAAGGATATTCAAGGCATGAGGCATCTATATCTTTTATAAGTATCTTAGTAATAAATTGCAATATCATGGACGTTATATATGGTTATATCTTAAGACTCTAATCAAATACAATTTTTTTCAAATAACACTAGATAAATTAAATTATAATATGATAATACAAAGTGTCAACACAATGTTAATTGTACGTTGCTATGACGACGTTGACAAGACGATCTCGATTTTGATACGATTTTGTTCGGGAATTTCTACGCATTACGATATGACATCAAATACGAAATCGAAATCAGAATCGTATCAGTTTGATATCAGTTTGGGGAGTAAGGCCCCAGGTAGATGTTATGACGTAGGCATCAGCTAAGAAAGGATTTTGATAAATTCCCACCCCAAGGGGTTCAAATAGGGGATGAAAGTTTAATATAATACTTCTTAGCGCGAGCGAAGCCGCGGGCAAAAGCTCGTATGTCATAAAGTATTCATAGCCGCGGTAAAGATCGGAAGTGTACCTTCAGTTTATCTCCACAGAGTTTCTATACTTTCGCATTTCTATCGTGGCCATGCTAGGACTACAGAATATGGTAAAATAAACCCTTCGGCTCTCGCGGTAAGCGACCGCGAGGGAACTCGTTCTCACTTCAGGGCTGCTATTAAAATTGTTATAAAAATAACTTTTTAAATATACATGATATTTAACAAGACGTTATTTAATTTCAATCTATAACTCTACAGCGCATGCATACAGATTGTAAATCTTTTTCATACTAACGGGTGATGTTAATTACCTTTTCAGGTCCGCGCGCTAACAAATCGTCTCAACGGCGAGGAGGGTCCCGGCTTCCAGCACCCACACTCGCTGTTCAACAACCTGCAGTCGCCGTTCTTTAACAGGTGGATAATCCACTAGCTACTCACAATGTGGCTTAGCATATCACCACATTTCACCCTCGATATTTATCGTGATAATATGTTGAGTTTTCGATTTAGGTTTTTTTAGGTCTAGAGCAAAGTGGTTAAGCAATGGTAAAAAAGTTTGGGATTTTGTACCACCTTGTAGCAAATTTTTTGGAAATAAATTCTATAATTATTCTATTCTATCTACATCGCAATCGCTACGTTTTTACGTGTTTTGTCAAATCCCATACAGTTTCGCTTTCCAGCTTTGCTATAAAATTTTTGAGTGCAAGAATAACAAGATAAATATCGAGCGTGTACCATTCCATAACGAAAAAATATTGCGGAAAGTTACTTATAACGTCCATTTAATTGACCCATTACAAGTCCGTTTAAACATTTTCAATCCAGTGTGAATTTTAACTGTAAACTTGGCAACGATAACATACCTTTGTGGTTTAATTCAAACTTTCTTAGTATAATATCTAAATAATGTTAAAAAGAAATAGTTCTAATTTTCATTACATTTTCCTAATTTTAATTTTACATTGACAATATTTAAAAAATTCTAATGGTTATGGAAATTTTGTCATCATTCGATACTAAAATTGACGAGTGCATATTTGAAGCTCCAGGCTCTTGAGTACTCATTTACATTGCATTCGCTAGTTTTGATAAAGATTGATATCAATAACTGTATTTTAAAAAGATTAAACCGACTTCAAAATTGTACGTAATTGAGAATTAAAACTCCCTATCTCCAAAACTACTGAACCGATTTTGATGAAACTTGCACTATTCCCACCTAGTACATTAAAAAAAGAATCACTTAAATCGGACTTGTAGTTTCAGAGATATGCGCGAACAAACATAAAAACATACATACATACACTTTTGAAATTTGGCACATTTGTTCAGAAGCTGTTATAGATTAACACATATACAAAAACTGGGCAGTTCTGGAAATATTACATACATACGCGTCGAATTGATAACCTTTGAAGTCGGTTAAAAATGGGATAATATGACATAATTATTGACGACCTCTGTGGCTCAGTGGTGAGCGCGTTGGTAGCTCAAGCCGGGGGGGGGGGGGGGGTCGCGGGTAAGTTCCTGGGTCATGGATGTGTATTAAATATGTGTATCATATAATAAAAATCTTAAACATATGTATAGTATGCAAATTGACAACATTTCAAAATTTTAACATGGCTTTTTTATTATTTTATAAGAAAGTAGACTTAAAATAAGGCGACACGTGTTTCTTGCTTTTTTAAAATTATGTTTTTAAGATACCTAAAAAATAGATTTTAATCCTTCGTATTCTAAAGAGACGTAAGCGCCAAGTGACGTCATACTTACGCCTGAACGGTTAATTCCATTAGTTTACAAAAGAAAAAATATGTCAGTGTAAGTTTGTTACGTTTATTAGGACGTCTGTCGGTCTGTCAATGTCATCGTGGTACTTTTGTATGTAGAAATGTCATTGTTGACAGTGACTGTTTTTTTTATGCTTCATGATGTTTTTTTAAAACGCTTTTACACCAGGCAAAGAAAAAATGTCTGATATGCCGTAAGTATGACGTCACAGCGTATTTTTCAGTTTTTCCTTATTTTCTCAGTAAATAGCAATATAAACATTTTTTGAATATTTTTTTGATATCAGGAAAAGAAACTAAAGAAACGGTATTTTTTATTTTAAGGCTTAAAATTTTTGAAATGTTGTCAAAGTTCTGTCACCTGTAACACAAGTCCTTCAGGTACTTACCACAGGGCCAGACTGACGTGGTGTAAAAGCGTCCATAGATATTATTATTATAATTATGTCATGACTCATGACACTTAACGATGCCTTATGTCAAATCTCATACATTTTGACATCCAAGTTGGCTGTCGAAACTAGCGAATGCAATGTAAATGAGTACTCAGAGCCTGGAGCTTCAAATTTTGCATATTATTGCAACCTAGTCATAATATGACTATATAATAATATAGTCATATTATGACTAGTTTTCTAAGCACTCGACTCTTCTGATCTTAAAATAAAATACTGCTTTGAGCGACAATTAATCAGTAAGTCCTAACTTTTCAATAAAATGTCTGCTGCCAACAATCTCCATTTTTGACAAGTCAACTAATACTAATGTAATATTTTCCGCATGCAGCGCACACTTACCCCGGAGGAATCTATTGTGAGTATACACTATTGTTCTACCGTTTGCCGTTATTGTCTATGTCTGGGTTTCATTTTGTTGTTTACTTACACGCAGCACACATACAAGTAGGGAAACAACGAGAAGTGTCTCGGAGACGTAAGTACTGCACCGTGATGTAAAGCAAACATTCGTAAGAATATGAACTTTTTACAATATAATTTTTGATTGTGAATTGATATACTATGGCATGATTATTTTTAATGACAAACAAAAAATCAGACCATATTATATAAATGGTGTTTCATCTTTTCCGAAAAGGAAAAAAGATTTTATTATGTAAAAGTTTTTTTGTTTTTCTTGTGCTCGGGATGCAGTTTTGGTTTAAAATATACACCTAGATTAGAGGTCATTAAAACTAGACCTAGATATTATAAGATATACTATAAGATTGCAGTACTTATGCTTAAAAATTTTGTAGTTTTTTTTAAGTCGAACCACATCATTTGTACCACTTTATTGCAGAATTTTACAATGTTTTCTTATATTTTATAAAAATGTTTTATGTTATTTATATAATATATTAATAATTTTATCTATATTCTAAGATATCTGTATAATGTTCGAGAATGTTTTAACGTGAGTGTGTGTGCAGGCGCGAGGGGTGGGGCTCGCGCGACATGGGCGCGCCCTTCGACTCCATGTTCAAGTCCCGTCAGCAGATGCCGCGAGGTGAGTGCCCGCACCGCTTGCACGCTCGCGGAAAACGTTGCTAATATCACGCACTAGGACGTTGCCAAATTCACGCTAAAGGCGAACGTTGCCAACTTCACGCGGTAAACAACACGCAGTAGGCGTACGTTGCCAAATTCACGCAGTATGCGAACGTTGCCAACTTCACGCACTATTGGCACTGTAACGTTCACGCACAGTTGGCAAGCTGTCGACCTCCGCACTAGGCAAACGTAGACGTCATTGTATAATACATCATTGCACTCGGGTTTGAACACATGCTTTTGCTATCACAGATTTTTGTAATGAGTGTTTTCGATATTATTTTATTTGCCACCAGATGGAGCTATATGGCCGTAGGGTCTTTCGTGTCAAATAGCTGCCATATTATATAAAGTTGTCATAATATGTCACTATATAGCTGTGTCATATTATAGTGCTCCAAGGCTTTAAATGAATGTGGACGCGGCGCTGCTGGTAAAGGAGAATTGTCAAAAATGACGTTTTTGTATGATAGAAGCGTTAGTTCCAAAGTTACTATAAAGTAATAATAATAATAATATAATATCTATGAACGCTTCACACCACGTCAGTCTGGCACCGTGCTAAGTACCTAAAGGACTTGTCTTACAGGTACCAGACAACGGAAATATATTTAATACTTTTATACTATACATATATTTAAGATTTTTATTATATCATACACATCCAGACCCGGGAACATTGAAAACTTTTTGTTCCGTCGGCGGGATTCGAACCCGCGACCCCCGGCTTGAGCTACCGACGCGCTCACCACTGAGCCACAGAGGTCGTCAATTGTATTTGAATATGGGTATTTTCTTTTCTCGCCACATTCATTTTAAAGCCTTGTCGAGCTGTTTGTCTGTCTGACAAATAATTGCCACGGAAATATTACGGAAATATAGAGCTACCTGTTGGAAAATGTGATATCGAAAAACCTCATTGACGTCAGTTGTAGCCAATTGTATAGTTCCACAGTAAGTAAAGTAAATTCGATGTTAGCCCGATTTTAAAATGAAATATTTAGTTTTTGTACATTGTTGTTATTCAGTATTTTTTTTATTTTTGTATTATACTATTGCACTTGCCTATTAAAACATAGTTCCTATCTTTAATAAATTAGAGTTAGGCAACAAAGAAGACCTTGACTGTTATTTTATACTAGGCAAAGATACGTAATTAATAAAAATAAAAGTATTCGTCGATTATAAACTTTTTTGCATGACTTTATCGCTGATAAATTCACAATACGATATTCGAATGGGATTCGACAACTATCTGCGAAATCTGCCCGTCAGCAAAATTGACCAACAATCGAGCGACTAGTTTTTGAATCCGAAACCAATCTCAATTATGAGTAGCCATTAGCCTGGCTGAACTCACATAAGGAGTCTCGCGATTATTGGACGCGTTTATCGTTTCACCAGTAGCTAGGTCTGCACGGCTACCACTCACAAGAAGCTTCAACTAAACAAATCAATTAACTATTCATGACGAATGCCAAAAACAAACTGATCCGTTGCGGACGATATTAGTAACGTTTTCCATGTTTGTTTTGAGTTCAGTGTCACATACAATGGACCGTTGAAAATATATTCTACAGTCCATTGTATATCCGTTTTACCTTAACTGAGAGTTTAATTAACATAATATTAATCAATTTTAACTCATTTGCATCGTAGTGTTTACACTGTAATGAAAAGCATTCTTTGTGCAGGTGTTGACTTCCTCCTACCGCTAACATTAGCAGGAAAATGTTGCGATGTTATCGATGATTATTATCACAATTCATTATTGTAAATTATATGATTGCATGTCGAGCATTTCACGATTCAGTAGTACTACGTCTGTATAGACTTTATTTTTTAAATTTCTACTGTTTAATTTATGTAAAGGAGTAATGTAGACTGTTAATTAATTTGTTTGTAAAACGTACACGGCCTGCCTCGTAGCTAGATGTTGTGACCGTAGTCGCGTATCGCGCGGGTCGGGCGGGGCGGGGCGGCGGGCGCGGCTCGGACCGCAGTAGTGAGGTTGTATGGTGTGGTTGCAGTTGGGTTGCGCGTTACACTGCATGCTCCGACCAAATCTACACTCCACAGCGGCACCAGCGCCTCCCACAAACCCGCCACAAACGCCACGCAGGAATAGGTACAGATATATATTTTATTTGTTCATTTATGTGTTTTGTGTTGCGCCTCGCGCGCGCCGGCCGATCGCTGATGCAATAATAATAATTTAGAATGCATTCTGAATACAATTTTTTATTCAAAGAGCAACATTTTAATGCATCCCTTTGTTTTCGTTTTGCATCTCCGCTTAATGTGTGACCCTAATCGTCGCCCAGACTAAAATTAACCACTTAACATGCGCATCGGTTTCGCATCGCCCCCTAGCGAACTCAAACGATCGCCGATCGAATCTTGAGATACTATCGAAACCGAAGCCACGGCTCGGCGCTCGAGAAGTAACACCTCTCGGCCTTGAGGATCGATATCACTATTGGCGAGCGTCGTGCATGATCGAAATCGCGTGTCTTTCGATTGCATTGCAGGTAGCATCAAGAGAAGCGGCAAGCACCAACCGAGAGAGCCACCGACGGACGAAGCGAGCGCCGGACTAGATCTATCCGATTTGGACCTGAACTCGATCGAGTTTTCGGAGCGCGAGATGGCGGCGCTGTCGGGGCTGACGCCGGCTCTGTCGCGGCGCCTGCAGCAGCAGCTGCTGGCGCATCTGCCACCGCGCGCCGCCCGCCGCCTGCGCCGCACGCTCTCGCTGCACGCCGACCAGCCGCCCGCCGCGCCCGCCACGCCCGCTGCCCCCGCCGCACCCGCCCCGTCCGCCGCCGGGGAGACCGGCCCTCCCGCAGACGACCATACCGACGACCGACCTGCCCCAGAACGTTCGAGATCCGAGGAAACGTCCAACGTATCGACTTCACAATTCTTTACCCTGCCTCGTCTAAAACGAAGAACGGCGCCAGTACAGTGCGTCACGCCCACCCCGACCGAGGATGATGTGAGCGAACCCTCGCCCGAGACGAGAAAACTAGTGCGCGAGCTTTCGTCGGAACCCAAGGAACCGGACGTGCGGGGTGGCAGCGTGCGAAACACACCTGACCGGCCTCTGCTCAGTAAATACTTAATGCCAGAAAGAAATATATCTCTAGACGACTATTCCTCGGATGGCGGCAGTATACTATCCGAACCCAGTTACATCATGGCTTATGGCTCCCCATTAAAAAATTCTAACCCTAGCTTCAGACGGCACTCTCTTCGATTGAGTGTAGATCAACCGAGAAAACGTATTTCTAGATTTTTGCGACCGGATTTCTTTGATCCTCCGGTGGAAGAAAACTTCGTAGCCAAACATAAGAAAGAAAAGGAATTGGAAACACAAAAAATCCTCAAAGAGATCAGGGAGAAGAAAAACAAAGTTCTTGAATCCGAATCTCTCTCTCCAGAAACTAAAAATGAAAATACATTTAGGGACGATTGCCCTCCAGTAAGAAAATGTCTTTCACCAATTAGCAGTATAGTTAATAGAGAACGGAGTCGATCAACTACACCATACTTTCCGATTCTCGACAACATTAAAGAGACGAATTTAGATAATTCCTATATAGGAACAAAGAAAAGTGTCAGTCTAGATCGAAACGATTCTTCTAAAACTGACAATGTCCTAAGTAAAGATACAAAATTGACAAGACCAAAAAGCTATCCCGTTAAGAACTTTGAAACTTTTGAGGATACTAAAGATGCTTCCGTAGAATCTGGAGCTTCAACTATAGAAAAGGAAGTAGATGAAAATAAGGTGGCACCAAAGGAGTCGAGATTAATACGCCCTAAAAGTTATCCAACAAGTAATCCTTCTTCAGAAAAAATGACACTTTGCCGCAGTGTTAAAAACGATGAAGTTAAAAGCGATGAATTTAAAAACTCAATGTCCACTAATGGTATGGAAAGGCAAGTAACTAGCAGCGCTGATAAAAAACCTGACGTCGAAGTCAATTTTAGCATTACTTTGCCAAAGAGAAAACCTAAAACATCGAGCACTGACATAAGTAATAAAATAGAAAAATCATCAAATCAAAATTCATCTTCGCTATTAGAACACGATAAAGCTACTAATTCTACCCTATCTATTAAAAGATATCAAGTAGTAAATGGAACTAATTCAAATCCGGTTGACGTTAAATGTGACAATACAGTCGATCATGATGTTGTTAAAAATAAAGAATCTCAACCACTGTCAGCAGATCAAAAAACTAACGTTTCAGCTGTTGTTAAAAACGAAATTTTGAAATCGAATACAACGAATCTCGAAACAAATGATAAAAAAGCTACAGTTAAAAAGAAGATTATTAAAAAAGTGACTGCACGGTCAAAGACTGATTTAGATACCAATCCATCTTCTATTGAGTCTGTCGCGACAGAGAAGAAAAAGGTGACAAAGAAAATAAAAGAAAAAGCGACAGAAGATAGTTGCAAATCATCAAGTGCCACGAAAAAGAAATCTGTTTTACAATCAATTGGACATAAATTAGAGAGATTTGCTACATCAAAATCAAATTCACCTGACAAAATAATACAAGAAAGTGCGGATACAAGTGAAAGTAAAAAAGTGACCAAATTGAATAGAACACAGCGAGAAAACTCTGTTCCAGTAAATACTGACCCTCCGACCGAATCGAACTTAATTAAAAGGGCTGTTACCCTAACCGATGTAGCTGCCTTAGATAGCCCGGCTACTAATAATAATCAAAATAAAACGGCTGTATCGAAAGTATTGGGTTTATTCAAGAAATTTGAACCTAAGGAAAAGAATTTAAAACATTCTATAGAGAAATTACAAAGTGAAACTTCCGAGGCTGCTACAAAAGTAAGTAATATAGGTGACTTAAATATGGAAAACGGAAAAGATAAACTAAAAAGACCGACTTCTCTGTTACTGAATGGTTTAGGTCGCAAGAATCGTTTAAATAAAAACACAAATAATGATACGTCAGAAAATATGGAAAAAGAGCCAGAATATAGCATAAAAGAAACAAAAGGCGAAATAAAGAACGTAAGAAATTCACTAAAGTTAGATTTTTCGAGATTGCCAAGAGTTAAAAAAATAGTTCCTACGAATCCTGTGATAGAACCGCTAATCATGAACGTTTCCGATACAGATAATTACTGTAGCTTAAATGATAATTATAAAACTAAGGTCAGTAACTTAGAGAATAGCACCATCGATGTTCCTGATTCACTGAGTCGCAGTAGATCTAGAAGCCGATCGACGTTTTCTAATTCGGATATTAAATCGGAAGGAAACGCCGCAGATCTCAGGGATAAATATTACTCGCCCGATTCCTCTTTATACCATCTACCAGTTAGAAATCGCGATTCTTTGACACCGGAAAAGGAAGACTTGGCCGAGAGAATACGGCGAAAAAGCTTTTATTCCAGATTCAACGAAAGGAAGCAGCGTCGGAAAAGTAACCTCGTCGGCCCCGGTGCCACGGAATACGATCCACTCGCAAGGATACACTCCACGGGATCCGATCACAAATACGATATTTCCCCCACTTCGCCGAACACGTACGATCTGTCGCCCGGGCTCTCGGTCGCATCCGACGTATCCCCCTCCACCGACCGATACAAAAGCTTATTCGGTGACGTATCTAGCACTAAAGGCAATTCGAGATACGATAACCTCAACGATAAAATAGACACATATCGCTCCCTCGATCGAAACGAATTCAGGAAATATCCGGGAAGTCGAAGCTACTACGATTACGATCAAACCTCGACATATATTCCCCATCGATACTCCAGAACGAAATCGTTATTCGACAGTTCCGAGAGCGAGGACCAAGGAAGCCTGTTGAGGGAGCCTCATAAATACAACCGCACTAACTCTCTTTACACGCCCGGTAACTACGCAACATACAGACCAAAAAGAACTCGAAACTCGGCTATCATACTCAAGGAGAGCGAAAAAGAACCGAGTCCAGAAAATATTCTAGATAAAATAAGACAGAGAAAGATTTCGATCAGCGTGACGCGAAAATCGGACCCCGAAAAGGAAACATTGCAGAGGTGTGTATTTTTGTCACTATACGTAAATAATTACATGAATAACATACCCAAAGAGATTTTACTCTTGTGCACGCTTAATGCTTTAAAATTAAATCTCATAGCACTAATGCTTTTCAGTTTACGATAGATTATAGAGATGTATATTTTTTTTTCTTAGCCGTTGAAAAGCTCCAGTGTTTATGTAAATATAGCCTGTAATACGAGCGATTGAATCACAACTACTTTATAATATCAAAATTTGAACTTTACAACATAATTAATCACGTAGATACTCAGTAGACATTAAACTGTTAAAAGATTCATCATTAGTATAACCACGAGTAACGTGCAACACGCATCACTCAATCGATACACGAGGTAGGGAGTTACCTAGTAAATGAACCATTTTGTACGTTTCAGATCCCCTGGCCCACCTAAAGGCGAAGGCGACAGTTCAGAACGCGTTGAAAAAGTTGACTGAAAAACGCTAATTTACTGTCATGGAAACATACTTGTGATTAAGCATTTTTATCGAAAAATATTTTATGAATACCACATAAAGCCCGCAGTGAACCCAAATCCCACATATTTTTATAATAACGAATCTCGATCACTTTTTATTATACGTCAATGTTCTTGCCATTGAGATAACTCGGTGTTTACGTAGTTTTAGGACATCGACTGAAATATGAGTGTCAAAGTTCTTAGGAAGGCGCGAGATGCTAAGTGATTATAAGATGCACGCGGAGTCGATATTATTAAGTTATACGAGGGCTGCTATTTATGTATCCGGAATTAAAAAAAGAAACAAACATATATCATTTAATATGGTTTTATTGCTTTTCAAAATATTCGCCGCGATGATCGACACACTTTTGCATACGCTGGAACCAATTTTCGTAGCACTTTTTCCATTCTGATTGAGGTATCTCCAAAACGTGCATTTTGAACGCATCAACAGCCTCTTCGCGGCTCGAAAAACGTTGACCACGTAATTTGTTCTTCGCGTATGGAAATAAAAAGAAATCGTTAGGTGCCAAATCAGGGCTGTACGGCGGATGACCAGTCAATTCGATCTTTTGACCCTCCAAAAACTGAGTTGTTTCAGCTGAGGTGTGACAGCTAGCATTGTCGTGATGTAATATGATTCTGCGTTGTCGGTTGTCCTTTCTTATTTCTTCAAAGACTTCTGGTAAACAAATGGTCGTATACCATTCAGAATTAACCGTTTTACGATTCTCTAATGGCACTGTAGCCACATGTCCATTAATTCCAAAAAAAACAGGCGACCATTTGCTTCAAAGTACTTTTTGCACGAGTAACTTTTGTTGGTTTCGGCTCATCTTGGAACACCCACACCGTTGACTGTTGTTTAGTTTCGGGGTCATATGCATAGATCCAAGATTCATCACCTGTGTAGATATTATAAACGGCTTTTGACGTACCACGGTTGTATTTTTTTATCATTTTTTTGCACCAATCGACACGAGCCCGTTTTTGATCGATTGTCAAGTTGTGCGGAATCCAACGCGAACATATTTTTTTTTACAGCCAAATGTTCGTGTAATATCTTATGTATGCTCGTCATACTTATGCCTAAGGACGCCTCTATCTCGCGATATGTAACATGACGATCACGCATTATTAGTTCCCGCACAGCATCTATATTTTGTGGGACAACAGCTGTTTTTGGGCGACCTTCTTTATTTTCATCCGTGAGCATAGACCGCCCACGATTAAACTCACTGTACCAGTGATAAACAGTGGTTTTTGATGGTGCTTCATCTCCAAAAGTTGCGGTGAGTTGAATAAAGCACTGTTGTTGATTTAGCCCACGCCGAAAATCGTAGTAAATCATTGCACGAAAATGTTCACGCGTTAAATCCATGGCAAATGAAGACACGCAATTTTCAAAATGACGCCACAATGGAAAAATAATTGACAGTCACATGAAACAAAATGTATTCTTCAACCAAAGAGTTCTATTTTCAAATGTTGTAATTACTTTTTAAATATTGTTCTTGTAAGTGGCCAGTTCCGGATACATAAATAGCAGCCTATGTATGTTTAACAATAATTTTAATGCAATATTTTAAGTATTTAATATGTTGCGGTGTTGAACGGTGTCGTCGGCGATGTGTAGACGATGTAGAATTGATCTTCGTGCCTTGTGTCGTGTATATGCGATAGGAATTGGTGTTGAAATATTGAGGACTACCTGAGCAATACTAGTTTTTGCGTGCTGCACAAATATTTATCAGTATATATTTTATTTTAAGGAATTAGTCAATACCGATGGTTTCTGCTACGCTAAGTCAACTTTACGTTTAGACAGTAATCGAATAGTGTTCAATTCTTAGTCGCGTTGTAACATTAATCGAAAGAATGGTGCTTCGTTGAAGGTATAAGTAGTAACTAGTGACTCGTATATTAACCTAACCTGACTCGCTCGCAAGTCGCAACTTGCGAGCGATAAAATAATATGTTTTTATTAATGTAAAGAAATCTATTATATTTTGTTAACGATACATTAGAGTTTAAAACGAAACGGTTGCAATAATTTGTTTTATCGCCATTTTATATTATAGATCTGTAGAGTACCGAACGTTAGCGGAAAGCTGAGTAGGACGTTAATAAAATATATTTAAACGAATGCGTAATTTAATATGAAATTAAACGATAAAATAGGTGCTTGTGTAATGTGTAAGAAGATAATTTAATTTTTAACAGCTGGTATATAGGTACGGATTGGCGTATTAAAACTGGGCAAGCAATTGTCTAGTTAAGTCATGCTACTATTACGGTCGTGAAAGGCGGTCGGTTTTGTAATTATTGTCTCTCCACTTTACAGAGTTATTTGATGTGTCTCCTTTTTACTTTTCGTACTTTATTTATTTATTAGTTTTACTTTAACTATTTATTAGTGTGTGGTGATCATTAATATTTTTTATTTTAATTCAATTGAACTGTTTTTAATGATATTGTTATAATCTCTGTCACACACGTTTTGTATTGTATGTGAATAAATTATATAGTTGAAGAGAGGCCTTTTATTTTAACAACCATAATGGATATTTTAAAACGTTTCATTAAATATAATAAGCGAAGATCACAAGTACCTATTCATATTATGATTTAATTAAAACTCGCCAATATTAGTATGGTTCAACATCTAAGGAATGATTAGTTGACATAATTGGCCAAGTGCGAGTCGAACTCGCGCACGAAGGCTTCCGTACCGGTATACAGCGAAAGTAGACAAAAAATTGTGTTTATTGTATGGGAGTATCCCTTAAATATTTACTTTATTTTAATTTTATTATTTATTACTAAAGTACAAATATAACTAAGGATTTTGTGAAAAATTTAAAGTCTAGTCCTAGATGTTACCATTATTGATTACGAGCAAAAAAGGCTAAAAAAATTACGTTTCTTGTATGGGAGCCCCCTTAAATATTAACTTTATTTAAATTTTATTAAGTACAAATATAACTAAGGATTTTGTGAAAATTTCAAGTGCCTAGATGTTACCATTATTGATTACGAGCAAAAAAGGCCAAAAAAATCATGTTTCTTGTATGGGAGCCCCCCTTAAATATTAACTTTATTTTATTTTCAGTATTAATTGTTGTTATAGCGGCAACAGATGTACACAATCTGTGAAAATTTCAGAAGTCTAGCTATAACGGTTCTTGAGTTACAGCCTGGCGACAGACAGACGGACAGACAACGAAGTCTTAGTAATAGGGTCCCGTTTTTACCCTTTGGGTACGGAACCCTAAAAATGAGGCATGGGAATTAAAAAAAAAACAATAGTTGTATTTAAATACTTAATTTATGTTTTAAGAACAAAACAACATGTTATGAAATAAAAAAGAGAACACTATTCCTTTACTCCCATAACCCAGGGGCCAGGGGACGGACAATCGATACGACTGACTGAGATCAGGCTCTGGAGTCTAGACCGACATTTCCATGTGAAATGAAAAGCTTTCATCAGACAAATGTATCATATTATTTGATTTGACTTAATTGTCAGACAATCAGGTGATCAGCCTGCATTGTCCTAACCAAACTTGGAAATAACATTTTTCCAAGTTTGGTTACCGGACCAAACTCATCCAACAAATCATGTGAAAATCTCCTTAATATTTTTTTAAGTGTTTTTACTTTTTTTTATATGTATTTTTAAATGTGTATTTAAATTCACTTTTTGTGAAAAACTTTTGGAGCAAATATGACAGGTGTACGGTTTCTCGCCAGTATGAACTAGCAAGTGATTGTTCAATTGACCCTTCTGTGGGAATGACTTGGTACAAATTTTGCAACTATAGGGTTTTACACCTGTATGAATTCTTTTGTGATTATGTAAATACAACCTACGCCAGAATTTCTTTGAACACACATCACAACTGAACGACTTCTCGTCATGAACTCGTCTGTGTTCAGTCAAGTGATACTTTTTCTTGTATGTTTTTTCACAAATACTGCAGCGGTAGGGTCTAGCTGGGTCAGTATGAATCATCTTGCTGTGCTCAACCAGTTCACTCCTCCGAGGAAACGAGTCAAAACAAAACTTACAAGTGAACAATTCGTCGCCCGTGTGAGTGCGCATGTGTCTATTTAAATGATTTTTCTTTATGAATGCCTTGGAACAAATATCGCAGCTGAACGGCTTCTCGCCAGTATGAGTTTTGATGTGATATTTTAAATCAGCTTTATAAGAAAAACTTTTTCCACAAATATCGCAGGCGTGAGGTTTGTAGCCGGCATGTATCGCTTTGTGCCTCATCAAATAGGTCCTAAGTGTGAAACTTTTCGGGCAACAATCGCAGGAAAACGGCTTTTCGCCGGTATGAACTCGTAAGTGATGAATTAAATTTTTTTCATTTAAAAATTTTTCAGCGCAAAAGTGACACATGTATGGTTTTTCGCGAGTATGTTTTAGAATGTGAGCAATTAAAGGTCTTTTGCGCAAGTATTTTTTTCCGCAGATATCACAACAAAAATGTTCATCACGTGTGTGAGTTAGCATGTGTTCAGCTAAGTACGACTTACATAAAAATATTTTTTCACAAATTTTGCAAACATGTTCTTTACGTACTGTATGTGTTTTTAAATGGTTGTATAAATGACATTTTTTTTTAAATGTTTTTGAACAAATCTTGCAACGTAATAATTTGTCTCCCGTATGAATCCGTATGTGTTTCAATAATGCTCTTCTCAAAGTAAATGACTTTGAACAAATATCACATATTAATGACTTTTTGTTGTAGAGTTGCTCCTTACAGCCAGCTTTGTCTTCTGGCTCCTCATAATCGTCTTGATTGAAACCTAAATAAATATTATGACATGAAAAATCTTATTTTGGAAATTCATACTTATACTATTATACTCAAAAGTTTGTCTACGTGTTTGTTTTCTTCTTATTCTTCTAGAGGAAATATGTGAATCATAACATGCATAATATAAGTAGGTCTATTATTTACCTTTGTCTTCTCTGTCGTCTTCTATCTCTTGTTTTATTTCCGCATCTGTTTCCTGATTCCCCCACGTCTCTTCTCCCCTGTCGCCGATATGCACTTCTATAACCTCACGAATTGTGGAACTTTGTCGACATCTGTCATTCACATTAAGAAATTCATCAGCGAGTGGGTTTTCAAGTTTAATACAGGGTTTATCATCTTCAGTGTCATTCGTATTTTCTATAACAATATCTTCCTCGAGCCCTGAAAATAAAATGCGAGAAATGATAACACCGCGCCCAAACAATTTCAAGAAAACTAAAATCATGGACATGTTGGTTTGGTGGTTGCAGAGTGTGTATTTATGATATTACATATTTGTTGCTCGCTTTTCTTCAGACAGAAGAAGCGAGAACTGTTCTTAGGATTCATAAAATATTATAGTCAATGATAATTAAAAATAATCAATGATAAAGAATTTGAATAATTAATTTCTATATGTAGCAATTGAGAAATGAGAAGCAATACCCAACTGTAAAGGCAAGAAACAATCTTCTTCTTTAAAAATGGCCTCCCATTAAGAATAGCCAGAAGAAACAATCTAGAAAAATAAACCAGAAAAGCTGTCTTTACTACAGCATATTAACCTACCTTCATAATTATAGTAAAATTCTATACTATCATTTGATTCTTCTTTGCTCAATGAAGTGGGAAGTGAAATAGTACTGATATTGCAAGATGATAATTCCAACAAAGATTCAAGATCTGCAAACTTTATCTCAATCTAAAAGCAATAAAGTAATACAGTAATATTTATTAACTAATTCAATTAATTTGTCAATAGTGACTGATGTGCCATAAGAATTGATGGCCTGCACAGTCATCAAATCCACCTGTGGGATGACAGTTTAAAGTACCTTATTCTGGATAACATCATCAACAAGACCTCTAGTCCGTTCCACCAACTGCCTTAGCTGATGACACTGCCGCAGTCTAGTGTGGCAAATGTAGCAGACCCAGAACTCTGAATCTTTAATCTACAAATTGAATACACAAAGCTTCCTTAAAGTGCATACAAATTATGTGTAAGAGTTACTAAGTAATAAAATGCATTTTCATGGCAGAAACATTTCTGAAGACTTCAAATTCGAGGAAATTGATTTTTAGGCAGTTGACAGACCAACGTCATTTGGTAGTATTATGTCAATTCAACATTAAAGGACTGAGCAGTGAGCACACTGAGACGGGCCTTGCCGGGGCTCATCGCATAAATCCGCCTCCATACAATTTTTATGGAGGCGGATGCGCGTATCGCTCACTGTGCCGGCGCGCATCGGCGCGGATTTTTGCTCGGCGGATTTCCATCAATGCGACACGGCCCGACAAGACCCGCTGCGCCCCGGCAAGCGACGCGCGGATACGATGCGATGCGGCCCGGCAAGCTCCGGCCCCCGCCTCACCCCGCATCGCCCCGCCGTCACTCGTCGCGCAGAGCATGGCAGAGCGTTGCGCGCCGACCCGTCCCGGCACGCTCCGCCTCAGTGAGTGTTAAAATCCGTCAATGCGATGCGACCCGACCCGGCAACAGTGTGCTATAGCGCATTATGCGCCGCGCTGAGCCCCGACCAGCCCCGGCACGCGGCGACCGCGCCGACACAGTGGGCGCGAAGCTTTACCCATCAACTCCCAAGTGGCACCCGGGCAGAGTAGACAGAATTATAGAGTATGCCGACTTAGAACTAATGTTGTAATTTTTAAATTTGACGTAATATTATGACGAAAATTCGTTAGGGTTGTTAACTTGTTACTTACGAATTTAAAACTATGACATATTCGCTGGACGTGTTCCTCTTTGGTCATATTGTTGTTTGTGTTTTGGCCTTTGGCACATAATAATATATAATAAAATATAATAGCGATTAAAATTGTCAGAATCCAATTTTGAAATCTTTATTTTAAATATTTAAAAATAAATTTAAAATTATATCAGCCAGCGCGAGGCACATTCCGTTCATAATTCTAGTGAAACCCGGCAAATTTGACAGATATTGAAACCCGTCTGTTTCTTTGCAGTCGAACTACTGTAGGTAGTTAATATGTCTCTATACATATATTATTATAATAAATATCTGTATTATCTATGGTTATGTCTATTGTGACCCGGGCGGGTGCCACATAATATTATATTATGACATAACATTTGAATACCTATCTTTTTGACGTAGCGCAAGGAATCTAAAATCTGTCTGAATCAACTTCTAGTACCATCTGACAATAATTATTAATTACACACTATGGATCATCAGCAGCTGTTGTTCCCTCAAGATTTCTACACTTGACTCAACCTCAATTCTCAAAAATTTACATTTCTTTAACAAAACGTCATATTTTTAAGGATTAAAATTGAGACGAGTGGAGAGTAGAGAAAAACGACTGATTACTGCAATATGAATAAACTACTGTTAAATACAGCCTACGGTTGTTAGGTATGATATTATATAATTTTGGGTATATAAGACGTTTTATCACTCAATAAACAACAACACACGTGTCCAAATATATTTTGTAGTTTTTTAGTCATATTATGGTCGACATTTATTATAAAAACATTCCAAACAGAAATTGTAGGTATACAGGCTACATACCTCTTCATTTGCAAGATTTTCATAAACATACTGCAGGTCTGTATCATAAATATTGATGGTCCTTTTGTTTAAAAATAAACATATCGAACAGCAACTCTTTTTCAACATCTTTAAAATCTTAGATAAAAATCACAGATTGGGATAATCGAAATTAGATAATAAATGAATGTCTACTCTATAATCACAGATTAGAGTAAGGCCGGCGCCACACACAGCCTGCACACAGCACAAACATTTGAACACTTGTTTGTACACATGTGTAGCACGGGACTTTGTTCACAGCTTTGTACAAACATTTGCACTTTGCCATTCGATGTCGGTTTTTTGGCGCACATCAAAGAGCTCAAAGATCGATGTCACAGATTAATATATGTAGCAAGCTAATCGATGTTCAAATGTTTGCTTACCTGCTACACATAGCGCAAAGTTCACTTGACACTTCTGTGTAGTCCATAGATAATACAATATATACATGTAGTCTGTGGTTGATCGAAGTATTTTGCCGGGAATGTGAAAGCACAGATTAAGTATAGTATTATTACCTCAATGTGTGAAAGAGTGATGTAGAGTTTTTGTATAATTATTTTCCTAAAATTGTGTTAATTGGGTTTTAATGTGTAATATTCGCATATTATATATATAAAATCGCCGCGTCGTCACAACTGATTTTTAATCTGTGCAACTGATTTAGTTACTAAATTAGGACAAGTGGAATAAGTAGCTTCTAATTTGTCTTCTTTTTAGAATCCTATTTAGAACTTCTAAATTTAGTGTAATGGAATAACTACCCAGAAACGTGCTATTTTGTGTTCCCTCCAAAACTCCATCAAAAGTTTCAGTAAAGCGTCTACCACTTTACTGAATCGACTGACTTGACTTTCTGACTGTAATGACATATTTTACTTAGACTTTGACTAGACTTTAGACCTGATAATATGGAAAACGATGCTGAAAATTGTAATAAAAAACATTGTTTTCCTGCCATATATTATGCTCGACACTGGCCATGGCTAAAGCCGAAGTGCCATAATAAGAAAAAAAAAATTCTTGGCTGTCAGTTGTCACGTCAAATCAGTCGTCCATCTTGTTTGACGTCCTTGCAACAACTGTGAAGTGAAAATGTGTGTGAAACTCTGTGAAACATGTCTGGCAGGTTCAACATACAAGTGTTCAAATGTGTGACAAAGTCTGTGTTTAAACATTTGTGCTGTGTGTGGCGCCGGCCTAATAAAGAGTAGATCAATCTGTGTATGAAAACTCAAATGCTGGTAAAGGAGAACTGTCAAACACATGTCAAAAATGACGTTTTTGTATGATCTAGGGCGCGTTCCACTTGGCATTGAAAACGATCAAAACGCTAAAAATAGGATTTTCAGCGTTTTGATCGTTTTTAACGCCAGGTGGAACGCGGGGCTAGAAGCGTAACTTATAGTTCGACAAGGCTCTACAATATGAGTTTTGCCGGGAATGTGAAAGAGTGATGTTGTGATTTTGTATTATTTTCCTAAAATTGTGTTAGATTGGGTTTTTAATGTGTAATATTGGTAGAATATTAACCATTAGATATTCGTTATCGTGCACAAGTGTAGGAAAGTGATGCATTATCCAGAAACGTGCGATTTTGTGTTCCCTCCAAAACTCCATCGAAAGTTTCAGTAAAGCGTCTACCACTTTACTGAATCGACCGACTTGACTCCTTGACTGTATTGACTTTTACTTACTTTGACTAGACTTAAGACCTGACGATATTACATGAAAACGATGCTGAAAATTATTATAGGAGGAATACGGTTTTCTCGCCATATTCCTTACCTTTTTACATTGTCTGTGGCACAAATGCACAATATACACATCCTTTGTGTCAAGTTGCCAAAAACGAAGAAAAAGAAAAAAGAAAGGGTTTTGCCGGGAATGTGAAAGAGTGGTGTTGTGATTTTGTATTATTTTCCTAAAATTGTGTTAAGTTGGGTTTTTAATGTATAATATTGGTAGAATATTAACCATTAGATATTCGTTATCGTGCACAAGTGTAGGAAAGTGATGCATTATCCAGAAACGTGCGATTTTGTGTTCCCTCCAAAACTCCATTAAAAGTTTCAGTAAAGCGTCTACCACTTTACTGAAACGACCGACTTGACTCCTTGACTGTATTGACTTTTACTTAGACTTTGACTAGACTAAATGACCTGACGATATTACATGAAAACGATGCTGAAAATTATTATAGGAGGAATACGGTTTTCCCGCCATATTCCTTGCCTTTTTACCTTGTCTGTGGCACAACATACACATACTTTGTGTCAAGTTGCCAAAAACGAAGAGAAAGAAGAAGAAAGAAGAAAGGCTCTACATGAACGTGACGAGAAAACATACAAAAACGTCATTTTTGACATGTGTTTGACAGTTCTCCTTTACCAGCAGCGCCTTTTGACATCATTGACACATTCTTAATGCATTCATATTTAAAAGCCTTGTCAGTTGTCGGACTATAGTTCCTTTTCTCGCCACGTTCATGTAGAGCCTTGTCGACACTGATCTCTATACAAGTACGCTGGATAACTGATAGTTGATACACACCTGCTTTTTGTGCCTATTTGAAGCGGAATTTATTGTTGGTGTGGTTTTTATTATTTTTTCCCAAATTGTGTTATTAGGGTTTTTGATGTTCATTATTGGTAAAATATCAGCCATTAAATCTTGCAGAAGTGCAGGCAAGTTGTAGTCAAAACCTAAATGTATAATTCCTGTGACATTTGGTGTGAATATCGGTAAATAGGGCTATTTCTTCCGTGAGTTACAACTAAAACATCGTTATAATAAGTGTATTATCCTATTCATTGGAATATTATTGCGTCTTTATCAAATTGAAATGTATCAAGTTTTACATTCTTTTGCCCAGTTTTGTAGCAATTATTGATGGTATTCCCTGGTATTACCGATAGTTGTCTACCCATACGCCATCTAGTTACTAAAATGGAAACTGTTTGACAATCAAATTAAAAAAATAAGAAAACGCCTCATTATTTATTAGTTGGGTTGTTGTAGTTTGCCTTGCGCATGTTTTTATTTTATTTTCATTGACACAACTTTATCAGTTCACAGTTCACACAGAAACGAGATGAACCTCTGCAACTTCGAGCTGCATTGGGCTGTGTTTTCTGTACTTTTACTTCTAGAAGTTTATTTTTATCGAGACGTTATGGTGTGACTGATCCAAAGACGCGTTCCTTACATTACATAAAAATAATATGAGCATGGCACACGAACTTGTACCGTAGAGACCATAGATATCGGAATGTAAGTTACAAGAGGTGTAATATCGCGTTACGTCCAATCCAAACGTTGACGAAACGGTGACGAAATTAAATCGAAGGTGGATTAGTTTTCTTCAATAAATATTTTGACGTACAATTCATACATTTTTAATAATTTTTAATCATTAAAATATTATGTCTCTGTATGTGGCCGTTGGCTCGTAGTCTATGTGTAATGTGTATGGGTCCGCGGCTACATTCAGGCGAGTAGGTCTGCGAAGTACTGTCGGTCGTGTTCGGCGAGTTGCTCTAGCGCGTCGTCGACGGCGGGTGTTGGGAACCGCTCCACCCACGACTGCACCTGACCTTCCGCCGACGCCGCGTACCGCGACAACTTCACACTGTCACCTGCATACATTTCTAAAGTAATGAACTCTCGAAACATTTTTTATTCAGTATTGTTAGTAAAAATAGCATTGGCAATAATAATAATTAATTGTTAAATGCCCATTCGCAATAATTAAACTAGCTAAAAGCCGAGCTTTGTGAGGGCTTTCGTCGTCACACTTTGACTTACTGATGATAACATATAAATAAAAATTACTATGTTAAGGCACAAATCAATAGGCGTGATAGTTTTTCTGTAAAGTGTACCACAAAATGTCAGGTTGTGGGATAAACTAGGGCTTGCTAAAAATACGATTACAATATAAATTGTCGTGCGCAGCGATAGTCTGCGATTATCAAAAAATGCATGTTCGCGCTGTTACGCACCGCGGCACGCTAACTGATATTGGACTGCTATATTTAACTCGATGCGAAATTTCAACGCGCATCGCGAGCGGTGCGATACTAACCGAGAGTTCACGATGCGGCGATTTTAGCAAATAGCAAAGTAATAGCACGTAGCATGTCATGTTACGACAATAAAATTATCACGTTAATGAAATTAACAGAAACTAGCATTCATTTCCATTACTATTATAGAGCATTCGACTGAATTTACATCATGCCAATGAAATGTAAGCTTCTAAAATGGTTCATTGGTCATTTTTAAGTAGTACAGATTAAAGCTTACATTGCTAGTCCCTTGTTGCAAGTTAAACTTGGGATCTAGTTTGTGTGATAGGCAAGACTCATGAATACTATTTACCTCATACAACAAATCAAAATAATGGAAAGAGATTTATCTTAATAAGAGGCAATTTTTGCAGTCGTTGTCGACCGCTTGGGTGATACCACCGACCACATATTCGCAATTCGCAACCACAACGTTGCGTCGATGCAACGACAGTGCGCGCACACCGCCCGCGCTCCCCCCCCCCGTTTCATTGACTTTCGTACGTAACCAGTAACCACATCGCAACTACTGGCGACAACGCAACCACGTCGGCATTTTGTCGGTACCGCAACGCAACTACAAAAAGCTGCAGCAACACCATTCACACGTAACCACTGCTTGACGACATTTTGTCGTTGCGACGTGGTCTGGTTGTGGTACTTGTGGGTTGGCCCTAAACAAGAACACGCATATCTGTTGTCCCGTACCTGCGAGCACAGTGTTCGGCTGCACGAATATGTTGCGCGGCTGCTTGTGCAACACGACGATGTCGCGCCAGCGCGCCCAGGGGTTGGCAAGCTCGCTGAGCGCGCGGAACAGCTCGTCGCCGCCGGCGAAGTCGCCAGTCGCCTTTATAGTCTGCAGCTTCACGAGGAACGAGCCTGCAATTTTTTTTATATTGGAAAGCAGTTCCTTATCGCGTGCTGCGAAAGGGGGCTAGACGGAAAAAGTTGTAACGACATGACACAAAAGTATCAGTATAATATTATTACGACAAAAGCAAAAAAGCTATGTTTTTTAATTTTCTTTTTAATTCAAGTTACATAGTTTAAAAAAAATTCCCTTACCAATAATCCTCTTGCCGTCAGTGGCCAGTCTACTTCTGTCCAGGGTGAGCAGCAGGTTCTTGCCCGGCTCCGTCTCGGATATGGTCAGCAAGCCGTTGCCTTCTTGTTCCAACAGACGCATCAGAACGAAACGGGCGCGCGCGTGAGCCTAAAATGAGTATAATAATAATAGCTTAAAACTTAACTTTTGGCTTCTTGTCTATAAAATGTTAATATGTAGCAAATAAATAAAGTCACATGGCAGTTAAAGACAACAGAACTAGTAGACTCCCCCCTTAATAAACCCGCTAGTCATTTAATCAAACAGCAGAATCAATCAGATGAATGCGACATATTTATTTACATAATATAATATATGTCCCATTGTTGCAGTCTTCCGGTTAAATCTGCTCCCGGCTAAATGATTAGCCGGTTCATTTAATGGAAACCATTTCATTGAATAGGCTGCTTAAAAAACTGCAAATATACACCCCATATAGTTATCTCCTGCCTTATATTATTTATTGCTAGTTGGTGCTTAAGTATTTCGTTGGTGTGTATTACCTGAAGCCATGTCTGCGTGGATGGCTGGTACATTTCCGTGGCCTTGGCGGCGCCATTCCACAGCAGGCTGAGCCAGTTCACGTACGTCACGTCCTCCGCCTCTTTGCCTTCGTATCCGAATATCCTGAGAGGAAAAAAAATATTTTTATTATGATTACTGTCACGCACGAGTCATTCAAAGCTTGTTGAGAACTATTTTGCTCGTTTGACCCTTATTTCATAATAATAATAATAATAATAATTACTAACTTCAATATCTCCGGCTCTAGCGACAGGTACAGTCCGACGGCCTCCGCGCGACACTCCTCGAACGCCGAGCCGAGCGTTGTGAACTTGCTGTCGTACGTCTCGCCTTCACTGTACCACGACTCGATCGCTTTACCTGACCAATAAAAAATGTATTGCTTTATAAATATTTGATGATATTGTAATAATATGTATAAATATGAAATATAAATAAATAAATATACGCGAACATGCGACTGCACTGCAGTGCAGTATTTTATTAGTGTGCACCTGATTTCTTATTAATTACAGAATTATTATTAATTATCAATAAATCAATGATAATATGTTTCAAACAAATGTAGTTGCATACCTGTTAGTGGGTTTTTGACTTTTTCCTTGTCGAAATTGAAAGTTCCGTCGGCATTTTGTCTGAACAATTTACCGCTGCCGTGTCCTAGTAGCTCGTGAAGACCAACTTGCACCTAAAATAGTTAGCATTTAAAGAAAAATAAAAAATATATGTAATAAGTAGTAAAGAATAATATATAAGAATAAAAAAGAAAAAGCAATAATATAGTTATAAGTTTCTTACCTCAAAAGCAGCAACCCTGTATTTCTCGAGTAACTGCTTGTCAGATTCCGATAAGAACGGAATAACCGACTCCTTGTATGAAGCAGGAATCACATTGCCAAGTGACACGTTTTTGAAACCTTCGTTCTGGCGAATTTCATCATCTGTAATAAATAAAATTAATCATATAAAATTACTAAATATTCAAATAACTATTTTATTCATTTCCTTACTAATAAAAAGCGGCAAGTGCGAGTTGGAGTCGCCCATGAAGGGTTCCGCAGCAGCAATAAGGTTTATTTTTATGAAACCCCAAGCGGTCGCAACTCGCATGCGACCGAGACAACAATAGAATACAATGGCAATTCCTAGAACCCGCGATCGACGGATTAAAGGTTTTTGATTTATTTTTATATTTCAGTCGATTTAATGAAATTTTGATTATGGTTTACCATTTATGACGTATAAAAAAAACTACTGGCTAGATCTCGTTCAAACCAATTTTCGTTGGTAGTTTTTATAGTAATCTACATCATATCTTAATGCGGTTCACAGACTACATCTACTTACCAAGTTTCAATAGTATAGCTCTAATAGTTTCTGAGAAAAGTGGAAAAAAGACAGACAGACAGACGACAGACATGACGAATCTATAAGGGTTCCTTTTTTGCCATTTTGGCTACGGAACCCTAAAAATATGAAATCAAATTACTAATATACGATAAAAATATTTGAATTAACTAAAATTATAAGTAACAATAATGCCTTGTGACTTTTTTATTCATCAGTAATCAGTTTGCATTTAGGGTGAAGCCAAACGAGCGTAATTTGTGAGTCGTGAACCGCAGAATTACTGCCGGGCAGAATTCTGCTGCATTCAGTTTCATACAAAAGTTCTGTTTGATTCACACGAGCGTAATTTTGTGAGTCGTGAATTGTATGAAAAGAAATTCTGCCCGGCAGAAATTCTGCGGCTCACGACTCACAAATTACGCTCGTTTGGCTTCACCCTTACATAAAAATTTAGTTTGTTATTATTTTTAGCAATATTCCGCGAAATAAACCTCACTCTTTAAGTAAATGAGTGAGTGCACACACACTTTTAATTTTAATTTAATTTTATATATTTTATATGGGTTTATTGCCTGCAATAAATGATTATTATTATTATTATTATTATAGGCATGCGTACAGCACCTCTCTCCTCTCCCACACTGCCTATGCGTACACTCGCATGCAAGAACCTGCAAACACCACCACCACACAAAATCCGTGCAAGGGCCCTCACCACCATGCAGGTTAATTTACTTAAAGGTTGAGGTTTATTTCGCGGAATATTGCTAAAAATAATAAGAAACTAAATTTTAAGCTATGGATTTCTGCAAAGTAACGCCTGATTCTATTAACTATTCACCCTTACAGCTTAGTATGTCTGTGTATTCACATAGGATTGATATTAAATCAAGTAATAATACTAACAATTAGGGATATTGATGCCAGCCGGGATGCCACTTCCCGAGAAAGTCAGTACGTCCAAACTGGTGAAGTCCGGTCGTAGGAAAGAGTCCTTCTCAAAATCCTGTCCCCACGGCAGCAGTTTCAGGAACTGTTCAGCTCCGTCGACCAGAGCGCCAAACTTCTTAGACATCTCCTTATTCACCATCGCAACGAAACCTTCAAATTCACCACGCTGACCGCTCGGATCTCTGTATGTCTCGATAAAGCCTTGGTATCTAAGTGAGAAAATACAAATTAAGAATAAAGTATTGTTTATTGCAATAGACTCTATATTAGTGTTTGAGCATGTTTGAGCATATTACGATTTTTTTTTGAGTCTATAATCAGAATATTGCTCATACAATAAAGTTACCAAAACCAAAGAAACCAAAACAAGTTTGTTAAACTAATATAGTAAGTAATAAACGAGCTGTGACCAAATCAAACAAAGCAGTTAAAATTCTTATTTGTTTTTTAAAACCTAGAACTAACAATAGCAGCATAAACCTTACAGAAAAGTTACTGTAATGTGACGTAAAAAATATATTTACGTTTCAATGATTGGTCCCTTGTCTCTGATCCAATATCTGCTACCTTCCTTATGCTCGTTCAGGTCACCTTCTTTGAAGCTGTTAATGTAATGCTTGAGCATGTTCTTCTCATTGTCATTAGCCGCATATTCGACAGCCTTCTCCAAATTTTCATTGACCAACTTCAAAAGTGGAGAGTAATCTCCACGGGTAACTCGGAAGTATGCATTCTTGTATTTCTCCTTTTCCATTGTTAGAGGTGGTTTTGGTGTTGTCTCAACACTAGCATAGTGTATGGTATATAAGGGCACTAAAACAAAATATTAACTTATGATGACGTGTTTCACAAACTTTTGCTACAGTAAAAAGGAGAATTATTATAACTAGACAACGGATTATATGCATTTTACTTTCATCGTCCATATAATCCAATGTCTAATAGTAATATAGATATTGTAATGGTATCATATTGTTTAAACTAACATAAACAAGAATAACATAAAATTTCTCTTGTCTCCTTGCACTATAATGTTGGCAAAATTAGTACGGCCACTTAATTTCTAGGCTTTCGGGTTTGTCAATTTAACATTTGTGCATAAGCAGTCGACTAAAATCCGCATTTAAAATTAATAAATAAGACACAACTCACATCCATCATTGTCAATTGTTTTAAATGTGCGACAAATATATGCCTCAATTCGTTTTGTCTTCATCCAGTCATTTACTAAAGCTGAATCCTCCTCAGTACAATTGCTGGAAAAGTATGTAGTAACACCCTGAAAATTATTATTTATTAGAGGGGCAAAGATCTCCATAGAATGGATACTAGACATTGTGTGCTTATTATAATTTTGGACGTGGCGGTAATATCGTGGACGTCGGCGGTAAAATGATAACAGGGAAATAAAATGTATGAAGATATATGAAGACGCTTTTAAATTTCGGTCGACGATAACTTTTAACGTGCAAGTTAGAGGACATCACAACATCTACACTCTTCTGAACCGCACAAATTGTCCGCAGTGCGTAAAATCAAAAGGACATTTAACATACCCAACGTTTTATCGTGGAAGCCCGCGTCCACGATAACGTGACGTCCGGAATTATAAAAGCGCACAATAGACGAGGCCACCATCATCGAAAACGATGGCGCGATGAGCTGAACAAATTATGAACCAGACTGACCTACGGCTGCATTGGATCGAGAGGAGTGGAAGACTTTGGGGAGTCACAGAACAAAGAGTCACGGGTGACACGCCTACAACTATACATTGTAAGTTTAAATCATCAGAGTGAATATTTTTTATAGTACACAAATCTTGCAAGTTTATGTTTGTGCTTACTTCTTGACTTAAAAATATTAGAAGAAAAAAAATGTCTTGCCTTTTTAGCTAATCCCAAGCTAGTCAGTCTAGGAATAATATTGTAAATTGCTCCCTTTGTATTCTCCCACAACTTTGAGATATGAGTGTTATCATTCTTATAAGCTTTTGATGCTTTAACAATCAGTTCAAAAGAATCAGTTGATAGGTTTGGGATGAATTTTGTGTCTCCAAAGCCCTTGTAGTTACCACTGTTAGCAAACAATGCGCCTGCGTAGACTAGGAAAGCCTGAAATTTTTTTTATAAAATGTAAGCTATTTTGACCACATGCACAATGATGTCAAACATATAAAAAAATATATTATATAGTCAAGTTTCTTATTATAGGAAAATAACCACAAAACAATATGATAAAAATGTGGTTTCACTATGTTTATCTAGTTAGTGTTTTTATATCAAATAGAAAGTTAAAAAAAATATTTCTTTCATTTTTTAAGTCTCTGTTTTTAACTTGTATAAATATTATGTCTAATTGTCTACAGCTTGTGTCCATTTTAACTCTTTCAATATGTCTTGATTCACTAATACAAAATAGAAGCTGACCTGAAAATCATCTTTTGACACACCAGCTTTCAAAGCCGAGTTCTTAAGCTCTTCCAAAGGTTCAGCAATGAAAATTCTGTGTAACAATGAAAATATTTTAGGAGACTCCGGACTTGTTTGAACAAGAACAATCAGTCCCCCATTCCATGCTGCCTGCAAATAAAATATAATATTAGAATGAGCATTTTAAAGCAAGATGCATAATATCAAACAAGAAAACAAACAATCCGATAACAAAAACCAAATATAAGGTAGAGTCGCCTAAGAGCGGATGTGCCACAAGACCGGATACATAAAATTTTGCACGAAATAAGCGACATTTTTCACGGCTGGCAACATAGTTTTGTTCTCCATTTTGTTCTGCCCCTCCCTTCATACCGCGAACGGCGTTGTTACAGACAGGACGCGTGCAACGGAGCTTACAAAAAAATGTGCCATTTTTCGTAAATTTTTGGCGATCCGGTCTTCAATCCAAAAGTTTTTTGCAAAATTATGGTGAGTATTTATCATTTTATTGCTTTTTAAGTAGAATCCTGTGTAGAATTAGCAAGTGCTCTCCAGGATTGTTTACTTGGTTTACGCCTAGGACGTCTGTAAGCAAAGATCCGGTCTTTCCTCCCATTGCCAAAGTACGGACTAGATAGTCCGATCTTAAAAGCACTAAATAAAAATGCAGTGGTTCTCAAAATTTTCAAATATACAATTAATTTAAATTATTATCCAGTTTATTAAAATTAAGTCGATTTATTATAACAAATTGTTTTTAAATTGTCGTTTTTGTTAAGTACAGCAAAAACTTATTTACCAACGCATAGTATCTTCTTTTCTTAACACCTATTAAGTATAAAACTTCTTAAAAGGACAATTATTTTTTTATTCAGCTATTGTATGTTTTTGTTACTAACGCAGTTCACTTGAGGCCAATTTTAATATCTATCCATAATAAACGATAAACTTATCCTTGTTACTTTATTCGCTACCATATTTTATAAGAATGAAGTGAGATTAAGAATATTAGGTTAATTTTTGCTTACAGATTAAAATATGCCTGCAAAATATCAGAGGAGCACACGAGCGACCGCCTATACCGAACATGATTTACGAGAAGCTGTGCAAAAAGTTAGAAGAATAATAAGTTTATTCAATAAAACCTTCACTTTTTATTTCATTTTTTATAGTATGGTTTGTGACACATTTTAATTAAGTACCTACTACCTAGCAATAACCCACGCAGGTAAAGAATAGCACTGGAATACTATACCTGTCAGGCAGCCATTTTTACTTCCATCATTTTTAAGCATGGGTTCTAAATTAGGTATATATAGGTAGTGTAATTTATCTATGAGTTTAGTTCAGTTCAGCCCTATTTCAGCACATAAGTAACTATACGTCCGGTTTTAAATCTCTATCTTCCGAATGCTACATTGCTACCCGAGGCTGACTGAATGAAGTTTGAGAAACTCAATTTTGCTCACATTAGCCTTGGGAGGGAAGATCGGACTAAAAAATGCCAAAAAAAATAAAATTACCTGTCTTTGCCACACCACGCAAATTTACAGGACGATTTTGTGGTATGTTTTTTTCAATTTAAGACCGGATATTTTCCTTTTGTGCACTCTAATGCCACAGCTTCAAGGGCGAAATTAAGCAGTAGTCCGAACTTTGGCTTTGCCAGGTTTTTTTGAAAAGTAGTCAAGAAAACTATTGTGTCACTTTGAAGGCGTGTCTCACATAATCTACAGCGTGTATCGAATTAAACGAAAAGTGACCAGATTATTTGTTTTATTGCTAATAACTTCCTCTAGCAGTCCATTTGTGAAATAGTTATAGGAAATGATAAAAGCAATGTTTTTTAACACGGTCCGAACTCGACAAAAAAGCGTCCGATCTTAGGCGACCCTACCTTAACACCTGATAAATCAAAATATTCCATGTGTAACATACCTGACTCAAATAATGAGCATAGAGTTTTTCTTGGTTTGATAAATTCTCAAAAGCTTCAGAACTATCTAATTCAACAAATCTTTGATTATTTGGCAATAAAAAGTTTGATTTGTCTTCCATAGCTGTAACAAAGAAAGTGGTATTACTTATTAGCTTTCATTGAATTTAAAAATTACCAAAATATTATCTATTATACTCATACATAATAAAATATGTAGTTAAAAAAACTAAAAACACGCTTTTTATATAAAGCGTCGGTTACAAACAAACATACAAACATACAAATTGAAAAATGTAATAATTATATCAAATTAGATGAAATTAGTGTATTGTCATCGGTCCTCGATAAATCTACAAAGTTTGAACGAAATCTGGCCAAGTAAAGTGGGTCAAAATCGCGCCCAAAGAAGTCGGTTACAAACAAATATACAGGTGAAGCTAATAAAAAGCGTATAAAAATGTAGATACACATACATAATGAATTTGTAAATAATATTAGTTAAGAAAATTATCTTTGATGTCTCATAGCAAAAGGATGATTAGAAAAGATATGGATTTTTCTTAGTATGAATAATAGACAAGCCAAAGCGTAATGCTGTCTACACCATAAAGTTAATATACCTAGCGGAATACAGCAACAAACTCGAGCTGTCAAATGTAACCGAAATTGGTTTTCATCTGTGTGAAAAATATGTGTATGTATCATTGAGGTAATAATACTTAGGAGTCCGCCATATATTTTGACAGCTGATAATATTACTCTTTCTAACTAACGATGTAGTAATTTGGGTGAAAAAGAAAGCTCATATCGGTGTGTAAACGTCAAAAGCCTGTAATGTTATGTCCCACTTAGTAGAACATAACAAAGGAGTAGGTCTGCATATTTCATGTTTAAAAAGTGGTAATAAAAGTGTTTAGTGAACGTATAATGCAATTTAATATTGCGTTTTGTGGTTCCGCTATATAATAAACCATAAAAACGGCCAAGGAATGCCTCAAACACGTGGATTTAACATAACATACGTAAGTTTTCAACAACGTTGTTTGGGCTTATCAATCGGTATTTTTGTAAGCTAAAAAATAAAATTGATAAGTATAATAATCCATTAATCATGCTATATAAGGCATTAGTGATAAAAATGTCACATCAAGTAATAATTTGGCTATAAATATTGCATAGTTTTTTACGTCTATTTTAGGGATGCGCCTTACTTGAACTATAGTTTATCGATAAAAATAATGTCATGGACTAAATGATTTTTTTTTTCAGGTTGAAAATGCTTCAAAATAGACGACAAACAGATATATATTTTAGACGCAAGTTTCATGCCAGTTTTTAATCCTTACTCCCTTATGAAGGCATCACAATATTGGAATTTGGAATTATCATTTCAAACGTAAGTTTGAAACAATGATTTTATTGAAATAAAGAAAGTTCTAACGGAGAGTAAAATAATTGCATGATCAACAGCTCTCACACCTCCCCCCTGTAAGTACTCAATTCGTTACTTAAAGATACTTCTTGAAATTTTATCCTGGCATTAGGTACTCTTTTTTAATAAGTAAAATGTAAAATTTTAATAAGGCTAAAGTCATAATCATTTAATAAAATAAATTTAATACCTCAATCGTCGAATTCCAGACACAATATATATTTAGTTGTTAATTTTTATGCGGCACCTGGGTTCCGCTTGGGGCTGGATGGGTTAAGCATGGAAAACTTACATAAAGCATATTGCCCCGTATACAATATTATGAATTATGTGTATATTTTATAGTATGTAGTAGTATAGTATAGTACATTTATTGACAATTTATTGACACTAAACCATATTTTTTTCAGGTTATTGGAATGCTCTTAAAGAAGAGTTCAATATTATGGTGGTGACGGAGAGACCTATAATGAAGATAATAATTATTTTCAATTATTAATTTGATGATAAGATTGAAAGTGAAGAATAATATTTGGTTTAGTGCTCTATGATTTTGATTGCACACACCGTGATATTGCACAATAAAATTGATCGTCTAGACTCTAGAGTCCCACTTAGGTTATTAATTATTATTATTATAATATCATTATTCAGGGGGCGTCGAAGTATCTATTTTAAGTCTTTTTAACCGACTTCCAAAAACGAGGAGGTTATACGTTCGTCTGTGGGTTTTTTTTTTTTTTTTTTTTTTTTTTTTTTTTTTTATGTATGTTCAACGATTACTCCGCCGTTTATGAACCGATTTTCAAAATTTTTCTTTTGTTATAATAGGTTTCACTCCAATTTGGTCCCATTTTCACAAAAGTGGTGATCTGATGATGGGATCCATGAGTAATCGAGGGAACTCCTCAAAATTCGAATGGAAACATATGTTTTTTTTGGTTTCATATGAAGTATTCCAGGCATATGTTACCAAAAAGTAAGATTTTGCACCAGGATTTACCATCGTTCGAAGGTGGTGAACAGAACTCCTTACTCCTTATAGATACATGTTTGGGGGTTTCGGCGTTGTCTTAAGAACTGAAAGCATATACTACTATGCAAATTTAATTAATCATCATCATCATCACCACCATTCCACCATACATCCGTGAGTAATCGAGGGAACTCCTCCAAATTTATATGGAAACTTATAATGATTTCGATTTTATGAGAAGTATCCTAAGCATATGCTACTAAAAAGCAATGTTCAGAAAAGTGGTGACCTGATGATGGGATCCATGAGTAATCGAGGGAACTCCTCAAATTTCAAATGGAAACCTATGTTTTTTTGGTTTCATATGAAGTATTCCAGGCATATGTTACCAAAACTAAAAAGTAAGATTTTGCACCAGGATATACCATGGTTCGAAGTTGGTGAACAGAACTCCTTACTCCTTATAGATACATGTTTGGGGGTTTCGGCGTTGTTTTAAGATCTGAAAGTATATACTACTATGCAAATTTAATTTATCATCATCATCATCACCACCATTCCACCATACATCCGTGACTAATCGAGGGAACTCCTCCAAATTTATATGGATTTCGATTTTATGAGAAGTATCCTAAGCATGTGCTACCAAAAAGCAAGCATGGGGGTTTCGGAGTTGGTTTAAGAACTGAAAGCATATTATGCTACTATGCAAGTTACATTCATCATCATCATCATCACTACTACCGGTCACCACACCATGAATTATCTAATCATGACCCTATTATTGTTACTTTTAATCGTCTATCGTTTATCGAACAAACCCCGAATTTGTCTAACGATTTAAAAAATAATTATAATGTTGTTTCAATGTAAATCACTCAACCTTGGTGTTTAGGTTACCAAGTTAGCAATTTGATCATAAGATCTATGAGGTAAGTTATTCTTAAAATTTATAAGGATGATTTTAGTTATATTATTTGAGCATCCATACTAATATTATAAATGTGAAAGTGTGTCTGTCTGTCTGTCTATCAGTCTGTCTGTTTGTTACCTCTTCACGCTCGAACCGCTGAACCGATTTTGCTGAAATTTGGCATGGAGATACTTTGAGTCCCGAGAAAGGACATAAGATAGTTTTTATCCCGGAAAAATTTAAAGTTTCCACGCGATAAACGAATTTTGGCGCAACGAAGTTGCGGGCGTCATCTAGTAATGTTGAGTTGTTTTCATGAGTGATGAGTGTAATGATAGAAAGAAAGTCACTGAACAGAACTTTAGAGCCTTTAAAGACAGGCGTATGAACATTAATTTTATCATTGCTTGATTAACGCCAAGCAATAAGCATATACATTAGGTATACAGTGGTATATGCTTGGAATTGCTTAAGCAATTCTGAAGTAGTGACATCAGACAATGAGTTCTCATAATATCATGAAAGTGTATCCTGGATCCAAAGTCACTAAGCATAACACCTTAGTCTGTGCAGAAAACCAGCTTATAAATCACTTAAAAGAGTGAAATTATTATTTTTAACAAAAAATTAAAACCGACTTCCAGGGTAAAAACAATAATAATTTGTAATAAACAAAAAAGTGTTAAATAATTCTTACTCTTTAAAGTGCCTTATGCTTATGCATAATTCTCCTAAACCTTAACTATTTCTGTACACAATCTACATTATTTTGAAGTCGGTACCAGTCTTAAATATTGAAAATATTTTGTCATATAGAACTCAGCATTCTTATCTGGTACCGTCTTCAAAATAATGTAGATTGTGTACAGAAATAGTTGCGGTTTAGGAGAATTATGCATAAGCATAAGGCACTTTAAAGAGTAAGAATTATTTAACACTTTTTTGTTTATTACAAATTATTATTGTTTTTACCCTGGAAGTCGGTTTTAATTTTTTGTTAAAAATAATAATTCTGTATAAATATTATTACATAATTATATTTTAATAGGTAAAGAAATGCACCTAAGCGTTTTTAGAATTACTTAAAATAAGTAGGACTGAGATTCATTCTTATATTTCTTTGATAATAATAATTGTTATTCTACAAAATAGTTGCTTAATAGTAAATAGTAATTAAGTTTAATAAAGTATAATATATTTTGTTCTTCTGTTGTGTTTTATAAAAACTGTTGATTTTATTGATATTAGCTATTACACTCCGGACAAGCTTTCGTGGCTTATGGAGTATACATATTATGTATATTTTTAACTATTTGTGTAATTATATACTTAAATATTTTGTTTATACAGGGTGCAATTAAACCATCCTGCCAATTTTTTTCCAGGGCTTAGGTATCATTAGGAGAGGTCATTTAGCAAAAAAAAATTGGGTGTTATTTTTTTAATGACATATTTTATCCCATTTAAAATCGATGCAGAACGGTTACTCGTGGCGGTGGGAATGAGCGGGGGTGACGTGGGGGGGAGGCGCGCGCGCACTCACCCGCCGGCGACGCGTAGTGTCCATTTTAATTGTGTTTTTTAGGATAACTTTCGGAAGCTATTTCTCAACATTTTAGTACTGAGTGACTATATTAAAAGAAAAATACGTGTATTTTTATTTTGAACAAGGATCAATATATCAAAATTTGGCAGGAAGGTTTAAGGGCCCGGGTTACCCTCGAAATTTTCATACATTCTTAATACCAAAATCATTTTCTCATACGAAAATATTTAACATATTTGAGTTATTTTTCAGCTTGAGATAGTAATTACCTAGGGTCCTGAACAATTTTTTTTTACAAAATATTTAAATACTAAAAAAAAATTTTTTGTGTTTAAATATTTTTTAGTAAATTTACTACTAAATATTTAAACACCAAAAAATAGACAAAAACACTAAAAAATATATATATAAATAGTAAATTTACTACAAAATATTTAAACTTTAAAAAATATTTTTTATTATTTAAGTATTTTGTAGTAAATTTACTATTTATTTATATATTTTTTAGTGATTTTGTCTATTTTTTGGTGTTTAAATATTTAGTAGTAAATTTACTAAAAAATATTTAAACACAAAAAATTTTTTTTTGGTATTTAAATATTTTGTAAAAAAAATTTGTTCAGGACCCTAGGTAATTACTATCTTAAGCTGAAAAATAACTCAAACATGTTAAATATTTTCGTATGAGAAAATGATTTTGGTATTAAGAATGTATGAAAATTTCGAGGGTAACCCGGGCCCTTAATTGCATCCTGTATTTAAGTATTTTCATACACTTAGTAAATAGATAAAAAATACCTTTACACCAAATTGAAAGCGACTTCTAATTTAATGAGCATAATAATATATTATCCTAAATTGAACATGCAGGTCGAATTGATAACCTCCTTTTTTGATGTCGTTTAATAAAAATCTATAACATAAAATTATGGTCGACTTGGTCGATAGCTGTAGTCTAATTTTATATTTTTATCGATATACGCCATCCCTACACGCACACTACAGCAATTGCACACAAGCATAAAATGGCCACGCGCTGGCGAGCTAAGAATCCATCTATGTATACTTAATCTGTGGTATGTATACACTTACACAAGCATGATTGAACATTAATTCTATGAGATTAAATTGTCAACGGGGCTGATCCGGGCTGATGGACGTCAAAAAAAGAGTGCTACTGTCATGTATCACACGTCTCTTTTTACCACGCAGTGTTACTGATAGTGACATCTCGCTTGCTCAGGCCTTTGTTTCTCTATTCCGCTAGGTATATTAACTTTGGCCGCGTTCCGTTTGTAGTTGATTTGACTCAAAACGCTAAAAACGTCTCCTTCTGCCGTTCCGTTTGGCGACCGCGGTCGTCTTGATTGCGGCTATGACGTCACTCATGACGTCATCATTTTCTCTAAAAACGACGCTCGACGAAGTATGGGTCAAAATTAGCGTTCTAGTTTTTTTTCTCTTAACGACTATAATATTGCGAAAGCCATGTTCGGAAAGTTTTCAGGAGAGACTAGAGACAAGAAAAAACTTCATATTATTTCAGTACAATTGATATTTTTAATGTAAATAATGTGTTGCTCGAAATAAATGTGTTCCTCGAAAAACAATCCACATAAACACTTTTTGTGCAATCGAGTTGTGAGAGCGTGGAACAGCTTGCCAGAGGATGTTATAGCAGCCCAGAATGTTAATAATTTCAAGAACAGACTTGACAGATATTTGAAAAATCACTGTTAAAATGCACAGAGAATAACCTGATACAGGCAACATCAGTTGTATCAACTGCTTGCCTGATTACCTATAATAATAATAATAATAAATATACTATATAACATTAAATAAAAATTAAAATATTTTGATTGGACAAGAAATTGTTTTAAATAAAATTTCAAATGATTTCTTATAAAATATAATAGGTACTAATTTTCATCTCTTCTGTACCTGTTGACTTACTAGTTATGTGGTTTTGTTATCATATTAACCCTTAACTACCTGACCGGAGTCTCTCAGACTCCAGCAGTTCTATTTTTGTTCATATCTTTACAAGCAAGGTCCATTGACGGTCGTGCGTCTGTGTACCTTCGCTTCTCTACCTGGAGTACCGCTTTTCAGCTCGTCGAGGTCGCACGCGCATTTGGTGCATTTTGGTGAGTAAAAAACTATGTCGTGGAGTCTGAGAGACTCCAGGTAGGTAGTTACGTGACTTTTTCAAGAACCTTTTTCTTTTTTGTTTTAGTTGAAAATGACGTCAAATAATAAAAATATTGAGCGTTGGTTGAAGAAAGACCTTTCTTCGAATGAAGAGGAATATTTTGATGAACAATGCAGCGAAAACGAGCCAGATATCGATGAAAATGTTGTCCTTTCTTGTGATTCTGCATCGGATACAGAGATCGAAGATGGTGAAATCGTAGAAGAGAGTGCTTCATCGCAACCCTTAGGCTCGATCCTAGATTCTTCTTCGTCAGACGACAATACAATATTTTGCTTCATATGTAAGAAGCCTACCTGCCTGGAGTGCAGTACACGACGTGCTCAATATGCCGTGAAAAATTGTAAAGTTCGAGCCTTGCAATTTTATTTAAAAAAATCTTTTTTACCAAATATGAATGTCACATTATGTTGATTAGTCACTAATCTTTAAATAATTTATAAAGAAAGTTCCTATTTTTTTGTTAATATTTTTTAAATATTTCGTTTAGCAAAACTGTAAGAATTTTGAAAAAATTTTGTTCATTTTGAGAAAATGTGTACTTTTTAAGTATAAGACATAAGGTTTTAGTGTTTTTATTATTTTTAATAAATAAAGAAGTATTTAAGCTATAACAAGTTTCTTTTAATTGATTTTCATATAGCATACTTTTTGTATATTAAGAGTTCAAAATACGGGAGTCTGAGAGACTCCGGGTAGGTAGTTACGTATGAGAAATAAGGGTCAGGTAGTAGAGGGTTAAGATTCAATGTGAAATATTTTAATAAAAGTTTAGCCATATTAAAATATGATTACTTAAATGTTCATAAAAATGTTAGTAAAAGCACATAAAATTAAGAGTAAAAAATGTAATAAGTACTAAAAACGAAACAAATAATAAATTAAGTATGTATTTTATTTGTAAAATAAAATAGAATGTAACTATAAACCATTGACATAAGAAACAGCTTTAATTTTACAATTACTTTTATTAACGACTTCAAGAAAAGGATGCAAGTTCTGTTCAATGTATGTATAAAAAAAATTATATGTTCCTTTTTTTAAACTTTTCTCAAAACGCTGAAAACGCTCAATAATCCGTTCCACTTGGGTTTGTACCACTGACGCTCACATGCTAATGGAACGGGAAAACTACGGTCTTGAGCGTGAGCGTTCTCAACTACAATCGGAACGTAGGGTTTATGGTCTACACGCCAAAGCCGCCGGCCCGGCGGCATAACCCGCCGGGCAAGGCCAGCGGCCTCATTTTGAAACAAGCTTTGTCAAAATTGTTTACACCTAAATGCTACTTGTTAATTAGTGTTGGTGATGTTTCATACACATAATACTGACCATTAACGATTTTAACAGATTGTAAACTTCTGAGTTGGGAACTCAACGATACATGTTTTTTGTGTATTTTGATAAATGAATCAGCATTTTGAAAACGCCGGCATTTGGCAAGGTTAATAGTCAGAGTTCTTAACATTTGTAATACTAAGGTAACCTCGTTTATTCTCGATATATTATAAGCTTACTTTACTGAGATAGTACTTACTAAAATTTTATTATAAAATGCTGTACAATAACTAGGTATTTTATATTTACTTGATGAATGAGCCACTTTCCACTTTTTAGAAAATAGAAACGTAGGTATGGAATTGGAAAATGACAAGTGGACGCTGGTGAGTGGTGATTGACATTGACAATTACGATAGATAGCTGTTCTGTGGTTGACAGTCAGCTGTCAAACTGCGAAAAAAGCCGCGCATGCGTAGTTGAAAAACCAAACGAACACGACTAATCTATGGCAAAAATCGAAATGTGAATCTGTGGCAGAAGTAAACACTCAATATCACAGATTAACTCAATACCTATGGAAATTGGGAGATATCTCTAAAGTTTAGACTAGATTTATAGAAATTGTAAATATGTTATAGTGAATCCCAATCTACTCATTTCAAGGCCTTTAAAATGTCTTCAGAGAGGTAAATATCTAACTTTTTGTGCCTTAAAATTGATGTCAATATTGCTTCCGAAGATCAGTTGAAAGTTGCAAAATCAATAAAGTACGCGAAATTACTAATGTCACGCCCTGAATTAGTTTGTTGCTATACAGAGTCATAAAGCTCGTTACGACCTACTCATGTTTTATTCCAGGGTAGAATGGGTGGAGATTATAGAACCGAAGACAAAGGAACATATGTATGCTAACCTTACCACAGGAGAGTGTGTATGGGATCCACCTGAGGTATGTCATTCATAAACTACTTGCTAAAATAAAAATATAAATACCCATAAATTCAAGTGAATATTCAACAGAAGAATACATATAAATAAAGTACTGTACAACATCTTTATAAAATTAACTAAGAATGTAAAAGCTCTCCAAAATAACTACTAGTTCTATGATCTATCTGACTACTGTTGCTAAATTGTCTGGTTTCGAAGGTTTCTTGACAAACATTTATCTTTTTACTGTGGTTGTAGCATAAAGTTAATATACCTAGCGGAATAGAGCAACAAACTCGAGCTGTCAAACGTAACCGAAATTGGTTCTCATCTGTGTGAAAAATATGTGTATGTATACTTACACAAGCATGATTGAACATGAATTCTATGAGATTAAATTGTCAATGGTCAACCCCGGGCTGACGGTCGTCAAAAAAAGAGTGATGCTGTCATGTATCACACGTCTCTTTTTAACACGCAGTGTTACTTATAGTGACATCTCGCTTGCTCAGGCCTTTGTTTCTCTATTCCGCTAGGTATATTAACTTTATGGGTTGTAGATTGTTTTACTTTTTGATGTTAGCTAAGTAAAAGAGCTAGTGGACATGTCATCTATAAAATTTACAGAAATTATAAGGATAAAATAATTTATAGCAACAATAGTAATGATCATTTAGCGAACCAATTAATCATTATTGCCTCATATCGTTCTACGCATTGGTAATTAACACTGTAGTAATACAAAAAGGTCATTTACATTTAAGATAAAAGATTGATTTATGTATTAAGTAAGTACTTAATACATAAATCAATATTTCTTTTAACTTATAAAAAATGTATTTTTATTAAACTGTTGAATTTGATATGTACAATGTACATTGTACATCCTTAGTAATAATTATAATAATTCTGTAGGATAATATTCAATACTTTGTTTGTCATTTATGAGGTTGTGACTGCAATATTGCCAGTCGACGGCGAGCAGACCTTCATCATGTATGATTATGATTCTTGTTAGTTGAAAAGTTTGAATCAAAGAATAGAATATATAGTTTAAGAATATATTATGTGAGCCTATCTTAATCCATTATTTTTTGTCATTATGAAATCAATGAGTCTGATTGTCTATGAACAATAAGTTATTCCCATTTTCGAACTTATTATTGCATTATGAAAATTCAAAATATTATTTTAAAATAGGTACTATTGTTATTTTAGCTATATAAGGGTCTGTTTCACCACTTCCTGATAGGCTATCCAACAATTAACTTGACAGATCGAGTATGGAGAATCTGTCAAAAAAGTTGTAAATAGCCTATTCGGCACTTAATCAGGAAGTGGTGAAACAGGCCCAAAGTGTTGTAATTTATGATGTCATATTTTGTTATTGTTTCAGGGTGTCAAAGTAAAAAGAACAGATTCATCACAATGGTGGGAGTTGTTTGATATAAATACTCATAGATTCTACTATTACAATGCATCTACTCAGGTATTAAAACATTTTTAATAAAAGTTAGGGTCTGTTTCACTACTTCCTGATAAAGTGCTGGATATGCTATCCACAACTTATTTGACAGATTCTCCATTCTCTATCTGTCAAGTTATGTGGTGAATAGCCTATACGGCACTTATCAGGAAGTGGTTAAACAGGCTCTAAGACTTGTATTTGTAAAAAAGAGTAAATAATATGTATGATAGCATTTTAATCTGTTGCTTTTTATTTCAGACAACTGTGTGGCATAGGCCAACCGATTGTGATATTATACCTCTAGCCAAACTGCAGACTTTAAAACAAAACACAGATCCTCAGAAGAGGCGAGAGACGGCCACACAGACTAACCAGGCTGTACCACAGGTATTTTAATATCAAAACACCTTTTTAACTTCACAAGTAACAAACTTGTGAAGTTAAAAAGGTTTAAAAATATCAGTCAGTAAATTTAAATTGTACAATCCAGGGCTTCTCAAACTTATTTACTTATACAAGAAACTTTCAATGGGGATATTTATTATAACTGCAACTGTAAATAAACATGTTTGCCAAATTTTGTAAATAAAAGTGCAAATAGTAAACCAACTCTGATTTCTAATGTTCCAACAAAACTTAGAAATTTACCTAAAAAGTTCAAGCAGTTTATCTTGTTTAGTTTGTTGTGCTGGATTTGCAGGGTGCCATGAATGAATGTCCCAGAGCGCTATGATGCAAAGTTTGGGAAAATCAGTGGGTCCCAAATTTCGAATTTCTCAAACAGTGCCTGGAATTTAGGCTAAATTCAGAGTTAACATAAATAGCTATTAGCCATCTAGGCTAAAACCTATTTACAACTTGAGTAAACATAATATTATAAAATTTAGAAAGCTTATGTGATTAACATTTGTACACATATTTTTCATCCTCCATGTACAAGTTGTGTCACAAGCACAATACACACAAGTTTAAACAAATAAACCACAAACTGACATTATAATATCAATCGAAACAAACGTATCATTCTTTTTATACTTTTGTAAAAATATTTTTGTGCATAAACTGATCATGACTGTACATATTGTGCCGCTATGTGAACATAATTGTTTCCTTGATAGATACCGTCGAGCCTCGAGCCAATAAGTAGCAACGGGAACAGTACGGAGGCGAGCGCCAGCAAACTGTCACCAAGTAATGCTAAGAATGTTACCATCCCACAAACCAGCCCCATCCGCACCCGGAGGTCTCATTATCATCACAGGTTGGGTCGCATGCATAATATTCGTTCTTGTAATCTCAAAATAAAAAACAAGGGTATAAAATATGTGATAAGTAAAATAAGGGCTTCATGTTTTCTTTTGATGTATGTTATATTAATTAGTAACTACAATATGAAAAGTGTTTTTTATATAGTATGACTATCAGATTTTTTAAGTTGTTTAAGGCCCACTTGCGCAGATCCGAGTTAAAGTTAACTCTGAGTTAAACATCATGTCATATCTGTCACTCACCAAGTGAGTGATATGCTGAGTACTCTGGTTTTGCTCGATAGTTTTACTCCAAATCGAGCATAACCACCATGTGGACCGCAAAACTGACAGCTCGAAGGCTCGCTTCGAGCCGGCTCGATGGAATTAAATATGTCAAATATGTCATTTCCTTCGATTCGGAGTACTATCGAGCAAAACCGTATGTGAGTACTTAGCAATAGAGATGACATGTTGTTTAACTCAGAGTTAACTTTAACCCAGATCTACGCAAGTCCGCCTAATAAAGGTGAAAGAATGCTAAATTCTGCTGTCACATTAGTCATTATTCATTACACATACACATTTTTTCGAAATTGATGTCTACACTCTACATGCTTTAATCACTGCAGGTCATTCAAAATTTTCAAACAGGGGTATTCATTTCTGCTTTTGCTTTAATGACGCTTTATAGCAATAAAAATGTACTACAATAATATTCTTAATCATACATACTGTTCATTCACATTTAAGGGCATCTATCACTCAAAATGTATCTGTATGGGCCACCGCGCGACTGTCGGAGCTCGGTAAGCCGCGGCGTACGCGAATTCTCTAGATATCTTGTCACTGGCATCAATAAATAAATGCTACAATTTCCATTTTTGCGAATACGGATAGATAACCATTTTATCTAATTAAAGCTATAAAAAATAGGTCGCTTAGTTCAGTATTCTTAGCACAGCATTGAAAAAAGATTTTATAAAGAGGTAACTTTGGCTTTGTTTTCTATCGAGTGATGTTCTTCTGTTTGTGTCAATTAATGCGAAGCCGAATACGTTATATCCTCAAGTAAAGGTCGTAATTTTTTCAAAATTTTTAGATGATAATGTAAGGAATGAAACAGGATCAAAAAACTTGTCCACGCGCTATTTCACTGTTACCTAGCCTTAATTATTATTATTGCACACTACATAATAAAAACTATTGTATCATGGACATAAGTAAACTTATTTAAATCCCTGGAAAGGTATAATAGAAGTTTTGAAGATACGAAATTTTATCAAAATCGTTTCGGCAGTTTAAGAGTGAAGAGGTAACAAAAAGATTGTTGAAGAAAGTTTGAATTAATAGTCATAGTATTTATTGCGAAAATATACATTTACTGCATTAAAATTTCTGTGATTCGTTTCATGCAATGTCTACAACATCAGTATGTATTATAGCAGGAACAGCGGTGAGAGTCGACGCGGGCGGTTGAGCGAGGACGGTACCACGCAACTGTGTCGACATACAGACTCCGGCCGATCGTCAGACAGCAGCATCAGTAGCGCGCAGCAGCGACGGAAACAGGTAACGTTCTCGGTAGAATCAGGGAATTTGAAGTTGGTGAAATGGTTAAGCAAAAATAATACCAAGTTTCGCTTTTAATTGAGATAATAATGTCTGTATGCCTAGCTGTTGTGACTTGTGATAGCATTTGATTCTGCTAATATTATGTACTATCAGAGAAGTTGATTCCTAGGCAGATGGCGGACCTAAGTAATTTGGTCGCTAACAAGGAACAAATTCTATGGAGCATAAGAAATCGTCGCGGATTTTATGTCAATAATTTCATATTGATCTATCGCTGGTGCTCTGCCGAAGCGAAGCAAGACTAATGTTTAATCTATTTCAAACATTCTGTACTTTTGAACTCTGAGATAAGACACAAAAATTCTCGAGAATTTGTCACTTGTCGTAGCGCGAAATCGTTCCCCTCGTGTTGACCAATAACGACGCGCTTCTAAATTCAAATGGCAATTATTGTGAATACTGATACTGATGGTATTAATTGGTGTTAGGAGCTGAGCGCTGCAGTCAGTAGTGTGCCAACATGCACGCCGCAGCTGAGGAAGAGAAGCAGCGTGCAGGCCGCGCCGCCGCACGAGCCAGAGAAATGGTCGCCGCACTCAGGTATAAAGGGTCCCACACATTAACAGTCCGCCTGCAGGCTCTGGTCGGCAGGCTGCCTGACAGTCATTGACCGTCGATACAAAATCGTCAGGGGAACTGTGAGTCTGTGATCTTTTCCGATTAACTGCCAGGCGGCGACCTGCTGGGGAACTGGGGCCCTTAATAGCTGGTCGCAGTCTGATCGCAGTCGCAGGGCAGGCAGGAATATTGACGTGTTGCCACTGGGTGTTAAGTTGAATCATAGTTAAGCTATGTTGGCTGACATAAAAACATTAACCAATTATTATTTAATAACGCTTTTGAATTTAAAATTTATAAACTCCTGTCAAAATACCCTAGAATCCGAGCAATAGCGATTCGCCATAACAAGAATACATATATTTTAACCCCCTAATGCCAACTATCACAGAACGCTTCTTCTTCTCCGTACCACCACTTGGCCAGAGGAAGCGGGTTGGTGAAAACAGGCATATTATGTCATTTTGCGTAATAAATACATAAAGAATGTGATACTAATGTGACATAATTTATTACAGGAATAAATCGCAGTGGAAGTTTTATATCGCCTCGAAAGGATGCGTCCGATGACTCCATGCACGAAAAATATTTTAAGTCTGTTGAGAGTACGCCACTGACTAGGAGAAAGGTAAATTTAGGAAGAAATAAATATTAAAAACAAAAAGTTTATATAAAGTAATTAGCTGTCCCGGTGAACATCGTGTTACTTTAAAACCTTCCCTGGACTTCTACGAATAATTTGAGACTAAAATCAGCCCAATCCGTTCAGCCGTTTTCGAGTTTTAACGCGACTAAAACATTTGAAAATCCATTTTTATATATAAGATAAGACGTGACAATGTTATGTTTAAAAAAATTATATCGTTAAAGATTTTGTCTTTGAAATATAAGGTTTATTTTGATTTTGCAAACATTTTCTTAACTTAAAAATGAAATTTAAATAAAGTCTCTAGTATTATTCAAATGACATTGGAACCTTTACGAAAGTAAATATTGACTGTTGTAATATATGAATCAGTTAAAACAACAGTCGGGCGGATCGTCGTGCGAGTCGGCGTCGCCGCAGAGCCCCGGCAGCCCGCTGCAGAAGCCGCAACCCACGCTGTTCCTACAGGTAAGTGTAGGCACCACGCCGATGAATAATAATTCGTTCTCTTCTCTTTTTCTAAACTTATTCCCCCGTTTTAGGCTGCGTTTCCACTAGAGGTGTGTTGCGAGGAAATTGTTTTTGAGAACCAATAGAATCGCTTCATTGACCTAAGCTTGCCATGTCATCGCTCAGCGCGGCAATGCTATTGGATGTTATAAACACATTCCTCGCAACACATCCCTGGTGGAAACGCAACCTTAGTACTTACAAAATGTGGTCTTGGAGTCCCAAAAGTAAGACATTATTGCATTATAAATAACCTTTTAAATTGATGGCAATAGTAATGAATCTGATGACGCACTTGCCTTTTGACATGGTCTAATCCTTAGCCTTTCTTTGAGAGTCGGATTTTAATATTATATTTCGACTGATAAAACATTTCATCGGTCAAGAACACAAACAATATCTTATTTCACCAGACGAGCGCAGCACGTCCATCTCTCGTGTCCTCCATATCGCTGGCGACGGAATCTGCGGGCGCGGGGGGCGGGGCGAGCGGCACGGGGAGTGGGGCGAGCGGTGCGGGCGCCGCGCGCGTCTTGCACAGCCTCGAGCGTCCGCACCATCTGTCCAGGCATGCGAGAGAGCGCTATTCTGATAGGTAAATATAGTATGAAAATAATGTCTCAAATTATTGTTGAAGCATTCTAAAAACTACTTTTAGATCTAAAAATTAAGAATAAAGACTTACATTATAAAAATAGTTATCCAGTGGGCGTGCTGTGGGCGTGCTTTACTATGATTTGTCCTTATTTATGAAGCGTCTTTTTCAATCCCAAAGACAAAATATTATAGTATAGCATATCCATTGTGTGACTATTTTTATTAGTAAGAGGGTACGACAACATGTTCTTTAAATAATCTTCTATGCTAGTTTTATATAATATGGTAGTTGTGCTAAAACTCATCTTTTTTTTTTTTCTCATTTATTAGGCTTGTGTCGAATCCGACAATGCCAGCCTCATAAAATACATCAAAATTATAAACTTCATTACTAACAATTTGCAAAAAGATACTAATTAGCTCTAAACTTAATAAAATTTAAATACAAATTCACTAGCCCCCAGCAAACAGGATCTTTCGGCTGAGCGAGAATAGCGCTCACACAACCGAGCTGCGTCAGCGCTAAACTCATCTTAAAAAGCTCGATATTCTACAAAATAGAGCGTTGAGAATATGTGGCTCTTTTATACGTAGCACTCCAGTGTTTGTTATGCAGAGTGAACTCTCCATCCCTCCCTTGCATATACGTAGGTATGTGTTAGCGAGTAGATTCTTCCTTAAGTTTAAGTCCAGACTAGGCAACGATTTGTTATATTCTTTAGATTAGTTAAATTTAGTACGCAATTATTTTAGCAATACTAATTTCCCAATTCTAGCACAAATTAACTCTGAATGGAGTAATATTAATGTATATGAAAGTGAAAAGTTAGAGGCGTACTCGTTAAACACATGGGTGTCTTCAATAGATGTCCAAGAACTCATTGTCGATAAAGTTGGCGATATGGCTCCAAAACGGAGCTTATCTGATTGTGAATTTAAAAATTACTTTTTGCAATTCATATCTGGTAATTATTCTGATTATTATAAATTGTATACGGATGGCTCTAAATGTACTCAAGGTGTTGGAGCTGCCTTCTTCGATCCCCAATTAAACTTTTCACAGAAGTTTAAATTACATAGAGATAATGATATAATGACTGCTGAACTTCTGGCTATTAAAGAATCACTAACATATGTTAATAACTTGAGTAACAATAAGAGTATAGTTATTTTATCGGACTCTCCAACACCTTCGTCGGTGTGCCACGAAGCAGCGTGGCTCTCCGATAGCCTTTGAAGCTTTGGATTTACTCTGGCATATTTCTGGAAAAGTTTTAATTAAGCTACAATGGGTTCCAGTCCATATCGGCTTAATTGGAATCGAAACTGCGGATGCGCTTGCCAAGAGTGCAGTTATGGGTGGTCCCGTAGTCTGTTCTAAACCTTTTGTAAATGAGCTTCGTCATCAGATTAAGGAGAAGGCGCTCGAGAAATGGGAATACCATTTTGGCGAGGAATTACAAAGAGGTGTTGGAGTTTGGTACGGAACCATCCAGAACAAACCAGTATGGGAGCCTTGGTTTATTTCGTGTAATTTATCGAGAAAGTTGTTGGTGTCAGCCTTTAGATTACGATCTGGGCACATTCCAGCAAACAAATTTTGCCACTTGGTTGGAATTAAGCCTTCGCCCAATTGCGATGTGTGCGAGAAGCCCGAAGACCTGTATCATGTGTTGCTGGAGTGTGCTCGGACTGCAGAGCTAAGATCAAGGCTCTTAGGAGACTTTGGTTTCCTGCACAATGGACGGATCAATAGTGTACTATCGGAGCCGCTGTCCCCAGAGGCAATAAAATTGTATAGTTATTTGGATCTGTCCCTTGTGTAGGGGGGACACTGTGTTCACCTATGAGGCTGACATTAACACTGAGTGTTAAAAGCCTCTGTAAAATAAAAAGATTAAAAAAATAATCTTCTAAACTTATTATTATTATATTTTATTTATGAAATGAAACTCAATACCAGTTAAAGGTGCGCGTCCACCGAATCGGAGCGAACGCAGTGGACGGATTTGTTGCTTTTGTATTGATTTCTATGGTACTGAGTGCACTGGAATGTCATTTCTGCGCGTGGCAAGCTATTATAGTTTGTGCGTTATAATATGATGATACGCGTGACACTTTATAATTGACAATAGTAGGGAAGTTACCTAAAAAAATTATTCGATAATTTAAAAATATCGAATCACTATCCCTACGTTCCGTTAGAAGCTCAGAAGTCCGACGCTCAAGACCGTAGTTTTTCCCGTTCCATTAGCATGTGAGCGTCAGTGATACAAACCCAAGGATTTTTAAGCGTTTTCAGCGTTTTGAGAGAAGTTTAAAAAGGAAAATATAATTTTTTTTTATACATACATTGAACAGAACTTGGATCCTTTCCTTGAAGTCGTTAATAAAAGTAATTGTTTATAAATTAAAGCTGTTTCTTATGTCAATGGTTTATAGTTACATTCTATTTTATTTTACAAATAAAATACACACTTAATTATTATTTGTTTCGTTTTTAGTACTACATAATTACATTTTTTTACTCTTACTTTTACTAACATTTTTATGAACATTTAAGTAAGTAATCATATTTTATTATGGCTAAACTTTTATTATAATATTTCAAATTGAATCATAATATTAAGATAACAAAACCACATAACCAACAGGTTACAGAAGAGATGAAAATTAGTACCTATTATATTTTATAAGAAATCATTTGAAATTTCATTTAAAATAATTTCTTTTCCAATCAAAATATTTTATTCAATGTTGTATATAGTATATTTACAGTAAAAATATCATTTGTAACAAAATAATATATATTTTTTTGTCTCTAATTTCTCCTGAAAACTTTCCGAACATGGCTTTCGCGATATTATAGTCGTTAAAAGAAATTTTGACCCATACTTCGTCGAGGGTCGTTTTTAGAGAAAATGATGACGTCATGAGTGACGTCATAGCCGCGATCAAGACGACCGCGGTCGCCAAACGGAACGGCAGAAGGAGACGTTTTTAGCGAAATTAGACAAACCAACTATTAAAGGAACGCGGCCTTCGTAAAGGAATTGCAATCGAAATTATCGACTTCGTACTGACGTGTCAGAGTGGCGCTGGCAATTTAAGATGGTCGCCCTTTTTATCGATTTGATTTCGATTAACACAGTGTCAATCTCTATCGGCAAAAGTTCTGTTTCATGCATCTGACATTTTTCAAATATTTTCTTAACAATAATTTTATACTCCTATTTCACAGTTAATTAATATTTATAATTTTAGATTAATAAGTTAGCATTTAGCAACTTTTCATTTTTATTCATTTACAATTATTATAGGAAATATTTGTTTTTGTAGATGAAATGTAATTTATTACATTTTGTTTTTTTTTTGTTTTCTTGTAAAAAGAAACCGTAACAAGGAATATGAGAACTGTCAGCCATATCATCTTAGAACGCACAAACTATAATGATGCCGCTCCGTCCGCACCGTACGCTCCAATTCCGGCCCGGTGGATGCGCAGCTTTAATGGCAATGTTCTCAGGCACTTAGACAAAGACCGGCTAGCGGAGCTGGACCGCATAGAGCGGTATCCGGAGAAGCAGGCGGTGTACAGCGCGGACAAGCCGTTCCGTCAGACCAGCCTCGACCTGCGACAGAACGCCGCCTCCAGCTGGCATCCGCCGAGGGAGTTCACTAGGTACTATCAGAGAAGTTGATTCCAAGGCAGATGGCGGACCTAAGTAATTTGGTCGTGTTACGTTAAACCCAGCCGACCGATCACAGCTAACATTGAATTGACCAAATGACATAGGTCCGTCCATGCTAATATCCCACTAATATTATAAATGAGAGTGTGTCTGTCTGTTACCTTTTCACTTCCAAATTGCTGAACCGATTGTGTTGAAGTATGGTATGGAGATACTTTGAGTCCCAGGAAAGGACAGAAGATACTAATTACTATTCATCCCGGAAAAATTTAAGGTTCTCGCGCGATAAACGAATTTTGGCGCATCTGAGTTGCGGTCCTCGTCTATATAGTTCGGAATAATATTTTCAAAACATGTTGCAATTGTCGTGTCGCATATTATGTGACAAATCGTCAAACAGATTTAACAGAAAATAAGTTTTTATTATTTTCGTGCCTGTCCTAGACTAATAACTGAATACAGAAATACTCCCAATAGAAGTAAACATATTCATTGATATTTAAAATTATTGTTTTAAACTCTATCAAAAATTTTCCCAGACGGCAGCAAGCCGAGCCTGAGCGGTACAGCTCTAGCAAGACGTCCGTGTCGTCGGGCAGCAGCAAACACCGCGCGCCGCACGAGCACAGCTTCATGCGACTGTCGTCCGCCAACGAGCAGGATAATATTGCCGCAGGTAAGACATTACAAGTGTTTTTAAAGCTTTCTATGGTCTCAATGACAAGGCTAATTATACAATTGTATACACATTTTGACGTTTTGTTTGAATGTTTGTGACTAACTTTTAGTTTAGACCAGGGGTTCCCAAACTTATTTTGTCTACTGCCCACTTTGAGAAAAACTTATGTTTTGGCGCCCCCATTGTTTCAATTTAAAATGCATCCAGATGACATAAATCATCCCCCCCCTAAACCTCTCCACGATTGCCCCTACCCCTTTAGACCTTCAGCGCCCACAAGGGGGCTTTATCGCCCACTTTGGGAAAGGCTGGTTTAGACTATATAAAGTCGAAGTATTCAAATCTACTAGCTAGAACTTAATTCCTAATGATCGACAGCTACATGCAATATTTTGTTTGTGCTCATAGTTTTGATTGGCTTACGTGTTACCAATGTAGTCACGCTATTGAAAAGATAAACTTGTTTCACATAACTTGGCACAATCTAGTCAATATTTCGAATTTAGCAACCGACATGGCATCGAATCTAACGGTGTTTTATTTTGCAGTGAACTACAAAATGAAATGTGTGAAGCTGGAGCCGGTTTTAACTGAACCCAATGTGCAGAAACATAATCAGCGACTCGAAAGAAATTCCACTCCTGGAGATAGGACGAAATCGAAACGTAAGTTTGTCTTGCAATGTTGTGTACTTTTATAAACCTCACAGTTTTTGTCCTTACACAGGCATATTGACGTTCTGCACACAATACTTATTTAAGCTGATCGCACCGTATTGTACACGAAATGTGGCGCGTATGGTGTGGACGAGTGTGCGAGATCATTCCATACAACGAATTCTTAAACGCGGCGCGTTCGGCGCGTGCGTGTTGATAAATGTGCGATCACCTTTACGTCACTTTATGTTTAGATCTAAATTAGTAGGCGACAATTCGAAAATGCAGTTTGAATTTCATTTTTACAACATTTTTTACTTATCATCAGAACCTAGTTTCCTCTTTTTTCAAATAGAAAATACATAATGATTTATTGTGGCAGGTTATAAACGGCCCGTCGAGGACGAGGTCGCGTTGGAGGGCGAAGAGGAGGACGAGGAGGGGGGCGGGTCCCCGTTGTACTGCAACTGGGACCTGCGCGGTATGCAGCACCTTCTGCCGCTCCAGGACTATATACTGCAGCAGGCGAAGCTCTCCAGTGAGTATAGTATATAACTTTTTTTTACATGGGGAAATGCTTTGCTCCGGCGGATTGGGGATATCGGCCGGAGTATGTGGGACTCCCCGTAGGATTAGTATTGTTTTCGGCTGGCTGAGGTGGGATCATCCCTCGTTGTCAGCCGCATAGAGCGTTTGGGGCTTCGGGTACGCTTAAGCAAGACCGAAGCCCTGCACCCGGAGCTGGACTCCTTATCGGAGAGACAAAGCTCCGGATGAATCCGACGCTTAAATGTCTTGGGCTCATCCTGGACGGGAGGTGGACCTTCGGCCCACACTTCCAACAGCTGGGACCGAAGGTCGTGAGGGCGTCGTCAGCGCTGGGCCGGCTCCTACCTAATATAGGAGGGCCCAGCGAAGCCTGCAGGCGGCTATACTCCGGAGTCTGTCGGAGTATAGCCCTGTACGGTGCCCCAATTTGGGCGGATTCCCTCACCGCTCGTAATAAGGCTCAGCTGTGAAGTGCGCAGCGGGTCATAGCGGTGAGGGTCATCAGGGGGTACCATACGGTCTCCTGGGCGGCAGCTACTGCCCTGGCGGGAGACCCGCCGTGGGAGCTGGTTGCAAGGGTCTTCGCCGAGATGCACGTCCTCGTTTCAGAGAGGAGGTCGCGGGGCGAGGGCCTGTAATGGGAGGAGCTCCAGCGGGTCCGAAGATCAGGAGAGCAGTGGCTGCTGAGGCCCAGTACGGTCAACGTACTGCTCAGGCTCTGCGTCCAGAAAACCCCTCACCTTCCACCTTACACAGGTGCTCACCGGACACGGTTGTTTCGGTGCGTACCTGTGTAAGGTTGCCAGGAGGGAGCCTACGCCAGCCTGCCATGATTGCGGCGCTGTGGAGGACACGGCCTAGCACACCCTCGACGTGTGCGATCGATGGGCCGTGCAGCGCCATGATCTCATGGCGGTGCTTAGGCGGGACCTCTCGCTCTCCAGCATGGTTCGCTGCATGCTCGAGAGCGATGAGGCCTGGCAGGCGGCGGTCTCTTTCTGCGAAACCGTCCTTACGCAAAAAGAGGCCGCGGAGCGGAACAGAGAGGATGACCCTTCCTCCGTTTCGCTCCGCCGTCTTATAATATAATATAAAATAATAACTTCCGTCCCACGGGGCTCCGGGTCAGGATGGGAACCTGCCCGGCTTAGCTAGTCCCGGCGCCGAGGGGAACTTTTTAGTTTGCCTAAGCGTTCCCTAACTTTGGTGGAAGTCCGGTCCCTGTTGAGGCAGACCGGCCGGTCGTGGAGGGAGTCCCGTGTTAGATAGAACCGGGACATCCCTCCTTTATACGGCTGAAGGCGAACCGCAGGTGGTTTTAGTGAGTAGGAGTCTCACATACCCCCGGGGCATACCCAACCCGGGGGACCCATGGCGGGTTTCCCCTGCGCATCAAACAAAAAAAAAAGGATTAGTATTGTTAATAGTATATTAGAGACAAAAGTTGCTAACTTCCACTTTACAGGTTAATGGAGCAAATTATTCATAGATATTGACAGCTAAATTAAGTTAAATTTTATGGCGAAATCTCTGATTAAATGTAAAATTCTTGTTATGTCATGTTGCAGACTACATTTATAAAGCTTCGAATTAGTAGATAGCTGTAACTATTTTGCTTAGATATACATATCTTCATAGCCTTATCTAGGTTTGAGAAGAAACAGAAACACGATTAATGTATTTTGCCTCGATACATTTCTCGATCGAATTGACCTCTTAAAATTATGAAATTTGAAGATTATTAATTTTTTAAACGAGAATAGATGTATTGTAGGAAATTAGTCTAATTAATAGACACCTTTGCAATCCAAAATCGTATAGAGGCATTTTGCTTAAATGCTCCTAGTTATTGTTTAAATAAACAAAATTACGTTTTTTCGCATGTTTTCCGAGTGAGCCGATAGCTTCTGGCCGCAGCGTATTCACGACTTTATAGTCATACAAATTAAGTATAAAATTGCCCTTGCGGTAAAATTACTATCAATATAGCGCCTTAAAGTATGTATTTACCAAATTACTTTTTTTCACACTTTCGTATTTTTTAGGTCGCGGGAGGTACGGCGCGTCGGAATCGGACGGCGAGTCCGGCACGTCGCGCTCGCGGTCCGGCTCCGAGCGATCCCTCTCCGGCCACGAGCCGGACAACGAATCGTCGGACGGCGGCGCGCGTACGCCCGACGACGATGACGGCTCCGGCGTGTACCTGCCGCACTCGTACACGCAGCGCCCGCCTGACGTCGAATACATGAACCATGGAGTTTCGTATTACAATACCTTCGTCGGATTCGAGAGAGATCGCCAGCCGTCGCCCGGTATACATAGGGTGAGTAGAAACTAAAAAATTAGTAGTTTTATAGTTGGGCATAACTATGCAATAAAATCATACCAATTGCAAAAATATTATAAATGCCATTCTCTGCTTAAAAAACATTATATCATTAAAACATGCCGACTTAAATTGCGCGTCCACCGGATCGGAATCGGAGCGTACGGAGCGGATGGATTTGTTGCTTTATATTCATTTGTATGGCACTGCGTGCCTTGGAACGTCATTTCTGCGCCTGACAAATTATAAATGACGACGCTCCGTCCGCACCATACTCCTATTCCGATTTCCGACCCGGTGGACGCGCAGCTGTATTGCCTGTTTACTGAGTAACCAGCCGTTTAATGAAAATGTCCAGACATCATCACTCGGCGGCGGCGCGGCAGCGGGCGAGGCGCACGTTGCGGCGGGTGGCGGCGCGTTATACAGCCCCGTGCGTGCGCACCCGCAGCACGCGCACGCACCGCCCGAGCAGGACATCGAGATATTCGCCAAGGACAACCTCAACTTCAACAAGGGGATATTCAGGAGGAAGGTGCGTTAACAATGTTATTGGAACGAAGTTCCTTATCGCGCGTCGCGTAAGGGGCTAGACGGAAAAAAGTTGTAACGACACTTTTGAGTTTTGACCGACACTTATTTTAGTGCCTGCGAAGTAGGGGCAGAGGGTCATTGATGTGGCGATGACTTCAATTGGCGGGAAATTTAAAACTTCGTTCCATCCGGGTGTCCCTTGACACCTCTCAAGTTTTTTATTATTGCGTAATAGGGACCGTGCAGGAACGTTTCGCACGCAGTACCATCGTTGCGCATATTTCTTATGGCCGAAAATATTTCTTGACTCTCGTTGTGGCGAATTCATTAAAATATGTTGATAACGCGTGTCATTCATCCTCCCATCACTACATCTCCTGCTGTCGTTCTGTGACAACATTACATGGCATATAATTTAATTTTTTTCAATTCAACAAAATATGCACTTATCAATATAAAAAGTAGATGTTGTCCGATTCTCCACCCTAGCGGATATGCTCGCTAAGATTCACGAAAATCGGTCGAGCTGTTTCAGAGGAGTTCGATCACGCACACCGTGATAACTGACACGAACATTTTATATATTATTAGATTAATGATTCTTTTGTATTGCAGGCTTCAGTGCGAGACATGTTATCATGGACGTCTTCGTCTATCAGCGCGCCGATGGTAGGCGTGGCGTGGGACAAGGCGCACAAGAAGGCGGCGATCGACCTGTTCCGCCTGGTACAGATATACATGGGCGACCGCAAGGCCCGCCCCGGCATGACGCTCAACTCAGTCGCGCAGGATATACTGCACGCTACGTTCGCTAATGAGAAGTGAGTATAAGGGCCTGTTTCACCACTTCCTGATAAGTGCCTATCCACTACTTGACAGATGGAGTATGGAGAATCTGTCAAAAAAGTTGTGGGTATCTTTATCAGGAAGTGGTGAAACAGGCCCTTAGTATGTTAAGATTTTTTAATGATTGATTGCATTTGACGTTAAACACTTTTATAAGCTTGGGCTGTATGTATGTAACAGAATCTTTGAGCACGATTTTTTACAGTAGTCTAATTAAGTCGAAACTTTGCATACATATGAGCCAATGAGAATGCAACAGTTTGTTTAAATTGTTTTTTTTTTACATTTTTTTTTCACAGACTCCGGGACGAGCTCTACGTGCAGCTCTGCCGGCAGACGACGGAGAACCCGCTCCGTGACTCGCTGCTGCGCGGCTGGGAGCTGCTGTCTGTGTGCCTGGCGTTCGTCCCGCCCTCGCCCGCCTTCCAACCAGCACTTACCAACTACGTCAATCGGCATCGAGATCCGGCTTTCGCTGATTGCTTCCCTGAGGTGAGGACTGAGGATGCTTCTAGAATGTCCTAGAATCTATACCCCTAATAATGTTTACATCACGGCTCACGCTTAGCATCCATTTTGCTGTCATTTTCTGTTACGTAAGAAAAGCAAAGACCTGCACCATACAAAGTTTTAGCGCTAATGTTTTTTATTAGATAAAATATTTATTTATTAGCTATAGAGAAATTAAAATGCAGTTAAAGAGAAAAGTAACAGAAAAAATCTAATTTCTTTTTATATTATTGCAGATTGGGAAGTGGCCTATTCACATTCAAGTGTCACATTACGCGAGTGTCGCCTGCAAGAGGCTGGAGAGGATCGGCTGTGGTGGTAAAAAACAGCCCAGAAAACCGAGCACCGAAGATATTGATCAGGCTAGGGTAAGTTGTATATAAACTACGTGTTATATTATTATGAGAAAAATATCTGTTTCCAAAAAGTGCATAATATTTTAACGATGGTTCATGGTTCAAACCGTGAGACATAAAAAAAGCTTTATTAAAGCGGTGTTGATTATTAATACAAACAAGACACTCCATGTGTTTTGTTTACAATTTAGACCACAGGTTAAACTTTAAAACAGGTTGTATAGTTCAGTTACTGTCTTTCACAGATACAAATCTTCAGACAGTCGATGTTTGGCAACACGCTATCGGAGGTTATGGCGCTGCAAAAGGAGCGGTTCCCGAACAGGCAGCTGCCGTGGGTGCAGGTGGCGTTGTCGCAGCAGGTGCTGGCCCTCAACGGCAAGGAGACGGAGGGGATATTCCGAGTGTCCGCTGACGTTGATGAAGTCAACGCATTGAAAGCGAAGATCGATAACTGGGAGCTACCTGACGCGTCTACGTTGACAGGTAGATATTTGCTTTAGTTGTGTAGTCTTTAGCATAGTAAGGCGTGAAAAATAAGAGTACTTAGGTCTTTTGTACACATTTCAAAATTGTTTATAAGCATATTTATGAAACTGCGTACCTCTGTACTGTTTGTTATCTGTACATTAAAAGTATTTACAGTTCGCGCTAAAAAAATCCTATGGGGTATAGTAAATTTTATATATAATTAATAAATTTGTAACTGTAGACGCGCACGCGCCCGCCAGCCTGCTGAAGCTGTGGTACCGCGAGCTGTACGAGCCGCTGATCCCGGACTCGCTGTACGGCGCGTGCGTCGCCGCCGGCCACGACCCCGCCGCCTGCGCGCGCGCCCTGCAGCGCCTGCCGCCGCTCAATCGCCTCGTGAGTGTCATATTATAGTAACTGTAGACGCGCCTGCGCCCGCGCCCGCCAGCCTGCTGAAGCTGTGGTACCTTTTACCTTTTCCTGTCATGTGGCATTGCCCGCGCGCAGATCTGGATTCTGGTCCGCATCAATGTTATCCACATCTAACATTTCTCATCCGTACGTCGGATGAGCATGTAACATAAGTCAGCCCTGCAACTCGGCTTTTGGTCGCGACTCTGGTTATCTGTTTCACTAAAAACCGGGACTAAAGAAATTAGATTGTAGCTGAGTGATACTAATGTGGCATGGATTTCCATAAAAAAATAATACGAAGTTTTATGCATAATGCAACTTTTGAATATAGACTCCTTACATTTTTTCTTCATTCCAGGTACTGACGTATCTAGTGAGCTTCCTCCAGCAGTTCTCCGCTCCGGAGGTGGTGAGTCAGACCAAGATGGACTCGTCCAACCTGGCGATGGTGTTCGCGCCCAATTGCCTGCGCTGCACCGCGCAAGACCCGCGCGTTATACTCGAGAACGCGCGGAAAGAGATGACCTTCATGAAGACCCTCATCACCAACCTCGACACATCACACGTGCAGGATCTCCTGTGACCAACGAATCTCAACTATAATAACAATGTTATACGTCAGGATAACGCTACGCGGCTGAGCGATGCTTGATAAAATTGTATTAAATTTACCCGGTTATGGGTCCAGAGTGCTAAGGGTGATAGCGAAGTTAGATGTCAATAATGTATGGGATTGCATTGTGAAACTAGGGAATGCAATTTGACTAAGCACTCTATCGCGTCGTTCAGTTATGGCGTAGTTACGCCTAGTGTAGTCCTACCTTTAGGATGACTTCTAGTTAACCCTTCGTATCTTCGCGCGATCAAGTAACCTATCCTCTGTATGCCGAATTCCAGTGTCAATTGACGACGGTATACGCGTACTCGTGTAACATTATTGTATATTTTTTATATTTTTGTACGCTATGTAATTTTATTTGGTAGAATCCAAAGATATTTAATGGAACGTGATTACAAATCTTCGTGTGTTTGTTATTTAGTTTGTTTGTGTGTATGAAAGGTTATGTTTAAGTTTAAGGCACACTGTACTAAAATGGTACGATTTGCATGACATAATGGACTCTAACGAGCTCGGCTTAACTCTTTAATCTCAAATTTACATTTTACAGCTAAGCGTTAATGAAAAAAAATATTCATAAGAAATATTTATCTCAAAATTAAAAATAACTACGCTTTCCATTGTATTGATAGCAAACGATGACTAGAATTATGATAACACCATTATAGAATCACCAGAGCTATTTGATAGTATAGTTCCTGACTTAGAATAATGTATTAGGTAATAAAAAATATGAAATTTGTCAGTTTTTGGCGACAGACTGACTTGTGACGTCATAGACAAAACAACAATGAAATCATTCGAATTTAAATATTACTGTTCGGCAGCTACAATTTTAAATTCAATTTGGTATGCATTTTTTGTAGACAGTATTTTTTTGGTCACGTTTTAAAGCACATGAGATTTATAGGCCAAATAACGTTAATAAAATATCATGGTGATGACGTTGGATTCAAGTTAAAGTTAAAGATATGAACAAAAATCACACTGAAAATACTCATAACATCTCATAATATTTTACATACTCATACACATATCTCATATATTTTTGCTTTAGTTTGAACATACCATATTATTATTTTTGTACACTTTATTACTTGTTGTATAGCTTGACCGCTGTAAAGTCGACCCTCGTAGCATACTAAATGTATGCTACGAGGGTCGACTTTACAGCGGTCAAGCTTTAAGTTAGCTTTTTTATGATGCATTCCTTCATGCATATAATATCTATATGACAATTAACTTTACGTTTACTTAATTAATTGTTATAGTAGAGCAGGCAGATTTCGTACGCATTTCCGTACCTGTGTAAACGTGATGGTGCGTAAAAGAATCAAGTGGTGATGAGTCTAACGAAATTAAACCTGATTCAGAACACTTAAATGATAATGCATAATTTCACATCACAATAATTATTATTAGCTAAAATAGTGTCGCTAGCAACTATTAACCCCGCATTTAAAACTCACCGCTTTTTAAGTCTAATTTAGTTGTTATTTTTCGAATTTAAACGAACAAAGTTATTTCTTAGTTTTATGTTCTGTGATAAACTATTTGGACCCACGTAAATGATAACCCAATGCAGTCGTACTTGTCTTGTCGACATAATATACGGTTAGAGTGAGGATAGCTGCGTCGTGACAGCGCACAGACAACTATTTTACTGTCCGTTGTTTTGTCAAAACACTACATTTGACGATGCAACGCCATGGGCGTAGCCAGGATTGTATATAGGGGGGAATCCTAAACTTCGGATCTCACAATAGTATTGAAGGTGAGGTAAAAATTAAAAACAAAATATTATGAGCGAGCGAACTGGGATTAAATGCCTCCCCTCTCACCCCGTAACTCTCTCCGCCGCGCTCCACGTGAAACTCGTGAGCATTAGCGACCGATCGCTCTTCTAGGGGGAGGCAGCTGCCCCCTCCTGCCCGTACCTCGCTACGCCCATGTGCAATTACGCATCTATGTAGCTTGCTATACAATATTATGTAAATCTATATTATGGAGCGTACGCGTTGTCGCTGCAACAACACACCGCAACGCATTCAAGCAATGTCGCCTCGTTATTAGAGTCATAGCATACGGATGGCGCACCGTATACAATATACATAATACATCCTTCACACGAGAAGATCTATAAGTAAAAAAATCAAAACGCGTTAATATGATTGTGCAATGATGTATCTACGACCAAGATGCTGCGTTACCGTGAATTTAGTAGTGTAATTATTGTAAAGAACTTATTTAAGAATCAAAAGAAGAGCCTAATAAGAGCTGACATTTGATACAAAAGGTATGCGAGCGACGTTTCTATATCGAGTTTACAGAAGCTATCAAAACGTTACCTTCAGCAAGGACGAATTTATGTAACGTATCTCTAGATCATCTTGAATCGATGGACGGTGCTATGCAATTTTCAGCGGCACACGTCCTACTGTTTTAGATGTCGTAACGATAAGTACCTAATATTATACGGTGTATCTGCTGGATTAGAATCACATATTATAGAGGTTATGTAACTCAAAGTATATTTGTATAAAACCTATTTATATAGTTGTTGACATATAGTTAAAGATCTATTTCACAACACAAATTTATCTGATACTGCCTTCAAACATAATAACCAGAAAAGTGCTTTGAGAGGGCGTGGTTTCCTTGCTTCTGTGATACAATATGTTATATCGTATAGGGGTATGCATTTATTTTATAATATTCTAACAAGTGTGAAGCCTCTAACAGACGACGATATTGGAGTCTTTTGACAAAAAATAAAATAGTAAGATTGTAAATGATTTCTTACGCTGTCTTTCTCTGACCTCTATCTGGGAGGAAGTTTATTAATTTTATGGAACAGTGTTTGGTGAATTTTTGTATCTTTCTTATATTATACATAATATTATAAGAATAAGACAACTATATCGAAAGACAAATTTTGTGAATATTCTTTTCTTATTAGAACATTATGAAGAAAAATCTTTGCGGAGAGCAATGCGCTTAAAATAAAGTATTATAATATTATCAAGACATGACGTTGTCTGTTTTAGGCCAGCAAATTATAAATTAAATACTGAAAGATTTATTAATAATCACTATTATATGATACAAACGAATTGTAATTTATCGAAGTCACAAATGAATTTTTGGTCTCAAAATCTGTTTTCAATATTTTACAATTATTTTTATCTCTTTTTATATTTGTGTATTATTAATTTTAATTATTAAGACTTGTGAATGTATTGCTTTTTACTCTCTACATAGTGACGTTTTAAAAGTATATAGCTAGTCAAATTCCGGGTTCTTAGAAAAACACAAAATATATGTGTTTTTAAATTGGGTCTTGTAAGACTAAAGGACTAAATAAGGCATATCTTGTGTACCATGATGGACAATTTCAGGGACAATTGGAACTCGTCATATTTGTCTCGGGGCGCTCATTATCGCCGTTGGATGTGTTCTTTGGACTGCACAATCGTGGTGTCAATCGTGGTTTATATTTTGTAATTGTCCATCATAGCTCAACGTATAGAGGATATTTTGGCACATGTATGATGGACTAATGAAGTATTTCTGCCAGTGTATTGACTATCGACGGGATCAATCGCAGTATCAGGCATTTTTGAAATAGCATTAGTCATTACGTTGTTTCTATTACATAATGTATTACACTATTAAGCCTGCATAAGACTTATCGTATTAATGTTCTCAGGTGGCTTGGCCAATGTAACAATATAGAAACGACAAAGAATTTAGATAAGTTGGCTTATCCAACACGTTTTCGTTATCTCTTTTGTATAGTTTCGACAATCAAAATGTTTAGACACGACATGAGTCGAATGCTAGCTTGTTCATATTTCTTAGGCTTATGTCAAATTCATACATTTTAAATCGGCGATTCCGTTAAGAAAGTATAAAGAAAACGTGTTGGCTAAGCCCCAAGTAGTGTATGAAATTGACATACGTCATTTGGCTTATCGCCATTTTGTCGCTTTCTAACTTCGATATCGTTTCGATATTGTGCATCGTCTAAACATCCTCTGTCGTAGTCGAAATTGAAGTATGTTACCGACTTTGTATTGTGCCATATTATTGACGCAGTAGCTAGCTGTAGTCCTAAGTCTTACGTCGCGTACTTTCGAACACGGATTTTTCGAATTTCTCGTATTATTTTTAATGAATTACCGCTTATTTTGTATTATATGTCTGAACGATTGTATGTAAGTATGATAGGAGCCCCCGAGCTCTAGACGATTCGGGCGATATTCTCCTTGCAAGTTCTGAGCTGGCTTTCGGCAGCGAAGTAGGTATAGTTTACTGCTAGTACCACATTATGTAAAGTTGTATAGTGCTTATAAATAATGCAATATCTCACGTGGAATACATTGTATATAATATTGCTTATTTTTTGTTACTCGGACGGTTGACGTCTAGCGCCTGCGTTGTTCTGAAGGCTATCGAGTTACTGAAAAATAAATATCAAAATTATCCGTTGGATTAATGCGAATACCAATTGTTGGTTTTATTTTTTCCTTCCTACCGAAGCACAAAATTGACAAAAAGGTTTTATCAAGATCAATGACGATTTATTGTGTGGCCGCTCTGAGACTAAAGTCTGCCTCGCTTCCAAGAAATAGCATGAAATGACAATGTAAGCTATTTGTTTAATACATTACTTTCCGACCTTATATGGAATGGCTGGCGTCATCTATGTGTATTGTAACAAATTGGGTATGATGTAACTGCCCATCCCATACCTTACAATGTCATTTTACAGACGTTTTATGATTGCTGAATCATTTGAAGATTCATCTGGCGCCAATTAAGTTGTACTAAAATATGCAAACGATGGAGCCGACGATAAAAGGAATAGAAACACTAATAAAGAACGAGTTTTTGAGGAATTTCTAAGATTACCTTTTACGTCATTCTGACATTTCAGTGTATACAAGTACGTTTTGGAATAGGAGCCGGTGTTAAGCACACGGCAAGGTCAAAATGAGTCTTGTTTGAGCACCGAGCGTTGACCTGTCTATTTTAGTTGGACTGTTTTGTCTACTGAATTTCTCTAATCTCGATGATTACATGATGAATCATTATTGACTTTATGAGTTCATCAACCAACGACAAAAAGCTGCCGAATTTTGAGCCGCTTAGTTTTTGTGTTGCATCTTTGATCTTAAGATATTTGTGTAGTAGACAAAATCTGTTCTATAAGTACTATGGTAAAGAATTTTACCATAGTACTTATAGAACAGTGTCAATTAATTACTCTCGGAAATCGTACAGTTGAACTTTGAAGTAACTACTAGACCAGTGAGTACAACCTTTTTTATACGGGCCACAAAAAGTTTTGGTCTTGGTGTCGCGGGCCGCAACAAAATTTAGGGTTAAAGAAATAATGTTCTTCGAAATTTGCAATTTACTTAAAAGTGAAAAAATTTTCACGACTCACGGTGGCTGCTCTATCTTGCCGGTGGGCGTGAAATTCAAAATGGTACTTCACGCGGGCCACTGAAAACCCTTCATGGGCGAGTCCAACTCGCACAAAGTTGTTTTTTTAATACATTTTTTTTTCAAAATTGTATTAAAAAAACAACGTAGGTATAACGTTTAATTATGAAATACGTTTAATTGGAAGAGTTCAAATATGAAACTAAATAGCTACATCGCACCCGCTGGTGCGATGTAGCCACTTGTAGCTTTAAAAGACGGCTCGTGCCGCTGCACGGGCCGTCTATTTCTTGTTATTTAATCTAGGTAGATAATATATTATGTTGTCGACGGGAAAATACAAAATTAAATTATTTTTGGGTGGCCTATATGTAGGTGATGACAAATCTTTAAAGTATTTTGTGCACAAAATATAAGCTTAGGCATCGAATAGGTGCAGAACACATAATATACACAGGTGGTATAGTAACGTCACTGAGGCGTTATTACCTGTAGCCTGTAGCAAATTCTTGGTAGAGGCACCCTGGGCGCCAAAGAAATATCGTCCAGAGCGCTGGTAGTGCTAAAACCGGCACTGCCTCAGCTGCTGGCCCTGCCCTATAGTTTCGCCACTGAGAACACGAAAAAAAGGTCTCACTAAAGTACCTACACACTTGTTTTGTTCATCTAATACATACATGTTTTTGTTAAAACTGGTAGGAATGTATGTTTCACGATAAATATATATGTTATAGGCAAACTCCGAAGCTCCGGCGCTCCTAGGTTGGACTGGTCAATCCTCAGGTCAGACTGAATGACTTAGTCAAAGCCCAAACAAATGTAAATTTTCGGCCTTTGACTAAACAATTTTCGTCAAACCTGGGAGGGACTAATTTGGTCAGGCAAACGTCAAAACACAATTTTATTAAATCGGGGTTTGACGAGTCAAACTCCGATATAGGTATGAAGTGTCTTATCTTCGTATATTTGGAAGCATTTTATCATTTAAGCAGCTGTCAAGTCTTAACCGCTTAACTCTGCTAGTTCTGACACCTGATTGGTCAGCTTACGTGATTTTCACTTTTATATTTGAGATGCTTTGAGAGAATGCCGTGTGGCATTAGGCCCGCCTTTTGTACGATGTGCTATAAAGTATAAAATAAATAAATAAATGCTTTGGAATATACGGAGGTTAGTTTGTAAGATTAGGTATAAAAAAATAACATTTTTAAAATTTTGACGTTTATTGTTTTAATAATTTCTTAAGTAATTAAAATGGAAAATTAATCATTTTTCTGACATGGTGAGGCATTAACTTTAATGTTAATTGTTTTAATAATTTCTTTTTCTTTTTAGCTACTTTAGCGGATTCTACCTCACTGATAATCTGCTCATACAACTGTTTGTTTTTTATGTGAAATGAACACTTATTTTTATTCAAATTAGAAATTTTCTCTTTAAACTTTACTTTTAAAGCTTCTTTATCCACGTTTTTAGTAACAACAACACCGTTTGATTCACTCATCTTCAATTTTACACAATTACACGCCCGCACGCTCAATGAACGAACATGAAATGACAAAACAATCGGTCGGAACACCGCGAGAGACATTATGAACCTGTTTAAACATGTTCAAATCAACGTTTGACCGAGTTTTGCAGTCGCTTCTAGGATTGACTAGGCCAAAACCGAAACAGAATAATTTACTTTCGACGTTTGACTGAAAAGTTAGGAGCTCCTGGGTTTGACTAAAAATACTTCAGGCAAAGGGCGAAATTGAAATGTATTTCGGGGATCGCCTGACGGCTTTGGCCAAACCTAGGATAAACCAGTCCTTCCGCGAAGAGACTGTGTATCGGACTTTGACTATAACATATACAAACAATTTACTAGAATATATAATAAGCTAAAACTTGCCACGTCCGGTTGGATAGCAACTCCTACGCACATACTCAGGTAGAGATGACATCCTGTTCGTCCTTAGTTGATTTTGCCCGAAAATGGTACGAATGGAAAAGGTAGGTACGAATCAATCGAAAAGGTGTGAAAAAAAAGTTAAAAAACCTAACGCACCTTGTCTCTTTTTCTCTATTCAATCTATTAACTTGTTATTTTTCTTTTTAGTGGTACAATGTTTTGCCAAAGGTTTTAACCCGCATATTATATTATTATCAAGGAGTCAGAAAAAAGACGAAAGAACATTTCTCGGAACTACCCGAAAATTCTCTATGAGTCACGTAAGAAGTAAGTGACACACTTTTCTTTGTTTTGTTTCTTTTTGTTGTTCAAGAATACAGATCAATACGGTGAGAAAGTAGGTTTTCAATTTTAATTCAAAGCATGTCTTAGCATAACAACAGACCAGCCAAATCGACGTCATTTGGATTTTGAAGAAAACGTATCGTCGTCTTTATATGTTGATTCATTTTTGATGATTCATTTTTTTTAAATCGCAAAATGCAACTCTGCTCGCAATTCATTTTTGTATTTTTGTACTGATTTGGCATATTTTATCAGTTCTGACAATTCATTTGCTGAATTCATTGCGAGGAATTGCTTAAATGTGACCATTTTAGCCCCGCTGTCGTAGAACATCTACGAATGGCGTAGAGCTAGCGCTACGGCGCGATACAATTTTAACTTATTATTATTAGTTGCAATTAACTACCTGCAGTATAGACTCACATGTATAATATCAAGAGCCACCAAGCCATCTAAATACCAAGGCAACTAAAATATCACTCGGAAGTCGGACTCAGCTACCTACTTAGTTGTATATTGTATGTTAGGAGTAGGCCCACTTAGAACCTGCCAAAGACATACAATATTAATACTCCCACACCGGTTTCGGTGACGGTGGCCAGTTTTATTTAAGCCAGGCCAGTTACGCAGCAGTAATTTTATAGTGCCCAAGTGTGTGCGCAGTACACAAGAGCGTTCTCTATTCCTTTACTCTCATACCCAGTGTGACGGAAGACCGACACGACTGGCAAGAGATCAGGCGCAGGACCGACTTTTTTACATGCCCATCCGACGCATGGACCACCTTACTTGTCAGACAATCAGGTGATCAGCCTGTATTATCCTAACTAAACTTGGAAATAACATGCTTCCAACGCGGGAATCGAACCCACGACCTCCGAGTCAAGAGCCGCGCTCTAAACCACTGGACCACGGAGGCGTATACAATATTATAGAGACACTCGTAAAACAAGATTCTTCTGTTACAATCGGGTAAAAAGGCTGCATCGAAATTCTGGCAGCAGTCGATGCAAGTGCGAAGTGAATTTCAATATTGGCCAATAACAAGTGTAATTTATATATTTTCGATGGAAAATAAGGTAGCGTGATGTTAGTGGGTCAGCCGGTCGGTGAATCTTTTTATAAGTCGAATTAATAATAATTCACATGATTACATTACTGTGGTCGGTTGATTAAAAGCGGTTTTTGAGAAAATTATACAATACGTCTGCAATAAAATACGGTATTTTCGATATTTTAACTGTCTGATGACATTAACAATTAACAATTAAATATTATAAAAGGAGAAAACGTTGGCTCAAAAGACGTTCGATTGTTAGCAGTTATTTAAATTTTTAATTACACCAATATAACACTTTATGTGATTTCTCATTTATCGGGAATAGAGGATTCGATCCCGGGATCCCGAATCGTGGGATCCCGGTCATATTTTAGTCCCGAAAATTTCGGGATTGTAATTTAATAAATCTCGGGATTTCCGGGACTGATAAATAATTTAATTGAGTAAATAAAAATGTGCGTGAAACAAAACGCACTTACTTTTATGTTGGCCATCTTGTTAATACGCTTAATTTTATTTGTTTTGCTAACGACCGGTATCGTTTTATGTGTAAAATTGTGTAAGAACCCCGCTTTACGTCATTTAAGTATCTAATATCTGTGTTGGTGAAAATCAATAAAATTTAAAAAAATTGGCCAAATGCAAGTCAGACTCGCGCACGTAGGATTCCGAACCGTTGTAAGTTAAGAAGTAGTTAGGAAGTAGGCGAAAAATTGTGTTTTTTCGTATGTGAGTCGCCCTTAAATAATAATTTTATTTTAATTTAATTATAAATTAATAAAATACAAAAATAATTAGGGATTTTGTGAATATTTCAATTTCCTGTTTGTTGCCACTATTAATTACGAGCAAAAAATGTCAAAAAATCACATTCATTTGTTGTATGTATTATATTATATTATATATAAATTTTAATTTTGTTGATTTTAGTATTTTTGTTATAGGGGCAACTAAAATGGGGGCGATACCGGTCCGTCCACGTCGTGTCCCTGGGCACCTCCTCCGTGCCATCGTGAGCTTTTTCACGGTGACACGGGAGGGGTGGCTGAACGCCGGTATGTGTGTGTGATTGTGTGCGTGTATGGCAGAGCTCACTGCCGAGAGAGAGCCCGCGACCCGGGGTGTCGGTGTTTGTAATGATGAGTAGTCGCAGCAAGAAAAATAATCTCCGGGTGGGTCCCGGTTCCGATGGAGCCGGAGAATCCCATACGTCGCCTTCGGGTGACGGGCGGTCCGTGTATACGGAGGGGCCACTTACTGCGAGGAGGGAAGGGAGAAAGGGAGGCGCGAAGACGCGCGTAAGTTCTAAGCCGGTGCACCTAACCGCACCGGCCAAGGAACCGATCACAGATGAGGACACGGACTTCTCCGTGCCGCAGCCCAATGCGGTGAAACGGCTCGATGCCCTTATAGATAAGAAAATTGCGAGGGGCGATACGGACGGCATAAGGCGGGACTACTTCGAGTTCACCTATGGCCGTCCGATTCGCGACTACTCCACTGGACGTGACAGCGAGGACTGTTACTCGGCGTCCGGCAGCAACATGTCACTGGACTCCGAGGGACTGCCCGCAACCTCCGGACGTACGACTCCTCTGAAAAGGAGAATCCCGGACGAAGACGAAGTGGTGCCGTCTACCAGCAAGATGACGGCACCGGCACCTAAACGAGGACGAGGCCGGCCTCCTACGACCGGCCAGTACGTCGGCATGGCGAAATCCAAGGCCGACTACAAGGAGAAGGCGGAGAGTCTCCGGCTGCTTGCTGAGGAGCAAGTAGCCGTGACGGCTCGGGCGGCGAGGGAGGCGCGAGCCTCTCTTCGCAATAGCCCCACACCGGCTGCAGAGGACGCAGCAAAGACGAGCGCGGCGCTAAGCGCAAGCGTGGAGAAGTCGCTGGAGATCATTTCCATGGTCGCCAGCAAATCCTCCAACTTAAAGGGGACCTTTCAGCGGTACCTCAAGGAGGCGGTCGCCAATATAAAGGAGGCCGTCGCCGATATGAGGGACCGCTGCCAAAATGACGAGGTGCGGGCTTTGGAAGCACAAAACCAGCAGCTTCAACAGCAAATCGGCACCATGCGCCGGGAGCTGGAGGAGCTGCGTCGGCAAGTCACCAAGCCCGCCACGGAAGAGATGCAGAAGCTGTTGTCGGAGGTCTCGCGTTCCAACATCGAGACCTTCGGCAACATGCTTAATGCTAGGATTGCCGGCCTAGAAGATAGGCTCCTTCCCGAGCCCAGAAGAAGACCGCCGCTGGCGGCAGACAGTGCTGGTCCATCATCCAGCGCCCCACCATCAGCGGCACAGAAGAAGACGCCGAAGCCGAGGAAGACGGCACCGGCGAAAGCCCCGGACGAGAGTTCGGTGGGCGGTGAGGCGGCTTCTATACAGCCGCCCGCCGTACCTGCGGAGAAGGCTGCAAAGCCTAAAAAGAAAAGAAAGAAGCGGCCAACAATGGCCGCTCAGGAGGCGGCAAAGGGGGGGCAGAAGACCAATGCCCCTCCCACCGAGGCCCCGTGGACTACAGTTGGTCCGCGCAGGCCCAAGAAGAAGAAAGGGGCGGCTACTCGAGCTAAAGCCGCCCTTAGGAAGAAGAAAAAGGCCAAGCTCCGTGCCCCTAACACCGCGGCAATCACCGTCACCTTGAAGGAGAGTGCCGTGGCGCAGGGGATCACGTACCTTGACGTGCTGACGAAGGCGAAAGACGCGGTCAAGACCAGCGGAGTGGCGGAACTTGACATCAACAAAATCGGGTTCCGCTTCCGCTTGGCCCAGACCGGCGCTCGCGTCCTCACCATCCCGGGTGAGGGTGCCCAGGAGAAGGCAGATGCTCTCGCTGCAAGAATGCGGGAGGTCCTTGACCCCGAGACGGTGAAGATCGGCCGCCCGGAGAAATGCGTAGAAATGCGCATCGCCGGGCTGGACGACTCAGCCACGACGGCCGACGTACTGGAGGCCGTTGCAAGAGAAGGAGGATGCCCGACGACCTCCATCAGGTCGGGCCCAATAAAGAAAGGAAGGTGGGGCGATGGCTCGCTTTGGCTGAGCGTCCCCGTCGCGGCAGCCAAAAGGCTGGACAGCTTGGGGCGGCTGCGAGTGGGCTGGGTCTCGGCGAAGGTGACACTGCTGGCCGCGAGGCCTATGCGGTGTTACCGATGCCTAGACACTGGCCACCTTGCCGCGACGTGCCAGTGCCCGGTAGACCGCAGTCGGAACTGTTTTCGCTGTGGAAAGCCGGGGCACAAGGCTGCCGAGTGCCGGGAGAAGCAGCCCAATTGCTTCTTTTGCGAGGCACTCGGCAAGGAGAAGGACCACGTGCTGGGTAGTAGTGGCTGCATGACAGCGAAGAAGCCACTCCCCAGCACCAAGCGCCGGAAGAGACGCGGAGCTCCCTCCGACAAGGCTCGGCCAAAAGAGCCTGGAGCCGGTGACGCTGGGGGTAGTCAGCCCCAGCCCGCCATGGAGGTGGAGCCATAGGCCCGTGGGCGGTTGATCGGGGGATCACCGCCCGCGCGAAGGGCCCCGAGATGAAAGCTCCCTAGATGCCCGGGGAGCTCTCGGTGGTGAAAGGCGGCGGCAGGTCACCAGCCGCCGCAACAGAGATGAGCCGGACGCGGCAAGCGCCGTGAGGACGCGGAGTTCGACAACAGAGTACCCGTGTCCTACGGCTGGAAGGAGGGCATGGGGGGGTTTTAGTGGGTAAACCTCATGTAGGGAGTCCCACATACCCCCGCCCCTTCCCCCGAGGGGGTGGGGGATACGTAACGTATTTCCCCTCCTCAAAAAAAAAAAAAAAAAAAAAAAAAAAAAAAAAAAAAAAAAAAAAAAAAAAGGGGGCAACTAAAATACATAATCTGTGTACCTAAACAGAAAGAAGTCTTATACAGCCTGGAGACAGGCGGACAGATACCAAAGTTTCAGTATTAGGGTCCCGTTTTTACCGTTTGGGTACAGAACCCTAAAAACAATGTATTAATGAGTCTTAGTCAATAGAGATCCAAAATAACGAGTGTTACTTAGTTGTAATTTTTTATTACCCATAATATAATCCCGGGACTGTCCCGGGACCCCGGGATTGATTGTAAATAATCCCGAAATCCCGGGATTAAAAAAACGCCCAGGATCGAATCCTCTAGTCGGGAATGACCATTTGGCTTCTGCCTACCTACCTATAATGCAGCAATCAAAGCAGAAAACAGCATAAAAAAGGTTTTTGTTGGCGAGAACTCAAAATCTGAATCAGCTACCAAATTATGCAAATACTAATTAGATTGTTAAATATAACGATTTGATGGTCAAACAACAATTTAATATTCATCTAAATTTCGATTAAGTTGAACGATTAATCAAAATAATGAATTAAGTAACCTATTATAAGTTCACCAGACTTAATTCGACTGGTTTATGCGTTATATAAATGCAAAAACTCAATCAAAATATGAAAATGCCTTTGTCTCTTCGAGACATTTTATTATAGGTATGTTTAAAAACAAATAAAAGTGCAGGAACGCGGAAACTTTTTACTTATAATAATAATTATTATTAATAGATCCTTAAACAGTAACGTAGTAGAACAAAATAATAATTATTATGAATGGAAAAAATTGTATTATATCATCCTGCATCAGGTAGTTATCTATACTACTATTATAAAGAGGAAAGATTTGATTTTTTGTTTGTTTGTTTGTTTGTTTGTTTGTTTGAGTCGAATAGGCTCCGAAACTACTGGACCGATTTGAAAAATTCTTTTGCTATTGGAATCTTACATTATTTCTGCTGAACATAGGCTACATTTTATTTTGGAAAAAAGTAGGGTTCCGTAAGATATTTCAGTTTTTCGGACGCAAGGTGTAAAAAATCAGCTAGAAAAGTTACTTATTTTGCGTACGCTGCCTAAACTATAAAAGATAGAACCATAAAATGTTCTAAGTAATTGTAGATCTTATAAATATCTACAAAAAAGTCCGCGACACACTATACCTATCTATGTCGAGTGAGGCACAATAACCATTTATTTATTTAAAAATCCTGAATTTTTTTTGGACTACATTTAAACGGATATATTTTACTCACGCTATTAATCCTTATCAAAATAAATTATTTTATCACTAAGTACAGTTTATGTAGATAATATTTGGTCTTTGAATGATTAAAATTGGACGTTTGGTTTTGAAATTATGGCGAAATTAAAATATTACGATAGTATGCGTCACCAAAGCGCGTGCGGGAGGAAGACATTATTCTGTTGTAGAAATGAAAATTCTGTACATAAAAGATATGAAATGACATCCGAAATTACACCTCTGTCACTACATCGCTATAGAAGCCAAAAATGTGGTTAGTTTTTTGTCTGTCTGTCTGTCTGTCACTCTTTCTGTCTGTCTGTATGTTTGTTCCAGCATCACACGAAAAATACTGATCCGATTTGAATGTGGTTTTCGCAGATATATATATCTTCTTCCAACTTAACATCTGGTGTATAAAATTTTTTCCCCCCACCCCTCTAAGGGGACAAAAGAGGGGGTCAGATTTTGTATCAAACTTTTTTCTTTAACACGAAAACTACTGATCCGATTTGCATACGGTTTTCAGACTTTTCACAGATATATTATATTTATCTACTTCCAACTCAACATCTGGTGTATAAAAATCCTCCTCCCCCTCCCCTCTCAACCCTCTCTGGGGACCAAAGAGGGGTCAGATTTTGTATACAACTTTTTTCTTTAGTGGACTTACTTCATATTACCCCATTTAATGTACCAGATGTTAAGTTGAAAAACACAGTTAATTAGGTATTAACTGTGTTTTTCAACTTAACATCTGGTGTATGACCTTCCCCCCCCCACACCCTCTTAGGGGACAAAAGAGGGGGTAGAACATGTATCAACTGATGATGTAGAAAATATACTTTAAATGGCAAAACAACGTTTGCCGGGACAGCTAGTCCTTAATATGTTTGTGAACGAAATGCGATATAACATTTAAATGATTTAACGGCTTAAAATTTTTTGTAATAATTAATAATAGGAGCAATAATATTAATTATTGAATACTGAACAAACACCATGAATACTTTACTGTGAATAATATGGGGTGCAAATCTACGTGCAAACGCTCTTTATGAACTGTTTTCGCAGACTCTACCCCTATTATTGTCCTTGCGTTATGCAAATGTTAAGACAAAGGTTAGGTTTGTTTTCAAGATTATTGCACTATACTAAGCATTTAATGTTATGATCGTGCACGATGCTGACTGGCATCTAGTAATTAATAAGTCATTATGTATTTAAATAAATTAACGATTAACACTGCAAGGCTAATGCCATATTTTTTGTGTTTTTGTATGTCACAAAACTCACGCGGACCGAGTGACCGCGACCATACCTACTTCCTCAATAAGTATAATATAATAATTGAAAAAATATTTAAGAACTAAATGATCGTTAATCGTTAACACGTGCAATGCAATAATTTTTTTATGTATGGTTTTTTGTATGGTTCAAACATCATAACCTCTCAAATATGGCTTGAGTTATTGTAGTAAACACTACACGTCGTAGTTAGTGCAATGAAAATTGTATATGACTGACCAGAATATTATGACAATCAACTAAAACTATATAATATTTTTAGTTACTCATATTTTGTAGTATAGTTTCAGTGAATTTTTGATAAAACTACATGTCGTAATATCTAGTTGTATCTGGTAGAAGGAAATGTTTTGCTGTTTATTTAGGGTCCCGTACCCAAAAGGGTAAAAACGGGATCCTATTAGGTACCTACAAAGATTTCGTTGTCTGTGCGTCTGGCCGTCTGTCTGTCTCCAGGCTGTAACTATGAACCGCTTATAGCTAGACTTCTGAAATTTTCACAGATTGTATAAATCTGTTGCCGCTCTAACAACAAATACTAAAAACAAAATAAAGTTTATATTAAGGGGGCTCCCACACAATAATTAGAAACGAGATTTATTTGGTCTTTTTTACTCGTAATCTATAATGACAACAGTTAGGTACTTGAAACTTTCGCAAAATCCTTAATAATTGTATTTGTACTTTTATAATTATAAATAAAAATAAAATAAATGTTAAGGGGGACTCGTATACAAAAAACACAATTTTTGCCTATTTTCGCTCTATGACGGTATTGAACCCTTCGTGCGCGAGTTTGACTCGCACTTGGCCGAATTTTTATGGAAGGTGTTTTGGTTTGGCTTTCCTATAAGTTCGGTAAGGATCGGGATAGTCAGGATTGAAGGACACGATTTATTGCAGACACTTTCAATCTGCCCACGTACTAAATTTCGAAACGTGCAAATTGCGCTGTTGCTAAACTAAGCGTAAGTTACTTAAGTGTCCACCACGAGATAAAGTGGTTGACCGCAAGAATGTTGAATGGAACAGCCAGCTGCTATATTTTATTATTAACCAAATACTTAATAATATTATAGTTTAACTTCAAATAGTGTTTTAATAGTTCTGTAATCGGAAACGAGACCAAATAAAAGTGGTAAAATTATTCTTTGTTAATTAATGGCCAAAGTAATAGATTATCTCTGTATGTACAGTCCAAGATATATCCAATTTACCACATTTCAACTTAATTCTTGGTTGAGCACTCAAAAGCGTCATAGAAAGCGTGTGTTTTCGACTGGACATAATAATATCGCATACGTATCACTGAAAACTAAATCAAAAGTTTATCTTTAACTACAATAAATATTTTAACTACAATAAAGTTTATCTTTAAATACAATTAAGTTTATCTTTAACTAAATCAAAAGTTTATCTAACTGCGATAGGACGGACCACCTCTTTTTCTTGTCGAGAATAAAACGGTCTATTATTAGACCGTACATTACACATATACATATACATTATACATATGTAGTACATTATACATAATATTTAGGTAATTTATTCATCCATGTCGTCATAAATGTCAAAAAAAAAAATATACAGATTGATATTCATTGTATTCCATAAATAGCTGTGTGGCCTAAAGGCTATAGATACAATATCAATAACAAAAAATATTATCAAGATAATATAAATCGTCAACATGAATTTTTAAAGTCCATAAATATGTCAGCTAATAATATTATAATATTACTAGCTATGTATTTGACCGAGCAATCGATAAAACACGAATAAAATGACATTTTCGAAAAATGATTCCTAGCTAGATCGATTTATCGCCCCCGAAACACCATATATATTATACTAAATTTCTTGAAAATCGTTGTAGCCGATTCCGAGATTTTAATTATATGTATATATTAAAAGATATAAAAGATTCATTTACGTCAAGAGCTTAGGTCTCAATCAGTAATAATCGTCGGTCTGTGACCACATACCTCTCTCGTCTGCCTGTCTGTTAGGTACCTGTCCCTAATCAAACCACTTAACCTAATTTAATGAAATTCGGTATGAAGATACAACATAGAGCCCAAAGGATACTTTAAATACTGGTTAAAACGGTTTTGAATTTATTCGCAACCAAAGCTATTATAATATGGGCAATGTAACATCACTAATATTGAGTTTATCATTGAACCCAAGTGTTTGCAGCTCGTTAGTGGTATCTGTACATATTGATAAAACTGTTTGATTCTCACGCCTACACTATCTGCAACTGCATTAAAAAAAGAATAAATCCCGATCCCGTTATAGGTATTTGAAAATTCAATTAGTCTCGATTTATTCTTATAGCCGCGGAAATGTCGTGAGCAAAACCCGTACGTCCGATAAGATAAGACAGATTCCTCTCCTGAAGCACATAATTCCCGTCAGTGCGAAAGAGATAGCACGCTACAGGCTTGTAAGTTACAACAAATTTCAATTAAGAATATTTAATTATTTATTAGTCCCCTGTAGAAGCAGATACTAAATACGTTACTAGCAGCACTTCTTGACCTCTACACATTGGCTCTCGAATCTCACGACGGACCAATAATAAACATTTAGTAAGGGCTAAATTTTTCTACACTCTATATTTTAATTTTTTGTGCAATGTGCATGCCATAGACTGCTTCGTAATCATAGCATTGGGTATCCACTATCCACATGGCGGATGGCCCAAGGTGAAAAGGGGCCTAAAATTGGCGAACATGACTTGTAATTGATTGTCAATTTTCGATAAATTTTAATGAGTTAATAGTCGTTTAATTTATTTAATTTATACAAAATTAAGCGCATCGTCCATGACCGGCGATGCAGGAGCCGCACAATCTGCATATTTTACGAATACCTACTTCTTTATTGAACAAGGCTACACTTAGTTTAACTTTAAACATTCGACAACTTAATAATTATTGACAAATAACGGCTGTATTCTAATTAGCTGTATATTTTATTAGATGGTGCCTGCAAATTCGTAGAACAAAGTCCTTTATCCCACAGTGACCGTACATTTTTCCCTGACCGTAACTATTCTTGGGATTGAGCTTGGGATCATATGATACGTACCTACATGCATATTTCGTATATCTATACCAAAATTTATCTAGTGCTTCATTGGTTTAAAATACATCAAAGGTTACGGACATACACACTTGCTATAGTTGTGATTGTTTGCATAGTTAGTTATTTCACATACATGAGTAGTTATGTAAACAATTTGTCAATAAATGACTTACGAAATGCTTGTATGATTCATTGATCACGATCGTATATGCAATTATGCACTCCCAGGCAGCTTATAAAATATAATCGTACCTTATTAGGACGTAAAATGCGAGATCACGAACTTTAAAATTATGTAAGTACTTAGTGCAATGAGTTACTAAAGTGACTAAAGAGGACTTTAATTTTTATCGGTATAAAAGTATAGTTGTTGCCCGCGGGCCACGGTTTTTTAAACATTGATTCGTCGATCCTATTGGTCGCAGCGTGATGTTACTTCCTTGAATAATCTAAATGAAAAATATTTTTTCAATTCGAGACAGAAGTAGGTACCTACTATCTGAGATTAGCGCGTTCAAACAAACATTTCAGCTCTAATATAATAAAATTAATAAGTATTTAGAATTACCTGTAGAGATTCCTTTGGAATAACTCATTGTCTTATCTAAATATTGCTTACCTAATAATTCTAATATGCACGAGGCGGATATTGTGATGAAATGAAAACGCGTGCGCATGAAAATGATATCACGAAAGAAAAACCAGTAGTTTTTATGGCACGATTATGAATATCATTATTGATGTGTGCTTTTTGCTCATTAGGCGAGCTTTGTTTACTGCATTACTCTGTAAAAATTGTGAATCGTAGAATTAGATTTCTATCGTAGAAGAAATTTATTCATAGGCGGATGGTGGACCTACGTTATTTAGTCGGGTTATGTCAATTTAATGTTAGTCCTGAATCGTGATACGTCTGCAGCTGGATTTGACCTTAAACGGAAGGTCCATGAATCGACTTCTCTGATAGTAGGTACCTATAATTCACTGACCCATGAACTTGACAGTTAGGTACAGATCTTAAATGTGAATACAAAATATAAATGATGTTATGTGTTAGATACATTACTGTTGAATTACCTTGAGCTATAATTTATTTCAATTTACAGGGTAAATTATTTAAATATTCAAACTTTTAGAGTATACTTAACGCTCGGCTGCGAATAAAGAGGTTTCGGAGACAAGTATTTCTAGGTAGTTTTCTAGGTCTTAGTTTTTTAGCGTCAATAAAGTAAAATGTACGTTTGCCACATTGAAATATTTAACAGTATTTAGTATTTATTATTAGTACGATGTTACATTGTAAAAGCTTTTCATTTGCAGTTCTCATATTTCGAGGAAATGTTAGTACCTATTATTAGGAGACATAATGAGAACATCAAACAGTGCTCTATTTGGACAATTTCACATACCAAAACAGTGGCTTTTACGCAACGTTGTTTTTTGCCATAAAAATACTAGAGCTTAACTTCTTAAGTAATAAATTCTGCATAGAATATTGATGAAGTAAATATCCGTATTGGGTTCTAAGTGCCGACGCGTGAGGCCGTGTGTACTAAACAGTAAACACATTTTGTTTGCGGGAGCGCTGAGCTAAACATTTGCTGCAACTAGTTTATGTCCTGTTGATTAGAGCGTTCCACCGTGTTGCTGTTTGGCGGAATGCCCCTCGAAATTGCGATTTTTATTAAAACTACAAGGTCCTTTGCAAAATGAGATGCCAAAAAGTAGGTTAAGTATGTCTTGTAAGTTGTAAGAAAAAATAAGTTTATAATAATAATTTTATTGATCTGATATTGAATGCACTGTCACTTCTTGGTGGAAATTCATGTTCAATTAAATAATTATACACTATCCTTGCACTTATTTCACTTTATTTTAATAGATTTATTACAGAATTATAATAATATACACGATACGAAATTTAAAAAAAATTGTAAGTAAAGAAAAATTGTATGATGCTGACAACCCGTCTTTTGTTTATTAAAATAATTTAAAATTACATGCAGTACGGTAGGTACACCTGATGATGATATTTTCGAAACCGATCGTGAATATTATAATTCTGTAATAAATCTATCAAAATGAAGTGGAATATGTGCAAGGAAAGTGTATAATTATTAGTTATTTAATTGATTATAATTACTGATCCACTAAGAATATCTTCTATATCCTTGTATTTACTAACAATAAATTTGACATTCAGAAATATAAAAACGTGTGATATGATATAAATAATGTTGAATCCATTGTTTTATTTTAGAACTAGCCTATTGCGTGAGATTAATTAATTGATAGACCAACCAACCAATTTGAATCTGTATCACCAGATTTTAATAACATTTTAATACTATAGACTATAGCATATAGATATACTGCCTCGTTGTTTGAGCCAGTGGACAAGGACGTTTCATGAAGATGGCCTTTTTTATGAAACGGATTGAATCGAACACCGAACAAAGTTGCATAAAATTGTAGAGTATAGGTGAAAACTTATAGCGGTGATAGCAACACCGGTGCAGGTGTGACGTAAGGTTAATCCTTTGCCTATTCCAGTGTCAATATTAAGCTAATGGTCAGGCAGATTCGGCTCAGTCCTCGACCGAGCACAGCGCGATCCGTACCGCGGTTACATATAGATCGAGTCTCCCACAATTTTAGCACTCCGCCTAAAGCCTTCGGGATTTTCACATTGAGGAAAGATGCTGTTTATTTTGGTAATTACCAGTGCTATTATATTTATTCTGGTGATTACCAGTGCTGTTTTGAAGTGAAGTGGTAATCGTGATTATGCACTGTGTGAACTATTGCGTACGGCCTTGCGGTACAATGCACTTGTTTAAGTGTTATTTGGTTAATTTAAAACTAAATTTGAATAAAAGTGGATACAGTAAGCCCACCTACAAAATTAATATTTATGAAACACATTTTCCTAAACAAAGTTTAGAAATAATTCTATATTTATAAATCCGCGAAACAGAATTTAGTATTTATTATTCATAGTTGTAAATATTGAATCATGATTTCATAAATGCTTAAAAAGTAATAATAGCGTAAAAGGTCATATTTATTGTCAGTGGATATACGCTTGGATTATGTGCTTACATAAATTATGTAAAAAATTATAACAATTTGCATAAAATGGTGTGAAAAGTACAAATTAATACAAGATTTTTTGATTAAGGTAAAACGTCAGTATTTTAAAGTTGCCCTTCGAATAAATAAATTGGTGAAGTAGATCGTAAGAATTTCTTTTCCCCGAAAAGTAATAAATGTAAAATGACCTTGTTATCATTAGAAATGCGAGTGTTGTATTCCAACGATTAAATTAAATAGGTCTACCAGGATCTGATGGCAAATTTTACAAAATATCCTCGATCATTGGATAATTTTTTATATTTGCATGTTTCACACACATAATCAGCCGCTATAAGGAAAAAAGGATCAAAATGTTTTATTCCAATTACCCCGGTATTGCTAGAGTCAATTTCTTTTCTCACTTTTTGCAATCAGATCCTGGTAGACCTACAATTTTAAAAAATCATCACTTAACATTTTAACAAAAGTTTCACATTTATTTACCTGCTAGCCAGTGCTCTAGTTTCGAATAGTAATTTATATCTTTTTACCGTAATTCATAAATTTATAGTTAGCTTTACTGGTGAGCACAATTTTCCACGGGAACCCTGTAATTTTCAGGATGTGTTAATTCAGATTCTACCTATAGTACTACCATTTCAAATATGGACCAAATCCTTTCCCTAGTATTTGCATGAAAACACATATATACGCATTCACCATAATTATTTTCCTCTATTTAAATATATACATTACCTATACTTGTTGTGATATTCTCTACAATTAAGTTTTGTATGTTTGTAGTTAGTCGACATTTAAAATAAACACTATTTAAACGAATGCTGAAGCCATTAATTTTATTATATTTTGTACTTTTATCCGCGTCGGGATCTTAGATTCAATATATCACTGTCCTATTAACATAATATTAAGTCATAACTATAAGATAAGGTCAATTGTTTGTTCTTAAAGTCCTCATGACGACATTTTTATATTTGTTTACAATATAGACAATAGACAAAATATTAATTTCCCCATAAATATAAAAATTTCTTGGTAAGGAGTTTTTATTTTTACTATTTTCATAATATTTGTAAGGTTTTTAGGTTTCTTTTGTATCAATAAAATATACACTAAGGGTAAAATGCCAAAAGATTCAGGATTTTGAGTGTTACAGGTGCATTTATTTTTAGAACACTTTTTATGAATTCTCCAGTAGTCATCTAACCTAAACCTACCCAATTTTATTAAATTTGTCTAATAATGAGTTACAAAATACTACACTACCATGTAAAAAAGATTTCAATCACAGTTTTGTGTTTTTAAACGTTATGGTTAAATAAACCGCGCATAGTTGGTCCCGGACGTATTGATCTGTTCAATTCTCTCGACTAGGCCGACTATGTTTAAAATCTTATCCCAGGCTCTACAGTGTTTGAAAAGTTGTTACTTCGCTCTGAAAACACTATAATATTTAAATCATCCACAACGGATGCAAAGGCCTTGTTTTTTTTAACAAACCTCGTTTTTTACTCTGCATGTTTTTTTACCTCGATCGTGGGAATCGTAGACTCAATAGATTTTCAATTGTTATGCGACAGCCGGCTGTCGCTTGGGGATTGATGGGTTAAATTTATTGATCGCTATGCCGGTGGTTTTCCAGGTGCTAGCTGTATCATTGCTGTCGGTGCTGGAGGCGCGGGCGAGCGTCGACAGCAGCCCCCGCAGCCAGGTGCTGCGGTACGACATGGACACAGCCAAGATGCCAAACTCATACAGATACCAGTGAGTAGAGTGACCAATGGGCTTATGGGTGAGACCAAACGGCCATTTTTCGCCGCAATATTTGTATGTATTACCAGAGAAGTTGATTCATAGGCAGATAGGGATCCTGTACGTAACTTGGTCGCGTTATGGCAAACCCAGTCGGCAGATTACGACGAATATTGAATTGACATAACTCAATCAAATGAAGCACATCTGTTACCTGCTTATGAATCAATTTCTTCGATGGTACATTGTACATTCGATAAGCTATTATTTCAGTATCATTAATTGAAAAAAAAAAAAAGAATATGGCTGACAAATTCTTGAAATTAGGATGTGTAGAGCATACTACGTTTGCGAGCTCAGAAGATTAATATAAGGAATGATATTATATGGATACGTGGTGATCATGTAGAGTACGTAATATTTCCCGATAGTCACACACGGATTCAACTCAATCTCTAATTAATTATTATTATTGTGAATAAGATAATAAACCTTGATCTTCTAAAGATACTGTGCATACGTTGTATGTCCTATAACGATCGCCTGTCAAGGCTTTACTTTGAACTCGGGGTCAAGTACATTGTACAACGTATCTTCATAATGACTCATTTAGTTTAAACTGAAAAACCCAAAATTTTCTGTCATACTGTTATTTGTGTACACATAGAAAAGCTTTTTGAACTATGAAATGTTTCAGTAGTAGTAGTACCCTACCCGTTATTTCCAAACATAGCTAGAGCTATGATAATATATTTAAATTAGATGATGAGTGCACGCCTAATACTAAATATTATTTTCACTTTACTTAAATCTTAAAAAAAAACTACCATGGCTATCATTTAAATGGTATTATGAACTATAGGAACAACGACATAATGTCGAAATTACCACGTCGTAAAATTGGACTTCATGTAAAAAATCTGTGGATAGCAGTATTGTAACGCTCTCTTTATGTTACGACTTATGAGTATAGGTAGTCCAAAGTCTGACATTCGAATGACAGATGTTCTAATGAATATGTTTAGTTTCGGACATAATATTATATCCTATTTGATCTAGTTTCGTCATATTTTAGCATATCCGAGTATGTAACGCGACATTCGACAAGGCCGGACAGAGGTCGTTGAACTCGTGATTCTTCTAAACTCTAAAGCATTTGAGGTTCGGCGTAGACGGGCTACAGTCGCTACTCCGCGCTTTATTCACTGTAGCGCGTTTACGATGGTTCTATAATACATATATAACGATCGTGTAACAATAGTACATAATTTTTTTTATTGTAGTTGGCAAACTCTTCCAAAAAATAAAATAAACACAGAAAATTATGCTAAAATTTTCTGTGATTATTTTGTGAGTCTGAAAATCGATTTACTATTTTTACACGCGGAAAAATAAATATCTTTTGGGAAAACAACGTTTGCTGGCTCAGTTAGTATTTTCCTGTTATTAATTAATGAAAAGTTGAATATTATTATTTATGAGATATTATATGTAACTTAAAACATTAATATTTTTGACTCTAGTACAAAGTACAATTTAAATATAATTATTATGTATTCCAAAACCGAAATCACTTAGAACACATTATAATAATAAATAATTCGATCGTTATAAGTCACATCTTTATCGGCGTTTAAATCGCAATAATAACAATAATAGATCTCCGTTGAAATGTATGAATATGTAAAGTGTTGTAAGTCGAGTCAAGTTCAAGGTTTTCGTTGTTTTGTAATCAACGACTCACGTGTTTGTGACTTGACGCTTCTATAAAGAGCGTGATCATCCAAACTATATAATATTATAAATAGGAAAGTCTGTCTGTTATCTCTTCAAGCTTAAACCGCCGATTTTGATGGGTAAGCAGATACTTTCGGTCCCAGAATAAATTATGATACTTTTATATCCCGAAAAAATGTCCGGTTCCCGCGCGTTATCGAATTTTTGCGCAACGGAGTGGTAAATGCAAAAAATGTCTTACACTTCTGTAAGATATTTTTACTATATATTTAGGATATCTACTCATATAATATATTACCTAACTTTACCATAATATCTGTGCATTATTGTGTCACCCACAGACTTTACCATGGTGCCCTTGTTGTTATTTCACTTTGTAAATAAAAACTACATGATTAAGAGTGAGTTGCATCAACCTACTTTAACTATAACTGTAACTTTAACCATAACAAAATGTGAAATTAACTGTCAAATCCCTAGTAAAAGTCGCCATAATAATATTTGACGATAACCTTAACCTTAACTTTAACTACGCTTCTGGTGCAATTCACCCTTAACCACTCCATAGACTGGGATTTAACATTGTATATTTTAATACGCAATATCTACTATATTTTCCAGTTACTTAGAACTGAGTATAGTTCTAAGTTAACAACAGTTTAACTAAGTTTAGTAACATAATCGTGTCCTTAAATTACCTATGCTTGTTAAATATATACTTAGATTTAACACTCGTCGAAGTGATACTGTAATTCCGTGTGTAAATTATAATATCCATCGTCAACCGACTGACTAAGCATTTGAAATACTTAATACTAGTGTAGATTAACTGTACCTAAACCGTGTAGGTGTAGTTATAAATGTAAGTCATGACTTGAATTTACTAATTCAGTTCCCGGATTAAAGTCACAAAACATTCTTGTTAACAAATTAATGTAAAATAAGATAAACACATCTAGCGATTCTTAAAATATTCATTCTATAAAAACAAAAACAGGAGACAAAAACGTGTATTTACTATTTATTTACATATAACATTCGAATATAGAATGTTAAATATTTTGTGAATTGAATTCCGACATATTTCCAGATCCACATCTTAATTTCTGTCGTAAGAAAACTAGACACAAAAACAATAATTCAAAGTTAACAAAACATACATCATATTTTCAGTATTTCTTAAAGTGGACAAATGTTGTTTACAAAGTTACCACACAACAACGTAGCAATTATACACTTGATTCAATCCACTAATCTCTATTAAACAAGTACGCTAGATAGCTGATTCCCTTTGAAATGACAGCTATTTCTTGTGCCTATTTGAAGCGGAATCAGCGCCCCCATTATTCGGGTAGAGAACTAAATCTGACGTAAAAATGACGTTTGAAAGCCGCCATATTGGCGCTGATAGCAGTAGTGAGAGTTCTTGGAACTAATACTAGTGATGACAACTGTTGTTATTGGTTGTGGTTACGTCAAATTTAGTTCTTTACCCGAATAATGGGGGCGCAGATTCCGCTTCAAATAGGCACAAAAAGCAGGTGTGTATCAGCTATCCAGCGTACTTGTATAATAGAGATCAGTGATTCAATCTATTTTCATATTCAGATCACTTATTGCCTGCAGTAACGTTTGAGTTAAATATTTTGCCACATAATAACACGAAGGTACGGAATAGAAAAACGTTAAATGATACCTAATTTAATGAATATTAACTAATATGCAGTATCATTACTCAAGTATTACGTACGCTCTTAAAAGTAATTTAACTGACTTTTATTACTAAAGGCACTGCTTGTACTCTTTTCAGTCTAAACAAAAAACTTGTGTGACTACTATATTTGTTTATTAAATACCTATAAAATTATTCATGATTATATTTAGAGTATGATTACTATGACATAGTGCATGAAAAAATAATATCGTCAAACATATTACGACACAACGCACGATCTTAAACAATAATATCTACACTCAATTTAACTTCATTTAAATTTATAATGTATTTATTACAATATTTGGTATCTTATAGATTTAGGTTTAAGTAATAACTAATAATCAAAGCTTAAGATAAAAATATTTCATATTTCTTAAACGTTCAAAAATAATATTATAGTGAGAGCGCGTTGATGTCTAATACTCTAGACTGTAGTGTAAAGTATCAAAAGGGTTTTGTCGGAATTAACTTAGTATAAAATTATTAATAAATAATCATTTAATGCGTATCATGTAAAGTAGTTATTAACATTAAAATGCGTAATACTATTTTATAAATAGTTGCTAACATTAATAAAAAGACGATTCTATTTCGTTTAAATATCAGCCGTTAAACTCGATACAAGTAACTTTTGACCTTAAATTCAAATATTAAAATAATTTTATTTCAAATTAAATAAGCTTTTATTGTATCATAATATTCAGTTTTTTATATCCTGTTCAATAGTTAAATATAATATTATATTGCGTATAAGGATATGTTTGTCATAATAATGTTTATGAATTGCGTACGTAATAATGTTATTACTTATTAGTTAGTATTTATTACTTATTACCTAAGTATACTTATACGTATAATTAATAATTATTGTGATATTTAGCGACAGCCATGCTATATCCGTGTCTATATTGTTATCGTCCTTTTGGATTGCGTCATTTGTCTATGTTAACTTTTTAATTATTTTCACTGAGACAATTCTAGAGGACACAAATATTGTCTATTTGTTTGTTTGTTCGACATTGGGCTAACTTTATACATTAATTCTGTAGATGCGTAATAAAAGGTATTTTGTGACATAAGTGTGTTGTTGATGTAACAAGATCATATTATAAAATATTTTATTTTTTAAAGATAATATAAAAAATAAATTAATGGAAGAGGGCCTTTAGACTTCTTTTTTACTTTTAATAAATTCATGGTCAATTTTGGATCTGTGGCAAGTGTGAAGTGTGTAAAGCTGTAGGTCTACCGTGGGTCTACCAGAATCTGATGGCAATTTTTGACAACAGTTTTAAAAAAAATATCCTTGATCATTGGATAAATTTTATATTTGCATGTTTCACACATAACAAAATAAGCCGCTAAAGGAATAAAAAAGGATGAAAATGTTTTATTCCTATTACCCCGGTATTGCTAGGGTCAATTTATTTTCTTACTTTTTGCCATCGGATTCTGGTAGACCTATACTTATTATGTGACTTCGGTCATTATAATATATTCTGTGCTTCGGTTTACTCTAGTAATAGCTAAAAGATAAAAATAATATATAAAAAAAAAAATATAGAATGCATTATTTTCGCAGTTTTATAATGTGTTCATATGAGTCGCCTAGAGTAAAATATGTCGAATAAAGCACCTTATATTAAGCATCAGGTGTGTTCATTACTCGTTAGAAATAACAGCTGTAGGTAACTGTATTTTTAAACTATATTTTATGAAGATATTTTAACAATACTAATTCTTATTTTCCAAGCTTAGAATATCACGTTTTCTTGTTTAAATTTTATAAAGAAACGTCCTTAATTTTGTCCTTAGTTTAGGATAAACTAATATGTGTTGACATACGAATGCACTTAATTTACCGTGAACAAATATTTGCTGTCCATTGAAAGATAGTGGACGCCCAGTAAATATTTTTAATCCTAATTAATATTGGTTCCGAGTCATTTGGGAATGTTTATTTACATAATATCTCTATGGGCACATTTAAATAATATTATCAGTTGTTCACCATTAAATTAAAATATATTTAATGACGTGTTCTGGTGTAAAATAATATTTTTAGGGTTCCGTACCCAAAGGGTAAAAACGCGGGGACCCTATTACTAAGACTTCGATGTCTGTCCGTCTGTCTGTCTGTCTCCAGGCTTTAACTCAAGATCGGTAATAGCTAGAGAGTTGAAATTTTCACAGATCATGTATATCTGTTGCCGCTATATCAACAAATACTAAAAACAAAATAAAATGAATATTTAAGGGGGGCTCCCGTATGTTGTATAACAAACGTCATTTTTTTACCTTTTTTGCTCTATATCAATAATGGCAAAAGGTAGGTACTTGAATTTTATATGTGTACTTTAATATATTTTAATAATAGTATTAAAATAAAATAGAAAATTAAGGGGGGCTCCCATAGGAAAAACACAATTTTTGGCCTAATTTGTACGGAACCATTCGTGCGCGAGTCCGACTCGCACTTGGCCGATTTTTTATTTATGGCGATGGTTTTTGGATTGCCTTTGATAGATAGTTATTGACCCTAACAATATCTATGTAGGAATTGATTAATTAATTACCAGAGAATTATTATTAAATCTGAGAGTGGCAGCTGCTATAAATAGCACTACTTTATGTCTGGTTTCAGAGCGGCTAGCTCTAGAGTTTTTTTAGACCCTTGTGATTAAGAAGATGACACTGTGTATATCATCAAAAATTTACATTTTAATTATGATTGTTCCATCTAGTATTATGTATCTAATGAGGCAGTTTTTTAAATTATGTATCTTGGCCATCCTTACTCCTGAACCACATGAACGTCGTTGTCGCTTTATGTCAATGGGCATTCCGACATGAAGTTCCAATAATGACCCGGAATGGACATTACTCACCTTGACCGTTACCAGAACGTGACCCTATTGTCCCGGGGAAAGTGGTTGCGTTGGCGCCATTATAATAAGTAAAAGTTTAGGGCCGTTTTCCCCGCAATAATTATGTATGGGTTTTAACTTATAATGCTTCTTCACGTTGGCCAATGATTGACAAGCGATTATACACCATTTTACAACATCATAATATACAAGGGGTGTACATATTCGTTTTTTTATTAACCCCCACAAGCTAAAGAGGGGTGATGTTTCTCATTAAATTGAGTGATTTTAGTACACACCAAGGCGATATGACAATGCCATCGTGCGAGTAAATAAACAATTTCCTTATAATAAAAGTATACAATAATTTTGCAAATATTTCATGTCAGGTTTAGTTAACACTGAAAGAGCAATTTTTTGTGATTTATATGGGCAAACGCACGTGCGTCAGGATTTTTCCCTTACAAAAGTTTCAAAAGTTGCTCTTTCAGTGCCGCTACTTTTACAGTAAACTCAATACACACCCTACACTCTACAGTATTATCACTCAGTTTTGTTACACACTGTATAGGCTGCTTCGCTATCATAGTGGCAATCATGATATCCATCATGGCCGAACGTGGAGAAAGGCCTTAACACGTGATATTATGTGTCACATAATATTTATAATTACGATCGTGATGTCAGTAAGAATCATCATTATGAGCATAATAATGATGATCTTTAACACAACAATACATCATCAATAATGTCGATGTCATCACACATCATCGTTTGGCATAACGGGATTTCAAGATGACAAAGATGATTTGACCGACTTCTTAAAAGAGGTTCAATGTTCTGCTGCGTATATTTTCATTGACGAAACATACAACAGACATTTTTGTAATATTTCAACAGAAATACACATATACCTACAGAGTGCGAGAGAAGTAAATAGTACATTCCGTACCTTTCAGTAGGTCCTATCGTGATGTGTGTTATGTACCACCGAAGAAATTGATTCATAGGCAGATGGCAGACCTTGGCATTTGGTCGGATTATATCAATTCAGTGTTAGTAATATTGATATGTTGCCTGGGTTTGAAATAACGCGACCAAATGATGTAGGTCCGCGCCAACTACCTATAAAACAATTTCTTCGAGAGTACATTTTATTAATACAAGTAGATACATAGATTTTCGAGCATTTATAATTTTTCTGTTACATAAAAAACGACAAAACGAGTACAATAAGTAACCTCAATAGCCTGACCAAATATGTGATAAAATTTTAATTCGAATTTAATCATCAAGTAATTAGCGTGTTCGTTGAATTGCAATTAATGAGAATAAAGAAATTTTAAAAGGTCCATTACGTGACAACTGAGGAGTTAAAATATGGACACAATTATTATATAAAATATAATATCCAGTAGATCAACTTCACTTTAACCGTGACTATTGACTTATATTATTACTTACTTGCATTCATTAAGGTGATTGCAGATAATTTTATTAATACATCAGCGAGATTTGATTTCAAGGAATTCAAGGATACGGCTTTTAGGGTCAGTTCACATTTTAACATTGGGAACATTGAGATGCATTTTTAAATGAGCAATTCAAATGAGCAAAACAATCAGCCAGACATCGCGAGCAGAAATCGGACAATTCATTTTTAGGGTTCCGTACCCAAAGGGTAAAAACGGGACCCTATTACTAAGACTTCGATGTCTGTCCGTCTGTCCGTCTGTCTGTATGTCTCCAGGCTGCATCTCAAGAACCGCTATAGCTAGACTTCTGAAATTTTCACAGATTGTGTATATCTGTTGCTGCTATAACAAAAAATACTGAAAACAAAATAAAATTAATATTTAAGGGGGGCTCCCATACAAGAAACGTGATTTTTTGGCCTTTTTAGGGTTCCGTAGCCAAATGGCAAAAAACCCTTATAGATTCGTCATGTCTGTCTGTCTGTCTGTCTGTCTGTCTGTCTGTCTGTCCGTCCGTCCGTATGTCACAGCCACTTTTCTCCGAAACTATTAGAGCTATACTATTGAAACTTGGTAAGTAGATGTAGTCTGTGAACCGCATTAAGATTTTGATGCAAAAATGGAAAACATATTAAAAATTTTAGGGGTCCCCATAGGTACAACTGAAACAAAAAATTTTTTTTTTCATCTAACCTATGCGTGTGGGGTATCTATGGATAAGTCTTTAAAAATCATAATGAAGTTTCTCATATCATTTTTTTCTAACCTGAATAGTTTGCGAGAGAGACTCTTCCAAAGTGGTAAAATGTGTGTCCCCCCCCCCTTCTAATTTCTAAAGTAATTTCTTTCTGATAATTCTAAAAAATATATATGATGTAGATTACTATAAAAACTACCAACGAAAATTGGTTTGACCGAGATCTAGCCAGTAGTTTTTTTTATACGTCATAAATGGTAAACCTTAATTCTAAATTTCATTAAATCGACTGAAAAATAAAAATAAATCAAAAACCTTTTAATTTCATAAAATTAAACCTTATTGCTGCTGCGGAACCCTTCATGGGCGAGTCCAACTCGCACTTGGCCGCTTTTTTAGCTCTACATCAATAATGACAACAGGCAGGCTGTTGAAATTTTCACAGAATCCTCAGTTATATGTGTACTTTAATAATCCATATCCATACTAATATTATAAATGAACCGATTTGGCTGAAATTTGGTACGGAGATACTTTGAGTCCCGAGAAAGGACATAGGAATACTTTTTGTCTCGGAAAATGTACGGTTTCCGCACAATAAACTTTTATGATTTGTGCGTAAACTATTCAATCGATTTTAGGAAGTTAATAATATATATTATATAGTATACTCTTTGGTGCAGTAGTAAAGTTCAGTTTTTAAAAAACTTCTTTAAAATATATCACATTCCATTGATATACGTAGCAGTATGAAGCATTTTAAATTGACCCTAATTCTACTGTATGCTTCTCATACTGCGGTATCAAAGAGTTAAGAAATAATGAGATGTGAGATAATATTCCTTCACCGACAAGTGTTACCTGTCCGCAAAAACAAGGCGGAATGTCAACCACGTGAAACTCATCTTGCATGTCTCAGTATAAATATGGCTTAAATGGTTTTATTTTTAACTTTATAGAATTTTATTACCAAGAATTATACGCTTAATTTACTGGGAAGTTCGTGCAGGATAAATAATATTTACTCCATTTTGAGACAGTAGAATGAACACACTTAAAAAAAACAAGAATTTTTATAGTAGGAACTAGGAAGTGCAGTAGAAAAATGTACTTACTTAAATTCAGGAGTTTTCAGCAAAATCTCGAAATGTATTTATTTTACAGAAAGAAAAATTATATATTATAATTATTATCTTTCTGTATAGTTACTAGCTGTCCCGGCAAACGTTATTTTGCCATATAAAGTATTTCGCCCATATTATTATTTTATGGAAGTGACTAAATAAGTACCTATGTGCCTAGGCACATGTTTGACCTATGAGGGCGGTGCTACAGGAACCTCTGTAGGTTCCTGTGGTTTTACCCATCTTGTTTACCTCAAAACATATTTGGCATAAAATTCTTTTTGGGGCTAAATAGATTTATTTTGGCGCCTTCGTCTGACTCAGACCTAATCATAAACCTGTATCTAGCGCTATAAAATTATGGTAATAGACAAATTCTATTAACATAATAAACAGGTGTGTTCTTTAAACTTGTCTAATAGCCCGAAATTCTTGAGTAAAAATCGCAAGAGTTATAAAATTTTACGCAAGGCCGCAAATTAAATTAAACAAAATACTTTATTAATAGATTCAATGACTATTAATGAATAGACTTTATAGTAAAGCTAGAGCTGACATTTGCCCCCTATAAAATTAAATGAGTATCAATGGAATCCACCGACAATAATTAATAACATGAAGTATGTAAGCTATAAGAGAAGTTAATTCGTAGGCAAATAGCAGACCTACCTAATTTAATCGCGGTCTTAAACCCAGCCAGTTTAGATCACGACTAAAATAACCTAACCAAATGACGTCGGTCAGCCATGAATCAATATCTTCGATGGTACTATTAAGGAGAAGTTAATTTATAGAAAGATGGAAAAACTGTTTTATTTGGTCGGGTTATTTTAAGTTAGTAGTCGAGAATAATGTCGGCTGGGATGACATAACCCAACAAAATTCGGTAGGTCCATCGTCTGACTTCAAATCGACATCTCTGATAGTAAATAAGTATACACCATACATTAATAATGTAAAATAATTATATACAATATAGAAATATAGCGGGATAAATGTATATTATTAAACTATTGTACACAATTTTCTTTTCGTTTGCTTTTTACCCAAAACCAGTGGTATTTTCTTCATATTTAGATACCTTAGCCTTATGAAGACTTCGAAAACTATTTAGAAAATAATAAAAAGGGAATCAGTATATTTTTATAGGATTAAGTTTAGGCAGTATAATGCTGCAGGGTAAACATAGCCAGTAGAAATATTAAAGAAAAGAAATACTGATATATTTTTCTATGATAATATTATTGCTAAGCGTTTTGCAAATTGAAAGAACGTGTAAGCGACGCTTAAGAGGATACGCTAACACTTTTTTTCCATACAAGCGCATTCCCCAATTTCCTCCCTGGATAATGCATCTAAGCAAATGATTTTTTTTACAATATTGGGATCTGTGAAAGCTATGCCTCTACGTTCGATTTTTTTAAATTTACTAATACATAAAAAATATGACCTTCAAAAATCGCAAAAAATGAATATTCCGTACCCCGCCAATCAACCGACCAATAAAACAAATTTGAAAGATCTATAAGGTAAAATAAAAACATAGAGGCATAGACTCACCCTTTCTGAAGATATTTAAACAATAATTAATTGGATAGGCTCTATTTTGAAGGAGGAATCAGAGGAATACGTTACCTCGATTTACTGTGTGTGTGTTGGCAATAGTTTCTTCGTTCAAATTTTACTGCATATTAGCGTTTCCTCAAGAAGTTGCGCCCGGTTGCACCAAGGTTCATTATACATTCTACAATGTGTTACGTAACCAACGATGGATTGTTTAATAACTTCGGTTATTTAATTCGAAAACATTAATAACGGTCGGACAGTTCATTATTTATTTTGATTTTTAAATTCGAGTCATTAAACTGTCGTTCTTCAATTCAGTTATTTAAGAAATGGAAATATGATTACTTAATGTTGGTTTTTATCTCAGAACAGGAATGTGGTTTTTATTTTGTTGTTTTTTTGCAATGAATATGCTTTGTATGTGTTATATTAACGTTTATGAATCCGAAATAGATTATTATTATAGCAAATGTATTGGGCATCTTACAATGTGACTGATGACTGTAATAAACCATCATTGTCGTATGCATTTGTCCTAATATAATATACAGTGTGTAATAAAAATAAGTGATAATACTTTAGGGTGTGTACGTGTTCCTTGTAGAGAGTTTACCGTGAAAGTAGCAGCGCTGAAAGACCTTTTTTTTTCACTTTTGTATGGGGAAACTCGTGACGAGAGCCCTTGCCCATACAAAAGTAAAAAAAAAATTCGTCTTTCAGCGCTGCTGCTTTCGCAATGAACTCTCTACAAGGAGTACAGATAAAAAGATACTCTCGCTATTATTATTAAGTATTGTCTATAGATTGCTATTGATAACATATTAATTAACTTTACTTCGTTCCAGCTACGACGCCAGCGACGGTTCGTCGCGGACGGAGCAGGGCGCGTACTCCAGTAGCGGGAACAGCGCACCTGCCCTCAAAGTCAACGGCGCGGTCCGGTGGTATAACGAGAAGGGCCATCTCTATGAGATGATATACAAGGCCGGCAGGAGAGGCTATAGAACGATCATCAGGAGAGTGCGAGAGTAGACTCTGTGTTTAACACGATTGGGACTATATTTGTGTGTGCCGGAAAGCTAGGTATTATTGTTGACGAATTTCTCACGAGACTGCGATATTTGCGATATTATTAGTTGTATTTTGCACTGTTTTTCCTATTTATTAAACTAAATTATTACTTGTTCGGCATTTTTATTTACCTCATTAAGTTGACGATTAAATCTGATTATAAGCCGTAAACACCCCACTGCAGGACACGTGAACTGTAGACCACGATCACTTGGTGTTAACACGATGGTGCATGGCTCATTGCCAATGGCGCATGGCTAATCCACTGGCCATCGTCCACCAATCACCATCATATACCATTGCCCCGTCTACTCAATGGCGATGGCTTGAGTGGGCCAGTATGGACATTTGTGAAGAGGCACCTTAAGATGTGACAATTAAGTTACATTATCTGGAGGCATGAATGCGAAACACCAAATTTAAACAACACCAACGATCTAATACGACATAAGTGATGTAGGTCGCGCACAACATAAAGATCGCTCGGCGAAATCGGATGGAATCCCGTTTAGCCAATGATGATGATCTATCACAATATGATCTGTTAACCCATTATCTCCTCGTCCTACTGTAAGAGACATTAAAATCAAACAATGCACGTACCCGTTCTGTTTGCCAAGCGATTTCTTTAAGGGTGGAGCCGCCTATACTTGGATGACATTGTCAGTGCCCAAGCCCTGCCTGCCTGACTGGGTAAAAAACAGCTGTATCTCAGATGACACAAGAAAACGTCGTTGTAGAACTGCTTATCCATTTGAGGCAGACTCAGGGCGAGGCAGCCGATCGACCCGAGGCCGCACAAATGGAGACGCTGCCTCAACCTGAGGCACGCCGCGCCATGCCAAGCAACCAAGCCTCGGTTTGCTTCAAGTCGAGGCTGCTCGGCCCAAGGCTGAAGGCTGCCCCAATGGATACGCATTATGCAGCCTTACAGTTGCCGGAGGCCGTAGTTGTTAAAGGAAGCCAGACTATGATAATTATAATATAAGTTTCTTCATAAGGTAATGTTTGTGAGTGTGTGAGTGAGTCATTAGACGAGATCCTGGTAGAGGTTATTCTCCCGAATGTAAATTATACTCTCACGCATACGAAAGAAATTTGTTTCAAATTATCTAATAAAATTGCTCTTAAAAACGTCACAAACTAAAGTAATGTGTTTAAAATTATTATGTAATAAAATTGTTCATAAAAAGGTATTTAAAACCAAAAAACCCACTATCATATTTTATACCCACTTACTCGAGTGCGCCTTTTTAATTACCAACCAGGCGTTGAGGGTGCTTAAAAAGTGATTCAATGGCGCTTATAAGGTAAAGCGAGTTGCGAATTCTCTTAAACAATACTCATTCGGGCCAAGCAAAGACAATATTGGCGTCCTTGCAGGCTGTAAGTGTCAATTCGGGATTGCATCACTGATATATGTTATCACCTCTATTACGCACTGTATTTGGCCATACCTTCAGCAAACAAACTCAAGTATTTAAGAGAAAATATCTTCTCCACATAGCATTCATAAAATAAGTTCACTCTCGTGATCGTATAAAAAAAATAAAAAAAAATGTTCCCGCTGGTAAGTAAAATGTTCAGCTGTTTTATTTATTGACTAATAAAACCACGATTATAATAAAAAGCCGATTTTGCATATAAAACATAATATGTTTGGGTCGTTACGAATGTCAAGGCGTGTTCTCTATGTTTTAATAAAATTTTAAGTTTGCATACATTTCATTAAGTTATGATTAAACATTGCCCCGACTCTGGGGTCGTGGGTACGACCCTCGGATAGAGAACATTAGGATTTTAACTTCATGTCAACGAAAAACATAAAAACACCTAAAGAAGTGGATGGAAAAAGTATTACACTGCACTCTTGTATGAATCATCTGAATCATAATAAATTAAGACATATTTTATTTTATTTTATGAGCCATTTAGAAAAACAATTCATATAAAAGTTGGATGGTAGGTGGCCATAGAAAGCTTATTTATACGAGTAGGTATAATGAAATGTAGTTAATAAAATATGTAGACAAGAACCAAATTATCTCAGAAAAAAATTGCGGATCATACAATCGCTAGCTTTGCTCAAAATGAGGCTAAGAAAGGTCAATGACCTATTAGAATTTTGTAAATATGATTTGGAGCTAAATATACATTTAATATGTAAACAATCTAGCATAGTAGGTAACCTAGTATTAACAAGGATGAACATATTAAACATTTTGTTTCTTTATTATTTAATAATTGCGTAATATTTGATAAATTAAAGCCATTACAATTTCCGTTGTTGCTACGTATAACGACCTCTAATACATTAAAAATGCGTACAAAAATAAATATTATACGAACATCCTGGTCAACAACCTGAAAAAAATACGTAATAAAATGAAGCAAGGTCAATACTATAGCAGTAAAATGGAGGTGTTATGTATAAAAATAAACATACGCCTCACAACCTTAAAACCCGGTTAAATTTCTTTTATAACTCAGCCGTGTTGCCATTGTCTTTTGGTATTTCTGTTAAATTTGACACTTTATTTGTTTATAAAAAATGTATTTTTATAAACTTTATGAAGGCATTCTGTAAAAGTACCTTGTAACCGAGCTTATAGTTTGATGAAGGAAAAAACGCGACGCTCAAAAATGCGTGGTTTTCCGGTAGACCTAGGTTTTTTCTCCGTCAGAACATAAATTTCCTGGAAATATTATCATAATATTGCTAAAAATTGTCTACAAAGTATGAATATAAAATGTTGATTTGTTTACATCAGCGGTTCTCAAACTTTTTTGATGGCGGAACCCTTTTAAGTGACATTCTTTAAAGAAACCCAAAAAAATAATGTGTGCTCTTTTATTAAATCTCCATGCTGGTGATAAAATTTCTAAAAAAATATATGCATCACCCGCGGCCTTTACGGAGCCCACTTTGAGAATGGCTGGTTTAAATTATAAGGAAGTCAATATTATGTTGGATCATGAACACATAAGTATTTCAATACGCAAGAACATGTAACGTTCGGTGCCTTCATTTGTCTTCCATTATTTTTATAAGGACAGAGAGGCAATTTATTAAGGATATCCCTTTGAACATGGCGGATACGACTCTGGTTGTAACATTGAGTCCTTAATTTATAAAAAAAATATCCAAAGCCGAACGTAGGTATAACCTCCTCGACTACACGGTATTTGGAAGTCGGCTAAATAGCAAATAAATATATATGGTGTGGGTATTTTATTAGGCTAAATTTTTTTTGACATTGACATAATATAATTAAACTCAGCTATCAAAAAAAAATATTTTACTAAACTGTGATTATAATATTTTGTTGTATTTTTGCACCAATTATTATTATATAGGGCGCGTTCCACTTGGCGTTGAAAACGATCAAAACGCTAAAAATAGGAGGCATTTTCAGCGTTTTGATCGTTTTTAACGCCAGGTGGAACGCAGGGATAATTGTCTATGCCTATTTTGTCGACTTTGTAGTCTTCTCTATGTTTTAGGGAAATTGGTCCAGCTGTTTAGGAGCCTTCTTATTGCAAATAATCAAAACTTCCTTTTTTAAAATAACCAGCTGTAATTATTTCCACTGGTTTGTCATCCACTTCTTCCACCATCCTACCTAGTAATGGACATGAAAGTAGAAAAAGGAGCGGAGGAGCCTTTTTTTCTACGTTCACGGTAATGGATATACTTTTTTACCATCTACCGATTTTCAGAAACTGTTAACCATCGCAGCAGCGGTTGCGGCAGTAAGTGCGCAGGCGCAGGACACCACCAGGACCGCCCAAATCATCACAGAGAAGTCCATAGTCAACGCTGATGGATATAAGTTTAAGTGAGTATCTGATTTGTTTGTTTTTGACAAAATCAGGAATATTTGGTTATTGATTAACATCCAGTTTTATGTAAGTGCCTGATTTCTTTTGACCTGACGCATACGTCAAGTTTCTTAAAGGGACTGGGCATTATTTCCTTTTTGATGACCTATGAAACGCGCTTATGATTAGGTTGACTTTAGTCAAAATATACTTTAGAAGCAGGCCATGAGTTAAAACCTAAACTTTTTTTAACAGACTACTAGATTTTTTTCGAGCTATGTACGCGTATGTAGGTACTGTCGTGATCGCTTAGGCGCTACTAATATTTTTTGCTAGCATATCGTGTGCTACTGCTGGGTAAAACAAGTGGAAAAAAAGGAACCATTAACCATCCTTAAAAATATCATCCCTCAAAATGTTTCACATTTTCATGTGTTATGAAAATTATGACAACGTATGTTATGAGTATATACTTTATATGGTAAGACATAAAAAATAACAAACGTTCAAATTCCTAATTTCGCTAGGAATTCATCAGAAAAAGCCGCCAAAATTATAAGTTTTGTTAGTTACTATCATAACTAACAAAACTTGAAAATCTACATAGTTTTATCGGTACATATTAATTTTCATACCAATTAAAAGTTTATAACTTTGAAATTATTTTGTTAATAAAATTAATTTTATGTAACTTTTTATGCACAAAAACGTTAATTAATTATAGCCCTGAGACAATAAAAACATTCTAGACGTATTATAGTTAGTAAAAAATAACATAAAAGTAGATCCTGCTTTGACTTACGCGCGTGACTAAAAAGTTGTATCAATTTACCCAGAAAAAAATCTGTTAGTCTATAATTATTACTATCAGTTTTAAATTTTCGCAAATATATTTGTCTTCTTCCAACTTAACATCTGGTGTATAAAAATTTTCCCCCTCACCCCTCTAAGGGGACGAAAGAGGGGGTTAGATTTTGTATCAAACTTTTGCTTTAACACGAAAACTACTGATCCAATTTGCATACGGTTTTCGCAGATATATTTGCCTTCTTCCAACTCAACATCTGGTGTATAAACTCCCCCCCCCCCCCCACCCCTCTAAGGGGACCCAAAAGGGGGTCAGATTTTGTATCAAATTTTTTCTTTAATGGACTTACGTCATATTATTAACTGTATTTTCCAACTTAACATCAGTTTTCCCCCCACCCCTCTTAGGGGACAAAGGGGGGGGGGGTAAGATTTTGTATCAACTACTAATGAAGTAGTACTTTAAATGGCAAAACAACGTTTGCCGGGTCAACTAGTCGGACTATAAAATCCATACCAAACTTCATCTAAATCGGTTCACCTATCATATTCGGTTGTCCACAACTTTCGCATGATATATACTATACTGCGTGACTGGTGAGACATGTTCAATACTTGAGGACGTGATATTTGGCTATTATTTTAGTTGGAAAAAAATAATATAAAAAAATAATATCAATTGATCACTGAGTAAATGTAGCTTAAATTTATATAATTATTTACCCAACGCATGGACACCGCGAGCGGGAGAGGTAGTTGTGTGGTGTTTCTTTGGTAGCGCACACCTCTGCACCGGCCGCATAGTATGCCTACTTGCCTAGCCGCGTAATTTACTTAGTATCTATGATTCATTTATTTTTGGGAAATTCGGAAAAAAATTAAGAACCTAATTTTATTACATAATTATAATGAGAATCGAGTACAGAGTACTCTCCATAAGTATCGGTATTGTCTCACCAGTCATGTTGTAGACACAAATGAAAGAATAACATTATAGCTCTTTTACATTTTAAGCACAGTCACAACTCACAAGTAAACAATTTAATCGTCATAAATACATTTAAATTCCTTAATTCCAGCTTCGAGACAAGCGACGGTGTTTTACGTCAGGAGGAAGCCCACCTCATCACAGTGGGAGACCACCAGGGTATAGGAGTCAAGGGCTCCTACTCCTACTACGGTCCTGACGGCACGCAGTACATAGTTACCTTCACAGCTGATGAGAAAGGGTACAAGCCGACCATCAGAATCGCCTCGCAGAACCAATAAACATAGATGAGAAAACATTTGGTTTCATATTAATTATTATCTTTGCTCTATCATTGTTCTGGGCATCACAAATTGTGATGCCATTCACAATAATATTATTATACAGATAGATCTTACTTTATGATCCGGCAAAGAACAAGACGTTATTTCGGGTATGAGAATTTGATATTGACCGATTCTTGGACCTGGGTAGGTCTAAGAATCGGTCATTTTGCGTACGAATTCCGTGTGCTTACTCCTTTTACCCGGAAATATCACATTATCTCTCTCTAAAAGACATAACAACTTTAACCCAATCTGGGGTTATATACAGTTAATTAAGGTGAACACAGAAGAGTTGAATTGTTTTAAAGGCCTGATAACATGCAGGTAACAAACCACGGGGAAGGCGAGGTGGCTGAGTAACGGGCAGTTTTAATTTATGCGATTTTGTAACCACCCAAATGAGTCACATGAAAATCAGCGTGTCTCATAAAAAGTGTTCTTTATCTATAATCATATTGTAGTTACAAGAATTTTTATATTTATTGACTTGGATATCAAATAACGAATGAGGATTTAGTTGGTATTCCGAAGATATGTGAAATGTTCTCGCACAAGTTAATTTCATTTCATAAATAATAATATACAGTAAAATATAGGCTTAATAATCACGACATAAAGTTTATGCTTAACCCGGTTAAGATGAAATTTGATACCACGCACTTTAAGTTTTAACCCGTGGTTAAATGTTTTAAGTTGTTTACTCTGAGTTTACGAATCGTTTCTCGTTTAAATTCATTTTGTGTTTGCATTTTTGGAAAGATTTGGTTTCTTCTTCTTCTTTTAATGCATACATTTCGTGCTCACATTTTATGAAATATGAGCGCCAATATTATATTTATAATTAGGCATATTATATTAAACCGTTTTTTTAAAGCTGAAATATCATATTAATATTTAATGTACTATCGACGAAGTTGATTCCTAGGCAGATGGGGGACCTACTTATGTAGTTTAGACGCGTTACGTGAAACCCAGCCGACAGATCACAATTAACATTAATTTGACATGATCCTACCAAATGACGGCGCGTTGGTCTGTCAACTGCCTAGGAATCAATTTCCTCGATGGTACCATCTCTAACCTAGACTGACGCTGAGCCTATTGAAACCAGTTATTATATTGTAATTGCAACATTGAAAATGCATACATTTTAAATTGTCAAAAGGTTAGTATGTCAAAAACAATATTCCTAGCATCATACCTCGGAATCTGTTAGCGCGTTATTGCGAAAACTTTATTACCGACTTAGCCATATTGCGCGAGCTTCGCCTAGTGACTATATTATAGTATACAAAAATAATACTTAGCACTATGTTAGTAAATAGTAATTGATTGAAAGGCTGATGCAGGTAGTTAACTATCTGGTGGCTAACGTAAAATATATTCATTCAAAAGCCCATTTTCATGTTGGCCCACAGGCCACAGCCCACAATGGAGATATATATATATATATATCATATGATTACCAAAATGATGGAAAGAATGCAAAGCTGTCTAAATCAACAATAGTCAATTATAGCACAATCGAGGAAGATTATGGACAATCATAGATGAATTTTCAGATTTTCAGTCCATCATTGGCCAACGTGTGAGGACGCTACATTATAAATCATCTGGCGGCTTGTCGTTAAGTACATATTTTAGCAACTCCAAAATGTAAATAGTAGTTAATACATTAATACTCCAACTAGTGCCAGAATCACAATAGGCGTTTTTAGGGTTCCGTAGCCAAAATGGCAAAAAATGAACCCTTATAGATTCGTCATGTCTGTCTGTCTGTCTGTCTGTCTGTCTGTCTGTCTGTCTGTCTGTCCGTCTGTCCGTATGTCACAGCCACTTTTCTCCGAAACTATTAGAGCTATACTACTGAAACTTGGTAAGTAGATGTAGTCTGTGAACCGCATTAAGATTTTGATGCAAAAATGGAAAAATTATTAAAAATTTTAGGGGTCCCCATAGGTACAACTGAAACAAAAAAAATTTTTTTTCATCTAACCCATTGATTTTCAAACTAGGGGGCGCGCCCCACTAGGGAGGCGCGAAGACATGATGAGGGGGGCGCGGGCGCCGCGCCGGTGGCGACTGGCGGTTTTACTCCAGAGTCCAGACGCCCGCGCATTCCCGCGACGTATGCGAATTGGAAATCTTGTCAAAAACATGCAAGCTCATCCGTCACATTGATTCTTCTTAAGAGGGCGACTAACTAAAAAATCAAACATTGTCCTTCTCAATAACTCGATAAATATACAACATTTTAAAAATCCGTAGGTCGGTTTCTCAATGATAGAATTTTTACAATGTGCTAAAATATTAACTGAGTTTAATGCACGGTTATGGCAATGTATGAAAAATTCGTGAAAATTAGATGCATCTTTGCGAATTGCGATTTTTTTCTATCGAAAAAATTTTATGATATTATCGTGTTTTTGCTCAGATCGGATTCTTGGAAATATAATGTAGTATTTAATTTTAGAAAATGAAACAATTCGGAGCCCAATTTCAAGTATGACAAAGAATTATATTAAAATCGTCAATTTTGGATTAGTCGCCCCCTTATAATAAGTATGTAAAACATATTTTTATAATGAAACATCTGAAAATGTATTTTTGGTCTTTATTATTTTATTTTACTGCAATAGCTTGGCTAGCCCACTTGCTACTACTTGCTGGGCCCTGGGCCGAAGGGAGGCGTAAGCATGTACATTTTAAGCAGTAGGGAGGCGTGATACATATAAGTTTGGGAACCTCTGATCTAACCTATGCGTGTGGGGTATCTATGGATAGGTCTCCAAAAATCATATTGAGGTTTCTCATATCATTTTTTTCTAACCTGAATAGTTTGCGAGAGAGACTCTTCCAAAGTGGTAAAATGTGTGCCCCCCCCCCACTCTAATTTCTAAAGTAGGGGCATGATAATTCTAAAAAAATATATGATGTAGATTACTATAAAAACTACCAACGAAAATTGGTTTGAACGAGATCTAGCCAGTAGTTTTTTTTATACGTCATAAAAATGGTAAACCTTAATCAAAATTTCATTAAATCGACTGAAATATAAAAATAAATCAAAAACCTTTTAATTTCATAAAAATAAACCTTATTGCTGCTGCGGAACCCTTCATGGGCGAGTCCAACTCGCACTTGGCCGCTTTTTATTGGATTGGATAGCGATAATCAACAAAACTTGGTTGACTACTGTACCCTAAAACGGAACCCTAACCAGCTGATTTTTTGTATATTGGTAGCTTATTAGTTATATAATTTAAGAGTAACCTTGTCCTACAAATAAAACAATCCATATTTTTGGACCATCAAGTCACAGTATGAAATCCTTTCTATCTCTGTTAGCTACCACTTTCGAGATTTTTCGGAAATAAAAATGTTGTTCGTCTTATCAAAATGTAGCTACTCACAAAAAATTAGCTTGTTAGTAATCACAAAAAAATTTGTTCTAGGGCTCCCTGACCAGTAGCTTAAATTACTATAAAGAACGACGCTATCGTTTTAAACAACTTTAATAATTTTTCACTTTTCGTACATATTGTCATCAATCAATTTCAGTTGAAAAACATAGATTGTCTATTAAATTTCGTAATAATTTCGACACAATGTTTACAAGCTTTGCCGTATACAGCATGACTGGTGAGACATTACCGATACTTATGGAGAGTACTCTGTACTCGATTCTCATTATAATTATGTAATAAAATTAGGTTCTTCATTTTTTTCCGAATTTCCCAAAAATAAATGAATCATGGATACTAAGTAAATTACGCGGCTAGGCAAGTAGGCATACTATGCGGCCGGTGCAGAGGCGTGCGCTACCAAAGAAACACCACACAACTACCCCTCCGGCTCGCGGTGTCCATGCGTTGGGTAAATAATTATTTAACTTTAAGCTACATTTTTGACAGTATTAAACTTTGACAGTATTAAACACTCTGCTATATTTACATCCCTTTATAACCATGAAATAGATCCTACTTATATAGAACTTCTAAGAATAATTTATCAAAATAGCACCGCTGACATAAAACTCAACACTACCGGCCCTAAATTCCGAGTACTCAAAGGCGTCAAGCAGGGTGACCCGCTCTCTCCCAAACTTTTCACCTGTGTGCTTGAAGAGGTTTTCAGGAAATTGGATGGTCCTTGGGAGGCACTGGGCATTGAAGTTGGCAAAAAAAGGCTCACCAACCTTCGTTTTGCTGACGACATTGTCCTGTTTGCTTCTACAGCCTCAGAACTGCAAAAAATGCTCCAAGACCTGAGCACGGCAAGCCTCGAGGTGGGACTAGTTATGAATAGGTCCAAAACTAAAATAATGACCAATAGCACAAAGCGTAGGGTCGAGGTAGACCAGCAAGCAATGCAATATGTCGACGAGTACATCTACTTGGGCCAGACAGTTTCTTTTGAAAATAGACAAGGCAAGGAAGTCGATCGCAGAATCGAGAACGCCTGGAAGAGCTACTGGTCCATGAAGACGCTGATGAAGGGGGATTTACCAATCTCCCTGAAGCGAAGACTCGTCGACATGTGCATTCTGCCGGTCCTAACCTACGGTGCGCAAACATGGTCATTGACCGATTCGCAAAGGTCCCAACTCGGGGTATGCCAAAGAGCAATGGAGCGCAGTATGTTAGGAGTAAAGCTTCTCGATAAAATAAGAAACACCATACTGCGCTCCCAAACGGGCATCAAGGACGTATGTGTCAAGGCGGCCAAGCTGAAGTGGGAGTGGGCGGGTCACGTTAGCCGCATGCATCCCGACCGCTGGGCAAGGGTCTCAACAGTGTGGGCACCCGAAGATGGACGCCGCTGCCGCGGCCGGCCTAGAAAAAGGTGGCGCGACGAGCTGGAGGCATACCAGCCAGACTGGCTATCGGCGGCGCAGGAGAGAGAACAGTGGAAGATCCGGGGGGAGGCCTTTGCCCAGCAGTGGGACACTATAGGCTATTAAAAAAAAAAAAAAAAAAAAAAGCTACATTTACTCAGTGATCAATTGATATTATTTTTTTACATTATTTTTTTCCAACTAATATAATAGCCAAATATCACGTCCTCGAGTATTGAACATGTCTCACCAGTCACGCAGTATAAGTACTTTGTTTTTAATATTTCAGTACTTAAAAATAAAATATAATAATTGCAAATAATATTTTAACTCGTACTATAAAATCTTAAGAACCAGGGAGTGCACATAGGACCAGAGTGTGGTTGTTAAAAGATTTTATTAGAGTTAGCGCTAGTGTGTGAAAATCTTAAAAGCTGTAATGTAAATACTAAATTACTCATAGACTTATTGTAAACAATGTCACAATATATTACACTATAATATATTAATATATAAATACTAACAATATGCGGATGTGCTCGGTGATGCTATGTCCTGGCATTAGACGCAATTATTGAATTAAATAAAAGGTTGACTGGTTTATTAACTCAATATAGGAATTCAGATAATTTGTTGTGTAATGTGCTAGTAATGTAAAGTCTTATATTTTGTTGTAAATGATGAGTGATGATAATATTTACCTTAAAGTCTATTAAATATATTTATCTTTAGTCCCATTGGCTTTACACATAAGATTTTTCAATCCAGGATTCCATCTTCATGAAATTCGGAGTTTTTAAAAGATAAGTGGGTTATCATATTTTGTTGAATAGATTAGTTCTATAACGACTAGTTAATCACAATAACTAACTGACAGTGACATTAATTCTAGTCATCTACTCTTTCTGAAACGAACAGTTAAAATGTTTTTTGTCAGCTAGTGAAATATCGTAATACCTCGATCGTGGGAATCGCAGACAAAATAGATTTTCAATTGGAATGGGACAGCCGGAATCCGGATGCCGCTTGAGCATTGATGGGTTAATTCTTACACCCATATTATTTGAGGAGGTTCTTTTCAAAACTTGACTATTCCACTTTTTGGATCTTTGTATAATTTAACGAAATATAATTTTAAGAACACGGTTACGTGTTTAACATAAAATGTTGGTGAATTATAATATACAACAAGAATAGTGATTATTTCGTATGAGTTTCAAAATTTTAGCATTATTATAATATTGAATAAATCCAGAATCTTAAAATGGAATAATCAAGTTTTGACGAGGCAGATTGGAATAATCAAGTTTTGTTAATGTGTTCTATAGGAATAATCTAGTTTTGATTCTTTTGGATTTGGATTTTAAACGTTTTACGGCTCTGGGTTCTTGCCCTTTCGAGCCTGACATCAACCGTTCAAAAACTTGGCAGATTACCAATGAGAACATAAAAACTTTAAGCTACCTGAAAAATATGAGGAAAAAACATGTTTTGTTACAATTTCTAGTAATAAAAAAAATATCTTCTGGATTAATCATGTTTTGTTGCAATTTTAAAATCCTTATTCTGAACATTGTTAATTCGAAGAGGAATAATCTACTTTTGTCGAAATCATGCGTTTTGGAATAATATGTTTTTCTAGTGGATTGATCACGTTTTGTCAGGATTTTGTTTTCGATGCATATAGATTTCTATGTTACCAACTTAAAAAAAATAAAAAATCCACTTTGGTCGCAAGTGGAATAGTCAAGTTTTGAAAAGAACCTCCTCATTTAATATTATAAATGCGAAAGTGTGTCTGTCTCTCTGTGACCTCTCCAAGCCCAAACCACTGAACCAAGAAAGGACATAGGATACTTTTAATCCCAGAAAGATGTACGGTTGCCACGGGATATTAGAATTTTGGCGCATAAAATATTTGCGTTTATATTCAAAGTAGCGAATAATAACATTCTATAGGTTTTAACTTTTTATTTGGTATACAGAACACTGTGGTGCATTTGGTTCCTTACAGCTCCCAAAAGGAGTGGGACATCATTTGTTAAGACTGCGCGGGTTTCTGTTCGTCGTTGGTCTCTTTGGGCTGGTATCCGTTCTTGTCGGCGACGAAGGAGACGGATATGTGCTGTCCGTCCGGAGCGACGTATTTGTAGCTACCCTTGACCGATAGCCCCTGCTGGTCGGTATCGTTCTTGTATTCACCCTGCTCCTGGCGAGAGGTACCGTCGCTTGTTTCAAATCTGTCAAAAATAAGTTGTTAATTAAGGTAAAATACCCAATTATGCCACTTGAAGAGAGAATAGTAGGTATCTACTGCAGGAAATCCCAATTCTGGCAATGAAGAGGATGCCAAAGAAGGGGTAGTTTTCCCGACATAATATCTTTGCTATTATGCACATCGCATTTCTGATTTTGAAATCTATCTTTTTCTGAATTTTGCGCTGAGCAATCTGCAATGCAGCCACGCACAACTTTTAGATCATTCGTTTATGTTTGGATCTCTTTTGTATAGTGAGGAGAACATCAGTCAAGTGATAAGACGTACATTGGTAGTTGCGCGAAGGTTCCTAATTGTAATTATTATTATTGTCCCCACCAGTTTTGCCGAGCGATATTTTTGTTGTGCCTATTTACCAAACTGTATATTATATAACTATTTTAATGAAACTTTTATCCTTGACTATGTTTTTTACTATCTGAAGATTTACCTGAGCCATTCGCACGTGACCTTTTGTTACATCATCGAATAAGTTGTAATGGTTAGTTCATTAAAATGATACTTTGTGTAGGTATGCATCATTGATTTGACTTATTGACCTTGTTGTAAGTACAATTTAATCGTTATTTTTACAAGTTTTTATTATTTAAGTACTGTTGAATAACATCCTTTAAATGAGATGTTTGAAATGTTTAGAACGTCGTAGAGGTGTCGTAGAGGACACTTGACTGTAAACTACGTCGAGCTATTTGTTTTGTATCAACTGTTTGGATACCTACAGTAAAACCTAAACTATCCATATCCAAATAAACTTCAAGGATTTATGATGTGTAAAAGTATCTATCTTCAGCAGTTATAAAAACCTTAGAAATCGTAGCAGGGTTAGAGCAGTTTGACGATAACCTTATCTTTAACAATGATTACGCAGCTCTGGTGCAATCCACCCATGTAAGAATAATATGTCTGTGTGAACAAGGGCTACAAAGTTAATTTTTATATCTGATAGACCCAAACAAGACACAAAGGAACACAAAAAAATCATGTATTTCGTGACCTAATAATCGAACACAAAAATAACATGTTAGGTACAAACTTACAAGTCTAGACTCAGAGATTGATTATTCGACCTAACACGAAAGGTTAATCTCAGCAAATCGAAATACCAGCAAAAAGGCATGTAGTTTGTGGTTTAAATCCACATTCAACTTGTGGCCTATATAAAAGCTTTATGATGTTTGATCGTTAAAAATACCTGTGGCTCTAGAAGACAGCCGCGGTAAAGCTATTGCATAGCATTTTTATCAACTTATGCAATTATAATAATTATTCGCATACGTACAGTCGCACGCACACAAATCACAATACACCGTGAAGTGTGCCGAACTGATACGACGTTAAACGATGCACGGCAACGCCGCAAGTGAGGTGTGTTAGGTTTATTTTCGTTACGGGATTTTTTGATTGATTGATTGATTGACGACAAAGCCCGCGATAAAAGCTATGCATTAGCTTAAAAATTAAAATTCTTTATTTTGTAATTTTACCTAAAACTTTCGCTTGACTTTTCTAATCAGTGCCCGTATTCTAAGGTTTTTTGACAGAACATTGAGTTGATATAAGCCGACCACATGAAGTTGGTCCGTCAACTGCCTAGTAGTAATCAATTTCCTCGATGGTACAATTTTCATTAACTTACTCGAAGTTGTATCCGTTGACATCGACTTCGGATTCCTGTTTGACGATCTCTACGGGCTGCGCCTGCGCCGCCGGCGGCTGGTCGGCCGACGCGCACGCGCACGATAACGCGGCCAAGGCGAGGAGCGTCTGAAACGTAATATACAGTGTAAATTATATACAGTTAGCCCACTTTTTTATTAAGAGTCCATACAGCTGCTGCATGCTGGGCAAGGGTGTCTCACAGGGCTCTCTTACTCTAACGGACAGGTAGGCTAGCTCCTTACTTATAAAAATGTAATATATCTACACTATAATTTTATAGACTGACGTTATTGTGATACTAATATTTTTTCTTGTATCCTAAGTCTTGACTCTAAGTAAGGCTTTGTATGTTCACTGTTCAGTATTGTATTAATACTGTAACGTCAGTATGGACGGTAGTAAGCGAATATCTTTATACTAGTTGCACGGTGCACCGAATCGGGAGCACGCACAAATTATCGTCGATAATTTGTTTGTGTTCAGTGATTTCAAAGACATAGTTGAGTAACCCTACTGCATGATATTTGTGTTGTGCAAAATCCTTAACACTTTGACCCACGACAAACAAATAGCAAATGGCAATAGTCAATACTCATTACTTGTAAATTAATGCGTGGTAATTTCTTGTTGTTTGCCGTTAGTGACATTTTTAAGTGGCAGTTTTTCAAATCATATGATTTAATAAGAAGCTTATTAATGTTGGTTTCATTAAGAAGCAAGGTACTCGTACTTCTTTTACCTTGGGTTCTTAATAAAAAGATTCCTAGCCATGCTAGAAATCAAAACGTATAATATTATCACGAGTATAGGGAATCCCAGGATAACTTGACTAGGGACCTACTTATTTTAGGGCATTATAGTACAACCAAAATTGGAATATTAAAAAGTGACTTACAATTTTCATCATTTTTTTTTGGTGGTGGTGGTGCTGTGGAGTCCCAAACGTCTGTGATACGAGTCGGCGATGTGGGGTATAAATATGTCCCCAAATGTTGACAATAGTTTCATTGGCATCACAGGTGCTAATCATTATCATGTAATATTGAGGTGATCCATGAACGAGGATTTGTGAATTGTGTAAAGTATGCAGCTAGGTCGCGTTGCATAATAGCTTCAGTCGGCTTCGTCTGTGGACTCTTTGTAATGACGTGTATAACGGCAATGTCAATCTTACTATGGAAACTAATGCAACGATACCTTTCTATATATTAGTCCAATCACTTTAGGCGAAATTATTTAGTAGAATAGTACCCATTATATTACCACGTAAAAACTTGTAGTTTGGCATCCTAAAACAGTTCTCAAAACTCACATACAATTGGATGGTCGCAAGTTTTAAAATCAGGGGTTAAAAGTCACAAAAAAAGATTTTTTTACTGTTTTTTGCAAATATTTCGTTTTCTGTGCGTTTTACAATTTTTATATCGATAGGAAAGTTGTAGAGAATTAATTTCTTTGCAACTTCTCTATTTAACATTTTTTTACACCTTGAACTGTTTTCAAAATAGTTTTAGGTTCTACAGTCTACATTCTAGAATAGGAGTTCCCAAACTTATTTTGGCTACCGCCCACTTTGAGAACAAATTATGTTTTAGCGCCCTCATTGTTAAAATGCACCCAGATGAAATTAATCACCCACCAAGCCTCTACACAACGCCCCCATTTTTTTCTGGTCCCACTTTGGGAAGGACTGGTCTAGAGGGTGCCAATTAATAACAGTTTAGGCATACAGATAGACAGACATATCTTTCACATTTATAGTACCCAGGGTCTACGGATAAGAACCATATTTAAGGCGCAGATTACTTCATAAAGATATCTAAGGGCCCGCTCACATTGTGTGTTGTGTCAAAGCGATGCATATAAAACGCACCTTTGCTGTGTTTAAACAATGAAAGTTATGCAAGAACAGAGGAGTTCGGTGCGAACATAAACTATAAAGTACATTACACACATTGCTCATAAGTCATAAGCATAACATTGCAATTGTATGAAGAAGCCTCTATGGTAATAACGCAATATAAACATCATATTATAGTACAGTAGCTCAGTTTTGTCTTTGAAACCAAACTTGATTAACCCAGAAGAATGTTTAAAGTATTAGTGCAATGTACAAATCTGGTAACTTCAAGTAGAAGAATACTACGGTAAATTATCTGAAATCATACTTACGTGCGTTCGCCCTGTCCGATGGCTTAGCATAAAGGTGTTCTACTGTATATAATTATATTGGTAAAATAATTTACCTCTAATACACATATTTATGTCTACTGCCATTTTGATGTGTGTTTACAAAAGATTGTCGTGATAGAACATCGATTATATCCAGCATTCGATTTAATTGACTCGATTTGACATCGTTTTGGTCCAAAATTGTTGAATTGATGGATATAATATATTTTAAACGAATGTTGTTTTGGGTTTGTTCCAAAAGTATTAGTAAAACATCTTACTGTTGTCTCCTAGAAAGAGACAAAGGTACTTAATCACTAATTATAGGTCTACCAGAATCTGATGGCAAAAAGTGAGAAAATAAATTGATTCTAGCAATATTATACCGGGGTAATTGGAATAAAACATATTGGTCCTTTATTTTATATTATGGCGGCTGATTCTGTGTGTTAAACATGCAAATAAATTTATCCAATGATCAAGGATACTTTTTGAAAATCTGCTGTCAAAAATTGCCAACAGATTCTGGTAGACCTATTAGTTAGGGTGCTGGTGAGCATTTAGGTATATGATTTGCACAAGTTTCACATCGAGGTAGATTGCAGTTTACGTCATTACGAATTGATTTGGTCCAGTCAATTAAGGTCCTACGTCGCTGCGTTTTCGCGTTACAGCCGATTGAAGTTGCTTAAAAAAAAGGGATATTAAATCATTTGCACATGTATGCCTCTGGGGTTCATGGTCACAAGCAGCTTGGAAACGAAGAAAATCGAAGAGGCAGACATTCAGGGCTCTGTATTATTATGGGGCGAAGTTGTAAAAATGTTAAAAAAAAAAGCTCAACTATGTAATTTGCACACGGTTCTCATTCGCCAGTGGGGACTTCAGTGGCGTTATTTTTAAGTCTTTTTCTGATGGACCAGCATCGAGCAATGATAGCGCATACTTTTCATCCTTGAATATTTTAAAATCCCAGTCTAGATCTTCTGTTTTACGGATCGTTACGTGGGTTGTATCTATTTTCAGTGGACATTTCTTCTCGACGTATGCCGTATTCGTAGTTATGATTTTGTTAACGTTCGCGTATCATCGGCAGAGGTTCTTTCGGTAAAGGTGAAAAAAGAAATTGACTCTATCAATACCGGGGTAATTGGAATAAAACATTTTGATCCTTTTTTTTCCTTATAGCGGCTGATTCTGTGTGTAAAATATGCAAATATAAAAATTTTTCCAATGATCACGGATATTTTTTGAAAATCTGTCATCAAAATTTGCCATCATCCTGGTAGACCTTTAGTTAATATCTATGTTTCTGTAGTTAGAAATACAAATTCTAATAGCTATTACAGAAGTTATAAAATTAAATTTACGACTACAGGCTTTTATCGTGTCCTTACTTAAGTTAAAGTAAATAGCAATACAATATACATAGATAATAATTATTATAATTAGCTGATGTGGCAAACGTCGCATCGTTTTGCCAAGTACCATCAAGTACATCACAGGGAGATACACAAATCACAGGAATATGTGGCGAGTTGGAGACTGGCGCGGGCGCGGGCGGGGAGTATTAAAAATCGGACAAGTGCGAGTCGGACTACCGCACGACGGATACCGTTACGTAATAGAGCGACAAAAATGCGTACTATGTATACTTAAATATGTATTCTATTTTTAATTTGTTATTAATAATTATTATTAAAGTGCAAAATATATAATTGAGTATTTTGTGAATATTCCAAGTTGAGTATTTTTTTAATATTCTACCTGATTCTACCTTTTGAAATTATTGATGTCGAGCAAAAAAGACAAAAAAATTCCTGATTGTTTTATGGGATATTTTTTAAGGTGACGCGGCGTTAAAGTAAAAAATCGTGCTGGATACGTTTTAGATTGCTGGATGAATGGAACAGCAAGAAACGGAAAGGGCGTAAGCGACAAAATGATTTTTGTCGCGTTATTTTAAAACCATAAATATATTTTCAATAAGCTATGTACAAAAGTGTAAGCTTAAATCACTCTCCTCTGTTGGCAAAATTAGAATCCCTTTTTTTACAGACTGGGTCTTTTTGATTGATTATTCTGAGTTATAAAAGTTAAGTTATGCTATGGGTAATTCAAAGACAAAGACATGATGAATACTGACAATGAACTTTAATTTCTTAGCTTTAGTCATTGCTGAGAAAAATCGACATCGCTACAGCCAAATTATCAAGGCGTCGTCTTAAAGGTATTATTTGTTCATTGTTGTTATAGCGGCAAAAGAAATACACATTACACAATCTATTGAAATTTTTGGAAGTTTGGAAATCGCAGTTTTTGTGATAGCCTGGATTACAGATTACATTACAGATGCAGACAGACATACTGCGAGGTGTTAGTAATAGGATCCTGTTTTTACCTTTTGAGTACGGAATCCTAAAAATAGCACGGATAATATCGATGATGATGATTTTAAAAAGGATACATATCCTTACTTCTCATGAACAACAAAAGCTCAAACGGTTGCTTGTGTTTGTGTATAAAGTTCAAGGCTGAGTCTTCAATAAGAAACCAATATAGAAAATTATTATTATGAGCACCATTATTGCCTATTTCGTTGAAACATTTTAAGGAAATATAATTCCGCTATATATAATTATAAACTTTATAATAAGATATAAGATCAATCCTTGAAAATCCAGTTGAAACAAATTAGGAAGTTATATTATACATACTCCCTCTTACTAATAAAAAGTTACACAGCGTGTATAGAGGGTGCATAAGATTTTTTCTACTAATAATCATTTTTTGACATAAGGCCTGTATAACGATGCTGTCATTTCCATACAAATTTCTCTGTATAGACCATGTATAGACTCTGTGTAACGTGTGTATAACTTAAAAACTCCTGTATAACTATTCAGACGTTGAACGCATGTATAAGAAGTTTTTATTAGTAAGAGGGACTAAGTTTAAATATACCTTCATAAGTTTAGTTAAGGAGAGGAGATTTTGAGATATTATGTTTTTAATATTGGAAAAGTAGTACATTTAATTTTCCAATGCATTAGTAGAAAATTTTACTTAGAAAATGTAGAAGGCTTAAAATTTGAGGTACGTTCATATTGCAACCATAAAGTTAATATACCTAGCGGAAAAGAGAAACAAAGGCCTGAGCAAGCGAGATGTCACTATCAGTAACACTGCGTGGTAAAAAGAGACGTGTGATACATGACAGCATCACTCTTTTTTTGACGTCCATCAGCCCGTATCAGCCCCGTTGACAATTTAATCTCATAGAATTCATGTTCAATCATGCTTGTGTAAGCGTATACGTACACATATTTTTCACACAGATGAAAACCAATTTCGGTTTCGTTTGACAGCTCGAGTTTGTTGCTCTATTCCGCTAGGTATATTAACTTTATGATTGCAACGTGACGAGGACGTGAAGAGATGCTTTTTAAATGAATTGTCATTCGAAACTGAACTCAAGAAGTTGTACCAAAGTTTTCCCCTTATTATTTGGCCCTAAGAAGACGTATCATCAATTTTTCCACTATTTATTGACCCTGAGGAGACGTCCGATATTGTGCCATCAAGCGTATTTTTATCGGGTTGAGTCGAGCCCAACCAACTTTATTTTGACATGACATAATCTGACCAAATAACATTGACACGCCATCTATTCTGTCTTTGAATCAATCCCTCGGATAGTACTTTATTTCGACTACTGCTATGTCTATGCGTTTCGATCCTAGTATTTATCGAAAGTGCAAAATCGCCTTCCTTTGCTATTTTGTAGTATTTTACAAATATGTGGATTTTGGACCTTCTGAACATTATGGCTGGTGCCTGGTTTACATTATTCCAATCCAGCGCTGAGTTACTACTGGAATAATATAAACGGGCATCGGTTACACGAGTTGAATGTCAATTTCATACATTTTAATCAGCGATTCTATAAAGAAACGATAAAGAAAATATCTCAGATAAAGGGCCTGGTTTACATTATTCCAGTCGCAACCAGTGGACAACATATTATACTGTATACAAACCCGCAATTATTAAAAAAAAATACTTTAATAAAATATTTCAGGAAGTAATAATTATGTAGATGTATAATTAAAATGTGATGAATAAAAAATTGCGTGAGTTAAACTATAATAGATGTTTATGAACCGACAGCAAAAAGTAACAATTATTGTTTTTGCTAGTATCGAAATTAAACTATTATTATTTAACGCATCATCACAAAGCTACGCAGTAGTAGAAACATAATGATATATGGAATAGTTTTAAAGAATTGAGCGCCTAAAATTCTGTTGCAGCAATAACCTCTTCGTATCTTTAGGATTTATCCATTGATAACGTGAGGTGTTCTAGGGGGAGAGGGTCAAGCTAATCTTTCCAAATCTCACTTAGGGGGGAGGGGGAGTTGTAATGCAAATATCACGTCATTTTTTTGCAGCAAACAAGTGTTATAGTCAACCAAGTTTTGTTGATTACAGAACCCTAAAACCCCTTACGAGCAGTCTATATTTTTGTATATTGATAGGTTAATGGATAAATAATTTAAGAGTTACATTGTCCTACAAATAGTACTATCCATATTCTAGGACCATCAAATCGAAATTACATAAAAATCCTTTTTATCTCTGTTAGAGTTTTGAGAATTTTCGCAGAGGAAATTGTTGTTTGTCTTATCAAAATGAAGCTACTCAACTCACGAAAAATTAGCTTGATCGTAATAAAAAAAAAACTGTTCTGGGGTTCCCGGACTAGGTGTAAAATTGTCTGAAAAATTATATCTAGAATATTGCCAAATCTGGAAATCCTCTTCATTTTGAAGAAGCAGATGATTTTATTGAAGTCATTCGGATTAAATGTTAGTTCCAGCAGTTGCTCTTGAGGCCGTGCACGAGCCTCTATGAATTAAAACAATCGTTTAAAATTTTTCGTTTTACTATTATTATTTAATTAAGTTTTTGTATTTTTATTTAATAATATCACTGCAATTCTAAACTACGATAACATTTTATGCCGTTTTTCCATACAAACGTAGTCCCCTGTTTCCTCCCTGGAGAATGCCGGTAGAGTAATGATTTTTTTCCTGAATATCTATAGCCACTATTAGCATGTCCCTATGTTTTCTTTTTTTTCATAATTTTATTATTAAAAAAGAGGAACGTCCAAAAACCCAAAAAAATGGCCAGATTTTCCTCTGTGTTCAAACACCCAGAAAACAAAACTGGCTAGAATATACAAAAAAAAATAAGAACACAGCTCAAGCCTTGTTTTAATTCTTTATGAAAAAAGTACTTAAATCGGATAAACACAAATAAAACACAGCAATACTTGCACTTTTTCCACTATATTCATTAAATTTTACAAATTTCACTTGATCACGACCGGTTTCGAAAAAATCATCTTCAGGTGTACCTAATTTTTTCGAAACCGGTCGTGATTAAGTGAAATTTGTAAAAATTAATGAATTTCCACCAAGAACCGACAGTTCAATCAATTACATGTAATTACTGATTCCTTCTCCAAAACTTATCCGATTTATATGTATATAAATCGGATAAGTTTTGGAGAAGGAATCAGCGAAGATTTTCTGTTCTTTTATTAGAACTTTTGTCGTGTTGTCTCTATCGCGCTCCGCGGTGGGAGATTTGACACAGACATTTTCAAATACCTATTTTTAATTTCTCTCGCCCTTGGTGTATCCTCTTAAGAGCGTTTACTAGGGCCGTTTTCCCATACAAACGTTGTCCCCTGTTTCCTCCCTGGATAATGCAGGTATTTTTTCCTGAATATCTATGGAAATCTCAGTAATAGGGTCCCGTTTTTACCCTTTGGGTACGGAACCCTAAAAAGATATGAAAGTTTAAGAACCCAAAAAAATATGGCCAGATTTTCTGCTGTTTTTAAACATCTAGAAAACAAATTTGGCTGGATTATACAAAAAAAGAAAACATAAGAACATAGTTCAAGCCTTTCTTTAATATTTAATGAAAAAAGTACTTAAATCGGTTAAGTTTTGGAGAAGAGATCAGGGGGATGACGAAACGTTGATTTTCTGTTCATATTTTCACTTCAAGCTGTAGTTGTCTCTATCGCGCTCTGCGGAGGGAGGCTTGGGGTTAGGGAGACAGCAATAGAGTTTACACTTCAAGCTGTAGTTGTCTCTATCACGCTCTGCGGAGGGAGGCTTGAGGTTAGGGAGACAGCAATAGAGTTTACAAAGTTTTTCATTTCTCTAGCCCTTGGTGTATCCTCTTAAGTTCGATCTTTATCTTTATATAACACTAGCTGTTGCCCACAACTTCGTCCACGTGAATGTGTGTTATTGTAATCGAGATTCGAGATTAAGAAAATTAAATACTCTTAATAAACGACGTATTTATTTGGATGAGGATTAATATTATATTATACGTATATTTACATATTTAATACACATTAAAGACCCAGGAACATCGAAGTCTATTAAGTAACTTCCGACGGCGGAATTCAAACCACAGATAATAATATCCTTAAAAATATTATCCTTTCTTAGTAAATGATTGGCGCGGGCAGGGATAGGGGGCATAGGACAGGAGACAGGGGATAGGAACATAGGACGGAGATAGAGGATAGGCGACAGAAGACGGGATATTTAATGTAGATATCTATAATTTTTTTACCTTCGTCTCTCTCAGCAAAAACTTCAAGCGTTGCAACTTCAGAGATTAGCCTGTATAAACAGACAAACAGACAGAGAAACAAAAATTTCAAAAACAGATAAGATGTGTTCTACTACACTTCTGAAATGCCCCTGATTTGTTTTTTTAAGTTTTTATAGATTGTCTATCGGCTATTCTACCTCTATTATGTAATGTTATCAGTTGGCCAATTTTTATTCAGAATACAATGTTATGTATGTGTGTAACTAATAGATAAAAAATTGTTGAGCTTTCCTATTTACATAATATTAGTATGATTTATTTTAACAGTGAAAGCCTATTTCTGGCTTTTTGATTCTAATTGATTATATTGAGACGTGATGGTTATAAAAAGTATTTGTTAAATCAACAGCTTATTGGTTATAATTATAACTTGCAAGCCCGATCTGACCTTTGGGGCGCCACCCAAATGCATACAAGAAAAATTATTTAAAGCCATTGGAAGGAGTTCAGTGCAATATACCCATCTACAGTTAGTAGGAAGTAAAAAAATAATTAACATTAAGAGTAACTCAAACTAATAAAATATGCGAAAGTGTCTGACCGTCTGTCTGTAACATCTTCACGCTTAAACCGGTGAACCAATGAAATTTGGTATGGAGATACCTTAATCTCGGAATAGGATTAAGGTCCAAGGACATCGGATACTTCTTGTCCCGGATAAAAGTATGGTTCCCGAGCGATAAACGAATTTTGGCGCAACGGACGTCATCTACCTAGTTAAAAATAAGTTAAGTACTTTTTTAACCGTAAGTAAGTCTTTATGTCGTGCAATAAGTTTTGTAATAACTAGTGTCATAATAATATAGTTCATAGTAAATATATACAGATCCACACCCAAATGAACGCATTGTGTAAAATAGTCGTGAAAAAGAACGTGAGTGAACTTATCTATTTCTTAACGACGTCTTTTTTATGACAATTGAGTCTTAAATATGAACAAGAGGTCTTTTAAACATTCGCAAGGTTTCTTTAGAAAGATTGAATTAATTTAATTTAATTCTAACTTTTAATTTTAATTTAATTTTATATATTTTATATGGGTTTATTGCCTGCAATAAATGATTATTATTATTATTATTATTAAGGCAATACGCATGATGACAGTAAGTAAATTTCATTGAAATAATTTGTGTGTCTAAAGTATCTAAATGCTTGATTATAAAACACTGGTTCTTTTTTTATTTTACATCAAGATTAATATTTTATTGATAAAATAAAATCACTAAATATGACAATCCGCCATGAAATGTTGAACGCCAATCAGAGCGCGTGACGTCACGTTAGAGCACTTTTGACATTGACGTTTGAGTTATTTCTCTTTTACCACAGACATTTTTTTTTAATCGTCCCGGTCGGGACAGGCAAAGGGATTACCACAGACAATTATTACTGTCGAATGATTCCTATACAGCTGTCACTTGTCAGCTTTACTCTAGAGTGACGTCACAAGTGACGCCATGACACCTTGAAGTGTTTTGGTGCAAATTTTAAATTTATGATTTAAAAACTAATTTTTATATAAGTACTAAACCATAATTTTTAGCAGAAATATTATGTTTGTTGTAATCAATATATATTTCCGAGTATTATAGAACTGTTTCTCAAAATTTGTCATCATGCCTATTATGTCAAAGCTCAGCTATAACTAACTAACTAAGTATAATGATTTTCCATCTTTTGGTAACAGATGACCTCGACTCCCGAGTGAGTTTTATACGCCGATTCTTCTCGCCGTGTCGGTCCCGAACCGCCGCGCCGGTAGGTACCTTAAATCCTTAGATTCGACGTTCAAAAAGTGAACCTCGATACCAGGGCCCGTAAGGGTTACTGGCACCTGTGTGCAAAAAAAAAAAGGATTTTGGCGCCCCTTTAGGCAAATTTTTTGTGTCCTTGATTTTGGCGCCCCTAAAGATGGCGATTTGGCGCCCCTAGAGGATGGCGCCCGTGTGCATTGCACACATTGCACATGATAATAATTATGGTAGCCCTGCTCGATACCCATTTTCTATAAAACGTTGTTTTATTTATTTCAGTATTTTGTTTTGCGTTAATATATAATTTTCAAGCTACATCCGATGTTGAGCCTCAATTTTAGGCACTGCAGAACTGCTGAAATTTTTATTGTAACTGCATACAATTCATATTACTTACAATAATTACGCACTTACAATAATGACCGATAGCAATAATAATTGATATTAACCTTTAATCGCAACTTTGAGCACAATGTAAACAAAGCTTGGAAAAAAGTTTAAAGTTTAAAGTGGACGTATAGTTCCGAATAATATTACCTGTGTTAGGGTCTTTATGCGGACGTCATAATGGCCACAATCATATAAATTTAAAGGTAAAGTAACTCAGAATGGTCTGTACTCGTGATGTCAGCTCTGCAAATGCTGCATCTTCGGTACATATAAAACGACGCTCCCTCACACCACACTCATTCGTTAGTCTGTGCTCACGAGGATCATCATGCTCAAATACGTGAGTCTAGTTTTAATTATAAAAAAGTTAAATAAAAAAATACTTCGAAATACAACATTAGAAAAAAAAATCGAAAAAGCCGGTAAAATGGAATCGTTAGTTTTCGCCAGAAGTGTGTGACAAGTGTTTACATCTTTACCGTATAAAGGAACTTCCCATCATCATCAGTCTTTTCATCAGAGAAGAGCAAATCAGCCAAGTCCGAGTCGGATATGCAGGCAAAAACGAAAATCGACGTGACGAAATGAAAAAAGCTCATTACAAACTTTTATTGCCACATTAACATTATAGAACAAACAGTAGGTTAGCCTGTAGCCAGTGGCGTAGCAATGGGGTCCGGCATCCTATTGTTAGTGCAAAATGCGATGGGCCACCTACCCAAGAGGGCCCTTTTTTATGCGCAGGGGAAACCCTTTTTGGGTGCCCCGGGTTGGGGATGTGCCTCAGTTAAGCTGAAGCACCCCTCGGTATGTGGGACTTCCGGCGAGAAGCGCCGGGCTTACCCACCAAAACCACCTGCGGTTCGCTTTCAGCCGTATACGGAGGGATGTCCTGGATCTGTTTAACACAGGGCTCCCTCCACGACCGGCCGGTCTACCTCAATAGGGACCGGAATTCCACCAAAGTTAGGGAACGTTTAGGCAAACTAAAGCGTTCCCCTCGGCGCACGTGTAACGTGTCAATTTTTACTAATGGTGCCCCATGACGCATTCATGCGTCATGTTGCAATTTGTACAGACCCTAAAGCTTTAGTATCATACATAAAAGCTTTATTAGCTCCGAGCCCATAGAGTACTACAGAAATGGAACGCGATTCTATAACTTAACACGCAATTATTGTCACTTTAAGAGCGACTACAGAAAATCGTTTCAACTCTTAGTAATTTCAAACAAAAACAAAGGATGATTGCCAACAATTGGGTAGCTTACTGTATGTAATAATTTCAGGTAACAGTAGCGTGTGTTCTGGCCGCCCTGTGCGCCGCCGCGCCCGCCCCCCAGAACCCGCAGGACGTGCAGATCCTACGCTTTGACAGTGACGTACAGCCCGATGGATACAGCTTCGCGTAAGTCATTAAATACAATAAGCTGTTGGACATTAACTATACGGTAAAATCTATTCAGTCGAAAAAGCAACCACAGTGTAACTTAAATATTATGTAGAGTAAAACCAACTTATACAGGGTGTAACAAAAGTAAGTGATAATATTTTAGAATGTGTATGTGTTCCTTATAAGGCGTCTCCCAGACAGACGCGGGCAGCGGTGGCGGTCGCGGCGGCGGTCAGTTGTTTGTACTGCCACCACTACCGCGTGTGTCTGTGTCGTTCCTAGAACTTTCAAGTCATCCAACTGACCGCCACCGCCACCGCCACCGCCACCCGCGTCTGTCTGGGAGACGCCTAAAGAGTTCACTGTCGAAGTAGCAGCGCTGTGAAAGAGCATCAGCAAGCGCCCCGTGTCATGAAGTTTTCCATCATGAAAAAAAGTTACTCACACGAGGTCACCAGTAAAGTAATAGTCACAACCAATTCAATCTGAAAGACGCTACTTATAGTTCACAGATGAGTTCACCCGTGTGGCGAAGTAAAGCATTACTACGTCACGTGCTGCCTTCAGATCCCCACCAGACCATCTATTAGTTATTACCCTATCCGTTTGGTTTTACGTATTATTTAGGGCCTGTTTCACCACTTCCTGATAAGTTCCCAATAGGCTATCCACCACTTAACTTGACAGATGAAGTACGGAGAATCTGTCAAAAAAGTTGTGAATAGCCTATTCGGCACTTTATCAGAAAGTGGTGAAACAGGCCCATAGTGATAGTAGTCATTGTCTTATCTAAATTGCCTATACTTTAACGGAGACAATCTTGTATAAAATCGGCCTCTTTACAACGGCTGCTAATATTACAAAATAAAAACTAAGCATAATATAGATTTTAGACAGATCAAAAATCTCCCTGGGAAAAACGCATCTTCAAAATATTTAGGGGCGATTTCACCAAAGAAATGGAACGCGTTCATAGCACTCTGAACCGGTTCAAAACGTATAAACACGATTATAACATCGAAATGCATTTCACCAGCATAAACTGAACGCGTCCACAGCAAATCCGAGTTTTATCTTCTGAACGCCCAAAGTCCGAAGTTTAACGTCATAAAACCCGTTCAAGCCCTGTCATGGCGGAACGAAAACATAGACAAAAGAAATGTCAAGATGACAGTTTCGACACATGCGTTTGTTAGTTTATGTATTGTTTCTTGCTATTTTGTAGTTAAATTAACGTGAAAATACTTTAAAATGATGTAAAATAATCGCCTGACGTCACGTAAACTTAGATTTAATAATCGCGTTCAAAAGAAGTTTATGAAATCCAATCGAAACAAAACGAGATTTACGTCGCAGCATGAACGCGTTCAATGGGAACTAAGTTTTATGTGTGTTTGGTGAAATCCCACCTTATTCCGCTTCTTTGTCGAGTTTGACGAGTAAATCTCAGATTCTCAGACTCTATAATATTACGATAGCGGCGCGGTGACGTAAAACTGTGCAATCTATACAACGAGTTGCCGTTGCCCACTGAACCCGCAAGAGCACTACGGAAAGTGGAAACTTAACAAAGCTAACCAAACACTAGCTCAGAACCTCAGCCTCAAAAGGTTACACAAAACATCTCATAATATTTACACATAAGTAATACACGCAAACATTTACAAATTACAATATACCTAAGTATTGAAATGTCATTGTTACTAAACATACTACTTGAAGGTAGGTTAACTGCTTATTTGCGTATCGACAGTATGCAGTTTATCAAAAAGTATCTAGACATAGTACTTTGTAAAGAAGATTCATTAAAAGCTTAACGTCAACACGTCATAGATTTAAGTTTTATCCAATGAGTAGAATCTACTATTGCAAACACAGAACATTAAAAAAATATAATCAAATAAAGAAAAAAGAAGCCTACTAACTATTTTAGAAAATACAAGAATTTAATAATTACACCTTACAAAGTCGCTTCCTAATATGGCGTATTGTAAAGTTACCTAGTTACTAAACTATACTTTATTTACCTTGTTAGGATTAAAGAGGACAAAATTTGAATTTACTTAAATGGACATTAAAAAGATCCTATACGTGCTTCTTCGTCTTTGACATTGGGCTACAAATTAACATACCGATAGAAATGAAAAATGTATGTATTTAATTGTTATATCTGATAAGTTTACCTATTGAAGTCAAATCCACATCGTGCTAATCATATTATTTTGTTATGATAGGAAGTTTTAATTAGCAATTAACGTCATAACAACAATTGACTGGTATATTATGAAATTTATATCAAATCTTTACTAATTTCCTTAACTTTTAAGCTATCATACTGTCTCTGTGTGCGTAACACTTTTTTCACACGTAACATTTCATCCATCAGGTATGAAACCAGCGACGGTACATCAAGACAAGAGGAGGGCAAGCTGGACAACCCGCAATCAGAGAATGCTGCGCTTACCGTAACCGGCTCCTACTCGTACGTGGCGCCTGACGGCAAGCACTATACGGTGACCTTCACCGCTGGACCCAACGGCTTCCAACCCAAGACGTCGCTCGGACAGTAGATTTAGTCCATCTTCTATCTTCGTCAGAAGGAACACATTCTTTGTCTAGAAGATTTTATAGCTGATACATTCATACAGTAGTAAACGCTAGATGTTGGATGCTGGACTGGTTTGTGAAATGTCTATATACAATTAGTGACAAACATAGCGTGATTCCAGCAACACAACCCAGTGATACTGGCGCCAGCTACTGTATCAATGTAAATCAACACAGAGATAATATTTTAATCTTCTAGATAAAGTCTCTACGCGATCTCTACTTCTGTAAATTCTAGCAAATTCGTCCATCTTGCTTCCTGTGCCATAGGAACTTTTTTATGTTTTTATACCACAACTTTCATAGGAATAAATATTTTGAATATACATTTTTTGTTTTGTTTATTATATTGTTTGAAGAAACGACCAATCATAAGAACATATAAATATTCCTAAATACTTTGGAATAGACAAACAGTTAGAAAAACGCCATTAGAACAAAAACTACGAAGAAATACATTTATTGATTTTAATTCACCCATTATAATATACATAATGACTGCAATAAAATTTATCATCTTGCAAAAACAAGCCGCTAATATTATAATGCTGGTTTTAACTAGCTATTAAGTAGACATAAAACACAGCAATATCATTAATTACAAAACACATGGCCTTTGCAAATACTGGAGGAAGATCTCGAATGTACTAATGTGATGCCCCACGTGACCCCGAGTACAGTTGCGACTCAAAAGTTCAGATGTGGTAACGAATATTACCTTACAAAACACACGAGTAAGGCCAGGCCGTGACTACGCGTACAATAGCTCCGTCGCGAGTGCCCCAATAAGAATTCATAACTTTTTTTTTGAGTTCGCGATACTTTAGAAATAATAGGTAATATATTTACAAGACAAAGTAAATTTTAATTTGTAGGGGTTTAATTATATCGACGGTGGAAATTTCAAATGTCGTAAGGGACATTTTGTCGTAAGTACACTTTATATACCATCCGATAGCATTTTTTCTCCTCTATCGATCTGTACATTTAAAATTTTGATATCTCTTCAAATATAGGAGATATAGCATAATTCACTTTGTCGTAACATACAAAAAAAAATTAACAATTATGCCATAAGGGTGATGATGACCCATGACCTTCATAATACTATTTTTTTGGAGTCGTAAGTCTTTGTAACTGTGAGAGATATATTGTGTTGTAACAGCCAATCTAAACTAATATAGCCCCTTACGACATTAAGTTCAGAAAATTAATCTTAAACATCTGATTAACTTTGTCGTAAGTACCTATAGGCTATTATTATTATTGCAACATGTTCCTTACGACAGCCGGTAGACACTTGAAATATTCACAAAAATTTTAATTATATTCTCATTTATTTTCATAATTTCTAATAAAAGTAAAATAAAATAAATACTTAAGGGGGGTTTCCACACAAAAAACTAAATTTTTGCCTATTTTTACTCGGTCCTACTCGCAATATGAAACAAAACCATCTAGAAATTATTTTAATAGGTTGTAAAATGAACGAGTTATGCCAGTTTGAAAGTAAGAAAAATGTTTTTTTGCTCTCCTGTAAAGTCGGTGTTTGTCCCTTACGACATTTGAAATTTCCACCAAATCAAGATTCAATAAAAATATTATTTTTATTGATCTGAAATGAAATCAAGATTCAATAAAAATATTATTTTTATTGAATCTTGATTTGATTCTGGGGTTAAGTATAATAATAATTGTAACTCTGATAAGTCATAAAAATATAACTTACGTATGTGCATATAAATAATTAAAAATGCCTCCCACACCGGTTACCGTAGCGTTAGATGGTCTCATTGAATACCAGGCTGGCTGGACAGGAGTGATTCAATAGGGCCCAAGTGTGTGAGAAATCCACACCTCTCATCCCTTACTACAGTAACTCGTAGGGACGGATAATCCGACACGACCGGTGGGAGATCTGGCACAAATTCATGTTAAAAGACATGTATTGTGTAACAGGGCTCATCTTTAGAATTGAAATCAAATCATTACCTAGCAAGGCAAGGTTCAGCCTGTGGTTCAGCCAGATGAAATATAAATAACTTTATTGCTCGACACCGACTAGACACGACCACGACAATTTGTTTAAGGTACAAAATAAATAAGAATAGCTACTTAATTGAAACACAGTAGACCATTTTTTCACGAAACCGCCTCGAAATCAGACGACCACTTCCTGATAAGTGCCGAATAGGCTATCCACCAATTAACTTGATAGATCCAGTATCGAGAATCTGTCAAAAAAGTTGTGAATAGCCTATTCGGTACTTAATCAGGAAGTGGTGAAACAGACCCTTAGTCGCTAAAAGTTTATCATGCACCCTGTCTTCGTTGGTCCAAAAAAAAATATAAGTAATTACTAATTAGGAACGAGTACAGAGGCATATTATTATTATCAGTCCATGATTGTCAATGATCGAGGTCGATTGTGCGTAGGTAGCAATCGTGGTTCCCCATCTTGACCAAACGAGTAGATAACCCTTATAACTCTGTGCTGCACGAGTCTGTTTTAAGGAAACCGGCAGAGTTACGCTACTGTATAATATTTATATTTTATGCTGTGTTTAAGGCTTCCAGGTTTATAAGTGTTCAAATGTTGCCTTGCACTTTACACAGTACTTCACCTGCTGATGAAACATCGCGGGAAATCTATCAAAGTTTATAGAAAATTGAAATGTCATAGTTGTATTGCTTGTGTATTTACTTCCCTGGCGAACAATGCTTGGGTAGAAAATTAAAGCGTAGATTTTTTACATTTAAATGACATTGCACTGAATAAAGAATAATTTGTTAATCGCTTACATGCACATTTTTGTGTCACACAGCACACTAAATAAAATACTTAAACAGTTTTTATGACATCTAGAAAACTAATTTAATTAAAAAATCTATACATATAATAAAACTGTAGAAATGAAAATTCTGTACATTAAAGATACTCAAAAAATTATAAGCAGGGGGTGTTACTATATCGCTATAGAAGCCAAAACTGTGGTTAGTTTTTTGTCTGTCTGTCTGTCTGTCTGTCTGTCTGTATGTTTGTTCCAGCATCACACGAAAACTACTGATCCGATTTGAATGCGGTTTTCGCAGATATATTTGTCTTCTTCCAACTTAACATCTGGTGTATAAAAAAATTTCCCCCCACCCCTCTAAGGGGACAAAAGAGGGGTCAGAATTTGTAACAAACTTTTGTATATATCACGAAAACTACTTTTCCGATTTGCATACGGTTTTCGCAGATATATTTGTCGGCTTCCAACTTAACATCTGGTGTATAAAATTCCCCTCCCCCCACCCCTCTTAGGGTCAAAAGAGGGGGTAAGATTTTGTATCAACTGATGAAGTAGAAATACTTTATATGGCAAAACAACGTTTGCCGGGACAGCTAGTATATAATAATAATTTTATGATATAATTGTGCTTTTATTTGTGGCCAGTTAAGTTACTTAATTGCAATCAACTTAACTGGCCACGGATAAATATCTTATCGTAGGTTCAATTTTCAAATGTATATATTATATAGCTAGTAATTTGTCAAATCCCACTTTAAGCCTATTTCACACTAGTGCTGCAATAAGCCTCAGTGCACACGTGTCGTAACGTAACAAGCTAAATGTAAATAAGTGTTGTCGCTTCATTAGTGCCCGTATATATTATACGACCTTTGAAGACTCCATGCAGTTTAAACTTATGAATAGCTAATCACCTATTGCATAATGTACCATCGAGGAAATTGATTCCTAGGCAGTTGACAGACCAACGTTATTTGGTCGGATCATTTAGTTTAGAGCCCCCGCAGACTGCAGACTTTCTATCGGCCGACAGTTTGGTCGGGTTGGGCTGTTAGCGTGCACACCACGTCAACTAAGCAGTTGAGTTGGTGGTGAGTGCGCAGACTAGACAACAGTCGGCCGATTATTCTCGAACAATTCCATTTACAGCGATAGATTTTTGAATGGAAAATTTTACACGATTCGGATTTCTGCCGAGTCAGCCGACCAAACAATCGGCGTCGTATGCGCGCGTGGAAAAACGTTACAGTATTAAGCATCGGCCGACAGTTAGCCGATGGATAAGTTTGAAGCAATCGTATAGCCCATCAAACTTAATTATTATCGGCCGACTCGGTATCGTCGCGTTGCAATATGCGCAGTGCGCACTTCCATACAGATTCATACGGATCAAGAGCCAAACTAAACTATCGGCCGATTAAAAGTCTGCAGTCTACGGGGGCTCTGATTGTGATCTGTCGGCTGGGTTTGACCGTTGACGTAAGAACGCGACCAAACTTCGTAGGTCCCCCATCTGCTTAGGAATAAATTTCTCTGATAGTACCTACTTGCTGTTTAGTAGGTACCTCGTTACCTATTTCATGTATTTTTTTTATTTGACATTTTACTATTAAGAATACATTAGAAATTTTATGTTTTTATTATACGAAAATTACAGCCATTCGAAGTCTAGCTTCACCTGATCAATAAGATATCGTCCACGTAGAACGAGTTGCCTGATATTTCCTGATACTATTTTTGAAAGAATGAAAAAGTTGAATTAGTTTCCATATAAAAAATATGAATGAAGAATAATTATAACAATAATAATAATAAATTATCCATTTATAAAATAAAACGCCTAGGATTTATTAGCGTCAAAGTATTTACTGTTGTTGCTTTTATTTTATGGAAGGAAGCAGTAGATTATTATTTATACGATAGCAATAGAATTAAATGATTACATGGAGCAAGTAGCAACCACAGCAAAATTATCTGCAACCTGTCAGATAACCAACTTTGCCTTTTTATTTTGCAAACTATACTGCGTGACTGGTGAGACATGTTCAATACTTGAGGACGTGATATTTGGCTAATATATTAGTTGGAAAAAAATAATATAAAAAAATAATATTAATTGATCACTGAGTAAATGCAGCTTAAAGTTAAATAATTATTTACCCAACGCATGGACACCGCGAGCGGGAGGGGTAGTTGTGTGGTGTTTCTTTGGTAGCGCACACCTCTGCACCGGCCGCATAGTATGCCTACTTGCCTAGCCGCGTAATTTACTTAGTATCCATGATTCATTAATTTTTGGGAAATTAAAAAAAAAAATTAAGAACCTAATTTTATTACATATTTATAATGAGAATCGAGTACTGAATACTCTCCTTAAATATCGGTATTGACTCACCAGTCATGCTGTATAATATTATTCTTATGTATTCTATCCATAAGTTCTATGCGATTAGCTCTACATCAAACAAAAGAAGAGGAGACTTCTTTTAAACGCATTGGTGTTCTATACAATTGATTTGTTACAAATTAAAAGACAGTGAAACCTAACATTTTTTAAAGCAACGACCATAATATTAATATCTTCTTGATAATTTTATAATGTAACTTACGAGTGTTGGCGTGATAAAACATAGAATTTAGAACTCCATAATTATTATTATAATGTTGGCTAAATCTTACCTACATGATACATTTACACTAGTTTATAAATCAAAAGTATGTCTGTCTGTCTGCTACCTCGTCAGGTTTAAACCGTTTAACTAATTTTGATGAAAGGTACGGAGATACATTGAGTCTCGAGAAGAAAAATGTACGGTTCCCGAGCGATAAACGACATTTTGCGCATTGCGCACGGACATAACCAAGTAACGTATATTTTAAGCGAAAAACCTATAACTTGCCTCTATAATGAGCAGTTTACACTTTACAATAATTTATAGAGCCTATAATGAACCGTAATACAATAGAGCAGATCGCGATAACATGAAAATATATCTGCGAACGTGATGTCGTGCGTCGTGCGGGCTCGTGATCTCGCAGTTCCTGAATTGCATTTTATCGCAGCGGCATGTCACATAAGGGTCAATTCAGACAGCAACGCGACGCGTAGATACATTTCTAAATTTGTACTGATTTGACAGCTGATCTCAATTGCGTCAGACGTCTTTGAAATGTGTCAAATCCATACAAATTTAGAAATGCATCTACGCGTCGCGTTGCGGTCTGAATCAACCCTAACACTTTGTACGAAGGTAACTTTGATTTCGTACTTTGTAGTAGAAACTTTAATTATAATTGAAGACGTGAGCTGATGAAAACGATAACTAACAGTAATAAAACCGCCGGAAAAATGATTTGAAATAAAAAAAGCTATGCATTTTATGTATAGCCAGATATATTAGCCAGGTGATGAAGTAGACAAATTACACGTTGTTCAAATTATAAGGGGAAAAGTGAGTAAGTGTATGTTACAATAATATGCTAGTTATCGTGTTCATCCTCTCACGTCTTCAATTGTAGAATACCAACGTACATAAAATAGGCACCTACTCGAAAAACAATTAAGATCTTCATTTATTTACAGTTAATATTATTAATCGTCTCTAAGTGCGGCAGTAACTACCTGCCCCTTACTGACGTCGACCAGCAAGATCGTAGTAGAGTATTTATGACTAGGGTTGCCGGGTCGCTATATACCGAAAAGCCAGATAAAGTAGTCAGCTTAGCGGGAAATTAGCCGAAAACAAGAAAAGCCGGAAACCCTGATATCTAGTATTATCAGAGTCTCAGAGAAGTTGATTCCTAGGCAGATGGCGGACCTAAGTTTTTTCTTAAAACAATTTAACATGTACAAGATAAACATCTCATTAGGTGTTTAACCCAGTAAAAATTTATAGGGCTTTCATATAAAATTTATATAGATTCAAAGCTCTACAATAGCCGGACTCCCTTTAATTTGGCCGGACAAGCAATGAAAAGCATGACTGTGTTCGGCTTCATCAGGATGCCTTATTTGTGGCTACTTAAATCGGGGAACTTTTAACTATCAGGAATCTCAAATTGATAGGCCAAAGTTTAAACCTATTATCTTGTTGAAAACAGTGATTATACCGTATAATTACGAGTATGATGTATAATAATACAGCATAACGGAACATTTGCGATCATAAATATTGCAGCCCCATCGTTCAATGAATTCATCTAGGAAACAACTGCAAGCTTTAATTTATTTATCTTGTAAACCTTTTATGATGTATTATGCAAAATACGGAATAATAATGCGAAACAACAATATAATATTTATTTCATCGTTTACATAGTGAAAATATATTTTTCCTTGCCAGCGTTTTAAAAATACTGAATATTGCTTATCGGCAATAAGAACAATAAAAGAATTTATAAATTTTTAAATAATTATTGATTTAATGGCTGTTCAGTGTTCGATTTTAATTTTAATAATAATTGTGAATATGAATGTTGGAAAATTGGTTTGAAAAACCCAGTTAATAGCTACTTCAGCGTTGCCATACGGCCCGATTTTTGCGGGACGTCCCGATTTTTTTTATCAAAATTAATTAATGTCTCGCGCGGGACAGGCTCAGTCTTGCTTTTAGGGGAAAGCCCGAACGTACGTGCAATGTACTGAGACGTATTGTCACGTAAACATTATTTAAACGCAAATAAAAAGATAAAAATTTAAAAAAATCTTTAAATTTTATACCTTTTTTACTTTGACTGAAGTCAATCCCGCTTTTTCACTCAAAAAGTTCCAAAGTCGCGACTCGCGACTTGGCACAAAAAAAGAATCAGCAACGCTGGGCTACTTATACAATTTTCACAGTGTGGAGAAATGTTAGTCCGTTTAAATCATTATAAAACCATATAATACTGAAAATATCCATTTTATCCTGGATATTATATACCTTTATAGAAACAGAATGTTACTTTTCTACTATTAAATGTTTGTTCTTCCGTTTAGGAAACATCAAAACAATTAGTACAACTCAATAAAGTTGTAGTACGAATTAACACCCATTCATTAGGTTTTTGCTACTACTGACATACACAAAAATTGTTTTTTTTAATAACAAACAGTTTACCGGCCTTGATAGTGAGATAATTGAAAAATAAATATTCATCTTAACACTGACCTTTGTCAATTACATTGAGTATTTGATTCGATAACTTGTAGCACTGGTACTCAACCTTTTGTTTTATACGGGCCACAAACACGTTTTGGTATTGATGTTATAGCGGGCCGCAACCAAAATTTTGGTGTTAAAAATAATGATCTTCAAAATGAGCGATTTAAAAGTTAAATCACGACTGATATGACGACTGCGCTATTTTGCCGAAGGTGGGCGTAAATTTTAAATGGTTTATCTTCACATGCACAGGTAAAGTGCCTGCGGGCCGCAGGTTGAGTATAGCTGACTTTATAGTATTGTGTGTAAAGTCGGTTCCGAATATCGATGATGTGTTTGCGGTGTAAAGGCCGTGTCCTAGATTTCAATGAATAGGATAGATTTTCGGAAACATTTTTTCAGACCTCCAGTAAAATCAAATGCATTATTTCAAAATTGCAACTCCAAATTATTAATAACTCTGGGAAATCTCCAAGAGATATTAAGTATTCTTGAAAACATTGAAAAACTTACATTTTCTGTAAAGTTAAGATTAAAGAAGCCGTAAGATTCTTAAAAATATCATTTTTTTTGTAAAATCAAAAACCCAAAATATTATATTGTAGTCAGATATTAAATTTACCAATTTACTATTTAGTTATAATACCACTACAAGTTTCACTAACTAGATATTCACTGTAAGCATCTGCTTTACCTTGAGGTAACAAAACTGGTAGATATAACTATTTGGTATTTTGTATAGTTACGTTCAATTGTTCTTTTGCCTCGGGCTATTTACGTATACTTTAGTCATCAATTTGAGTTCTACAATGTCGCCTTCTTATTTATTTTATGTATCAGGCATAGAAGATGTAGCTCGCAACTTCACCCATTTAATTTGTGATCTTACATTTTGCCGGTAAAAAATTTAGTTTGTTATTATTTTTAGCAATATTCCGCGAAATAAACCTCATAATTCCTAAATAAACCTCGAAATAAACCTCGAAATATTCCGCGAAATAAACCTCAACCTTTTTAAGTAAATGAGTGAGTGCACTCATAGTGCACTCACTCATTTACTTAAAGGTTGAGGTTTATTTCGCGGAATATTGCTAAAAATAATAACAAACTAAATTTTAAGCTATGGATTTCCGCAAAGTAACGCCTGATTCTATTAACTATTTTGCCGGTATCAAAACTATTGTATGTTCTTTCCTTTGACTAAAAGTATCCATGGGCTTAGAGGTCTAAACGTAAGGACAGGCAGGCAAACACGAAAATTTAAGTTGCAAACTGCGAGTCCTTAAGGCTATAGACTATAGCCTTAAGGACTCGCAGACATAGCCTGTAGCTTAATAAGCCTTTTCACACTAAGTCGTAATTGAAATCTAAGATCGAAATGATGTTGTTTATAATGTAAGTAGTACAGAAAAGTTACATATCTTGTATTAAAATTATTAGTAATTTTTAGGTAGAAATTGTTTAAATTGTATACCCAAAAATTCTGCTTGTAGATGATTCCTGTTATTTAAAAACTATGTTAGTTTAGTTACGATCAAGATTAGTGATTTTTTACGACACTGACGTCATTCTTAAATTTTCTTTAAGATACTCCACGCCAATACACTTAACCTCAACTCAGTTAAATTGATGAGGCAGAAAAAACACAATGCGTGGGATTCCGGATTATATAATATAACCAGCAACAGGTGTTTAAAAACACTATGACATATAAAAATTTTATCGTTTATTAGTAGTAACTCAATATTTATCGACTGTTTTTAGGCTACCGTTTGATATCCACATGAGAGAGAAAATCCTTATTTGGGTTCATGGTCACAACTCACAAGCCACGACCGAACTGCGACTAAGGTCCCAAACTAATAAAAGTTTGATATTTTATTTTTTAAGTTAAGTGCGAGTTCATATTATTATATATTTTCTAAGCGCAGAAATACTTAGACTAACTAGTAAATACTAATAAAAATACAAAATAGGAAATTAGGTTTTTAAAAAGCCTGAGAATTTTAACGCCAGTAAAATGTGTATGATTGGGATCAGAAAAAGGGAATATTGATGCTGTACTAGACTTGTTTTTGAATATTTTTTTTCAACTTTCCTAGTTTCCTCCCCTTTTTCTCTATGACGGCAAACATGATGCAATTTTCAATCTATTGCTGCTTGTCTAATACTACACTTTTTTCAAATGTATAAGTCCTTTACGATTTAACTTATTAAAATTATAATACATTGGTTAAAGTAGGTTTCAACAACTTTTTAGTTATGATAAGGGAAATATATAAAAGTACATAGCTGTTCAAAATATTTTATTTCACATTTCAAGCTTATCGATAATTAGTACCTATTCAATAAGAGGCATCAATAGACAGACGACAGCGTCACTGTGTGCTTAATAAATTAGGTAGAGAGAAGGCTCGTCGCAGTCTCGTGCCGCCTCTTGCGAAACAGGCCCGCACTTACCACGGCTGGCAAGCGGGCAACGTAAGTGATTTTTTTTATTACGCGTGGTAAACCGGTGACGTATTTAATGAATGAAGTGGTGTTAGAATTAGATTAAAAGTGGTGTAAATGAAATAAATAATAATCGGCCAAGTGCGAGTCGAAATCGCGCACGAATGGTTCCGTACCATTATAGAGCAAAATTAGGCCATAAATTGTGTTTTTTGTATGGGAGCCCGCCCCCCTTATTTTTTATTCTATTTTAATATTATTATTAAATATTAAAGTACACATATAACTAAGGATTTTGTGAAAAATTCAAGTACCTACCTGTTGCCATTTTTGATATAGAGCAAAAAAGGTCAAAAAAGCGGCCAAGTGCGAGTTGGACTCGCCCATGAAGGGTTCCGCAGCAGCAATAAGGTTTATTTTTATGAAATTAAAATGTTTTTGATTTATTTTTATATTTCAGTCGATTTAATGAAATTTAGATTAAGGTTTACCATTTAAGACGTATAAAAAAAACTACTGGTTAGATCTCGTTCAAACCAATTTTCGTTGATAGTTTTTATAGTAATCTACATCATATTATTTAGAAATTAGAGGGGGGGGGGGACATTTTACCACTTTGGATTTTATCACTCGCGGCAAACTATTTAGGTTAGAAAAAAATGATATGAGAAACCTCAATATGATTTTTGAAGACTTATCCATAGATATCCCACACGCATAGGTGATAGACTACATCTACTTACCAAGTTTCAATAGTATAGCTTTAATAGTTTCGGAGAAAAGTGGCTGTGACATACGGACGGACAGACAGACAGACAGACTGACGTGACGAATCTATAAGGGTTCCGTTTTTTGCCATTTTGGCTACGGAACCCTAAAAAAACTTACCAACACACCGATTTTGCGTAATATTCCCTATAATAATTATAATACCACGGGGCTATTTGTATAAATTACTAGATGACGCCTGCAACTCCATTGCGCTAAAAATCGTTTATCGCGCGGGAACCGTATATTTTTTTGGGATAAAAAGCATCCTCTCTCGGATCATCCTTTCTCGGGACTCAAAGTGTCTCCATAACAAACTTCAGTAAAATCGGTTCTGCGGTTTGGGCGTGAAGAGGTAACAGACAGGCAGACAGACACACTTTCGTATTTATAATATTAGTATGTAAGTATGTATTTACATCCAATAGAGTATCGTTATGTCATATTTTCCAGCATACTGATTATAGTTTAGGATCCTACCCTACATGAAAACGTCGAAAACACGATAACTAACCTAACCAAAGCCGATCATAGTAATCGGTCGCGTCATCCAGGATAAGTTATTGACAATAATCTTAACCATTATGCAAATTTTTCAATCAAAGATATTTAATTACGACAGCAAACAATAAACTTATGACGTCTATTTGATTTTCGGTGGTTAGAAACAAAAGTTACATCAGTTTAACCAATATCCAATATGATTAAAATTGGCTATTATTTTACAACAATCCAATGCGACCTTGAATATAAATTGCTTTTAATATTCATATTTCAAACATATTCATATTTCGAACATCATTTTTTGTTTTCACGTACACAAATAGAAAATGTTACGACGAGAATAGTTTTGTGACCAAACTAGGGGAGCGAGGGACTTGTTGTAACAGGGGTAAGTAGTAACACGGCCTTTTTAAAAGGTATTTAAATTTGATTAACGCATTTTTTTCACTCAATCTTATCGTTATAACGCGCCACGCCACGTCATCACAGTCAGGATTCCACCAGGTGGCGGAGTGTGTGGATTTTATGGGAGCTCTCCGTTTTCACCAGACTATTTATTATTTTGCTTTCGTAAACTTTCGATTGGCTATATTATATATTTTAACTTTATGAAACTTTCTGTGTTTTATTAGGTGTCAAATTTATATATCATGTATGATGTGGTGTAAGTAATAGTTTTCGATATTACTAAGTTGATTAATAGTTATCGTCATAATTGATAAAAACTATGCCTTGGGGTTAGTTGTAACAAAATCTTGGGGTAAGTTGTAACATATAACTAGCCCATATATTGCTGAAGGTATGTTTTTGGAAATGCTATACAAGTACCTTATATGATTTTTTCGGGTTAGAGTGTCTGAGAGAATATAAAGAACGGGAAATATTCAGCCACAAGGTATACGAGTAAGCTGTAGCTGAAGTTTTAGAAAAAAAATGTAACTTATTTAAGTTATTTTAATTTTGTTGTAAAATAACGCATTTTATAGAAGTACCTCAAAATTTTTGTTAAATGCCTAATTGTAAGTTGAGTACGAAGCTAAAATGAAAAGAATTAATGATTAAAGTAATCACATTCTCGTTTTATATTGCTGTTACTATATGCCCCATTAGATGTTACAACAAGCCCCAAACGCGGGGTAAGATGTAACACTTCCCACTTTTTGGAAAAAAAAGCATTAAGAAGAAATTAGCTGTATATTTAATATTTTATCAATTAGAATTGATAAAAGGATGTTTAGAGTATCGATTAAAAATTAGTTCTTGGTAATTAAGCTAATACATTTCGAGATATTTAAGTATTTATAAAAAATGTTACAACAAGCCCCTGCCTCCCCTACTATCTTCCTCACATTGCTAAGTAATAGGGTCGCCTGTAAGTAGTTTTCTTCTAAGATATTATTTCTTATAATGTATTTTAATGTCTGAACTGATTGTGCACAAAAGATATACGTGGGAGAGCCATGCTTCGGCACGAATGGGCCGGCTCGACCGGAGAAATACCACGTTCTCACAGAAAACCGGCTTTTTCGCCGAGTGAGTGAGTTTACCGGAGGCCCAATCTACCTACCCTATTTCCTTCCCTACCCTCCCCTATTACCCTAATCCCTCTTAAAAGGCCAGCAAGGTACGTAGTGACATCATCAAAATACTCTACAAATATAATTTTGTTAAGTAGAGTACTTATCAAAATTGATTTGAGTTCTAGAATTCCGTCAAATAGTTAACCAAATATAATATTGGTATGTTGTTTGCAAATATCCGCGTCTTACGAATGCTCTTCAATGGTCGAATGACGTCATTTAATTAGGTATGACTGATGACCAAATTAGCCGCATCGTAACATGACTGATAATGATAAAAAGTCATTGATTCTAATGGCGATTTTTTGGCGCCATGCTGGCTGTGATTATGTAGTTATAGCCTAAAGGTACCTATGTTGAATGGAGTATCCATACTTCCATTTTTAGTATTTTTCAGATTGTAAATATTTTAATATAATTATTATAATACTTATTATATTGTGTCTACAGTTTATTTATTAGTATTTTTAACAGCTTCTCTAACGATTGCTTGTCAAATTTCAGATGGCGCATTGGAGGAATATTTTTCTTCTGTCTGTGATAATAGCAAGCAGCTTAGAAGCCCAGGGCGCCAGTAAATACACAGACGAGAATCGACCTTATGAGTTCGGGTTCAGCATCGATGGAGAACAGCATCGACATGAGAAGAAAGGTATGTATATTTTTAATTCAAAAAGATAGTCGGTATCAGATCATCTGTTTGCTAGTTTACCTCCCAGTTTAATAAAAAAAAAACTGCTACGAACACGCTATGAAGCTCTTGGGCGCTTTTTATTATTAATCTGTACTATCAGAAAAAAATATCCAAGGAAACTTTTGGTCGGGTTATATCTAATTAAATAATGTTTTTCGTAATCTGGTGGGTAGACTTTGATGTAAGCCGACAAATTATGTAAGTCCACCGTCAGCCTATCATGAGCCAATTAATATTAATTATGGTACAATATCGACAAAATCAGTCGTTTGGAAAACTTTTGCACTAGGTCGTCTTAAATCATTATAATAATTTACGTTTAGTTTGTTATTATCCGCATTAATAGTTTAAACTATAAACATAAAATTTAATATTATTATACATTAACGGCGCAGGTCTATCACAAAATCTAGAAAAAGCTAGAACAAAATATAAACAAGCATCTGTTTGTTGCACAACCAAATCGATTACGTCTCAAATAATATTGGCATTGATTAAAATTAATTGATGATAAGCGTTCAATAAATATTCACTCACTATATCCACATCGGTTTTTAACCTTCTGCGGGAAGCATTGACACGTTTATCTACAAGATATTGTCACTGCACTGTATGAAAATTGAACTAAGATGATTCATAATATGATATGAAATAAGTTTGCCATAAGAAACGGGTGCCTGCAGTTTCGACGCTACACATAATTACAACAGTAGGTAGTTATTTTCTTCACGGCTAGCAGTGGGAAAGCCTTGCACTACTTGACTATTATAGTAAGTAGGTATACAGCGTTCCTCGCAACTGGTTATAGGGCATCACACACGGCGAAGGTACTATAATATTTCATGTTAAGATAAAATATCGCTCGCCATACAATTTATATGAACTATCACACACGACGAAGATAATATATATTTCAATGTTACGATATCTTAAAATATCGAGCGATATGTTAAGATATCTTAAGATGATATCTTAATATACGAAATATATCGTAATATACTATATTAAGATACAATAATATATCGTAATGCTTATACAGGTTGTTTTGTTTTCGGTGTAGAACGCAGGATGCAGGAGTGTTGAAAGACCACGTGATTGGTTTGCGGGGTGCGAAGCGTGTTTGTCTCCTCTCGCTCATTCAAAACGTGGGAGAGCCATGCTTTAGCACAAATGGGCCGGCTCGACCGGAGAAATACCACCGGCTCACAGAAAACCGGCGTGAAACAGACGCTTGCGCTGTGTTTCGCCGAGTCAGTGAGTTTACCGGAGGCCCAATCCCCTACCCTTTTCCCTTCCCTTGCAATCCCTACCCTCCCCTTACCTTACCCTATTCCCTCCTAAAAGGCCGGCAACGCACTCTCCGGTGGAGCCGGCCCATTTGCGCAGAAGCATGGCTTTCCCACGTCTAAATAAATAAATCTAAGAGTAAGACCGTATTGTTCATATTAGATCACCCTGTATGTAGATTAAATGTAGAAATATACGTGTAACCCCTTTTTTTCCGGAGGGGGAAATGCATTACGCATACCACCCAGGCGCAGGGGGCGACCTGAGCGGTGATGTGGGACTCCCGTGGCTAATGAGACCACGGTATACCCACTAAACCCCCCCCCCCCATCTTCCGCCACGCCGCCTTTTGACGGGGCCACGGGAACGATACACACATCCGCGACCCCGCCAGCGGTCCGAAGACTCCACGATGAGCGCACAACACGTGCGCCCTCCTCCCCGGCCCCCACCAGGGCTGTAGCAGACGTCCCCCGAGTCTGCTACTTGGAGGCCATGTGGCAGATCAGGTCTGTGGCCCTGCCACCGACCACACCTCGGCCGCAGAGGATAGGGCAAGCGGCGCACCGCAATACCTACTTGCCTCTTCCTCTGCGGCCCCACCAATGCCGTTCAAACGGAACGGCCAGCTCACAGGGGGGGTAGGGAAAGCGGCAACCTACCACAATGCCTCCCTCCCCGCGATCCGTCCTCGGCCGCAGAGGATAGGGCAAGCGGCGCACCGTAATACCTACTTGCCTCTTCCTCTGCGGCCCCACCTCGGTGCGCATCCGCAGCGGACTCCTCCAGTCCGCTGGGAGCGCCCTCCTCGGGCCAGGCGGCGACACCGGCCGGCCCTGGTTGCCTCTTCGCTTCACCGCGGTTGTCCAAGCCGCGGTTACTAGAGCCCCACCGCCACGACAAGGCGAGCAACCATCGGGGGGAAGCAGATACATTATCGTAACTTAACCGTGTGTGATACCTTAAGATACTATAATATTTTATATTTGGGCACCTTAAGATAAAATATTATAGTATCTTCACCGTGTGTGATGCGCTTAATGGTGAAAAATTGTGGAAAAATTCCTCATTATCAGATATAAAGTAGCCAGGGTAGCAAAACAATAACCACTACATACACTTTTTTTCCCTCATATCCCTTTGTTCCCTTTAATCTTTAAAACTATTCACCGGATTTTGATGCGGTTTTATTTAATAGAAAGAGTGATTCAAGAGGTAGGCTTATAATAAGTACTATAATAACAATCATTAAATAGTGGACAAATACTATTATTTTTGAGGTTTCTAACCTGATGTCGTAAATAATTAGGTACATTTTTTCCGCTTACATTGCAAACGCAGGATGAACCCTACGAGATTTATCAAAATAATGTACTAAGTATTGCACACAATGAAAAGGTCTACAGAAAACTTCGCGATGGTATATAATATGTCTACCTGGGATAATCCCACAGTAAAATTTTTTGTCATATTTTACTTTTTACTACAAATAATAGCTAATTTTCGAAGCGATTTCATCCAATACGGCATTAATCCTTATTCAATTAAATACGTTGTTGATTTAATGTAGATCTATATGACCCTTTAGGCTTTTCTATGATATTTTAAATTTATATTTTCGAAGATATTACAGATTTAAAAATTGCGGGACCTAGTTTTTGCGGCGGTACCGGCCATTAATGCGGGCCACAGGTAACTTAATGAATTATATATAAGTAAATCAAAACTACTATTTTTGTCAGTAAGTGACATAGGCTATATATTTTATACCCATGCGAAGCCAGGGCGGGTCGCTAGTTAGGTATAAGGTAGCCAAGGTAGCAAAACAATAATATGATATAATAGGCTACTTGACCTAATTTTTTTCTTCATGCTAATCGCTTCTTTTTCATTCATTTTCACAAAATAAACTAATATTTTAATATTTTACACAGTAGAAACCCATAAAAATGTTGATTGAAAAATATGCCTTTTAAATGGCGCCGAAAACACAGTCCGCCATAGTGTGACGTCATATTTTTTGTATTTTAGAGTCTCTATTATTGAAGATTTTTTATGTGCTAAATGTACGAGTCTTAAAGTGCCCAAAAATTATAAAAGAATTAAATAAGAAATTAGAAATCATTTGTAATGTTGAAAACTTTTGGAGAAAAGTTTTGGCCATTTCATTTCCCGTCTACAATAAATGGAGATAATATTATATAAAACTGATGTTTTATTTGAATTATTCAAGAAAATATATTTTACAAATCTTTCTAGGCTTATTCTTATTATTTATGTACAAATAAACTTACTTAAAACGAGCGCGATAAATAAAATATATTAAATTACGAATAAGATGACGTCACATCCAAATCGGAAGTACCGCAAAAGCGTTTTAGTCAGTACAAATCATATTTTCATAAAATCATATTTTCAAATCGACTTTAATTATCAATCATAAGCTTTTATTTGATGATAAGGGTGAAATATGGTTTCCTAGGCAAGTTCTACTAGAAATCTGCATTTGTTCAATGAAATTGAATATAGGTCAAGTAGCCTATTAATGACTGCATTATGTAAACTTTGTTCGGAGTTCTATATTTTTTGCTACACGTTTATTTGCATTTTATTACGTTTATTTGTATTAGTAACATTTTAATCAAATTAGTAAATAATATTTACACTCTAGGTACAAATTTAACACAAATTTTCTCCCCTGGCATGTAAAACACTCCTTTCTTTTCGATTTCGGTTTCATTCGGAGGCTTCGTGTCCGCGTAAGGTTCGAATTTATATTTCAGTACTAAAGCTGACAACGCGATCCTTATTGTCAGAAGACCCAATCTCTTGCCTGAAATGACAATTATATGTAATTATAAGCTTTACAAACAAATATAAAGCTAAGTTTTGCGCAAACGTTATAAAGATAATATGAAATTGGCGCTGAATAGCAAAAAAATTATTTATTAGGGTCAATTCAGACCGCAACGTGACGAGGCGAGGCGCGACACGACGCGACCTAAATTTGTATGGATTTGACAGTCTTGCGTCAATCACGTCTTGCGAATCTGTCAAATCCATACTAATTTAGAAATGCATCTACGCGTCGCGTTGCTGTCTGAATTGACCCTTAGACGCGACGCGTCGATGCAAGGCGATGCATTTTTCATGAGCCATCTTAAAGTGTTCTTTATTTACCACACAAGAAAATACACATCGAATTGACAGACTTGCTGTTCGCGGTGTTGGCAAGTGGCAACATTAAATTTTCTGTGGCAAAGTTCCCAACCCAATTTTAATGACTCATTTAAAAATGCGACACCTCGCGACAATTCCATAAGAAATGAGCCTGATATTACGACATACCTATGCAAACTCTAGGTCCGTCTCCAAAAGGCAGGTACGTGTAGGGCTTAATATTGTTCTCATTTTCCGGTAAAAACCTTTCGGGGTCAAACTTGTAGGGGTCTGGGAAGTACTCCGGGTCAAAGTGCATGCCTATGCTGTTGACGGCAACTGGGGTCCCGGCCTTGATGGTCAACTTGTCATCGATGACATAGTCGTGTTCCGCCTGCCTGTCCAGCCACGGCATTGGCGGGTATTTCCTCAACGTCTCTGTAATAATTTCATAGTAGGAGAAGCAAATTATAGTATGTTCTTCTAAGTTTTATTAGGCATGACTTGTGATTTTCAAAGAGTATAATATTAGAAAAGGCGGACCCAAAACTGTTTACAACAAAAAACTCTAGCATAGTTTTAAGCATTTGTTTCAGTTCACTTACGTTATTAATAGTTCTATGGTTTACAAATAAGTATCACTGCTATAGCGGGCGTCCACAAATTGAGGTGTTTTTTGAATTTTTTGACCCCCCCCTCCCCACTGGTGAGATTCCGTGAGATTTTATTCAACCCCCACAAATCTCACGTGAGATTTTTCAAAAAGTGGGTTTCTTACGTAAATGTTTGGTTTGAGAGTCAGTAGATTTTCTTTCGAACGAATTTGTGAATGATCTTAATCGTATAACGATTACGTTTACGATAAAATCTTAAACATACGTACAATCTGGATGAAATGGACCAAAATAGTATTATTTTGTTGAGAAAAAAATTACGTGAGATTTGCCGAGACCCCCCCCTCTCCCCAACGTGAGATTAGATGAGATTTGACTACACCCCCTCCCCCCCCTAAGCACCTCACGTAATTTGTGGACACCCCCATAATACAGTTAGTATGCTCTTAAAATATTTAACGTTAAGTAAGAAAAATAGAGAAAAATATGACTATCATAACAACCTTTTAGAGCGCTGTTTAGGTACGGTGAACCTTCTAATATATCTGGATTTAACAACTCAGTGTCACTCTTTTCTTTAACTTTTAAAAGTTCCGCGTGCAACTTTTCCTGAAATTAAAATATTTTAGTAATAAAAATTATGAACCATAGAAAGCCGTCGATCGCGGATTCCTGGAATTCTATTGTTATTCTATTGTTATCGCGGCCCACTTGGGCCGTTCGGGGGTTGATAGGTAACACATTTTTATCAATTATAATAATTCGGTACGTTTTACTTAAAAATAATATAAAAGTACAACAAAAATTAAATATAACTATACAGTATAAAAACTCCTCTTTTTTAGAAGAATAATATTTAAAAGTTACCTGCATCGAAGGCTCAAACGCTAATTCGAGAATTACAAATGTAAGCGTTACAGCAGTTGTGTCGAACCCTGCTTGTAGAAATATAAGACTTTGGGCGATAAGCAGATCGTCTGAATAGTCTGAAATGTTTTCCAAAACGATCAAAGTTCTGATAGGTAGGAAAGATTTCGGAAACTACACCTTAATGTACCTAGGATCCTACAAATATTTAACTAATAGATAAGCTAAATGGCCACGGTCAAGGCCACTATAATATTATCTCTAATCCGGATATTTCACTATAAACAGAATTAAATATTTTGCAGTTTATTTTTATACATTTATTACATTTACTAGCTTTCCCGGCAAACATTGTTTTGCCATTTAAAGTAGACCGTATTTCTACTTCATCAGTTGATACAAAATCTTACCCCCCTCTAATTTATACACCAGATGATAAGGTGGAAAACACAGTAATAATAATTATGAAGTCCATTAAAGAAAAAAACTTTGATACAAAATCTGACCCCCTCTTTGGTCCCCTTGGGGGGGGGGGGGGGGATTTTTATACACCGGATGTTGAGTTGGAAGAAGACAAATATATCTGCGAAAACCGTATGCAAATCGGATCAGTAGTTTTCGTGTTAAAGAAAAAAGATTGATACAAAATCTGACCCCTATTTTGCCCCCTTAGAGGGGTGGGGGGATAATGTTTTATACACCAGATGTTAAGTTGGAAGAAGACAAATATATCTGCGAAAACCGCATTCAAATCGGATCAGTAGTTTTCGCGTGATAGTGGAACAAACATACAGACAGACAGACAGACAGACAAAAAACTTCTACAGGGTGCAATTAAACCTTCCTGCCAATTTTTTTCCAGGGCTTAGGTATCATTAGAAGAGTCCATTTAAGAATGCTCCAACCGGAGAATTAGCAGGTTGGATGTCTGTCAGTACGAATATCGACGTTAATAACATTAAAATAAGATTCATATTAGCGCGCCTTGTACAGTGGCGGTTACGATGCTCGCCGCGTTCTTAATATGGCGAAAATTTATGAAAAAATTTGAGAAAATTTCTTATTTTTCTTATAACTGGAAAAGTTGTTTATTTTTATATAAAATTTTTAGCGGACTTTATAGAGGACTAAATAAGCAACAATTTTTTTGTATATTTATTTTCCTCAGTTCAGTGTATTTAGATATTAAGGTACCTAATCAGACCCCATTTTTTCATATTTTGCGATTATTGTGATGGTTAAAACGTATTTTATGTGAAAATTTTGTATGCGGCTATATATTATCTTTCATTTGAAACCAAAATATCCTCGCAGTTTGACTCCTAATTCTTTAATAGGGTACCGGAAAATCGCTGATATTTGTAATAGCGTCCTTAACCAAAAAATTGGGTGTTATATTTTTTTTATTGACATATTTTATCCCATTTAAAATCGTTGCAGAATGGTCACTCGCGGCGCGGGGGAATGACCGGGGGTAACGCGGGGGGGAGGGGCGCGCGCGCGGTCACATCACGCGCGGGCGACGCGTCGTGTCCATTAATTGTAGTGTTTTTTAGGATAACTTTCGGAAGCTATTTCTCAACATTTTAGTACTGAGTGATTATAAAAGAAAAAATACGTGTATTTTTATTTTTAACAAGTATAAATATATTAAAATTTGGCAGAAAGGTATAATTGCACCCTGTATAGCGATGTAGTGACACCCCCCGCTTATTATTTTTTGAATATCTTTAATGTAGGTACAGAACTTTCATTTCTACAGTTTTATTATAAATGTATAGATATCTATGTATATTACGACCGTACTCAGAGACATTTAATTATGATTAACCTTCAATTTAATGAAGAGTTTAACAAAATATAATGTTTAAATATCAACCTGGCCAAATAACATAAACAGACAGTTTACAAAACTACTAATAAGTTGTTTTATAGGAAAATAAAGTTACATTTCTAGTATTTGTGCAACTTTTAGTCAATTTTCAGTTTGAAATTCGAGCTCTTAGGTACACGCTACGTAGCATAGCGCCAAAAATGTTCTGATGTTCTTGTGGTTAGTTATTCTTCGAGAAGAAGAAGAACAGTAAGAAATTACCTTCTCCATCTAATGTAGCTTCTTTCTTTATTTGTAGAATAGCATCCAGTAAATCTGTGTTCCTAGTGTTGTCTCTCTGTCGTTGATCAGATATTATTTTGAAAATCTTTTTGAAATACTCAGTCGCTCGTTTTGGGAAGAATGTAAACCTAAAATTATATAATGGTGATAATATCGAAACTAATACCCGATGGCATGATTGAAATACAGCTTTCTCCTTTATTCGATACAATTCGATTTCTTTCAAACTACAAATACGAATAAACGATCACAATTTTCATAAAATATATGATTAGGTAGACCATACAATTTATTATCTATATTTACAGTTTTATAGTGGAAGCGTGAAAAATTAAAAACTCGTTAAAAATAAATGGGTTTGCTGTACTGGGAGTATGTTTATAATTAAATCAAACTATAATTATTATTGTAATAGGTATAATACTTCCAAAATCCAAAAATACTCAACTTTGTAGTTATTTATGGAAGAAATATTATTTCGTGTATGCAAATTCTTTTTAGATACTTAAGTATTATAACAATAATATTCACATTATTTATACTCGCTTAGAAATAGTTTTAATAAATTATAAACTTTGTTAACAATATTATGAATTTTAGACGCACTACTAACGTTACATTTCAAAATAATATAAGAAAACAGAACAGAGTTGAGTGCTGAATGCTAGCGGGTCCCTAGACGATCAATTTTATCGTGCAATACAATATCACGCATATAATTGACCGTCTAGAGCAGTGGTGCCCAACCTTTTTTTCATGCGGGCCACAAACATGTTTTGGTCCTGGTGTCGCGGGCCGCAGCAAAAATTTTTAAGGGTTATAAAATAACATTCTTCAAAATTAACGATTTAAAAGTGGAAAAAAATTTAACGACTATCACGTAGACTAAGTTCTTTTGCCGGTGGGCGTGAATTTCAAAATTATTTAACATCACACGGGCCACAAATAAAGTCCCGGTGCGGCGCGGGCCGCATGCGATGCGGCCCGCGGGTCGAGGGTTAGGGATAGCGGGTCTAGAGGGTTGATATTGAACATTGCGCGCCTTCATACTCCAGTCAAGTCAGACATTTGAAGTTGCATAAATTCGCACCAAGCTGGAAATCGGTACAATTGTTTAGACTCTAAAAAAGTGTGCTTTCAAAATTTGTAAGAGAGAGTAAGTATTATAAGGAGATTCAGAAAATAAACAAAGTTTTTATTACAAAATGACACAAACGTTTTGAAGTTGCGATAATGATGGCAATATTAGAAAACATTGTTTTTACTTTTTGATACTTATAACTTATCCTCAAAACATTCACGGGCCGCAAGGAAAAATTTGCGGGCCTTACGCAGCCCGCGGGCCGCACTGCTGACCGCTGGACTTTAGAGCATGATTAAGGTGACGCCTTGATAATTTGGCTGTAGCGATGTCCATTTTTCTCAGCAATGACCAAAGCTAAGAAATTAAAGTTCACTGTCAGTATTCATCATGTCTTTGTCTTTGAATTACCCATAGCATAACACGATTGGTCAATTTTATAACACAGAATAATCAATCAAAAAGACCTCTGTAAAAAAAGGGATTCCTATTTTGCCAACAGAGGAGAGTGATTTAAGCTTCCAAAATTTGTACATAAATTGGTTCTAGCATACACTTTAATTTGCCCATAGCTTATATGAAATGTATTTATGGTTTTTAAATTACGCGACAAAAACCATTTTGTCGCTACGCCCTTTCCATTTTTTGCTGTTCCGTTGCTTGTTTTCTATGAGAGGCCGGGCCAGCCTCGCATAGAAAACAAGCAATCTAAAACACATCCAACACGGTTTTTTACTTTAACATGGCGTCACCTTAAAAATTAAATTTGAAAGTTCTCTCTTGCGTGGAAAAAAATACCCAAACGACGATTACAACATAACAAGTTTTTGGATCGTTATAATATTATGTATTTCAAAAACGGTGGTTCGAAGGGAAAAAATATTGATACATTTTTGTAGCTAATTTCATGACCTACAATATTGTTTCAGGCGTTTTTATGAAAAAAAACTTACCGTTTTGCTAAAAATCGTGAAAACCTATTTTTTTACCTTTTGACCTTGAGTAAAAAAAATCCATACAAGGGATCTATGGGGAACTTTCAAATATCATTATTATCATAATAATATTCTAAACAATATTACCGATTTTCAGCTTGGTGCGAATTTATGCCACCTCAAATTTCTAACCTGACAGGGGACTGGGGTATGGGTTCAATAAAATTAAAACGTGATATTGACAATAAAATTGCTCGTCTAGGCGGTAATAAACTGTTCAATAAAATTGAAGCGTGATATTGCACAAGACGAGATCGTCTAGGTTAGTATATTTTACCTGAAAGTGTTCACCAACTCAGGCCAAAAGAAGATGCTGGACATGGCTATTCCTCTGTAGATGCTGAACTGCATCATATGTCTCGTGATGGTCCTCAGTGGATCATCACCTGTCAGGGTGGCGTTGCTGGCCACTCCGAACGCCGATGTGCCTATCACGTCAGTCGCGAAATCTGCTAGTGTGTCCTATAAAAACCATCCAGTGTGTCTGTATGTATTGAATGTATAATATCTTTCTGTCTGGGTAAAGGCCGTCACAGACTTAGCTATAACATATATTAATATATTTATAGCTAGGCATATTACTATATTATATTTTCTATACAATTTTCGCGTGACCACACACTCAGCTATAATATACAGTGTGAAATTTTAATGGTTGTTTTCCCGCAGTAAAATGATTCCATCTTAGTAGTACAATAGATTTGTAAAGTTTTTTTTGTTCAAATCAAAAAAAAAATCGGTCGGGTCCATAGTAAGAGTAACTCGTGCCTATCGGCATAAAGTTTCCATAGTACGTCTTACAAAATATTTTTTTATTTTCAAAAAATAACATGCATGGTTCGATAATACTACTATAGGTAAATCGTTCTGCTGCGGGAAAACAACCACTAAAATTTCACGTTGTATATTTCTGGCCTCAGTGTGTTAAGCTACTATAATATATTATATTATAGTACGGTATATTAATATAATATATTATAGCTATTAGTCTGTGACGGCCTTTATTCTGATATCCCTGATCATAGGATAAATTTATATATAATTGCATGTTTCACACACAGAATCAGCTGTTATAAGGAAAAAAAGGATCAAAATGTTTTACTCCAATTACCCCTGTATTGCTAGAGTCAATTTATTTTCTCATTTGTTGCCATCAGATTCTGGTAGACCTATAAGCACTCACATTTATACATTAATAATTTATCAAGTGAAAATAGTTAAACTATTAAACGAAAGTTAATATGCAAACGCCTGATAAAATAGGCGCATACGTCGCGTTGGCGCGTCAGGATAGTTGTGTAGGTATTAGAAAATCGTCGTAACTCGTACAATCTACTTACTCGCAAACTAAATCGATTATCTTTTTCCAAATCGACTCGTTGTAGCAGCTCCTTAGTTTTAAGTTGAATATAAGGATGTATTTGTCTTAGTTTTGCCGTAGTAAATACAGGTGTAAGGCGGTTCCGGACTTTGGTCCATAGAGGGTCCTGCAAAAAACTTACTGTCATTAGAATATGTAATTATGCGTAAAAATGTACAAAAGAAAAAATAATAACTCAATAAATACTTAATTAAAATTAAATTAAAACTGTCATCAATACATTGTAATACAGACTGAGCAGTAGGTACATAGTAGCTATATCTAAAATATACACTCAAATATTATATGTCGAAAAAATAAAGCGAATATAATCATCTTAATTTTTGAATATTTTAATCTTAAAACTGTGTAGGCAATTAAAGATGATGTAAGTTACAATATTATAATTAAAGGTGCCTACTATATTAAATAAGTAACTATATTTTAAATTATGTGCAAAATTTTGTAAACAAATAAATTATTATGATGTTCACAAAAACTGTGTTATAACAAATATTTAAACAAATGGAAAATTAAGTCAAACCATGAAAATTCTGTGGAAAACCGTTAATTAAAAACATCATAAATTATGAAGCATAGAAAAAGGAGGTAAAGATGTAGCATAAATTACTGTAGGCGTTGAATTAAGTTGTGTTCACGTTATCTTTTTTAATATATTATATTAATTATTATTCATAAAACTCTACATAACTCTACATAATAATTACATTTTAAATCTCGCAAAACTATTGATTAACGGCAAGATGCGCTCATGGACATAGTTTACAATAATATTATACTAAAATACTAATTAATTTGCTAAAATCGACTTGACTATCCAACTTTGAGGGCTCATAAAAATACATATAACATAACATAAGTTATGAATCTAAATTTTTGGAAATGCTTATTTTTACCGTTATATCTTTTTTTATCTGCTAATGTGTGACCTTGGCAATATCCCTATTGATGAGACAAAACTTAAGAGGTAAAGGAATAATAATTATTATGTTCTAGCAGCTATAATTTAGTCCTAAATTTTAATGCGATTGGAGAAGGCGACGGCTACTTTAATATAGCAGGCGCTGGATAGCTGTGGGTTCACTCTCAGTGTGGAAACATGTTGCGCACATTCTGGAGTTGCTATCATTGCACTATTTGCTGATCCACTGCTGTGGACCTCAGTGATAGATATTGGCGCCCGCTCTGTAATATGTCTATAATGTCTATACAACTGTCGGTTAAACGTCTCACTGGGCTACAAAAATAAACGAAGAGAACCTACATATTATATCCACTTTAGCTAAGAATTAGTTACCTTCACGGTAAATATATTCAGGCCTCCCACTGGGTCATTGGCGCCGGAGTTGACGTGTCTGTTGCGGAAGTTCTTGGAGTCCTTGACGAGGATGTTCCTCGCGATATCGGGGCAGTTGACCACCAGCACCGGCTTCCAGAAGTACCAGATACCATTGTACGGAGCGCGCGTCGCGTTGTACTTTCCGTACATATTTCGGAAGAACGCACCCTGGAGACGATCAGGCTTTTTAATAAATTGGTAGCGATTGATAGATATTACTCGTAGTATTTTTTATATTAGAGTTTCTCTATAAAGTAAATAAAATAGATATAATATAATGTTATTACAGTAAACCAATTCATTTTTAAGGTTCCGTACCCATAGGGTGAAAACGGGACCCTATTACTAAGACTTCGATGTCTGTCTGTCTGTCTCCAGGCTGTATCTCAAGAACCGCAGTAGCTAGATTTTGAAATTTTTACAGGTTGTGTATTTCTGTTGCCGCTATAACGACAAATACTAAAAGCCCTCCGGAGCCTCCCATACAAAAAAAACATAATTTTTGGTCTACGTTTGCTCTAAAATGGTACGAAAACCTTCGTGCGCAAGTCCAACTCGCACTTGGCGGGTTATTAAAAATTAAGGGTAAAAAGGATAACCAAATTTTACATACAGCTTCTAGTAGTATTTATTAATTTTAAGGCTAAACTTTATGGATTTAAACTAGTAGCATCACCTATGTGCGAGTGCTCGACCGAAGGCAACATGTTTGAACAAACCGCTCATCATGTTCTCTGGAAGTGCGGTCTCTGGCAGGAGGAAAGAACTATAATGCTAAACAACCTACTCTGTACCTCTGGAGTCGCATACTACGGTGATCTCGTGGACAGTGCTAGGAACTTCCGTGCCTTCAAGCGTTTTTGTCACAATTATTATTGGCATCAATCTAACACAAAAAATTCCAATATTAATTTAGCTATAGCGTAGTAGTCAAATTATTAACTTTTATTCCCGTGGGGCTTCCCCTTCAGTTCTTTGACTTTCGGTCATTGTAACTTTGTGCTGTCTCCCGCTTTGTATGGGGAGGGAATCTGGAATTCTTCCTACTCCTCCTATTCTTCTTCTGATTAATTTCGTTGCGGGTCCCAAGACAGTTTTAGCATGTCCCTCGGGCTCCCTGAGATCATATCAAAGGGTTTTCGTGGTTGGATACCGCTGTCGATCCTGGCGACACAGGAGATACAGTGGTGGGAATGTGTGGTGGGCCAAAGCCCGTTTAAAAAACGCTTCTAGAAGTAGCATAGCGAACTGGAATATTAAATTGTGTATAAAATACTTTGCATCAAATGCAACAGCTCGGTGCAGGTCGACCTATGGTGGGATCTTAAACCATACGATATAATGAGTGTGCGATTGATGACGGGTTGTAGCGAACTGCCCGAGAGTATGCACATAGCCGGGACTACGGGAAAATATTATGTTTGAATCAGCAATGTACGTGCTAACTGCTAGCTCGTATACAACTTTTGAAATTTCCTTGATTTGTTTAAATACTTTAAGCAGTATTTTTGTTTACTATATTCATATATACGGTAAGGAAGGAAATTAAGGAAAAAAATGGCATAACCTAACCCAACTTACCGCATTTTCGTGCAGCATAAATGTTAAGCTGCCGACGAGAGGGTTTGGCTTTTCGTGTGGCACACCACGATCAGCCCAATACCGTGATACTGACTTCCATCTACTGTAGACATACACTACTACTACCATTAACAAACTAGTCACTAGTAGTAAAAACATTGCCTGAAAAAAATAATGGGAATAAAAAAAAGAAATTTTTTTGAAATATAGAGTTTATGTTTAGCTAATTATATTTTTTACAAAATCTGCTAAAAGTATTTTTTATTTGTCATAGGGTTTCCAAATTAAAATTAAAAATTTTAACATCTCATACAATCTAGCCCTAATTTTACATTTTACCAACCAATTTCTTAATTGTTTATATTTTTGTTTATTTTTACTAACTTTAGTATACGAGAATCAACTTACCTAAAATGTGATTCCTAACTAGAGGTGTTACTCAATGTATCCGAACGTCTGTACTAAAATATTTTAGCGACTGTGAATTATATCCATAATGCCTAGATATGCAAATTATACACATTGTTAAGTGCACACGCATATCAAAATTTTTATATTTTGTTTTGTACATGTTTTTTTTTATTTGAGCTTAAAAGTCAATGATATGATTATACATAAACCATAAGCGTAGAAAGGGAATATAAAAAATCAGCCAAGTGCTACTTAATTTTAATTTTATTATTAATTACTAAAGTACAAATACAACTAATAGGATTTTGTGAAACTTTCAAGTGCGTAGCTTTTACCATTATTGAATACGAGCAAAAAAGGCCAAAAATCATGTTTGTTTGTATTTTTACAAGATTTTATTATCATGTAAATTATTGTATGATATATTGAAGTTATAACTTAATAATTAAAATATTTAAGGAGAAATTTATTTTCTGCTTTTAAGAGTAAGTATTTTAAATAAAAGCTTTTTTTCAAAAAGTTCTTAGATTAATTTTTTTGCGTTACTACCTGGAGACAGACTGACGGACAGACGTCGCAGTCAATAGGGTCCCGTTTTTATATTATGTTTTCTTTGATATTAAAATTTTGTCGCCGTCTCGTCTACAACGGCGTTTGGAGGTCTACCTCGATCACATAATAGTGTAATAATATTTTTATTAACTCATAATAAGGATAGTTACCGAAAGCTTAGTAATTTCGGACATTAAAATATTTCGACCGTAAATTGTATTTAAATGTCTATTCTAGTACGAAAAATACCACGTACATATAACGTAGATAACGTTCAAAATATTTTTTGCGCGTGTGTGACCGACCTAGTAGATTCTGAATATTCGGGCTATCTTTTATCTTATCTGTTACATTAAAGATTTTTTGATAAAAATAAAACTTGTTTGCATTAGTGAACACTTTTTTTTTATTTCAGATGAGAACGGCATCATCATGGGTGAATTTGGCTTTATCACGGCGGATGGAGTGTACCACGTTACAGTGTATGCTACAGACGAAAATGGAAATTTCAAGATTATATCGATGAAAAATATCCGCGTGAAACCTTGTAAGTTAATTTTTAAAGTTCCTCCTTAATAATTTTATCACTCCGTGTTTGTTTGCTTACAAAAACTTTTCTCAATCGAAGTATTTCAGTAGGTATTAACTTTTTTATCTAGCATGTATTTGGTGATATAGTCTTATCAATTTAGTGTGCATAAAATAATAATAACAAACTAAATCTTGTAATGTCAGTAATGTAATGTAAGTAATCTTGCATAATAAATCATATTTTTTTCAGATCCAACAGCATCGAATGCTAAGGACACGAGAACTGGTCATGCCCTGTCCTTACCCGCGCAATCGCCTGCTGCTCAAACTCTAGCTGCACCTGCACAAAACACAGCTTCATACAACCAGCCCGTGCAGACCACTCCCCCACCTCAGCAAACTAAGAAACCCATAAGTCCACTTTTGGAACCTGCGAGGGCGTGCTCACATTGCCGTTTGCCCACCACTACAACAGCTAAACCGAAATATCCCGAAGTAAACCCAGGTGCCGTAACGTCAAATTACGGAGGTTTCGGCTTACCTGGTACGAACAACTTCGGACCAAACAATTACCAAGGAACATCAAACGTTAATTCTAATACTGGACTCAATAGCAATTCTAATGCTGGAGTAGTCTCGACTAGTATTCAAACGAATGACGTCTATGGTCCTAATTCACCGAATCTCTCAGATGGAGTCAACTTGATACCTAACAATTTACAATTACCCCTCGACACTAATTCACAAAGTTATGGTCCTGCTGATTCATCAGGATTCAATCAACAAAACCCGCCTAGTCCTTATCAAAGTAATAATCAAAATTCAAAAGGTTCAAGTTTCGCACAACCGTCTCAAGAAAGCAATTCACAGCAATATAATCCAAGTCAGCCTTCGGGTACTGCAAGTTCAGGAGGATCAAGCTTCCCACCACTATCCCAAGGATTCAATCCTCAGCAATACAACCCTAGCCAACCTTCAGCTGTTGATAGTTCAAGGCAGCAGTTTGGTAATGGACCTGGTCCTAATTTGGTTAACCCTGAAAATAATAACTACAACCAAAACTATCCTCAAAATACAGTGGGTAATTCAGGATCAGTCTATAACCAAGATAACGCAGGAGATAGAAATCCTAAGGTACTAAATAGATTCGGATCGGATTCAGGGGATGAAGACGAGGGCGGCAATTTTGGTAATAATTCTAGAAAGCCTGAGAAACCTGTTCTTATATCAGCACAAATGCAAATAGTCGACAAGAACACAGACGTCTACTACAAGAAGCCGGGTGAGAAAGACGGGCTACCTAAAGGTCTCACTAAAGGTGACATGGAGAACCTCTTGTATACCTTCAACTATACATTAGCATTCCATGGTCATTACGAAGAGGGCTACACTAGTGGTGCCAAGCAAGGCTACTACTTTGTGACCGGGAGAAACGGTGTGAGGACAAGAATAGACTATGTTGCCGACGAGAATGGATTCCGACCGAAAATTACACAGGAAGTACTGGATTTACTCTCCGAAGATGTCCCGAAGCCAGAAACGGAAAAGGATGAAAAGTACGGCTTGAGAGGATACGAGTTCAAATGGCTTTATTTTCCCGTTGATTCCAAACAACGGTAGTCTTCATAATATATAAGTTGCAGCTAAAATGAGTCGTTATTATAATAATCATTATTGCAAATACGTAATAATTAGCAATATACATGTACGTAAACTAAGGGCCTGTTTCACCACTTCCTGATAAGTGACGAATAGGCTATCCACCAATTAATATTGACAGATCAACTATGGAGAATCTGTCAAAAAAGGTGTGAATAGCCTATTCGGCACTTTATCAGAAGGTGGTGAAACAGGCCCTTAGTAATTCTAATTATTTAAACTTCGTAGGTACATAAAAAAAATCATCATAGCATTTGCTTGAAATAGGAATTATAAAGTTTTTGTAAGTATTAGTCGCTGAAATTACAATTGCCTAATAGTATTTTTCTTTATATATTATAATATATATTTGTTATGTTACACCTTGTAGAGTTCACTGTGAAAGTAGCAGCGCTGAAAGACGAAATTTTTTTTTCACTTTTGTAAGGGCCCGAGCATCACGAGTTTCCCCATACAAAAGTGATAAAAAAATTTGGTCTTTCAACGCCGCTACTTTAACAGTGAACTCTCTACAAGGAACACGTACACACCCTGAAGTTTTATCACTTAGTTTTGTCACACCTTGTATTTAAATATTATATTACCATAGAGAACTCATTACTTTATAATTAGATAATATTATATTTTATAAAATTTTACAAACATTTTAACTAGATGTATTAATTTAATTAAATTTAAGGTTTAATTTACATTAACTATAAATAGCAATGATTAATTAATTTTAAATAACGATCGAGATGCAATAAGTAAAAAATTGAGTTGTAACTCACTAAAAATCTGCAACAATTTTTCATACTGCATTTACACAGAAAAAGAAGATTATCAAGCGCTTATATTATAACAATAATTATTATAAATTATAATTATACATAGCAGGATAGTCAAGCTGAACAACGAGTGTATTAAGCACTCCCTAGACGGTAATTCAGCATTACATGCGTTACGTGCTGTAATGCACGCATGATCGTTTATTGTAGTGATTGATGCGAATGACATGCAAACTACGTGCTGTACATTGATTGACAAGTTCTTTAATTTTTCGTCCTGCAATATGTGCATTACATGCACGCATGATCGTTTCGCGATAGGCATGTCATGCAACAAATAATACTGTCACGTAGATGCATGTAATGCTGAATTACCGTCTAGGGAGAACTTTAATGTCGTAAGTAATTAATTTAATCATCTCTGAATTAAAGACGTAGACCTAAGTGTTAGCACTCCCTAGACGGTAATTCAGCATTACATGCGTTACGTGCTGTAATGCACGCATGATCGTTTATTGTAGTGATTTATGCGAATGACATGCAAACTACGTGCTGTACATTGATTGACAAGTTCTTTAATTTTTCGTCCTGCAATATGCGCATTACATGCACGCATGATCGTTTCACGATAGGCATGTCATGCAACAAATAATACTGTCACGTAGATGCATGTCATGCTGAATTACCGTCTAGGGAGCACTTTACGGTGGGTACCGTAACTAATAATTATTTGAAAAAGTTTTTTTTTGCATAAAGGCAGGATTTAGGACCGGGAAAATGATTTGAAATACAAAAATGTGGATATTCAATTATTTATGCTAGGTTAATGCACAGGTTTGTTAATAATTATTATGAGGGGGAAAATGAGTAATTCCTCTTATGTTATAAAATGCTAGTTATCCACTTCATGCGCTTACGTCTTCAATTGATGTAGCCACTGCCATGTCAAGTAAAAATATTGTTTAAATAAATAAATAAACGTCAAATCGTGTCTATTATTACTTCACTATTATTATAAATATATTATTATAAATTAAGTATACCTACTACATTTTAATAACAAATTCGATCAAATTATATTACTTATTCTCCAATCTAGTACAGGATAAGTTCTTTCGATTATATTATTTGACAATCTATAATTTACATACTTCTTTGAATGCCTACTTTTACTGGAATAATAAGTGTTTCTTCTCTTCATTTCATTTAGATATTACAAACATACAAGATACGTGCTAAAAATATATGAAAAGAAAAAATTGCAACTACCCAAAATTCTTAATTTTTATTTCTTCAACTCAGACCAATTTTTTATTGGTCTGAGTTCTTCAATATAATATAATTATTATTAACAGCTAATTTACACTGACACATATTATTATGAAATAATATTATGTTATATGTTTATAGGTACTGATAATTTACACTGTTATCCGCCTTTTTTTGGAGTTCCGTACCCAAATTTTAAAAACGGGACCCGGGAACTTATAACCTATTACATTCGATACTAAGACTTCGATGTCTGTCCGTCTGTCTGTCTCCAGGCTGTATCTCAAAAACAATATATAATGAATATGTACTTAAGAGGGTCTCCTCGGATTATGTCAATTTAATGTAAATAATAATAATTGTGATCTGTCGGCTGGGTTGTAACGCTTGTTATCGGTAGTCCTAGTCAATAGTCATATCTTGACGCTTTACCACCCCGAAGCTGGTTTATGCATGGAAACACCTTGAGTTCCAGGTAAAAACATAATATTATTAAAATAGTTCTGATTCCAGAAAAACTTGCGGTCACGCATAATAAATGGAGCTGTGGCAACCATAAAGTTAATATACGTGTATTAACTTTATGGTGGCAACATCTAAAAAAATTACGACGATAACAATTTCATAGTGCCGTACTAAATGTTTTAGCAATGATCTAGAGATTTATTACCATTATATTCAGACAGTTAAATACAAGCAAAAAATCAATAATTTATAGGAAATTGTATACCTACTTTATAGGTTTCAGAACCTGCATAGATTTCACACCCTTATGTTCCCTATCCCCTGTCCACTGTCCTATATCCCTGTCCTCTTTCCCCTGTCCCCTGTACCCTGTCCCTTGTCACGTGTCCCCTGTCCCCTGTCCCCTGTTCTCTGTGACCTGTTCCATGTCGTATGTCTAATGCGGCATTTAAGCAAAATAATATTCATGTTAAATTTTCAAAATAATATTGGATTAATCATTGCTAAAACATTTGGTACGGCACTATAAAATTCTATTGTTTTCATTGTAAATTTTTTAGATGTTGCCACAGCACCATTTGTTATGCGTGACCGTAAGTTTTTCTAGAATCAGAACTATTTTAATAATACATTGCATTATTTTAATTCAGATTTTTTTGACAAGATTTCTAAAAGACATATTCATTGAACTCATTTCTCTTACACTAATTTTAGTCTAGATTTTTGACAATATAAAATTCGCAACCCTAAATAATTGCAACCCTAATCACAAAAAATACTTTAAAGGAACCACCTCTGGACCACGCGGGATAGCTTAAAAGTAAGTCAAACTACTTGACCCGGTCACGGCGCACACTGCCAAGTGCATTATGTAAGCGCGAATTCGCGCATAGTTCGCGCTATCTCCGTGTTTTGGCGGCAAACAGTCAGAGAGCAGCCGGCGCGTGCGCACCACGCGTACCAGACCCGATGTGTCGCGATCGTGTATTGTCCCCTAATCTTTTTGTTCCGATTATCGAGGGCACGCCTCATTTTTCATTGTAGCGATTCTTTTTAACATGCTGTGAATACATACAATAGGACTCAGTTCTACTTTCAAAAACTAGCCCCCCGTGAATATAAAAGAGTAAAAATCTGTGGATACCGGAGCTAGCCTTTGTATAAGGTATTTATGATTGTACCACTAACCCCCTAAGTCTTTGCTATGTGCCCCAAATAATATTTCTTCAATAACTCAATAACTACAAAGAAAACAAATTTACTTACACACATTTTCACAATAACAAGCATCGATGTAAACGTCAATCAAATTAAATATGGTACATAGCATTCTGCATTATTATAATAGTTCTAGATATTTTTATAAGTAGGATATACACAAAAAATAAACAGCAAAATCTTAGAAATAAATAGTCGTAGTTAAAATTTCAGATGCAGAGTTTTTCATAGTATTACTACATGTAACCTTCGCTTCTCTTCCTTATTTCGTTAAATACCAAAAATAAATTAAATTTTTATTACAAAAATAATCAAATACAAATCTAAAAAAATAAACAAACACTGCTTGTACTACTCGTACTAAAGCTAAATTGCTTAGTAGTTAGTAGTCATTTTTATTTGCGTGAAAAATAGCGAAAAACTTTCAATTACTTAGGTATGTAAAAAAAATTAAACAATAATAATATTATATCTACTATTTAGATATTAGAGTAATTTTACTTATAGCAATAGTAATTAATCATTAATAATAATATAAGCTCTAGATTCGGACTTTATTTTGTGGATTTCCTCAGTAGTTAATATTTACTTCAAACATCAATTTTCAGCCCTTAAAATACAATATGGGGAAAAAAGAAGAGTCATTAACTAGTTAAAAGTAGTTTCTAAGGTACCCCGCAAACGATCAAATTTGTTTGACAAACATGTTTGACGTAATTTACGTTTTCATTGTAAATTGTTTGACAAACGCTTCAAACAAAGCTGTACACTATCAAATTGTTTGACAAACACGTACAATTTGATCGTTTGCGGGGCACTTAACAAAAAACTGGCTATCGAATATAACACGCATTTTGTCGGAAATTGGTTTAACAAACAAGAAATGGCAAAGTTAGGGATCAGAAAGGGAGCGGTCAAGGATATAGAGAGTTTCGATATTGCAAAATTCACAAGTTCTGCATTGTAGAGTCAACCTGGTAAAGTAGGGTTTGTATCTCGTTTTATATTTGGATACTTCAATTGTTTTTACCACTCGACTTGATGTTTTATCAATCATTAAATAATCGGCCAAGTGCGAGTCGGACTTGCGCACGAAGGGTTCCGAACCTTTATAGAGCGAAAATAAGGAAAAAATTGTGTTTTGTATGGGAGCCCCCCTTATTTATTTATTTATTTTATTTTAATTTTATTATTAAATATTGAAGTATACATATATAATTGAGGTTTACGTAAAAAATTCAAGTGTCTTAGATATGTTACCATTATGGATCACGATTCAAAAAGACCAAAAAAATAACATTTGTTGTATGAGAGCCCCCCTTAAATATTAACTTTATTTTGTTTTTAGTATTTGTTGTTATAGCGGCACCGGAAATACATCATCTGTGAAAATTTCGCATAAAGCGGTTATTGAGTTACAGCCTGGAGACAGACAGACGGACAGACAGACAGATATCGAAGTTTTTACCCTTTGGGTACGGAACCCTTACTTAAATACAACTTGCGACTTCTTGATTTTTATAATTAAACCTGCGAGTTTGAAATTGGAATAATATTCTGGTACAGTTTTCATATTGTTATGATAGGTTCCATATTATTAACACCGATACAGCTATTTAGCGGAAAACCACATTCTACTAACCGACATTAAATCCTTACCTTGCCTTTACGCTCAAACCACTGAACCGATCCAACAGAATTTTCATTTTTGGTATGGTAACATTGGGGTAGCAGATGTATACCCTACGTTCCACTTGGCGTTGAAAACGATCAAAACGCTAAAAATAGGAGGCATTTTCAGCGTTTTGATCGTTTTCAACGCCAGGTGGAACGCGGGGATAGTTATATGCGCGATAAACAAACAGTCCAAACAAACATGCGGAATCATCTAGTATACTCTATAGTGCACGTTTCCTGTGTTCTACAATGAGTTGCGTAACTCAACATATTCGCATTATTTTAATTAGAGCACAGAACTCCGATTCCGCTATTTTAAATACAACATGAATGCAGTTTCGATGGACCGGACTCATTTTTTTTTCTTTTTTTTTGTAGGTGGACTCAGATCCTATCAAACGTGAAACTAGCTTGTTCGTGTAAATAAAAAAATCTTATTGTTTTAAACTGGCCATAGACGGACCGCAAGTTGCAGTCGGGACCGACTGCTCTAGATCGGTCGCGTTAAAATTTGCTCCGACGCCACAAGAACTGCTCGAACGGTCCAAGTATTGCGGATATCAATTTAGTATGAAAACTGCAGATTGCCGTGCGGTGACCGCATTTTGCTGTCAGTTTGGGCTGCAAGATGCTGTCCGTCTATGGCCGGCCTTAGTAATAATAAATAATTTTGTAGTCTTACTGCTGCGATACTCCATCAAACGTTTATTAAAGCTGTATCATTGTGAGATTACTTATCACAATTAGGGTACAGGTAGAGTTATGCGACCAAATGACGTCACCCGGCGTAAGGACGGATTAATCAGTCGACCTTTCATTTGTTTTTACGATCAAAATTACAAACCTACGCTTTCATTTTCGGCGTACTATCATTAATCAAAACTTGATTCGAGTATGTTCCTACACACGTATCAAGCTACGCTATAGGAACCTACTTAGATACTACCTACTTAAAAGAGGTATCTATATATTATATAAAACTCAAAGGTGACTGACTGACATGGTGATCTATCAACGCACAGCCCAAACCACTGGACGGATCGGGCTGAAATTTGGCATGCAGGTAGATGTTATGACGTAGGCATCCGCTGATTTTTTGTATATTGGTAGGTTAATAATTATATTATTTATGAGTAACCTTGTCCTACAAATAAAACAATCCAAATTTTAGGACCATCAAGTCAAAGTGTGAAATCCTTTCTATCTCTGTTAGCTACCACTTTCGAGATTTTTCGAAAATAAAATGTTGTTCGTCTTATCAAACTGTAGCTACTCACAAAAAATTAGCTTGTTAGTAATCACAAAAAAAATTGTTCTAGGGCACCCTGACTATTAACTTTCTATAAAAAAATTCAAATTCTATCGTGCTCAGGTCCTTAATGTAACTCTGCTATAAAACAAGGAAGTAACACTAATCTCAATTCATTAATTTCATACACATATCACGTCTGTGTTCCTAGAAGGCTAGGATTAGATCAGCAAGCTGCGTCAGCAACACCCTTTTTGAGGCTTTACAAAGTCCCATGGTTTATTATGAACTAATACTCACATAATATATGAGTCATTTCGCAGGTTTTCAGATTTAAGAACTTCCTTAAATAAAGCTCAGCAATGCTAGACTGGCATTCACAAAATCCATACTAACATTATAAATGCGAAAGTATGTCATGTCTGTCTATCTGTTACCTCTTCACGCAGAAACCGCTGAACCGATTTTGCTGAAATTTGGCATGAAGTTACCTTGAGTTCTGGGAAAGGACATAGAATACTTTTTATCCCGAAAAAATGTACGGTTCGTTCGCGATAAACAAATTTGGCTCAACGGAGTTGTGGGCATATTCTAGTTTTACTATTTTGTAATCAATATTTAGGGATATTAATCCGAAGATAATAATTATTATGTTTAGTTGTAGTATAAAAAATTAATAACTACTTGACAAATAGATACGCATCATACTGAGTAGCAGAAATTTTATTAAACAAAGATTTCTGAACGCTATAAACTTGAGATAACCTGGCTATTAGTTATTAGAATACATTTCTGTTTGATTAAATTTTAAATGTATTTTACAGTATGCTTTATAAAAATATACCTCATATACATCTTTAACCTAATGACATGTATATAGTATGTATTTATTGTATTTATTAAATAAGTTGCAACTTTTACGTAAATAACTGAATGTCGTAGCACCTTGCTACGCCGTAGCTGTTTGGGAACCAATTCTCAATGCCCGCGATTCGATTGTCAGGATGTGTCGCTTGTCCAAGATGGGATTGACTGCACACCAACTAGAGTAATTAATACTCTATAACTAATAATAATCATAAATAATAATAACACCCATACCGGTTTCGGTGACGGTGACCGCGGTTTCATCGAAAGCTAGCCGGTTGCGCAGGGGTATTTAACAGTGCCCAAGTGTGTGTGCAGTATAGAAGAGCACTTTCTGTTCCTTTACTCTCATAAGTTATAACCAAGTGGGACGGACAACCGACACGACTGGCGCAGGACCGACTTTTTACATGCCCATCCGACGCATGGATGATCTTACATCAATCAGGTGATTGTCTGACAAGATCAGCCTGATCAGCTGATCAGCTTGCACTGTCCTAGGCAAATTTTATTTCTATTCTATACCTGCGTAACTGGCCTGGTTTCAATGAAACCGACCACCGTCACCGAAACCGGTGTGGGAGTTATACTCTACTAATGTAGATCTACAACATAGTAGAATTATAGTAGACATACTCATAACGTAGCACGCACGTAACTAAACTGAGAATTCATAGACGTGTCAAGACCACTACGTTCTCATGGGAATATAGCTGTGTCACTCCATGTCCACTTTATCGATCGTAACCTAACTTTGATTGATATTTTTCGCCTTAATTTTTTTAAATAGTTCTGAGTTTTACCTAAATACATTTTTGGTTCAAAATAATTTTGAATATTTGTTCTATAAAACTAAGTTATATTTTCGTATACTTTAAAAACAGAGTTTTAACATTGATTTGACTGTCCATACAAAATATATTTTTGAAACTTTTCTCGTTTACCTTTGTTATTTTCAAAACAAAAGTTGACACAATGCTCTTTAATATAGTTTTCTGGACGGATTCTAACGACTGCTACGTCGCGTCGCACTCGGTAAATCATATTCTTTTATTTCGTAGTAATTTAGGTCAGCGTGACCTAGTAATGAGTTATGACCATCACAGTAATTAGCCAGGTAGTTCACAATTACTTTACCTATGAGAGTTCAAGAGTATAATCTCTATTTTGTCGATATTAAGGGTCTGACGGAGGCAATAAATCTTCGATCGGAGTCTAGCGTGTCACATGCCGTCAAGCTTCACCAAACATCTTCACAAAAACATAATTGAGGTAATTAAACGTATTTTGACCCATTGTGTGCTAATGGTGTGATTTCCTTTAAAACCATCGAAACAATGCCATAATAAAAACTCCTTGAAGTTCCTGGTCTAAACACGTTTTGATAATGACCATCTTCAGACAACAGATTGATGCAGATGTATCAAAATATTCCAGTTATTGCTTTATTTTTTCATTGTTGGGAAAAAACTGTTTTTCATTCGCCCGTTAAAATAAGTTTATATAGCATCAAAATAACTTTTTTAGGTTTTAACTGTAAAGCAGTGTGACCTGTTTCTTAAGATAAGTAATTGTATTTTTCTGTTTTATATCTATTTTATATCTGGGCTTCATTCTGCTTTACTATATTCGTCTCTATGACGTGTTGACATGAAAATTGAAATCTATCTATAGAAATAAAATGATTTTGAAATTATTTTAGCCTCGCTAAAGCCCCGGAACTGCTAATTTGGCTAATTTAATCTCCAAATATTCCTGGCAGTCCACAAGGTTTGTATTAGGAGAACAACAAGAAGACCAAGTCATCTAGTGCAAAAAATCTCTATGAATATAATAATGAAAAATCCAAGTTGTAATAACTGTATTTTAAAAAGATAAAACCGACTTCAATACTAAACGTAATTGAGAATTAAAACTCCGTATCTCCAAAACTACTGAACTGATTTTGATTATAAGTTGAACAATACCTAATACAACAAAAAAACAATTACTGAAATTGGAATGGGAGTTCCAGAGATATGCGAACACAATCATAAAAACATACATACATACTACACTTTTGTAATTTGGCACATTACTTCAGACGCTGATACAGACTAACATAATATACGAAAATAGGGCAATTCTGGAAATATTACATATACATACGCGTCGAATTGATAACCGCCTTTTTTGAAGTCGGTTAAAAATACTATAAAAAGAATGATGTTGTATCGTAAATCGAATAGTTTGAGGCAGTTTAATGTAATTAGTTGTTTAATAGGCGCATGTAACACGAGGAAGTTGGCGCACACGCCACACTGCTCGACTGTGAAACACTCCATTTTCATGCGTTAACGAAATATTCAAACTTGAAATATTAAGTAATTCTAAACTAATTCTTTAACAACTCTTAGTAGTAGCTAAGAACGGGCTTTATTAAATCGTAATATAAGTGCGAAACTCGGTTAGGCTTGAAAGTTGACGACGCATTTCAATGTTTTAAAAGCAGTTGCTTTTACATAAAAGATTTGTAAATAAGACAAAAACACTTTTGCATTTTGAATATTAATAAGTATGGATTTTTTGATGGCAAAGGGTGGAGCAGCATAATATTATCTAAGGAAATCTAAAAATGTCGGATCTACTGGCCGCCAGGACACTGGGACCACACCGTTCAAAACATTCAGTTCATAATTAGTATAAAATATATAAAAGATAGGAAAATATGTATTGTTATTACATATAATATGTGTATATATTATATTCTATTCTAGTATTTAATTTATATTTTATAATTTTTATATACTATATATTTATATATTATATATAAAAAAAAGGTCCATGGCGTGATGGACAACAATCACAATATATTGTAAATAATAAATTATCCTTGGTGCGAATAAACTAAATAAAGATGGCAAAAAAAAGGATATGGGCTGTTAGCCCATTATAGATGGCCCCAAATTGTAAATAAAAAAAAAAAAAAAAAAATAAGTATGGATTTTAAATAATACACCTTGTGTGCTACACTCATACGTTACAATAATATTATTATCATATTTTCCTTCCCAAATTGAAAATATGAATAATGATAATTTAAGATCTCCTAGACATTCTATGATCTCACTCATGTATTGTTTTAACAGCTCTGAAAAGAAAATGATTCATTCCGTGAAAAATTGTTGACAGTGTCCATACATGTATCCATTTCAGCGATGAATCACGTTACATTCTCCGACCATTCTGTTAGAAGTCAACAAACACATTGAATCTCAAAAGGAAAAACCAGATCATAGTTTAGTCGTTTACTTACTTTGTATTTTATGTTATAGTGCTTGTATGTCGCCCACTTTACTTCCGATCTCTGAAATAGGAGCCTATTTAGAGTTGACTCAGGTATTTTAAACGAACAAATTAACGCTTATAGCAATAATATGCATACAAACACTATAATATTATCGTTATGATAATGCCAGCCAGTTTATACCTTATTTTTATAGGAGGACTTGGCAATTTAGAATTGATAATCCAGAAACTATGAAAATTATAATATTGGTATGTAACGTTATGTGCTAATTTGAAGGAATTATGTTATTATATTTTCAATGTTAATGACATAATATTATTATATCTAAATATTATGTTTCTAGCTTTATTAATATGTTATTCACACCACTTATAATTAATTGTTTAAAATGCCAATAACCTTTTGCATTATTAATTAGTTCAAACTTGATCATTAATACTTGATTAGTTTATTATTATAAGCTTTTACAAGCTGCCGCAGCTGCTGTATCATCAGTTCATTTACATTTTGATTCGTACTAAAGTGCCAGTATTCATACTAATATTATAAATACGAAATTGTGTCTGTCTGTCTGTTACCTCTTCACGCCTAAACCGCATAACTCATTTTGAAGGAATTTGGTTTGCAGAATATACTTTGAGTGCTGGGAAGTTACGTAGTATACTTTTCAGCAGGAAAAATATCCACAACTTTTTTACAGTCTCTCCATACTTTATCTGTCAAATTAAGTGGTTAAGTGGAAGTGGTGAAACAGGCCCTAAGTGTGATTACATTCAAACTGTAGGCTTATAAACAACTTATATTTTATGGACAATCATAATCATCGCTTAGTTACTTAGTTTTATGCCATAATTCCAAGATCAATAAAATTTAATGTAAAAGGATGTTACGTAGATCCTAAACTATTAAGGATATTAAAAATATTTTGACACGATTTAATATGGGCATTACGTAGATTAGGCTGATGAATGATGATGTTTTCTTCGGACTGTTGATGATTCAGTGACCAACTTTCAAAAATTGAGGTAGTTACTTTTTATACAAGACGCTGCTAGCACGATGTCTTTTCTTATCTAGATCTTATTATTCGATCTTATCAATCGATATATTTTCGTCGTCGTTTACTAGATGACACCCGCAACTCCGTTGCGCCAAAGTTTGTTTATCGCGCGGGAACCATACATTTTCCCTGGATAAAGAGTATCATAAATGTCCTTTCTCGGGGCTCAAAGTATCTTTATACCTTTCAGTGAAATCTGTTCAGCGGTTTGGGTGTGAAGAGGTATCAGACAGACACACTTTTGCACTTATGATATTACCTCTAGTATGGATATAGTTGTAAGTGTAACTAGCTGTCCCGGCAAACGTTGTTTTGCCATTTAAAGTCGCTACCGTTGCTACTTCATCATTTGATACAAAATATTACCCCCTCTTTTGTCCCCTAAGAGGGGTGGGGGGAAAATTTTTATACATCTGATATTAAGTTGGAAAACACAGTAAATAATATGAAGTTAATAATATGAAGTCCAATAAAGAAAAAAGTTTTATACAAAATCTGACCCCCTCTTTGGTCCCCTTAGAGGGGGCGGGGAGGGGGGGGGGGAATTACACCAGATGTTGAGTTGGAAGAAGACATACTTTTTTGTCCCCTTAGAGGGGTGGGGGGAAAAGTTTTATACACCAGATGTTAAGTTGGGAGAAGACACAAACACAGATAGACAGACAGACAGACAGACGGACAGACATACAGACAAAAAACTAACCACATTTTTGGCTTCTATACCGATGTAGTGACACTCCCCGCTTATTATTTTTTGAATATCTTTCATGTACAGAATTTTCATTTCTACAGTTTTATTATTATGTATAGGTAGATAATAATTAGAAATGGTAACGCTAATTATGATAGTTCACAAGTCAAACTGCAACTTGTATATTTATAACATAATATATTATTATGATGCAATATAACATTCCATATTGTACACAGTATAACATACTACAAAAATATTTTACATAACAATCGACTAATCGCTCATTTGTATTCCCTCCTCGATTGTATTTTCACTATCGTTCGGCTACCGATATCACTTTCGACAGTTATTTTTGCAGTGCAAATTATTTGTTTGTTGTATTTTATTGTTATTTTTAAATTAAATCGGCCCTATTAATGTGCGCTTTAATATTAAAGGCGCATTTATTTTTAAGCCGATTTCGTTACTTAATTTCGGTTCGTCATGAAAAATCGACTAGCTGTCGTACTCAGAAACATTTATTGGTGAACACACTTCTAGATAAACTTCAAGATAATGATAGGCAGGGCTTATGTTAAAATCTTCATAATAATATTTTAATTACAGTTATGTAATTTATACGTTTCAAAAATGTCCAGCAAGTAATTATTTAGCATTTCATATATTTTATATTTCCTACAAACTTAATGACAAACCAAGAGATGGTTAAAATATGGAGCCAGTTTTTCCTAGATTCTAGTCTATTCTTAGGGTCAATTCAGACCGCAACGCGACGCGTAGATGCATTTCTAAATTAGTATGGATTTGACAGATTCTCAAGACGTCTCACGCTGACAACATCTGCCAAATCCATACAAATTTAGGTCGTGTCGCGTCGCGTTTCGCCTCGTCACGTTGCAATCTGAATTGAATTGTTTCAAGTTTGAGAATCATACCGTGATTCGAGGCACGAGAATCAGAGCCCAGTTTCATTGATAAAACCGGCTAAAGTCCGGTGTTGCTCAAAGCGGTCTCGTGCACGCACACTCACCTACATTTTCAATGTCACTAATATTTCACGCTATATGATGCACGAGACGCCACTTATAATAAAGACCCGCTCACACTTTTCTTAAGCCGCTGCGGTAATGGCCGGCCTACATTATTCCACTTTAGTGATCCAATCCTCCACTGGATTAATAGAAACGTTTACTCAAATGCACTGAATTGAATTCCAGTGTATTGCAGTGCCCGCTATAAAAGCATTAATGGAAGTTTCTTTGTCCAGACTTAATTTATTAATAAGCGCATTTGATTGGCTTACGTCAAAATTTAAACCAATTAACAATACTCTTGAATAATCCCCAATCAAAAAACCGAACTTAATTAAAGGACTATATAATGCGACGCAATATAAAACTGAATACATAAGACACTGAAGGCATTACGCCCTTCCCCTACAAAAGAGTTCAACGCGTATAATGTTACTAAAATTATTGTTATCATCTTAAAAAGCGGCCAAGTGCGAGTTGGACTCGCCCATGAAGGGTTCCGCAGCAGCAATAAGGTTTATTTTTATGAAATTAAAATGTTTTTGATTTATTTTTTTATTTCAGTCGATTTAATGAAATTTAGATTAAGGTTTACCATTTATGACGTATAAAAAAACTACTGGCTAGATCTCGTTCAAACCAATTTTCGTTGGTAGTTTTTATAGTAATCTACATCATATATTTTGGAGACTTATCCATAGACCCCACACGCATAGGTTAGATGAAAATTTTTTTTTTTTGTTTCAGTTGTACCTATGGGGACCCCTAAAATTTTTTATAACTATTCCATTTTTGCATCAAAATCTTAATTCAAATTCAAATTCAAATTCTTTATTAATCATTCAATAATATACAATAGTATAAAAGCAAGGTAGCGTACATCACGTCGTCTAATCCCAAACTAAGTAAAACTTGTATTATGGCAATCAGAAAACGGATGCACGCCGAACAATTTTATCCTAATATATATTATTCTCACATTCACACACACAATCACACTACACTTTATCACGTTAAAGTCTCTTTCGGCGACGTGATGCGCGCTTCGTTCGGGAGCCTCCCCCGAAACCTTCGGTAAACTACACCGGCGGGCCAGAACTCCTCCACCTCGAAGATGGATAAAACTTGAGTCGGCACTTTCACCACAAAGGAACTAAAATTCACTTTGTGGCGAGAGTGCAGACGCTCCACCCTCAAGGTGTAGGTGGTTAATGCGGTTCACAGACGGCATCTACTTACCAAGTTTCAATAGTATAGCTCTAATAGTTTCGGAGAAAAGTGGCTGTAACATACGGACGGACAGACAGACAGACAGACATGACGAATCTATAAGGGTTCCGCTTTTTGCCATTTTGGCTACGGAACCCTAAAAATGGATTTTCAAATGTGTTAGTCGCGCTAGGACTCGAAAATGGCTGAACGGATTGGGCTGATTTTAGTCTTAAAATACTCGTAGAAGTCCAGAAAAGGTTTTAAAGTGACACGAAGTTCACCGGGACAGCTAGTAATATAATATTATACAATAAAAGGATGCTGGACGATACACAACGTTAATAAATGTTTTGCTGGAGGTTAGTCGATTGCTCTACGCCACTAAATAGCAGCAGCCGCATAATGTCGCTAGATCAATGGCGGTAGAAAATAAAACCTAGGCCTAGTCATAAATAGACATTTCATTTTAATTTTTGTTGGTCACGGTCGCTGCGGCAAATATCGGAAAGCCACCTTTAGGTTGCGGCATACGCCCACCAATTACCTGCCGTGCTAGCACCGTGGTATTGTACAAACGAGTGCGAAGTGTACTAATATACGAATGTCACTGTTATTTTGTATTCGCTTTTAATTCACACATAGAAACATTATTTAGACCTCTAACAAACAAATTTTTACACTAGGGCTGTTAAGGATACAGTTTATTATGTAGGATGAATTATATTGTGCATATTGGGTTCAAAAAGACAGAATCTCTTATATATAAAAATGGATTTTCAAATGTGTTAGTCGCGCTAAAACTCGAAAACGGCTGAACGGATTGGACTGATTTTAGTCTTAAAATATTCCTAGAAGTCCAGGGAAGGTTTTAAAGTGACACGAAGTTCATCGGGACAGCTTGTTTAAAATAAAAGTAAAAATATTTTTATACCACAGACAAAATGTTTTGGATTTAAATTGTAGCGGAAGTCAGTATAACTCTGACATAATATCTCTGATTTCTAATACAGTACCCATTTTAGTAATAATATTTATTTATAACACTCCTAAAGGTAGGTACACATTATATGTATTATGCAGTCATTATCATCAATTCATACGTTTAATTATTAATGTCTGAATAACACCTAGCACCTACTGTGATTTAATAAATAATTAATTAGGTTCTATGAACAATTAAACGCACTTTGTTTATATCAAAGTGACTCCCACACCTCATTTTATAAGGTAGATAGGAAACATTTCAATGCTGAATAAAATAGATGCTACTACTTACAAGTGTCAGTCTTCTTCTCTTCTAAAATTAGCCTCCATTGAGACAAGTATCAGTCCCTAATTGTTTTAATTAATGACAGTCTTGTTTTTATTTCAGGAACACACAGCAACGATGCGCATAGAAATGTATAAACATAACATTGTGTTACTGGTAAGTCTCATTAGTTATTTTATTCCTTTTTAAAGCCAAGCAAACTTCTAGCTAAAAACTTAGGTATATCATCTTAGGCTCTCCTGATTGAAATGATTTTTCTATTAGTATGGACGAAAAACATAATTGTCAATTTTTTATGAATTATGATGGATATCTACGACGTACATACTATGAAGGGGTGACAGACGCACGAGAAACTTATGGCTCGACGATCTTAATCGCCTGTGTGTCAGCAAAGAGCCGCAAGCCGCGGGCCGTGAGCCGCGAGCCTGGGGGCATGGTAATCCAGTGTGAGCGAATCTCGTGTATCACCGACGCGAGCCGAGTAAGTTCGCGAACTTAAAACCCGCGTACTTTAAGTTCGTACGTCTATCAAGCCTTCGTATATTAAATAGTTATACTTAGTTGGAGAGTTGCAGCTGGTGCACTGCATCAACTTACTGCTTAAGTACTATATAAAATCAAATTAAATAAAATCATTAGAATAGACTAAATAATAAGAGAATAACAGCCTTACTCTCTTACTTAGTTAGACTATACTAGAGTTATTATTAGATTAGATATAATAATTATTATATAATATAATCTTATATAATATAGAGTAATCTATATTATATAATATAGATATAATAATTAGTAATATTTAATATGTCACATGATGTTAACAGCTATATTTAACAGCTTTTTAAAATTAAACAAACATCACCGATTATACACGCACGTCAAAAATGGTATTAAATACATAAAACTATTTAATCACTACCAAATTATTATTATCGCCTCGACTATTAAACAACAACCTTCGAGACATTGACATTGATGGAGGTAAGGTATGTAATTGAGGTATTTTATTTAAAAATTACCTCATGGTGATAAGTACTAGTTTTTATAAAAAATAGATCTGAATGTTTTTCTCCTACTCATTTCTGCGATCGGTCCTACATTTATGTGTTTATTATAACTAAATTTTTAATATTATAGATGACGCCCGCAACTCCGTTGCGCTAAAACTTGTTTATCGCGTGGGAACCGTACATTTTTCCGAGATAAAAAGTAGTTTATTTCCTTTCCCGGGACTCAAAGTATCCCCATACCAAGTTTCAGCAAAATCGGTTCAGCGGTTTGGGCACGAAGAGGTATTACACACAGGACGGACACATTTTCGCATTTATAATATTAGTATGGATTTAACAATAAAAACATAATAAAATCTGAAAATTATAATCTCTGATCATGTTAGAGAAACGAAAAAAGCGTAGCGAATGCAAATCTGTTTAAAATTGCCCATCTAACGCTATTATACCTACTTAATGAGATCAGCACTGCTGCAGACTGCAGTAATAAAAACTTTAATCGTTGCCAATTTTCACCATCACGATAATTTCCTAATTTCTAATTATGATTTTTAATTAGCTCGAAAAGTTTAATTAAGATTATCACAGGTTCTCGAAGTCATTATATTCTAGAAGGCACTACCGCCATGTACCACGTGATGGCGTTGTGTTGTTTTCTCTTACATATTCACACATATAATGTGGTAAGTTATCGAATATTCTATGTTATTGAAATTTGATCAAGCATGTATCATAAAAATATCGTGTTTATTTATAATTATTATTATAGAGCTGCGTCGATGTACTCTGCATTGAATTTTTATACATCTGTGATCTATTTAAGAATTCTCAAGTAACAGCTGGGACTTAAAAAAGTTATTTTTATTTCAGTCTGTGGACTATGGCTATAAAATATAGTCTCTATTATATCATGTCATAAAACATAAACTACGTACATTGTAGAACCATCCTGAAAATGTATTATGTTTAGGTATTATTATGAAACATAAATTTCAGCATGCGGGACCACTCTGTAAGACAATATTGATGCACTGCAAGGAGTCGTGGTGCGGCTACAGCGGCGAAGGGAAGGTGCAGGTGGCGTCACGCAGGGACACCAAATACCGATGTTTTTACGCCAACGGCCAACAGCTTTGTAGAGAGGAAAACAAGAGAAGCATTACTTTTGAAAAACCCGATGGCTCATCTCATAGTTATTCAAGACCTAATTAGATGCAATCTTTAATTTTTTTTAATAACGAGGTGATTTTTATTTTTGAATAGTTTTATTGTTTGAATCGATTGAAGTATGCTTAAAACTTGGGAGTCATTTTAAACATGAGCGTGCTATTACTATCCTCTACTAAAACAAGATGAGCGTACGTAGAAATTATGCGCGAGTAAGTAGGTAGGTACGCGCTTTCGGGACACGATTTCCACAATCTAACATCACGGCTGAAGCGTACTTTAGTGGGTCTATGGATTGTGGAAAGTGGTTGAATTTATTTTCATCGGTATAAGTAAGGTTCTATCAGAGAAATTTCATGGGCAGTTGGCGGATCTACGTCATTTGGTCAGAAGTTCAGTAAACCATCTCCATAAAGTAAGACTGCCTAAACTCAAATTTAAAGTAAGGACTTAATAAAGTAAGCCTATGTGAGTCAATTATCCTGATGGTACATACGTATTTCAACGCAATAACGTAGCTTTAAGGTCCAACAAGACGGCCATATTGACCACTAGATGTCAATAAAATTGCGCAATTAAGCGTATAGGTATGTAGCCATTGTTTTACTTTCACTGGTCGTTACGAGAAAACGAGTAATAAAACAAATGTATTTGAGTGAATTACGACACAAGTAATGTTACAAGTAACACGGTAATGTTATCTGTAAATTCCGTAAATATTAATATTCCGATAAACATAATATTATTGATTTTAATATTCTTAAAGCTATACTTACAAACATATTGAAATGGTCATAGTCTAGAAAGAACTATAAGAGATAGATTAGTACTATGAACAAAAGTAAGGCTCGTTTTTTCCCTAGCGCGAGCGTTTGAGTAAAACTTTGAGTAAAACTATTCGCAGTCTTTGTCTCCATCCAATAGGACATATTATCTTTGTCTCTACTAACTATAGACAAAGACTCATAATACTTATAGTATAAATATAAGACAACTAGTCGCATCTTTTCATCTCAAAACAATCAATTATTCTTAATCTACGTCATGGTTTATTGTAGATTATAAATTTGGTTGCACCAAATCATAAGGCAGTTAAAAACTAGCACGGCAGTGTCAATTATTATTAGTGTGTTATTAGAAAATTTCTTGAAATAACGTCAAATTGGCAATTTGGCGTATTACAGTCGATCGACTTTCGAAACAAGCAATACTGCTTTATAATGGTAACATACGGACTTTTGCAACGGAATTATGTCACAGTTCTAGTTACGAATCGAAGTTCAAGTTATCGTAGGACAATCTGGAGATCATTAATCAATTGCTTCATAGCTAAATTCTATTCTACAAATAACGATCTTGTTAATATAATTATTAATAACACGATGTATATTTTTGTTTGGTAAACATTGCAGCACTCATAGAGCAAATCTTGCTATACTTAATATTATCTTTCCGAGTACTTTCCACAATATAAATGCAAAAGTGTGTTTGTCTGTATGTTACATCTTCATGCCCAAGCCGCTGAAATGATATTGTTGAGATTATAGAAATTGAGTCCCGTGAAAGGATATATTATATTTTTTATCCTGGAAAAATGAATTTTGTTGCCACAAATTTGCGAACGTCTTCTAGTAATGTTATAATGGCGTACTTTATTCCTGGGAAAACGTTTTTAAACTGAAAGGTATGTCCCAAAAATATAAAAAAAATTCTGTGCAACAGTCATTGAGCAACTTTTAGTATAATAGTTTTACCGAGTAACATATTGTACGAGGAATGCAGCTTTAAGCTCACCGCGTATGTAGGTTGCTGGTTGCAGCTCGACGAAGTGAATTTGGACCAAGTTATCAAGCCACTAACCTGCACTTACGTAATGGGCGGTTGTTTCGCATAGGGTTGCTCCTGCTTAAAAAAATGTTATTTAACAATCAATAATAGTAATTAATATAATAAATCAGAAATTTAAATTGACATAAAAATCGGATGAGTGATTATAGGTCACATAAGGCCAGCTCGATCGCACGTGCTTACACGTACGATCCATCATCCAGGCCTTAAGTGACCTATACCGTTTAAGCTTACGTACCTATATTTACAATCAAACCCGTTTATTTTAGGTTTTTCGAAGTAGTGTAAAAATATTATAATTTACAACAATTTGTCACGAGCATCTTTTGTTTACTTCGCAATCTGCTACGTCCATTTTGGATAAACCCGTTATTGCGATTAGGAGAATAGTCCTGGTTTTATCCAACTATAAACTTGAAATTTTATATCCAGCATTCGTGTTAGGCGCCACCCCTTTGTCTAGTTTATTTCATTGTTTTTCGCTTAAAGGATCTATAAAATACATTATTTGACCGAAATAATATTAAACAAATCGCGCATTTTAAAACTCACAACTCACAAGTAACAACCCTAGAACCGTAACCTAGAGTAGAGAACGACTCGCTTGTGCCTTTCTGCTGACCATTAGGATACACCCACTAATTTTATAAGACCGACTCTATGGTATTTCTTTGACCCGGTTTCAAAATATTAAATCATTTTTAGCTTTGGCAAAAGTTATGCAAAAAGAGACCTAATTAAAAAGTACTAAGACTTTCAATCGTAAAACCTAAGCTGGTTGTCACATTGTCTCCTTACGAAAGCGGATAACGAGCTCTGGTCACCTGTTTGCAGGTCCGCGATAACGCGTAACGTAATAAGTCGACTTATGTTATTATGTAACAAACATTCATCTCAAATGACTCATCATTTTGTTCAATTGTAATCATTATCTTGACATAATAACGGTATTGTTTTTAATTATGAGAGAAGTATTTCTTAACTCATCACTTTACAATTTGAACGATGATAATTTTTGAAATGACCACAATACACTTTGCAGGTGATGTTATTTCCATCAGCAAAAATAAAAACATTTTCAAACTTGTCGTGACAAATTCTAATAGAACTATTCACCCGATGAGCATCAAAATTTAAAACCCATAGTAATCAAAAATGTATGTGTAGTTACTAAGATGAAAATAACCACTACAAGTAAATATGTAGGTCTTGTCAAAACTTAAAACTTTCTAAACTTTTGTGTTTCCAGCTTAAGTTTTAATTATTAATATCTTCGTCTTTCGTGGCAGGTATCACACGGTAGTTGGCAAAGGTACACCTACGTCCTCCTACCTCACTCATTTACATACTTAGCCAATAGTTCATGGTTTGCCAATTTTCTCTAATAATTTGGCTTAATTTCTAAGAAATACTATCGCAACACTCGATTGCCTTATATTATATACAATTTTATCCTAATCAATCGGACCCTTCGTTTGCGCAAATGATGGCACAGGAACCAAACTTTTTCTTACCATTACAAGTTCCCTATAGGCTATAAGGCTATAACGGTCGTCTTATCTATCTCACATAATATTTTTATAACAGTTAAATAAATCTTACCTTCTTATTAGTATAAAGTTTATGTAAAATATGTTCCTTTACATATTTTACATAAACTTTATTATGATACGTGATATGTATCACTATGACGTGGGGTGATAAGATTTTGTGTTAAAAAGAATAATTAATAAGAAATTACAACCTTCGTTGTGACTCTATATATATCTCTACCGGTTTTATTGAGCCTTTATTTTTTTTGACAGAAAAGGCTAATATTGTTTTGACTCATTAATTTTCAACCTAAAGCTCCCACACGAAGGTGACTCACGTGAAGGAAGTCTATCCCAAATAAAATAAAGCTGCTTAATGCGCCCTTACCCAAGACTGCCAACGCCAAGAAAAAACAATTTTAATGGATTAAATGACCTTTAAAAAGGTACGACTGTACCTACCTAATGCGCTTAAAATAATATATGTGTAGAGAAGAAATGTACCAATGATCCCTACTTGGCCTAGGAAAAAAACGAACTTACGTTGTGCAAAGACAAATAATCAATCAAATAGTTACTAAAATATTATACCAAAAAATAACAAATATATTAAGTAGAATACCTATTTACCTAATCAAATGTTATGACACGCTTTAAATTTTTATTGAATTTAAAACATGCGTGCGATCTAGCCGGATACGTTAGCCAGATATAAAACACAGGAAATAATCAAAAACTCAATTATAAAATTATCTTATCACCAATTTTGGATTAATTACTCAATGTTCAATTTTCTTAGAATTATTACCTATCGTTTCAAGTGACGTAATTTTAAATTTATATGAAAATTCTTGCACATGCACCTACTACAAGTATGTATAAGGCGGCGGGCGAGGGGGTGTCTAATGCAAAAAAAAAAACAAAGATCCCACACATGAACATTATCAAGCATCTCTGTGATCAGAAGCCGGAACGGAATTGAACGGAATATTAATTAGTCATTTCTGTTTTACAACTTTAAAAAATCTCTGAACTTACAGATATAAATATATGGTTAAAAATATATTTATTTAATTATATTAGCCAGAAAATTTAAGGTCGTTTAAGTTTTTTAGAAGTGAGATAAATAGGTATAATTAGTGTTGCAGTAATGTCAAAGTTTGATCGAGTACGACGCCAAGGCCAAGGTCGGGTTTCACAATTCGTTGACTCTCTTATTTTATTAATTATTAGGACAACCTTTTATTGCTAATCACTGAGCAATAATCCGTACTAATAATATAGATGCTAAAGTGTGTCTGCCTGTTGCCTCTTTACGCTTAAACCGCTGAACCGATTTTGCTGAAGCCTGAAAGTTGGCATGGACTATGAAGATATACTTTTACCCGGGAAGGCATACTTTTTATCCTGAAAAAATGTACGGTTACCGCGCGATAAACGAATTTGCTAATAAACTGCAGACATCATCTATGTACAAATAATAATTATTATAAGTATACTTATATTTGATAATAATGATTAATGAATAATAAATAATAATCATTATTATCTCAGTTTTCCTAAAACCACAGTAAGTAGATTAACAATGTCTCGTTCACTTTTTTGAGTTAATTGTAATTTGTAGCCATTAATTATTTATCCAAAAAAATATCCACTATACCAAACATCCTTTTTGGTGGGAAGTTGGTTAAAAAGAATAAAAATCATGTTATGAATTACGAGTATGATATCGATATCACGAGAATATGTACTCTACCGCCAAATTGCACGGCCTCCTCAAGGTCCAATGTGGCGGTCATCTGGCAAATGTTTTTCTGTCAGCTGTCACTTAACTCGGCTAATCGTAATCTTAACGCACAATTAAAATTTTCTATTGACCCAGTGTTTACTTTGTTGGGCACTCGGTTCCGGTTTACTGATTTGATAGGCAAAACTATAATCTTTACTTTAGCCATCGAAATATAATACAGTATACTAGTATACTGATACTACGAATAATAAAAACTAAGGAAAAGTAACTGTCAAAAAACATGTTCTAATACTTGTCAAAAATGTGTACCTGGTACACATTTCAATACATTTTCAATATTTAGGTGGCTTTGAGCGGTATCAGGCTGACGTTACATGAAAGTTCGAAAGGAACCAAATTTAAAACGGTAATAATAGGGGAGTTACGTTTCCTTAGTTATTATTATTCGTAGACAGTATAGAACAGTCATTTGCTACTTGCTACATACATACATTACTCAAATATGGCTCGAGTGACTAACAAAAATACGTAGCACCACCACCTGTGTATCACCACCTGAGTTTGACAAACAACTGAAAGTTACTCAAATAACATGTTGCCCGCCACTCCGTTGCGCCAAAATTAGTTTATCGCGTGGGAACCGTACATTTTTCCGGGATATTACAGAAAAGGACATAGGAAATCTCCGATGTCCATTTCTGGGACTCAAAGTATCTCCATAGTATTCAGCAAAAAGAGGTAACAGACAGACAGACTGAGACACTTTCATATTTATAATATTAGTATGGACTATGGAAGTATGGGCATTGGATATGGATTTGTAGATTTTAGCATTACCTCTTGTTTTCCTTTAGAATCTTTATCTTCTTCTCTTTCATTTCTATTAAAGGGAATACCTTCAAATCTGCCATCATCACCTTGTAATGCCCAGGTAGGCGTCCACCTCGTGACACATCCCCGCTAAGACCTGACTCATTTCCCCAACTTAAATTGGTTATTGCTATTTTATGTCGAAGGTTTAGTCACTTTATGACGTTACTGTTATCTTCTGATTTTACTTTGAATATTTAAGCACGTAAGGTACGTACTAACAACAACAAAGTTGTTATAATATCTCTCAGTTCTAAGAGAATCTATAATAAGTCATTGCCGATTCATGTATATTCAATAAGAGAATATGTATAATTTGTCATTTCTAATTCATGTTTTTGAGTTCGCAAGTTTTAATGTTCTTATTTTTATAATTTTCGTACTTGTTGCTTTATCGAGAGCTATTATCTAAGTTCTTTTTACTACTTAGTGTAAGAAGTAATTTCTTATAATTTATGAGTTTTAACTTGTAATTAGTAATAATTATCGTTTTCCGGCAAATCATAGAGTATAGTGCTTTATAGAGTAAACAGAACATACCTACATAGGACATGTCTCTCTGAGTCACCTGCTATTTGTACCAGCTGTAATCATCACTGCTGTGCGCTGCAACGTGATCGGTTTTATAATTGGAGCATTTGTAATTATTTGCAATTCAAAACCCAAACGTGTATAATTAAAACACATGGCTCTAGGAATCAATAGATAATAATTATTATGAACAATGTTGTTTATGGAATATGATCATATTTTTATACCATATGGCTTGATATTATAACTTTAGAGTTGTAAGCTTTTGAACCTGCCGGCCTAGCATACGCCAACGAGATATCTTACTCTCGAGATAATTAAAAACTACTCGTCTCATAATGTCAAAATCTCGACATTATCTCGACAAAACTCTATAAAAATGTGTTATTTCGATGATAGATCTACGCGAGAAAAATGTTTGTCATGCTAGGGTCAATAGAGATGAAGATACAAACTATCAAACGTCGAGAAACATGTAGAGAGAGATATCTCGTTAGCGTATTCTAATAATTACCTACTGTCACTGAATATTGCGCAGTGCTTCTTATTTCTTTTGGTTCTTATATCTACTTTTTTATTCAATTAATATTGTCTCACGGTCGCGGTCAGTGAGACCTAATGATTAACATTAATTTTATGAAGTTTATTTAAAAATTCAATATCTCTTCTGTCATAATCTTCATTAAATTGAAGTAAAGCTTATTTTTAAATGACTTTAAGTGCGGCCGTTATTCGAATATATAGCTATAATACAAATTACGTACAACAATAACACATCTGATAAGGTTTTTGGACACTATAACGCATACATCACGTCTATCTGATAGGCTCAACGGTGCTCATGTACAATAATGTCAAGGTGTCCGACCACAGTTCGGCCGTATGAATACACCATTGTTGTCTCTGCTCTAATTGTGCCAAAGATTGTATCGTCAATATCATCAGCTTTCGGCCAACTTGGCAAAATTCGTTTATCGCGCGGAAACTATCAACATCATTCCCCGGGACTCAAAATGTATCCAAAAAAAATCCATCAAAGTCGGTCCACTGGTAACGTGAAGAAGTAATAGAAATTGAAACACATTCTTTCGCATTTGTCATATGAATGGATGAATTTGTTAAAATGTTTCACGCCTCACTATAAACAATATCGGAGGTTACGGCCACAATTCGTAAAAGACACGAGTAAGTTACATAATACATAACTAACGAGTTAAACAACGATTAAACAAACGTCGATTAGCCATAAACCATGGTTAATAATTGCGTAAGCGAGACAATAATGCCATTTAATACATGGCAGACAAATTAACCTTGATTAGCTGTATTCTTGTATACAATGTTATAATTATACAATGGCGCGAGGTCTTTAGCCCAATTACCCACGCGATCAGACGCCATGGCAGTTGCGATTTGAAGCGCCCACGATCTAGTAGGTGCAAAACTACAAAGCACAAACACAAAGTATGTCCTATATACATAGCTTGGAAGTGGTTCCTGTGACAAAAAAGTGTATAACTATACTGTACTCGGCGAAACATGGCGGTAGCGGTCATTGACTCCCTGTCAAAAACTTGTCATTTTATATACAAAGCCGCGATTGACAACATCTGACACTTCATTGTCAATCGTGCTTTATATAGAAAATGACAAGTTTTTGACAGCGAGTCTGCAATGACCGCTACCGCCATATTTCGCCGAGTACAGTTTAACATATTTTTATAATGTAAGGGCGCGCCATTACTAATTTTTCCCAGTTTCTTCATCATCTGGCTGTTCTTAAAATTCACATTTTTTGGTTTCAAGTCATTTTCCCGGTCCAAATCATGTTGCCATCAACTTACCTTATCTAAAAGAATCAAAAATATACTCTAATTGAAACGTAATCCCGTATTTATTGAGCTTACTATTAGGCTTAGGTTAGGTCCAAATGTGTTAAAACACATACTTTCCTAATTTACAATTTTTTAATGGATCTTTCGTGTTACCATAAAATATATCTTACAAACCTTAAACCCTCGATCACAGATTCTTGTCTCCAAGTGATCCAAGTGATTTATACTAACATTACCCAATGGTATATCCGTAAAAGTGAGTGTACTACAATCACCTCAGGCTACATGCTCCAGTATAAGCAATAAGGGAAAGTCGGTTTTGGGTCTTTCTTAATAAAGCCTACTTAAAATCGGCGGTTACGTCAGTCGGTTGAAAATAAATTTTAACTATCCTTTCCTTGGTCGTATAAGGCGTCTAATAGTTATGTTTTCATAATAAATAGCAAAATATAAATCTGGTGTTATAATAAAACTCAATAACGTAATGTAAAATAAACAGTATTAAGTTAGTAACGCAAATAGTTCAGATCACGTTCAGATAAATCATTTAAGATAATGTAAGTAAGTAGGTTACAAAGTATCATAATAATATTATAAGTATTTTATTAAGTTTGCTTTACCCGTGACCTTCGTATCACTTAACTCCTAAATTTCGTCACCTTACAAATCTTTCCTGGATTTGTACGAATATTTCAGGACAAAATTTTGGCCAATCGGTTCAGCCGTTCTCGAGTTTTAGCGAGACTGACAAAATTTAAATTTCATTCTTTATTCTGTAGAAGATTAATCGATACATTTTAAATATTACAATAGTTTTGTGAGCCACATCTTCTTAAGAGGATACACCAAGGGCTAGAGAAATGAAAAACAAGTCTTTGTAAATTCTATTCCTGTCTCCCCAACCTCAAGCCTCCCTCAGCAGAGCGTGATAGAGACAACTACAGCTTGAATTGAAAATTCTGACACGAAAATCAACACAAACAGAAAATCAACGATTCGTTGTCCCCTGATTTCTTCTCCAAAACTTAACCGATTTACTTTTTTCATTTAAGATGAAGAAGAAAGGCTTGAGCTGTACTCCTGTTTTATTTTTTGTATAATCTAGCCTTGTTTTCTGGATGTTTGAACACAGCGGAAAATCTGGCCATTTTTTTGGGTTTTCGAATGTTCATATATTTTTAATAATTAAATTATGAAAAGAAAAAACATAGGGACATGCTAATAGTGACCATAGATATTCAGGAAAAAAAATTAACTCTACCGGAGGAAACAGGGGACAATTCGTTTGTATGGGAAAACGGCCCTAGTGAACGCTCTTAACATTTTTAAAACAAAAGATTGTGGAACTAGAAATAATATCAACTTGGTTCCACTTTTACTTTACGGAACCGATCGGAAAAGTTTCAACACTATGTTGCAAACATCGGCGGTTTGAATAAATTAAAATTAAGCCATCAAAATAGGGACATTTCGATAGCATAATTTTAATTTATTCAATATATTATCATATCTAACGTATCTCCCACCCCCTCGGGGGAAGGGCCAAGGGTATGAAATACTTAACGTATCTCCCACCCCCTCGGGGGAAGGGCCGAGGGTATGTGGGATTCCCTCAAGAGGTCTACTCACTAAAACCCCCCACTCCGTCATGCGCCTAGTGTGGGAGGGACGGGAAGTCAAACTAAAACAAATAATTACCATATTATACTATAGTTAACTACTATTACTATAATTCAATATGAAGAAACGTAAATATTTTATTAGGTACTACATAATATAAAATATTATTTTGAGTGTGACCGCGATAATATAGTTTACAAGTTGCAACTATACCTACCATAGACGAAGGAAAAAGTAGAAGCTTGAACAGACAGACGCATAACCAAACAAAATGACAAATTATTTAATTTTCATTCCTTATACGGAACTCGCACACTATCTGGTTATGAGTGTAATTTGTAAAGTTGTAATGAAAAAAAAATACAGAACTATTACATACACGTCTTATATGACTCGCTTGTCTTACACAGTATAGAAAATTCAGATTTTAATACAGACATGATTTTAATATAATAATTGTATTGTTTAATCTGCTCTTTTTCTTAATCTATGGCAGCTCCATACATACTCTGTCAACGTAACAAAAATTACGCCTAGTTATGTTAAATTACACGACTCAGTACTCAAGGTTTCAAATTATAAGACATTGTCTTCTGTATATTACAAATTATGTGAAATATTATGATACTAAAATGAACTATTGTTTATTTTATGTAATGAGTTCAAAGTTTTCTGGGCTTTACGCGGGCTTTTGTATTTTAAAGTTATTATACAATATTGATAACAATTCGCCTTGTTTAAAGTATAATTCATGGCTAATTAATGCGAAATAATATCTATGGACGATTCACACCACGTCAGTCTGGCCCCGTGGTAAGTACTTAAAGAACTTGTGTTACAGGTCCCAGACAACAGAAATATAATTAATACTTTTATACTATAGATATATTTAAGATTTTTATTATATCATACACATAATAATATTTAATACACATCCAGACCCGGGAACATTGAAAACTTTTTTGTTTCGTCGGCGGGATTCAAACCTGCGACCCCCGGCTTGAGCTGCCACACACTCAACCAATTGAGCCACAGCGCCCACAGCATATATTATTGGCGTTATTTACCTTATGGGTAGGATAATTGAAATATATTTTTTAAAACTTGTTAATTTTAGTTTGTGCATATTTTTTATTTTCATAATTATAAGACAGGCCACTGCTTCCATACGTTTACTACACGTCTCATACAACCACTACACTAGAATGTCATAACGAGTTAGTTTGGACGTATTATGAAATTGTATACTACCACCACGTGTGATGAAATCGTCTTAGTTTTTGCTGTTCTTTCTTTTGCTATTTGCTTGACTAGACAGCACACACTGAGACATACTGCAACTATACCTTCTATACTTTGTAACTATTACCTACCTGAACCTTCCTACCTGAAGGTACTAACTACCTGTGTGCTGTCTTTTACAAAATTAAATTAGTTACTTAATATAGGTACTTACTACTTTACCTACATACAGAGTTTTATCCTTGTCAATCAAGCGCGTCCTTTCCATTATCATCATCAAGGATAAAATTTTATGTAGCTTATGCCTAGCTCAAAATATATTTTTGTAGTAAGGACATAACTCCCAAAATTTTTATGGATACCAACCTTTTTGATGTCCTAGAATTCTTTAAGATTTGTCAGTCCGCAAATCTTTAAAATAACATCGAGGACAGTGTCATATTATTTAAGCTTACCAGGTGTTGCTTAGGGTGGTAGAGGTCCCCCCGATGGTTGCTCGCCTTGTCGTGGCGGTAGGGCTCTAGTAACCGCGGCTTGGACAACCGCGGTGAAGCGAAGAGGCAACCAGGGCCGGCCGGTGTCGCCGCCTGGCCCGAGGAGGGCGCTCCCAGTGGACTGGAGGAGTCCGCTGCGGATGCGCACCGAGGTGGGGCCGCAGAGGAAGAGGCAAGTAGGTATTACGGTGCGCCGCTTGCCCTATCCTCTGCGGCCGAGGTGTGGTCGGTGGCAGAGCCACAGACTTGATCTGCCACATGGCCTCCAAGTAGCAGCATTGTGGTAGGTTGCCGCTTTCCCTACCCCCCCTGCGAGCTGGCCGTTCCGTTTGAACGGCATTGGTGGGGCCGCAGAGGAAGAGGCAAGTAGGTATTGCGGTGCACCGCTTGCAGTATCCTCTGCGGCCGAGGTGTGGTCGGTGGCAGAGCCACAGACCTGATCTGCCACATGGCCTCCAAGTAGCAGACTCGGGGGGCGTCTGCTACAGCCCTGGTGGGGGCCGAGGAGGAGGGCGCACGATGTTGTGCGCCCATCGTGGAGTCTTCGGACCGCTGGCGGGGTCGCGGATGTCGCGTGTGTATCGTTCCCTTGGCCCCGTCAAAAGGCGGCGTGGCGGAAGATGGCGGGAAAAAAAAAAAAAAGGGTGGTAGAGGTACCCAGCATACCCTTGAGGTGTGCAATCGTTGGGCCGTGCAGCGCCATGATCTCGTGGCAGTGCTAGGTGGAGACCTCTCGCTCCCGAGCATGGTGCGCTGCATGCTCGAGAGCGATGAGGCCTGGCTGGCGGCGGTCTCTTTCTGTGAAACCGTCCTTTCACAGAAAGAGGCCGCAGAGCGGAATAGAGAGGATGACCCATCCTCCGTTCCGCTCCGCCGGCGTAGGACGGGAGTGCGGAGGCGTCGCTATGCGAACCTCCAATAACTTCCGTCCTACGGGGCTCCGGGTTAGGATGGGAACCTGCCCGGCTTAGCTAGTCCCGGCGCCGAGGGGAACGCTTTAGTTTGCCTAAGCGTTCCCTAACTTGGTGGAAGTCCGGTCCCTTGAGACCGGTCGGTCGTGGAGGGAGCCCTGTGTTAGACAGATCCAGGATATCCCTCCGGAAACGGCTGAAGGTAATCCGCAGGTGGTTTTAGTGGGTAAACCGAAGTCGGGAGTCCCACATACCCCCGGGGTGCTTCAGCTTAACTGAGGCACATCCCCGACCCGGGACACCCATAAAGTGTTTCCCTTGCGCATAAAAAAAAGGGTGGTAGAGGTAGAAATTAAATAACATGTGTTTGAATTCTCGTCTATCTTATTTGCATACTTAATTTGCAATAACTGCTTCGATAGCAGCCTACTAGACGCTTGTACTATTATCTATTCTGTGCCAGACGTGCTTTATCGACAACACTAGATACTGTCAAACTCTCAATCATAAAAAAAAACTTCAAGATTTTTCTACACACTATTTAAACGGCTCGTACCTGATCTTGTTACGGTAAGTCACGATGTAACAGATATTGACATTTGACTAGGTCTGACTCTGACGCCGCTGACCGCAGGTGAAAGCGGCAAGGATTCTTTACCTACTTGATACTTAGTTACCTCACCCGGGATGTACGATTTCACATTCTCTACATGTTTATTGGTCGTTACACTCGGATCTATCATCGACTCTACGTAATTACAAACATACAAGATACGCGCCAAACACATAACCCTCCTGGCAGTCGGGTAAAAAGTAGCAGGTTGTTGACGGATGAAACTTGACAGACGAACGCAATGTTTCGGGTACTAATAATAATAGGCAATTTTTATTAACTGAACATTTAACAGTATGACTTTATGCACGGTTTGGCTTAGCGATAAATACACTTGAACGAACAGTATCATAAGCTTAGCTTAAGCTAAAACGAGTTACGAGTTACTATTTTGCCAGAACAATTGTAACAAAATGTAAACTCATGAAAAGTCAAACATACACAAAAAGGCAAACAAGACATCATACTCATAGCACCTATTATTATTGGGTCAAAAAACGAAATACCTAATCGACAAAATCAAAGGCGAAACCTTTAACTTCATATTAAAGTTCTATCTTTATAATATTACAAGTTTTATGAACTTATTAATGCACGTGTGAGTTCTTAGATAATCATGACTATTGTCATATCGTTATCAATACGACTAGAATAGTCATGATTTAGCGATCAAAACTCAGTGCTCCAGTACCTTGAATGTGTTAGTCGCACCTTGACCTCGCATAATATAATATCGTGTGAATTTCGTATGCTAAGTAGTCGGCGCCTTGTCGCTTGTTATACCTGATTAGGCTGCGTGTATAATTTATTTAAATATGTTCATTTTTTAAATGTCCATGCTTAATTAAGTTATAAGTATGGAATTAACATAAGGCTTTGGGAATCCTATTGTTCGACAAAATAATGGGAAAATAAAAATTCTTTTGAAATTATTATGAGACAGGCAATCATTTAGGGTGTTTGTTGAATATGCCTACAGTTGGTTTTTCATTCCTTTGCAATATACACGGCATACAATTACCTCTTTAGTGTGGATCTGGGTTAAAAATTAAAATTAAACAAAGCCTCATAGGTACCATGTTATCTCTTTCAAAACAAGGAACGACACAGAGGACAAACTATAGAAAGGGATCCGCATAAAAAATCATATTTCAAAACTGTGGTGAATTCTTCCAAAAAAAGGAAGAGGTCATTTATTTATTTATTTATTTATTTCATAGACTCACCAACTGCAGAACAGCATTTGTGACAATTTGAATTTGTACATAAATATTTGTTTACAGATAAAATGAGTCATAATAAACGTAACACATTAAGAGTTCATACTATAGTAAATAATATTATTATTGGCAAAAAATCCAAAGTGCCCATTATAGGATGGCTGCCAACGATGTTAGTTTCCCAATACATATTTTTTGGTAGAGCGCGCTCTATCAGTACATAAACTAAGCATAAAGCAGCTTTAAACCGTGAAAGTAGTTCCGTTTACGTCCAACTGGTTCCATCTTGATAAAAATTGTCGAGGAAATGCCGTGGATGTTCAGGAAGTGTTTATGTCTAGGTGTGGATGTTATAATGCATAGGTAATAAGTATGTTACGTAACGTTACACTTACACCCTATGCCTATCGTTCTTCCTATTAATTTCATTAGATTCAAGATAATTTTATAACCAAATAAATCACGTTTTTATGTAAAAGAAACAATTCGAATGTTGTATGTACTAGCGTAACAAGGTATTACACTAATATAATATATTCTGTGGTATTACTGCAATTTTTTCACACTGGAGGCAACACCCACAGACGGTAGCAGACGCGACGATAAAAAAAAAGTTTTGTTCGACTTTTGAAAACGTTACTGTCTATATTCAGATATGACGTGTGCACAGTGCAACATATCGGATTTTGGTAGGATTATTTACTGTCTGTGCTAGTAGCGACCTCTACTTCAACCTCTGCGTAATATTCCTAATTTAAACGTCTCATAGTCAAACTATTAATTTAAAATACAAAAATTTGTCGGAGAAAGTAAAAAACATGAAATGATTTGCCCTAAATACTTTACTTAGTTACCACAAACAAATATTACATAACATGCAAATATTTAGCGCTAATTACTCAATTATATAAAAAGCGAGCGTTATTAATTTGATCTCAAACAACGTAAACACTTTTTAGCCTATAAACCTGATATTGAATTTTAATGTTATGAAATCACATAACTAACTTGAGGCTTCTTTGCCTGCGATGCGACGCTCTTGTATGGGAAATCTTGAATATCTTTTTTTCTTTTCTTTAAAATTTACGCACACCTTTGCATTTATAATGTTAGTAACTATTAAAATACGGCAAAACCATTTGCCGAGTAAATGTATTATTATAAAGTGATTCATTTGCGTACATATTCATTCACATTTTGTCCTATACAACATGACTGGTGAGACAATACCGATACTTATGGATAGTACTCTGTACTCGATTCTCATTATAATTATGTAATAAAATTAGGGTCTTAATTTTTTTCCGAATTTCCCAAAAATAAATGAATCATGGATAATAAGTAAATTACGCGGCTAGGCAAGTAGGCATACTATGCGGCCGGTGCAGAGGCGTGTGCTACCAAAGAAACACCACACAACTACCCCTCCCGCGCGCGGTGTCCATGCGTTGGGTAAATAATTATTTAACTTTAAGCTACATTTACTCAGTGATCAATTGATATTATTTTTTTCCAACTAATATAATTGCCAAATATCACCTCCTCGAGTATTGAACATGTCTCACCAGTCACGCAGTAAAAACAAATAATCGGTTTTACCACAAAAGATCTAAACATCTATTGAACAGTTGTTTTGCACCATTATGTACTGATTTTTTTTCTAATCAACTGTTCAACAGGTGTTTAAATCTATTGTAGTAAGACCGATTTTTATCCTTTAACTAACTCTATGATATAAGTAAATGAAACGTACGTGACATTGATTGCATTATTACGTCATCGTGATGCAGCGACAAAATAAACATAACCTCTACATATTTTAGATCAATTAGAATACTACGAGACTACGTAACTTAGACTCGCCATAGACGGACCGCAAGTTGCAGTCGGGACCGCGGCCGCTCTAGAAATCTCACATTGAAGTCGTACATGACTGCAATACGACCGCATCATGCAGTCCGCACCATACATAATATACACATGACTGGTGAGACATTACCGATACTTAAGGAGAGTACTCTGTACTCAATTCTCATTATAATTATGGAATAAAAGTATGTTCTTAATTTTTTTCCGAATTTCCCAAAAATAAATGAATCATAGATACTAAGTAAATTACGCGGCTAGGCAAGTAGGCATACTATGCGGCCGGTGCAGAGGCGTGCGCTACCAAAGAAACACCACACAACTACCCCTCCCGCTCGCGGTGTCCATGCGTTGGGTAAATAATTATTTAACTTTAAGCTACATTTACTCAGTGATCAATTGATATTATTTTTTTTTATATTATTTTTTTCAACTAATATAATAGCCAAATATCACGTCCTCGATGAACATGTCTCACCAGTCACGCAGTATAACTTTGTTATTCGACCACAGACCGACTGTTCTGCTCGAGCAGTCCGTGTATTACTGATATGAATTTGGTATGGAAACTGCAGATCGCCGTGCGGCAACCGCATCTTGCAGTCAGTCTCGACTGCAAAATGTAGTCATTGCAACGTGACAAGGAGAAACTATTTTATGCATTTTTTACCAAACCATTCAACATTAGAATAGACAGCCCAACCCCGTAGTCAGCGAATCTGCCAATCGAATGTTTATCTTCGTGTAAAACTAAAAAGGTTCAGTTTTCAATGTGACATCACATTATAATAAGAATTACTGACCCTATAGTGTTTATCATTGACCTATTATACAATATTGTAGATACATGATGTTATGATACATAAGTCATAACAGTCTCTATTTCGTATTAAAACTAATCATCATCTATTTTATTGTCCAATTTTCATGTTATAAAGTGATATGACTGACAATGTTTCTTAGCTATCAGACATATTATACAACAAAGTGTGTTACTAAAGACAAATAAATCTCGAATCAGATGAATTATGATAATAATAACTCCCACACCGGTTTCGGTGACAGCGGTCGGCTTCATTGAAACGAGGCCAGTTACGCAGGATTATTAAAGTGCCCAAGCGTGTGCGCAGTACACAAGAGCACTATCTATTCCTTTTACTCTCATAACCCAGTGGGCGGACGACCGACAAGACTGGCGAGAGATAAGGCCTAGCGCCTTATCTCCAACTTTTTACATACCCATCCGACGCATGGATCATCTTACTTGTCAGACAATCAGGTGATCAACCTGCATTGTTCTAATCAAACTTGAAAATAACATGTTTCCAACGCGGGGACCGAACCCACGACCTCCGAGTCAAGAGCCACGCTCTAAACCACTGGGCCACAGAGGCGTCATAGGCGTGAATTATGATATAAATATTATAAGCTTGACTTATACGATATTATTAGCATCAGACAGGATTTTAAAGAAACATTACACAAGAAATTTACTTCACATATCTGTACTGAATTTCAACAAAATCGGCTTAGCAGTTGTGGTCACTTTTTGTTCAAAACTACACGCTTAAAAGGCTATAACTGATAATGATGAAATTTCGTACAAATATTTTTTATACATATTATGATATTGAATGTACTGTAACTTCTTGGTGGAAATTCATTTTTCACAGTAATAATACACACTTTTCATGCACGTAATCCACTGTTATTAATTTATTTTACTACAATTATGTCTCAATCGACCGGTTTCGATAAATGGTGATTTGATTATGATGATTTTAGTAAAATAAATTAATAAAAGTGGAATAAATGCATGAAAAGTGTGTATTATTACCTACAGTGAAATATTTTTTGGCTTCCGGAAAGGGACATAAGAATATTATTATGGTAGTTTTTATCTCTGAAAAACTTTGGCGCAACTAATTTGCAGGCAACATCTAGGTAACGTTAATTAACTGTAGAAGTATTTGCAATATAATTTAAATTATGTTTGTTATGTGGCATCGGTAATGCTTTTAGTTGTCAAGTTATACGGGTAGTTGTGCAACTGTTTAACAATGCGTCCAGCGCGAGCTTAGAACTTCCGATATAGAATTTATTTCGAGAAACACAACGAATATTTCCCACGAGACCCCAACGTGAGTTGTGTTCGAAATTTGAAATTTACGCCAGCCATGCCGTAAATACTAGATCAGGGTTTCTCAAAGTGGGAACGCGAACCTCTAGGTTTCATCGGTCCATACCGATTAATGGCAACATGGGGTTGCAGCAATATTTACGTAGAAGCTATCAACACTTGAATTTGCAATAAGAAACAAGCCCACCACAATTAGAAAATCCTAATTCTTTTGACTTTTTGTTTAAAAAATGTCTTTTCATTTTATTTTAATTCGTTAGCTAAATGGTTACCTGTCATTTTGTTTTCAAGGAATTCACGGAGCCGACAGTTTAAGAAACCCTGTTCTAGATAACCTAGTACTGGTTCATTAAATTCAGCTTAAAATTAATGTGACTAGCGTGTGTAAAAAGTTCGCTCTTGCAACATTGGGCTTGCGAAACCTCAAATATTGGAATTCGATACATTATTCCTATTGCTGTGTCACATTAATACGTGGTCTAGTCCACCTGAATTATTTCTTGTAAGCTGTCAGTATAGTTGTTGAATATAATGTGTGTTATATGTCACATATCTTTAATATTTCGATATAACAACACATTAATGTTATTGTAGATTTATTGTTTCAAAGACTAATTGCTCCGCTCTTGACTAAAAATGGATCATATTGTTTTATATTATTTGATCAAAAAGCAACAAATACCAATGATAGTTAAATAGGCTAAAAGTATTCTTATTCAAGACTAGACAACTCTTGCACTTCGTATCTCACCGTACAAACCTTTACCTACTGGCCTTCCATGAATATTTCAAGTCTAAAATTTGGAATATCGGTACAGCCGCTTTCGAGTTTTAGCAAGACTTAAAGTTGATTCTTATTTATGTGGATTTAATTAATATCGATTCAGACTCAATCTTTTCAGATAACATACAGATAGACAAAGTTTCGATTTTTTTATATTAGCACAATTTGCAATGTAATCATTTGCGGTCTTGTTAAAAATTAAACCATAAACAGATAAGATCTCGCGAACTAATCTCTCGTTATAAATAATTGATCTCGTATAACGGTGGGTGAAGTGAAGCAACCATCACGTAACGCTTTTCACGCGTGTGAACTACGTGTACGTCGTCGCTTCACTTTCGTCGTTTCCGGCAAAAACTCGCCGTTTAATTATACCGCAGTTACCGTAACTACTGGTGTATAGCAATCATGATTTATTAGAGCAGTTGTACTAGATGTTACATTATTGCGCTAAAATTCGTTTATCACGCCGAAATCGTACAATTTTTTGGAACTACTTCTGTATCGGTCTAAAATACTACTCTATTCTTATTTCCTCACTCGTAAGTTGCTAAACCATAGGGATGCAGAAATTTTGTATACTGGGAATGGACATAAGATAGCTTTTATACCGGAATAATGTATTGTTACCAATATATTTTAAAAAGTGAAAATATAACAGTCTAACTGCTGCACTCAGAGACGATATTGTATAATTAAATGAAAATTTTGTCATAACTTCAATATAATAATATTATCTGTAAAGTTCTTTATTAAATTAAAACTTAATCATCGTTATATGTGTGCGACAGTTCTGTGTCCTCAACATTTTTTGTACTTGATCATTGCATGCCGTATGCGTGACGGATTTTTTCACAAGCTTTAGCCTAATGGCAGAAAATAGCAGTAATGCTTATTAGTATGTAAATCTGTGTACACAAGGTTACATGCGCAATGCGGATTTGCGCAGTACTAGCCCACACGGGCGGGGGCGCGCGGCGGCGCCCACAGACCCGAAGGACAAGGGTCCAAATGCAACGAACAAGTCCTGACGCGCGATAGTTAAGGCGATTACAAATTAGGAATTTGTTGCTTTTGACAAGTGTTTGATGCTAATTTTAAAATATCTACATCCATTTTTTTTAAACGGCCATTTTGTTAAAAGGGACGCGAATGGAAAATAGGTGGAAATCAAGTGTTTTAATGTTAGATGATAGATCTATCCTGCATCTGTTTTAAAATTCAAATGTAGCGACTAATTCAATAACGTAGAATCATTTTCTATTAACTGCGCTCGTGGCAAGATGGGTTCATGACATTGTCCACGGTTAAAAAGGTCAAGCTTTATGTAATAGTATTTTGAAATGAACTTTGATAATATTTTAACAATGCGTTGAACGACATTTCACCTCTAGGAGTTATGCCGTTGACGTAAGAATTATTTTCACAGAACTTTATAAGGAATATGCCACTTTTAGCACGGTTTACTGGGAATCTTGTATTGGCACCAAAAGCGGCATTTTTAAATAAAGAGCCTTATTGATCGCGGTAACTAGTGCCATACAATTGACTTGCCTTACTTAGCATTACGTGTTCGCCCACCAGCATGCCTACTGTATCACATCACATTCCTTCAGTAATTACCCAAGGTCCAGTACTGGTTTGGGTTACAATTTGGATAGAATGTTATATGAGTCACAAACGAAATTATTTTGAGAACTAAGAGAAAAATCTATATTATTATGCATAGTTTCTCAAATTGCTACATTAAAAACTAGCTGTTGCCCGCGACTTCGTCCGCGTTAGTATAGTAGATCACGTCCCAAGTATTATTTTTCAAACATATTCAATGTACAGAATTGACTTTCTTACGATTTTATTACAATATGTATAGATGACTTAGTTTGTTCCTACAAAGGATAATTAAGATGCAATACAAACTCCACGATACCTTTTAATTATGAACAAAAGTTTCATGAGGAATAAGGGGGGGGGGGTTTGGGGGGGCACAGCCCCCCCAAAACAAACGACACTGGAAAACCGTATGTGTAGTTTAGTTTTTAACTTTGTTCTTAAAAAAGATGTATAACGCCGCAACACCGCTTTGTTTGAAGCAAAATTTGGGGAGGTGGGGGGGGGGGGTTGGGCGGGCGAAGCCCCCCCCCCCCAAGAAAAGACCGATGCCAAAGCTCCCAGCATGTTAATCAAACGACACTCGAAATTTGTATAGAAAAGATAGACAAAAGCTCATAGCATGGCAAGGAGTGAAGATAGATACAAAGTGTGAAGGAGAAATTTGTAGGAAATTTTATGGGCTTTCATTACGTACAGGACATTTTTTCTCTACAACGCACCTAAAACCAACAAAACTAAAAATATTGAAACTTGAGCCCCTCCCCCCGCCCTAGGTGATATCGTCATAACATATAGCCTATGTGTTGACCCGACCTCTATATAATATTCGTGCAAAATTTGAAGTAAATCCATTCAGTACTTTCTGAGTTTATCCCGGACATACATACAGACAAACAGACAAACAGACAAACAGACACACAGACAAACAGACAAAAATTCTAAAAACTATATTTTTGGCTTCCATATCGATTGTAGATCACGTCTCAAGTATTATTTTTCAAAAATATTCAATGTACAGAATTGACTTTCCTACGATTTTATTATATGTATAGATGTCGTATATTACTAAGGGCCTGTATTAACTTTGATTAGTGCGAGTGCAAGTGACAAGTGCAAGTGAATAGTGATTAGGAGAAATTAGAGGACTTGCACTAATCAGTTGCTGTCCACGCGTACTTTTTCCTGATTACTAATCACCTGCACTAATAACTTGCACTTGTTACTAATCAAAGTGAATACGGGCCTTAAGAGAGCTATGTAGAGCAGCATGTTTAGAGTTTGCATGGCTCTCCTGTAAAGTTGTTGTTGTTGTTCACACCCGGCATTCTTAATAGTCATGTCATGAGCGATGTTTCAATAATATTAGAGAGCAAGTATTATTATACTAGTCAGCTAGTAGCTAACGTTAAATTATTTTGCCATAGACATGAGAATTTGGTCTAAGTTGCCAAATTAGACCAAATTCTCATGTCTATGGCAAAACAATTTAACGTTGTTTTGGTGTCAATAATTGGTGCCATTATTGGCACCAGTGCTTGTGCAAGTTAATCGTCGATTAAAGAAACCCTAATATTACTTCTTGCATTTCTCATTTAAACCACTACATTAGCATATTAAATTATACTTTTATAACAAACAGTTATACTGCGGGACTGGTGAGACATGTTCAATACTCGAGGACGTGATATTTGGATATTATATTAGATGAAAAAAAATAATATAAAAAAATAATATCAATTGATCACTGAGTAAATGTAGCTTAAAGTTAAATAATTATTTACCCAACGCATGGACACCGCGCGCGGGAAGGGTAGTTGTGTGGTGTTTCTTTGGTAGCGCACGCCTCTGCACCGGCCGCATAGTATGCCTACTTGCCTAGCCGCGTAATTTACTTAGTATCCATGATTCATTTATTTTTGGGAAATTCGGAAAAAAATTAAGTACCTAATTTTATTACATAATTATAATGAGAATCGAGTACAGAGTACTCTCCATAAGTATCGGTAATGTCTCACCAGTCATGCTGTATACTAATATTATGTGTAGGTAAAATTGATGCTCATGTAATCTTTATTCATCTTCAAATATTTATTGTCCGAATAAAAGTGTGAAGATGAAGATATTCTACATTAAAGTAATAACTCATTTTCAACTAGATTATAATCTGTATTGTATTGTGATTAATATAATTGCTGGCAAGATATAAACAATGAAACTTTGCGGAAATTTCTAAAACACATTATTAGGCGAGTTCGTATTTTACCGTTCCCACAGCGTTATATAATTAAGCTTCATTCTGTAATTTTATACTTTGTGATATTGTTATGGTGTTTAACGCCTTGTTGCATAATTGGGGGAAACTCGGCCAATTTTATGTGTCACTTAGTTGACACCTTTTTCGCACGCATGTAAATCTTACCTTTAAATTGTGTGAATGGAATTTACACATATAAATATTTAATTCATGTAATAGTAAAGAAATATTATGACAACTTAATTTTAGGTAAAGTAAAAAAAATTGCAGCAACTCTCATTTTCGTCTGAATAAATTACTCTGTAGTAATTTCTTATATTAGCGTTTTTCTTTACATAATATTATATCAGTATTTTAATATACTTTTTATATCCATATCCAGCAATCTAATCCTCTCACTCAAAGGTTGCCTGGAAGAGATTGCCGCTTAGTAATAAGGCCGCCTTTGTGCACCTACTTCTAAGATATTATTTATTTTAAACTTTGTCTTTGTATCGACTGTGCACAATAAAGTATATTATCATTTCATTTCATTTCTTTGTATACTTTACATCTGTGTAAAGTATAAGGTTCACACTAAGACGAAAATAACGCATCATATCGTGTATCAGTGTATACTTTAAGAAGTAGTTACAAAAATGCTCTCATAAAATCTGAGATTTAAAACGAGAACTTTCAATTATTAGCAATTATATTTTATTCACGTCTAACAACAATCGGTTCGACGGGGACGGGGACGGGCAGGTGATCCCCGTATATATGGGACCCGTCCAACCCCGAGCTGTATCGTGTCACGTAGGTGACACCGTCTACGATGTACGACACCTCCCCCTCCGTCACTAGCACGTGGTCTCCGTCAGCTGTCGGCACCAGCCAGCCGCGCTGTGTTACGATAGTTCCCTCAGCCGTCTCGTACCGGAGGGAGAACTGACCGGACCCGTCGTGAATCTCCTGATGGGAGACGGCAGGAAGGGCGCGAAGAGCTTTTAGATCCCTGGTGGGAGCGGGCGGGGGTGGGATGTCAGCTGGGGCGGCGACCGCAGCGCCGATGAGGCAGAATACGATGAACTGTGAAATAAATATTAGTAAAGTCCAAGCAGCGAATTGATTCGATTGAATATTTCTAGTATCAATATTAAAAGTAGACAAAAACCTATTATCAGGCCTAACGAATGTATACATACTAAATTTCATTAAAATCGATTGAGCCGTTTTGGAGGAATTCGCGGACAAACACTGTGACACGAGAATTTTATATTATATTAGATACAATTTCATTTGTATGAAATTCTGCGCGTCGTATGAAATCGTATCGTAATTTGAATTATAATATTATGTTCCTTCATAGTTTATTGTTAACCCTTCTGTACTAATAAGCGAAAGATTTGATTATTTGTTCGCTTGAAAAAGACTCCAAAATTACTGGACCGGAGTGGTAAAATAATTTGGCATATAAGGCATTAGAGAATGACACATTCACTTTTTATGGCGGAAAACATATTATATTCGTACAAAAATTAATATTAGTTAAATATCTAAGCTCCAATAGCATTAATAACACTTTAGCTGTAAAACCACTAAAAATAATATTTAAGCAGTAAAAAAAGTCTGTTTGTATTTGTCTGGCACATTGGGAAATAGATAGGCACGCTATAAGTAACTTTGTAGCACCTCCATCGTGGGTATCGCAGACACAATAGATTTTCAATTGTTATGCGGCAGCTGGCTGCCACTTAGGGATTGAAAGGTTAAGTAAAAGTGTAATAAATAAATTTAAATGTCTTACCAGTTTCATTTTATTTCTGGTAATAAAGGTAGATGTAACTCACACAGGAAGCAAGTCACTGATGTGGTTCAGAGGCCTCATGGTACTTTTAAATGGGCTAATGATCGAAGTTACAAAATGTTAATTTTAATAACTATTAAAAATAAATAGCATCTAATTAATTTCAACTTACAATCGTGTTTGTTATTGCACATTATTAAATGTATAATTAACAGTTAAATTTTTTTGATATTACACAATTTTTGTAATACCAAACTTCAAGTAGGTAGGCTTGGCTGTAAGTATAAAATACATTCTTAATCATAAATACATTTTTAGCCTTTTTAAATTAAAAATATACGTTAATCTAATCAAATAGGAAACAAGAGTAATGAATTATTTTCACAATACATTGTGAAAGAGATTCGCTTGCGTTGATGTCTTTTGTACGTACCGTAGCAATTCGAGTTATTTTCAATAATTTTATACTCAATTTGAATATTCCATAATGTACATTATATATGAAAATTGCATAACTAATTATGAATTTTCATATAAATTGCTATACACAATTAGTCTTACTTCGGTCTTAATGTTTTGAGTCCATTTTAGGCAACTGTCGCGCCATGTTGAATCATTCTGATACATCAGTGAATCACTCCCAAATAGATCTCAGGGTTGTTTGGACGATGACATTTTATAAGCTACCCTAGGCTGATGAAAAAAACTACCTAGATATAAAACTTCACTGTCTAGATATATATATAAGCTAAAAGCCGAGCACAGTGAGGGCTCGCGTCGTCACACCTTGCCTGACTGATGATAACACATCTACATATAAATAAAAATTACTATGTTAAAGAAAAAATCTATAGGCGTGATAATTTTTTCGTAAAGTGTACCACAAAATGATTAAGGGGTATACTAGGACTCACTTCGCTCGCCCTGATTACAGACTAATAATTTTAAATCGGAACAAAATCAGGATTTATATTATTCAATCTACACCAGTTTTTTTTTATCCACCCCCCTAACATTATTAGGGATTGTTATTGTTGTCGCTGTATTTTTTGTTTGCTCTTTTCATTTTGTCCGGTTGTAAATATGTAGTAGTGTGTGTGTAATTAAAAGTTTAAGAAAATAAACTTACACTTTTTAAAAACCATCAAGTCTCTTTATAATATTATTAACGTGGGGTGTAGCAAAAAATTAACAAACATACAATTCCTTTCCTGTATGACAGTAATTTTTTTAACAGTAACTTGTAACAGTGGATCATGTCAGCAATATCGTTACTTTCTTATTTCATACCTTGCATTATATCTTTAAATTACTCACCATTTTCATAATGTAGATAAAAAATATTGTTAACAATTAGTTCCCATCGTAAAATGCTACACTAGGGATCAATGAACATAAGCCCTTAATAAGGCTAGTGTCAACAAACTAGTACTTTCCCATGAGCTGACCGCGGCCCCGCGGACTTACCGCAGTGACGTAATACCTAGATATTATAGAACCGCTCCCTAGGCCCTAGGGCTTAACATAGGTCATTAATTTATGTTCAAGTATTATAAGATTGTTCTAAGTCTAGATCTTTGGTGCAATTTCCTTAGAGCAGAAATTAGTATCTCGCAAAAGATACATTTTGCTTACTAAAAAATATCTTGTCTATACTATCTATATTTTAATTTATTTAATACTGTTTGAACTGTAACGTCGCGTCGCATCATAGCGTTTAGTGTTTACTACAATTTTTATATCTCATCTTTTATTTAACAGACCTTCAGAACAATAAGTAATAGTTAAAATACAAAAGTGAAAAAGAAATTGTACTTTTAGCGCTGCTACTATCACAGTGGACTCTCTACAATGAACACATACACACTCTAAAGTATTATCATTTAGTTTTGTCACACCTTGTAGATATTTCTATACACGCGTAAAATTAATCGTGTGATATTCAATTTTCATCGCTATTTTGACATGCATAAACCTACTATTTATGCAATACACAATATAAACAATAACATCAAATCGACACTAAAACAGATACTATGATAGTGATATCACCAAGGCAACATATTGTTTACCGCCCACTGACTCACAATAAGGCATGGTACAACAGACAATATCTACACATATCAACTTTATTACCATGGATATAACGTCCAAAAGTGATAAACGATACTTGTCCCCTGACTGTACGTATACATGAATATTAATCCACAAGTACAAGGTCCTTATATAGGACAATAATTGTCGGACAGTCGTGCTTATTGTTTCGTCATTTGGGGATTGTTACGGATGTCCATCACGACCGTGTAACACGGTCAAAATTCTATTATTTACATTTTTGTGGAAAATTGACGTTTTGTACGGTCGCTGATGGATATATTGAGCATTTTAGGACCTTACATTGATGGTTATAAGAGCGAAATGTTGTAAAAAAGGTTTGTCTAGCTAGAAACTGTACGCGATGAAATCACGAAGAAACAATTCAAGACGTGAGTGGAAGAATAAGGTAAGTAACATGAAAAAACTTCCCGTTTTTTTGCATAAATGGAGGCTTTAGGGCCGGAAAGGTTATTTAAAATAGAAAAACTATGGATTGTATGTGTAGCCAGATATATTAGCTAGGTTATGAAGTAGATAAGTTACAAGTTTTATTGAAATAATTAGGGAAAAAATGTGTTATTGTCCGTATGTTACGAAATGTTACTTACCTTATTCTTCCACTCACGTCTTCATTATTATTAGAAACATTAATTACGTAAACATGGTTCATGCATGATTTAGTCATGTCAGTGAATTGTGATTTGTGTGCTAAATTGAATGGTTACTATTTTGTATTCAGTAAAATAAAAAATATTTTTCACGTTCGCGAAAAACTATTGAACGCGCATAATTCATACATCTAATATCTATCCATTCCTAAGTAAATTTTCGGGAATCAGGATCTAATATTATACCAATTTTAATTAAAATAGGCTTAGATATGCGTAAAGTGGTGCAAGCTATACAGACATGTCGCATAAATTACGTCTCTCTCACGTATCTCCATTTCAAATTTCAGGAAAATCGGTTCAGCGGTTTAAGCGTGAAGAGGTAACAGACAGACAGACACACTTTCACGCTTATAATATGATATGGATGTATGGATATGGAAGTATGGATTTACTGGTTAATTAACTTTTGCTTCTGGGACATTTGCACTTACGACTTACTGCCAATTGGTCAAAATGATATATTATGTTATTACCTTTATTACAATCTTTTAGTCAATTGAAGTTACTCTCATTTAAATATGACTATAATTATTATTATTTAATGAAATGCATATTAGCCAAGTAGTTCCTTTTTCAATTACCAAATAAGTCCACTTAGTCCAAACCAGGCAAATGTCACTTAGTGATTCACTTCAATTCCTGTATAAACTCTAAGGAAAAATAAATTAGTTGTGCCTTATTTGACTGTATTAATTTGAAAGGCAAAAAGTCCCTATTCAAACATATGAAATGCTTTTTTGAAATCGATTAAATCCTGCTAGAGCATAATAATTAATTGTCAAATATACCAGACGAGAATATTATATTTTATGATATGAAATAATTATAATTTTAAGTCAAGACTAGGTATACTTTTTGTTTATTTTTTACTCGCTCAGATGTGTTATGATGATTAATTTCTTCCTTATTTATTTACATTAGTCCAATATTATTTTTCGCAACAGCTTTTTGTTGCGACATAATACACGATTTTGTTACTCACTCATAAATAAAAAATAAACACGTGGTTATAAGAATATGAATATTTTAACGCGACTACCAAAATATTTTGTAAATCTATAGAATCTTCTGCTACATTGGGTGGTGGGAATATATATTTATTTATTAGAGATTCGACAATTAACAGGATAAAACTTGTGGGACTTGACTAACGCATAGTTAAGTGATATGTCAAAACCCAAACATTTTTAATACTTGAATTCGCCCTCTAGTGTCTACGAACGATTGCAACTTGACTTATCTATCAAGCTAGTCTACTGATAATTATTACTATGTTATGCCATTTTCTAGAACAAGAGGATCTAAATAACTTTATTAATCGGAAATTCTCGGAAATGCCATTGTATTCTATTGTTGTCGCGATCACCGTCGATGCTCGTACGGGGCTTGATAGGTTAATACAGTAGTTATAAACACTACACTAACTACGATGTTACAATTTTATAAATATGTGCTATGATTTTAAATGCATGTATGCAATTAATATAACATAATTATTATGTCATACTTCCAGTTAATTAATATGAGTGTCATGCAGTTTCACGAATACAGAAAACATTACGTTGTCATTACCGCACACTCCTAAATAACAGAACCATTTTGGAGTATGTAATCAATATGTGTCATGTCAGGTGGCATGTCATGTTGTCATGTGTTTCCGCGTAGGTCCTTAGCTCGCTGCCCACGTCCCGAGGTTGCGGCAACATGCAGATGAAGTTTTATTATTCTAGGACCTCATTGAGGCTGTAGGTCTCGTATGTAGGCTGATGGTTTTCTATGTTCTTCCTTATACTCGGAATGTATAAACGGCGGTGTGAAAACTAGCAACGAAACGCAAATACTTGATATTAAATAGATGATGAAGATATGGAATAAATAAAATAGATTTCTATGAAGACATTAATTTATGAAAAAGATAGAGGAAACCTTCGAGATAGACCTTAAAAGGTCGGCACGTCAATGGACGGACTACCACATCATTAATGAACTAGTATGAACTGGTTTTCAGAAAACTAATATGAGAAACTGACATACGAAACCAGTTCATAGAATCATTAGTTTTTTTGCAACAGAAAGCGACTCGAATGGATTCATGAACTCGTGAACGGTCGCCCTTACTTTTAATTACTTCAAATCAGAAACTCCAAATTAGTCACCAAATCTAAATCCTTGAATAAAATGGTTACGTGATATTTCGCAACATTAGCCTATAGGTGCAGTACTCCATATTCGCCCACGTATAAGACATTCAGCCTTAAAATGTTCTTTGAAAATGCCTTATAGGGATGTGATTATCTAGTTAAGCTGTTAGGCAGTGACCTTCAGGCGCAGCTATTGTTGAAACAAATGGTCTGTAGGTGTTGCCAAACCATTGTGTACACGCCTTTTCCTGATCTCCGCCGGCGCAACACTCAGGATGTAATCAGGATTTGTAATATATTGCTACGAGTAGTACTCGAACATGGACAATCGAATGGTATGTTAAATACCCGTGCGAATAGCCAGACGAGCAAGAAATTCGCACGTAAATTCTATTGGCGCTAACGCTACAAAAGGACATTAAATTGCTTATTTTGTTTGCTCAAGGCGGATATAATACCAGATTAGGTCTGGTATATTATATAATATTATGTAGATGGCTTCTTAGCATAAAATATAAATTATTGTTTAAGTACTTCTAAACTTACCTACATACCTAATTTACAACGGGGATTAAAATCAGAACAATTATTTTAATGTAGCTTCACTGTAATACTTGTAGTATGTATGTAAGTACTCAATGCATGGGCCTTGTTTACAAGCTAATTGTCCAAGGAGCTAAAAAGCAGATATTTTAAAAGCCTAGAACACAATCCTAGATAGTTCCATAAGCATTTACTCCTGCAGGCTTAGTATAGAGAAACAGCTTGTTTCCACGGAAGAATAAACAAAGTGAAAGATTGACAAAGGTAAACCTCCATTTTTACCACTAAAATCTGTCAGTTTGTGTATTTTTTCCCGTTTATAATGTTGTTATGCTAAAGCCTGCTGGAGAGCCTCTTGTTCAAGAATCTTACCTTTCTACTGACCTTCCATTTCCTTCCATTACATACTTATCGTAATATCTTGTTCCAGATATGCGCATGCAGCGCGTTCGCGGCGTTGGACGGGTACAGCCCACAGCAGGACCCCGACCAGTTCCACATCCAGACGGACGGGGATGACGAGCGCTACTTTATATACCAGACACACAACGGACAGTACCGCAAGGAGCGTCGGCTGAAGGATGGATCCGTTGTCGGTGAGTGGGATGAAAAGATAGAGGCACTGATCTCAACGAGAATACTTCCCGTCTGGATAAGGCTGCGTTTCCACCAGATATTTGTTGCGAGGAATGTGTTTTTGAGAACCAATAGAATCGCTTAATTGACGTGAGCTCGCACAGCGATTCTATTGGATCTTAAAAACACATTCTTCTCAACATAATATCTCTTGTGGAAACGCAGCCTAATAGGGATGATGACAAGGTCAAAGATTAGCGAATTTTGTTAATAAAATAAAGAAATAACGGTAAAAAATAAGTGTTCCCAAAATTTCAGCTCGATAGTATTTGTATTTTTTTTTGTTATGAGCCTTCAAAGTTAGATATTCGAGTCGATTTTTTTTTCAATTAAATTTCTTAATATTTGTATACCATTCGATAACTTATGCAATTAAAAGCAACTTTTGTTATGAAACCACTTTCATAAACGCAATATTTAATATACCTATCGAACAAAGTTCTCTCCGGATGCATACAAACTAAGAAAGAGTGACGTCAGTCTTTCGTAGCACTTTGTATGGAGCGTTTCGGGCAGGTCTATTTTTTTGAGATGATTTTTTTAAACGGGCTTTGGCCCACCACACATTCCCACCACTGTATCTCCTGTGTCGCCAGGATCGACAGCGGTATCCAACCACGAAAACCCTTTGATATGATCTCAGGGAGCCCGAGGGACATGCTAAAACTGTCTTGGGACCCGCAACGAAATTAATCAGAAGAAGAATAGGAGGAGTATAGGAAGAATTCCAGATTTCATCCATTTTGAGATGATTGAATAATTGTCATATCTTGGTGAATTTTTTAAGCTATCAGAGTCATTCTTTCAGCAATGTTTCTATTTTTTAAGGCTCTTTCAATTACCGATATGAAAAAAAATTTGTCATCAAGCCTATTCTCGACCAGCCAACCAGTTGTAGGCATCCTTGTAGACTCAACGTTGAAACATTATTTTTATATACAAATTATAACTGTTTTGGTTGGCTTGAGTTGTGAACCTCGGAGTTTAGTGTCTATCTCATGAGAGCGATTTCCGTATTGTAGCAATAGAAAAATGTATGTTCTAAGTTTGATAAACACAATGCATTATCAGGCTGATCACCCAATTGTTTAAAGATGATCAGTGCATCGGCTGTTTAATTTGGTTTTAATCTTTCATAGAGCACAATAAAAACTTGGCAGATATCTTATTACTTTGCGATTTCAAGTTAAATGAGTATTTTAGAAGCATTAAACATTTTAGGTACAACAGGATGGGTGGGAGCAGACGGCTACCTGCGGCTGCAGGACTATATAGCTGACGACCAGGGCTACAGAATATACAAGTCCAAGACTGTCTATGTGGGGCAAAACAGGCCTATCGCAGTACGTATCCCATACCTATTTTGTATATTATTGTAATGTAAGGGCCTGTTTCACCACTTCCTTATAAGTGCCGAATAGGCTATCTACCTTGACAGATCGAGTATGGAGAATCTGCCAAAAAAGTTGTGAAAAGCCTATTTGGCACTTTATCAGGAAGTGGTGAAACAGGCCCTAAGTGTACTATAAATGTAAAAGTTAGAATGGATAGATGTTTGGCACTGTCTCACTTAAAAAATACTAAATGTCTCTTCATGGCTATGGTAGCAGTTTATGTTTTAGATTAGAGCAAAAATAATAGCGCAAAAATAGCAGTGTTCCCGTGGAAATTAGACAAGAGTAGGGCAGCGTGACAGCCATCTAAGTTGAACGTAACTAAAAATCTCGATTATAACTTACATGTACAGAAATAACGTATTAGAATAATCCATTAACAGTTTATTCTGACCAGCTTTAGTGTTACTGGGTTAACCGTAACATAAACGCCATAAAGCCTTACTAACCCACGCGAGTTTCTTAGAAGTCTATATTAATGTTGTCAAAACTACGGCATATGGGGGAAGTAATGGCTCGTTCTCTTAACATGAGAAAACAGAATTTGAGTTCATGGCCATTTAAAACTGCCCCAGCTTTCTAATTCAAAACAAAAACATGAGACGAAAATATTGTTAAGCACCAACTGCTGCACTCAGAGACATTTATTTATGATTAAACTTCAATTTAACGAAGAATTTGACAGATAATAATATAAAGTATAGGGCTTACGGCCTGTATTCACTTTGATTTGTGATAAGTGCAGGTGATTACTGATTAGTAATCAAGAGAAAGTAAGTGTGGACAGCGACTGATTAGTGCAAGTCCTTTAATTTCTCCTAATTACTAATCACCTGCACTCGCACTAATGAAAGTGAATACAGGCCCTTATGTCAAAATCTTCATTTGTTTACAGTAAACTAATTAATGTTTGTTTCTGAGTGCGGTATTTAGTTTCATATTAAATACTGTTGTGTGTTCCAGGAATCCCTGCAAATAGCGAAAACGGCGCCCACAAACCCCGGCTACCACATAACCCCTGCGCCCGCGCACAACATTCCCCGCGGCTCCCTGCGCTTCCGAACCACGACGAAACCGTCGTACTTGTCGTCGACGACGAGGACTTATGCGCCAGTATCGATCACCCCCCGACCGTTCTCGTCGAGCACCTCGTCGACGCCGATCGTCGAAGTTTCGCCGAATTCCATCGACACTTCGACGAAATTCGACCCGCGGCCGACGGTTTCACCAATCACTGCAGACGAGGCTTCGTCAACTAGTCCCAGCTACGAGACAAATACTCTCGACGGGTACTACGCGAGCGACAGCTCTCGTTATGACGTCATCAATCCGAATTCCTACAGGCACGCCGACGATTGGACGAGGAGGCAGCGGCCGATCGCGAGGATCGGGGACGGGTACACCCCCCAGTTCCCCGGCTACGACGGCGCCCCGTTCCGACGAAATGGTTTCAGGTACTACCTGCCCAAGCAGTACCACGAGGAGCAGAACGAGGGTCCCAACGACAAGGTCGGCAGCTTCGGCTACGTCGACCCCTTCGGGATCCGACGAGTGATATACTATAACGCCTCCCCCGGGGAGGGATTTCAGGTGCGGAAGAACAACAGATACGTCGGCCATGACGCCACGCCCTACGACCCTCGACCCATTGATTGATCTAAGTCAAACGTCTACCGTATAGTTACCCCCCGTCAGTATTTTAGTCAAATGTTAATTGGATGGAACGATTTTCGAACGAACCTCTTAGCCATAATTATTTAATTGCTAGGCTATAGGTAAAATAACAAATTAATTTATTATTTAATTTAAGTGTAAGTCGCAATATTTTTATCGTGTTTTGTACCTTACGGAGTGTGCCATTTATGGGTGCTACCAGAACAAACTGTTTATATTAATTATGTTATTGATAATGAAAAGCTCTATTTTTGTATTGGCGTGAACGTCTCCAAATATAGTAACTTGCTAGATCAGTGAACTTGTAAATTCTATTGTTATTGCTATTGTAAATAAGTAGGCGTTTAAATAAAGGCTGTTATAAAAGGCTGTCCTATGATCCTATCCTATAAAATATATTGTGGCGTTTAAAAACTATAGAAATAGAGTCGAAACTATGCGAAGAAAGATGAATAATTCCTCGAACGTAATATTATTATGACTAAAAATCTGTTGCTAACATACTATACAACTGTTTAATATTTTTCTAATTTTTACCATAATCTACGGAATAATAATTATAAAGTATTTTATTTGAGTCTTATATTAATATCTCACAATGCACTACGAATCTTTTAGCCTAGTGTCTAACTATTTGCACAACTGTTGCTTGATTTTAATTTTAGGCCGATATTTTATCACTGTCTTTAGTCAAGTTGCAATCGTTATAAATTAGTACGAATATGGTGCAAAGTATCCTGACACAATGCTCGTATGTCTTTGAAGATATGCAGGGAAGTTACTATTTTTTGGAATATTTCAATCCTGTATTAAGGATAGCGAATTGGCTAAAGATTATTTTGTTATTCTTGTTAGGTAATACATACAGCTCCAACCCATCTATAGATTAATATTTAAGGTGCGTACACATATCAGTCGTTGCGAATAATTCGTCATTAAAACTAGCGAATCACATAATAGTAGATACTTGAAGAAGTATTCACTTATTATATCATTGTTAATGACGACTTGTTGCAGCGACACCGGGTGTTTAACTACAGCTGTAAACCACAAAAATGATGTAAATAAACCAATTAAAATATATTTTGTTGTTTTAATTACTAACCAAAGGGCAAAGGTCAATATGTTCTAGAAGTTCGTGAAAGGCACTATTCGATTCATCTCTACATGTACTGTCCTGGAATAAATTAGATGCAGTACCATCTACCTATGAAACAATCTCTGTTAGATAATAATATTATATGTGAAACGAGATGATACTCGCTATTATAGGAGTCACACATAATATTTTCGTTCGTTCGTTCGTTTATACAACTTCCAACGATATTCTTCCGTAACTCGTTTATTTGATTCCTCAATAAAAACTATCCCTTCCCCTTTTTTGGGACCCATAGTAACTTTATACTTAAATGTATCAAAATGGGTCTTGCGATTTAAGCGTAAAGAAGTAAGAAACAAACAGATATACTTAATATATTAGTATGGATGATTCACATCGTTTAACTTATCTTAACGGATTTTAAACGATTTAATAATGAGATGAATTTTCCTCAAATAATTGGTCAGATAAATTTTCACTATATAAATAAGATTTTTCAAGTCAATAAACTACAAAACATCTGTCTTCGAAGATCGAACCAAGAGCTCAGAAGGTAAGAGATACATAATACAAATTATATTATTTAAACTTTAAACTACTCTGTTATTTTCAAGTAAACAAAATCAATATAATATGACATATTTTTACTTACTCACCTAAAGATACTTTGTTTGTTGTTTCATCAAAATTTCCAAATTACTTCTAATATTGTCATAATCTTTACGGGTATAACAAAACTAGGTTTCATAGAAAACTGGTGGAAGAGTTACCTAAGTTGTTTTTTTTAATGTTTCCATTGTTTCACAGATGAAGTTAATAATTTTATCGTGTTTGATTGCTATGGCATTGGGTCTGCCGGCTCCCCCCGAGCCCGAGCCTCAAGAGCGAGGGATCAAGGAGGATATAGCGAATGCCGCCTCAAATCTAGCTCAGAACTACAACGACATTAAGGACGAAGTTCAAAATCAACTGACGAACTTGCCTCAGCAGATATCTGATAATGTGATAGCACCTATACAGCAGGCGGTAGGACCCATCACGGAGACGCAAGACTCGTACCACATAACGCTCGTAATTCCCAAACCTCAGCTGAATTGGTCGGCCTTGAGCGACTACCTTCCGAGCTTCCTGAAGCCCAACAGATACTCTTCAGGTAAGTTTTATTACACAACAAACGGCTTTATAGTTTGACTAGATCTCAAGAACCGTTATTGTTAGAATTCTGAAATTTTCACAGATTGTGTATTTCTGTTGCCTGATTGTGTAATATTTGAGGAATATCCCATATAAGAAACGTGATTTGGCCTTTTTGGCTCGTAATCCATAATGGTAACTATGTAGACACTTGAAATTTTCCCAAAATCTATATTTATATGCGTCCTTGTATATTTAATAATAACATTAAAATAAAATAAATAATTAAGTCCCATACAAAAAAACATTTTTCCCTACTTTCGATACTGTATAATTACGGCACGGAACCCTTCGTGCGCGAGCCCGACCTGCACTTTGCCGATTTTTTATTTATAATTATTCTAGGATGGATTTGAAAAATCTGGCTGAAAAATAACTGAAAAATATTATGGCTGTAAAAATTTTGGTGAAAAAGTTTGATCTATTAAATAATTGCATCATACATTTCCATGATTAAGCAGATTTCTATTTTTTTTTCTCTTTACATTTGACGTGCACGCTTTTTATGTTTTTTGTTATATTTTATCTATTTTTTCAGGAGTGTACGGAAACAGATTCCAAAACGGGCGTAGTTTAGACAACTATTCTGAGAGCGCACAGGAGCCGGGATACATTATAGTCTTTGCTCTCCCCAATACTCCGAGCTGGTTACAGTACCCCTACTCAAACCTCACACCATATAACAATGCTCAAAACCCTTTCTCAAACCTCACACCATATAACAATGCTCAAAACACTGAGGCACGGCTTTAAACTATTGTTCTAGGGAGCTACGAACGAATGTTCCGCGTGTTAAATGTCTTCTTCGCTTTCTTCACCTTAAATTTTTAAGTGCAACTAAACTATAATTTCAACTCTCGAACTTAATGCTAGCTCTATATCTTTTCACATAATATTATGTCTTATACTCATATTCTACCTATTTGTTTATAGTTTCTTTCTTTATAGTTATTTTTACTTAATAAATGTGGATATGAAATAAAATAGTGTTTAATTTAGAATCAGAATCAGACGTTATTTATTTTTTATTATTAATTAGATCGTCACAAACAATAATGTGGAAGCTACTTAACATTTTACTGGACGAAATTAAGGGACGACTAATTAGAATGAATATAATATGTAATGATTATTTCCATTAAAGAACATTAGAGACATGGTTGATTTAATGTTACTAAGCATATTATTTTGTGCTCGTGGAGAGAGGAGCTGATCGAGTAGAAGCAAATATGGTAAGTTCTGTGTTTGATATTTTTCGTAAAGTGATAAAAAAATATTATTGAGTGTAGCCTTTAAAAGGTTTAAAGAGAAAAATTTCAATTTGGCACAAGTTTTAAAGGCAACTTGGTACTTTCACCAATTGAAGAACATTCTTCCTTGTTGAATATTAATGGTATCCATAATTTTGATTGTAATGATAACACACGCAGAATATATAATACAGGATAGATCGAATACTTAAAATATAATGCTATAAAGTTTAAAAATTGAGATCCGCGGAATAAAGTAGTTCCGTAGAAAAGTCAAGTGTCAAGTTTCGTCACATTCTGACGAAACTTTATTAGGTATTATTAATCATATCAAATGTAACTTTTAAATTCGGGGTTCTATAATATTTTAATTTCAGTTCCATATAGAAGGATTTTAGTAAAAATTACATAAGTATAATATCCTTCAAGAGTATCCCAGAATTCTTGCTCTACTTTTCGCTTTCACTCTCTCATGCCTTATGCCCGAATGATAAAAAATTCAACATTATAATCGTGAAAATATATATTTCAGGTAACTATTAAAATAGTTTTCACCATACTTGGTATTTGGGTAGTATGCAGTAAAACAGCGCCTAGCAATCCAGCATTGACTAGAAAGCTTTTGTCACAGCCTGATGACAAAGACATTGAAGTTCCTGTACAAAGAAGGTCCGAAGGAAAGAGATCAACTGAAAACCGATATGATGCAGCATCTACAAGCAGACAACTTAGAGACATTATTTCTAGAATACTCAACGGAGTGTTACTAAGGAACCAACTGAAAACCAAAAACATCAATGATAAACGATCATCGCAAGTTGCACCTGGAGAAAATTCTGAAAACGCATCAGCATCCCAAGTACGCCCAAACGTACATAGTGATTATTTACACACAGAAAATTATGTTCCCACTTTTATAACAATCCCTTGTAATTCGGGATCATGCCATCCACGGTCTTATGATAATGTCAACGGTCAAATCTTATCAGACATTGTACAGTCTAATGTTCCATCCACTAATACTATATTATGTGCTCAACAAGCATCATCGAATGATCTTCCATCACATGATGTGTTAGAAGATCAATCTCTCATTATTCCTGAAGCACCCGCTTTGAGTCCACCAAGTACGGGATACGTGTTATCAAATACCAACGAAAAAATAAGTGATAGCGCGTCTTCACTTAGCTCTAATGACAATTTATCTGATACTGAATTTTCAAAAGAGCTACAATCGGAAATATCTAATTCGCCTTTGTTACAAAGTGAACATTTAGATACTCCAGAACTCCCTTCGTTGCCAATCTCCTATCTACATCCCGAAATTCATGAATCATACTATGATATTGTTAATGATGCAATAAATGAAGACTTACACGGCTCTGATTATCATAGATTTGCAGAATTCACGTCTTATCCACAACTTTCATTGACAGCAAATGACGAAATAATAACACCAGGCATTCAAACAAATTTACCTCTAAACTCACCCAGTCCGTTTGAATCTACAGGTTTGATACCTGAGCCACCAACGTATTTCCAGCTTAATCCTGCCCATATTGAGCCAGAAGAACAAAAAAAAGGTGAAGAAAGTGTGTCATTACTAGATCCGAACGAACCGTCTCATATCGTAGCAATTCCTGAAGATACGCCTTCAACATTTGAAAATCAACCAATAGTTGTCATTCCAGAAGCACCGGCTTTGATGCCATTAAACCCCCCTAACATTTCCTTAAGCTATACCCCAGAAAACACAGCCACATTTGACCATAAGCTTGAAACTACATATTCTGATTATTCAGAAATAGCCCAAACTACTCCCCAACGAGGAGATATGATAGATAGCACTAACAATACTAACATTGAAACTAATCTAGCTGAGAACCCAGCTGGTCCTATTGAATCAGACAGTTTAATACCCGAACCGCCAATTTATTTCCCATCGGACCCGCCAAAAAATAATTTGGGCGGACAAAGACCTGGAGAAATAGTATCCTTATTAAATAACTATGAATCATCTTATACTATAACTATTCCAGAAAATACACCTTCATCGGTAGATAGCCTACCGATTATAATTCCAGAAGCACCTGAATTAATTCCGATAAACCCTCCTAACATAACATTTGGTTCCTATTTAGAAAATAAAACATACGAAAATAAGCAAACCATACACTCAGACTACTTAGATCCATCTCCTGAAATTGTGACGGAATTTGAGGAAATTACAGGAAATAATTACGTTCTCATTCCACCGGCACCAGGTTTACTACCTTTAAATCCACCAAACACTCTTCACAGTAATGAAAACAAAAATTCTGTTTCAGTCGGTACAGAATTGACTAGCTCCACTGTTCAAACTTATGGTGCAAGCACAAAACACACAATAGATCATGCACATTCGCCGTCATTAGACGATTCGCCTAATCTCCTAATTTCTCACTACTTCAACACACAAAACAAGGTTGCTTCAGAGAATTTTGAACCAGTTACATCCCCTGCAAACTATGAAACCACTTCACTTTACGAAACGATAGAAATATCTAAAGCATCCGAGTTAACGCCTTCAAATCTGTCGCACTCCTATTTGATTTCTTCAGAAAGTTCTTCATTGTATGACAAAAATAATAACGACGAAATTACTTTTTCTGACCAAGAAAAAGCAAGTTTGTCGGCAGATTCAATTAAAATTCCTGAAGCCCCCGTTTTACCGCCATCAAGTCCACCATTTACTAGCCTTCCATACAACTTTACTGTTCCTTCCAATCTTTCATTTGATAGTCAAGTTATAAAAGATGAGAATGATTTTAATAATAAAGAAGTCGCATATTTCCCTACACAATCTTCTACATCAGAATCAGAAACATATAATGGTGATATATTCGTAAATTCAACAATTTTTGCAACGAAACAACCTAATCCAACTGATGTAGAGTCTGAATTGAAATCTGAAAATACCCCACTACACATTATGTTATCAATGAATCAGCAAATCATCGTACCTCATGCATTACATAATTCTGATAATCTAGAATCAAATAATCACTATGAAATACAAGGGCAAAGAGCAAATTCAATTGCTAGTTCCTCCGAGTATTCAAGTTCAGTACAGGAACATTCTGAACCTTTATCTATATCACAGAATTCAAATATTGTAGTATCATCTGCACCTATCGCTGTGCAAAAAACGAATAAAGTAGAGTCACAGTTGGACTCAACCATACAACAATTAACAACTCAAGACACTGAAAAGAAAGTACAACAACATTTTAGAGATCTACCGCCATGTAATTCTGAAAAACCTGTCGATGGTATTGTGATTAATAACTTTGAGCCACAAAAATGTAAACAAGAAGTGCAGGAATTGAAGATAGCTTCATCATCCAAACAATCGACTTCAAAACGCTCGAGGAGAAGAAAAGTTGTAGTCAGAATTCGTAAAGGTAAACGAACAAATGTTACGAAAAATGATAGTTGAATTTGTATAAAATAATTGTTTTTTTTTTATGTTTAAGTACAGTGTAATTTTAAGAAAATTTCCTGGATTATTGTTAATTTTTGTTATGTATCGATAAATAAAAGCTTATATTTTAAACCTTATTTTTATTTAAGTTTATCCTAAACAGTTAAGTCGCAAACTTACATTGTCAGTTTTGTCGTGGAGAGAAAGATAACAACACTGGCTGGTTTGGTTTGTTTATAAGATGAGTTTTCACACCCAACTCTGAACCCATCCATTCTATATGAAACTCACGAATTATCTGAAAGAATATAAAATTACAGTTTTTACTTATAAACTAGAAGTACATACACTTTTTATTATTATTTTCTTTGATTATAAATTCGATATTTAAAACAATCTGCAGGACACGATTTGTCTTCTTCACTAGGTAAATTTTGAAAAAGGAAACTAATTTTTTTAACTTACCCGTGACAATGCAATGCACATATTTTGCTCGGCCAGTCGCCTCGCAATACATGCTCTTGGACCAAAACCGAAAGGTAGGCTTAGAAATGGGTGAATATTCTCATAATCATCGGACTCGCGTATCCACCTCTCCGGCTTATAACGTAGAGGGTCCTTCACATATTGGGGAAGTCTGGAGGCTATCATATTTTGTGTTACGATCACAGTCTGCAAAAAGAAATAAATACTTAACATTATGTATTTATCAGCAAATACAGCCGGACAGTCTTAAATGTATAAATATACAATATATATTTTCATTTTGTTTTTTTTTTCGAATGTAAGTAAAAAGGAGATAGTCAATGATCATAATTCATTTTAACATTTAGAATTAAAATAACTCACCCCTTTAGGAATTACATAGTCTTTCAGAATCAAATCGTCTTGCAATACTCTTCCAACGCCTATAGCTACTGGATTGAGTCTTAAGCTCTCCTTTATACAGCTTTTCAGGTAAATTGCTTTAGACAAAGTTTCAGGAGTTATGTCCACATCTTTGTTTGGCAGAAGAGTAAGTAACTCGTCAAACAGTTTGTCTTGAGACTCTGAATTTCGGGATAAATGGTAGAGCGCAAAACTGGTGGCATATGACGTCTAAAAAAGCATTTAATATAATTTTAAGATAACTAACAACTTAAAAAAAACCGTAAAGCAGCCAAGCAAGATACATTATCAAGATGTAACATCACAACGGACAGGTATAATAATTGAAACTACTTACCGTATCTATTGCTGCCATTATAATATCAACAATCATCCCAGTAATATCTTTCAGGTCTATATTTGGGAGGTCCAGGAAAGATCTCAAAAGCGACGTATCACAAGCATCTGATTTATCTTCGAAAAAGTTAGCCTTCCTCATTATAGATTCCATCGCTACACTGTGAACGATTAAAAGCAAAATTAAATACATAACTAGCTAAAAACGAGCTTTGTGAGGGCTCGCCTCGTTTTTCTGCGTAGTAATAATCTTTAAGGCATTTTTTTAAATATTTTAATAGTAACCGGCTAACCGATGATAATACATCTACAATCTACATATAAATAAAAAATCCTATTGCAATAGGTGTAATAGTTTTTCCGTGAAGTATACCATAAAATTGATCGGGTTGTGGGATATACTAGGGGCTCACATCGCATCATTAAGATTGCTCCTACAATTAAAGATTTCATCCTACATAATAATAATAATTGTTATCTTCCCAGTACCAAAGATCGCAGGCTCACAAGACCTAAATTTGTTGAAGCTTGCTTGAAACTTTAATTCTAAAGCTGACACAATAAAAATATTTACACAGTGGTTTACGGTGTATTTTTGTGACTTGCCGAGGTATTTTTAGGGCTTAGTAAAATTTCTTTTTATGGGACATTATTACTTACTCTTCAAGGTATTTCTGAGAATTGGCAAGCTTTTTGTAGAGAGGTGTATTGAAGAATCTCCACAAGATACCCTTGTCCAACTTGAAGATGCCGCAGTTTGATCCGAAGGCCGCTTCTATGACTCTACTGCTGCGGGAGTCTGGGCTTTGCTCTGACAGTGTAAAACTCTGGAAGCGCTCACCGAGAGCGATCGCTCCTATGACTAAAGAAAGTGTTTATTTCATGTAGGCAGACTGTTAAAATACTCTATGGAGGTTATATACATAAAACAAATTAAATTAGGAAACATAATGAACCCAACAAGCAAGGCTACCGACTCGAATGTCTCTTGTTTACCATTCAATCCAAAAAGGTTTACTTAATTTACATTAAACTTGGAAGATTAAATCAGATTTAAACACAATCGCAAAACTTTAATCTGGTAAGTGGTATATTAATATAATAAGTAAGGGAGCAATGCTAGGGTGCTCTTCAAGTTTAATACTGATATTTATCAATATTAATACAAAATAAAATTACCTTCTAAATAAAGACGATTTAAGTACTTGAGAAAGTCACTTTCACTGGGCAAATAAGTATTTTTAGTCCAATTTACAAATTCTTTAACAATTTTGTCAGTGATATCAATATGCTGCTTTACACTCTGCGGGGTGGAAAATATCTTCTGAAAAGTGCTGCGCAGGCGCCACCAATCCGGACCGTTTCTTCAACAAAACAAAATTCTGTTTAGGTAACTATAAACATAATGTACTTAAATTCACCAACCTTTAAAGTTACTGGGTTTGACTATTCCGAGTAACTAATGTAACTAGGTGAATTCATTAAGTTATTCACTTAATAATTTAGGTACTGCCACAGGTACTGCTTTAGGCATATCTATGAGTAGCCCTAATGTTTGTATCTATGAAAAAAAATCCAAAAAAAAAAGTTCTAGAGTACAGTTTAGGCACCAATGCGACTTAAAGTTAAATACAATGTAGGCCAGTAGTTATAACGTTTGAAAATACTGCCTAATCAAGTACGTAAGATTCTTTCTTTCTTCACTCTCTGTGATTGGTCCAAATTTTGACAGCCAACCAATCACAGAGCCTGAACCGTGTCTTGAGACCGAGGTGCATCTTGAGTACTGACTATTTATACCGGCCCTAGTATGTAACCAAAACCTAGTTAATATTCTTGGTAACTTAATATACTTACATCGACAGTAGGCCTCCAGTGTTGTATACATGCGGTTTACTTTTTCGATAGTGTAGCATGGCGACGTGGCTCCTCCTCTCCGGGAACCGTTCCTTTTGGCGAAACACCTTCTCTATGAGCTCCGGTTCGTAAACGTGCAGTAACTTCGTCCCTGGTTCCTCTCGGACGAGTCCTCCATACTTTTTCCAGTTCTTCCATGCTATTTCGTCTAACGCCTCTGCATCGTAACCCCCTTGGGTAGGTAGATATGAGTAGATTTTTTATATATTTATCAATAAAATACTTTCTTAACTCGTTATAATTGGTTCTAGGTATACGTACATAGATACGCAGATTTCGACATTATTTTATAAGTACTCTATACGTTTTATGTCAAACTCTTTATTAAATTAAAGTTATGTAATCATTAATTGTTACTGAATAAGGTCGTTAAGTAACTTAAATGCAAAGCCTCAAAGTACCAACTTATTAATCCAACAAATACCAAATTAATTGAATACTGCATGGTGAAATAATCGGCCAAGTGCGAGTGGGACTCGCGCACGAAGGGTTCCGTACCATTATAGAGCAAAATTAGGCCATAAATTGTGTTTTTTGTATGGGAGCCCCCCTTATTTTTTATTTTATTTAAATATTATTATTAATTATTAAAGTACACATGAAACTAAGGATTATGTGAAAAATTCAAGTACCTAGTTACCTGTTGCCATTTTTGATATAGAGCAAAAAAGGCCAAAAAATCACGTTTGTTGTATGGGAGCCCCCATTAAATATTAATTTTATTTTGTTTTTAGTATTTGTTGTTATAGCGGCAACAGATATACATAATCTGTGAAAATTTCAAATCTCTAACTATTACCGTTCTTGAGTTACAGCCTGGAGACAGACAGACAGACAGACAGACGGACAGAGTACGGACAGACGGACAGACGGGCAGACGGACAGACAACGAAGTCTTAGTAATAGGGTCCCGTTTTTACCCTTTGGGTACGGAACCCTAAAAACTATGCTAATAGTAGACTCATATTTCCTATTCCTATTCCTCTTCTGATTAATTTCGTTGCGGGTCCCAAGACAGTTTTAGCATGTCCCTCGGGCTCCCTGAGATCACATCAAAGGGTTTTCGTGGTTGGATACCGCTGTCGATCCTGGCGACACAGGAGATACAGTGGTGGGAATGTGTGGTGGGCCAAAGCCCGTTAAAAAAGAAAAATAATAGTAGACTCACCTATAAAAGGCCAATACTTGTACAACGTGCCAATAACAGGATAACTCTTAGGACCACTTATTTCACTAAAGCTTTTTCGAATTTCTTTTGCACCATCATCAGATCTACACCGTATTCCCGTAAACATTAATTTTGAAACCCTAGTTCTAGCACTAAGCATTTTTGTAATGATATTTTGCCACACGCTTCTGTCTACCAGCTATGTTTAGACACCATGTCGACGCTTCGTATTACTGAAGTTGCTATACGATATCAAAACACTTAAGATGCACATAATATCTTTATGGTCAGTATTATGTATAAAAAAAGCGGCCAAGTGCGAGTTGGACTCGCCCATGAAGGGTTCCGCAGCAGCAATAAGGTTTATTTTTATGAAATTAAAAGGTTTTTGATTTATTTTTATATTTCAGTCGATTTAATGAAATTTAGATTAAGGTTTATCATTTATGACGTATAAAAAAACTACTGGCTAGATCTCGTTCAAACCAATTTTCGTTGGTAGTTTTTATAGTAATCTACATCATATATTTTTTTTAGAATTATTATGCCCCTACTTTAGAAATTAGAGGGGGGGGACACACATTTTACCACTTTGGAAGAGTCTCTCTCGCAAACTATTCAGGTTAGAAAAAAATGATATGACTCATATGAGAAACCTCAATATGATTTTTGGAGACTTATCCTTAGATATCCCACACGCATATGTTAGATGAAAATTTTTTTTTTGTTTCAGTTGTACCTATGGGGACCCCTAAATTTTTCAATAATTTTTCCACTTTTGCATCAAAATCTGTGGTTCACAGACTACATCTACTTGCCAAGTTTCAATAGTATAGCTCTAATAGTTTCGGAGAATAATGGCTGTGACATACGGACAGACAGACAGACAGACATGACGAATCTATAAGGGTTCCGTTTTTTGCCATTTTGGCTACGGAACCCTAAAAAGATCACGATCCAGGTAGGCCGCGCCAATAAATTACAATAATTTTAAACGTTAAAACGTGTACTTTTCCTTACAAAACATTTTTTTTTTCAAATCCATACTAATAGTATAAATGCGAAAGCGCGTCTGTCTGGCTGTCTGTTACCACTTGACACGCTCAAACCACCGAACCGATTTTACTGAAATTTGGTACTAAGATACTTCGAGTACCGGGAAAGTACATAGGATACTTTTCATCCCGGAAAAATATACATACGGTTCCCGCGCGATAAACCAATTTAGGTGCAATAGAGTTGCGGGCGTCATCTAGTACCCTATATCTACACTACTATTATAAAGAGGAAAGATTTGATTTTTTGTTTGTTTGTTTGTTTGTTTGTTTGTTTGAGTCGAATAGGCTCCGAAACTACTGGACCGATTTGAAAAATTCTTTTGCTATTGGAATCTTACATTATTTCTGCTGAACATAGGCTACATTTTATTTTGGAAAAAAGTAGGGTTCCGTAAGATATTTGAGTTTTTCGGACGCAAGGTGTAAAAAATCAGCTAGAAAAGTTACTTATTTTGCGTACGCTGCCTAAACTATAAAAGATAGAACCATAAAATGTTCTAAGTAATTGTAGATCTTATAAATATCTACAAAAAAGTCCGCGACACACTATACCTATCTATGTCGAGTGAGGCACAATAACCATTTATTTATTTAAAAATCCTGAATTTTTTTTGGACTACATTAAAACGGATATATTTTACTCACGCTATTAATCCTTATCAAAATAAATTCTTTTATCACTAAGTACAGTTTATGTAGATAATATTTGGTCTTTGAATGATTAAAATTGGACGTTTGGATTTGAAATTATGGCGAAATTAAAATATTACGATAGTGGGCGTCACCAAAGCGCGTGCGGGGAAGACAATATTCTGTTGTAGAAATGAAAATTCTGTACTTAGAAGATATGAAATGACACCCGAAATTACACCTTTGTCACTACATCGCTATAGAAGCCAAAAATGTGGTTAGTTTTTAGTCTGTCTGTCTGTCTGTCACTCTTTCTGTCTGTATGTTTGTTCCAGCATCACACGAAAAATACTGATCCGATTTGAATGTGGTTTTCGCAGATATATTTATCTTCTTCCAACTTAACATATGGTGTATAAAATTTTTTCCCCCCACCCCTCTAAGGGGACAAAAGAGGGGGTCAGATTTTGTATCAAACTTTTTTCTTTAACACGAAAACTACTGATCCGATTTTCATACGGTTTTCACAGATATATTATATTTGTCTTCTTCCAACTCAACATCTGGTGTATAAAAATCCTCCCCCCCTCCCCTCTCAACCCTCTCTGGGGACCAAAGAGGGGTCAGATTTTGTATACAACTTTTTTCTTTAGTGGACTTACTTCATATTAGGTATTAACTGTGTTTTTCAACTTAACATCTGGTGTATGACCTTCCCCCGCCACACCCTCTTAGGGGACAAAAGAGGGGGTAAAACATGTATCAACTGATGATGTAGAAAATATACTTTAAATGGCAAAACAACGTTTGCCGGGACAGCTAGTTTTATAATACAAATACGAACTATATTATGAACGAAAATATAATATAAATATACGAACGATACTCATACTACCGAGTACGACTACCCATTCACAAAAAATCAATCGTTTACCGAAAGTATACAATAAGGGTGAAGCCAAACGAGCGTAATTTGTGAGTTGTGAGTCACAGAATTCCGGCTGGCAGAAATTCTGTTGTATTCAGTTTCATACAAAAGTCCTGTTTGATTCACACGAGCGTAATTTTGTGAGTCATGATATTTTGTATGAAAAGATATTTACACGACCGAAATTCTGCGACTCACAACTCACAAATTACGCTTGTTTGGCTTCACCCTAAGCCCTTATCTATCGTAAGACCAAGATCCTAATGACATTCAGCAATCGTCGGTTTTCATTGGCTGTTTTCATAGGAAAACAATTACCGAGGTTTACTTAAAACTTATATCTATCACAACTACGTAATAGCATAACAATATATTATATTAAAATGTGTGATATTTATAATATATTCGTCAAAAAAAAAATTTAGTTTGTTATTATTTTTTGTTTGTTAGGAGGAGGTGCTGTATGCATGCCTATGCGTGCACTCACTCATTTACTTAAAGGTTGAGGTTTATTTCGCGGAATATTGCTAAAAATAATAACAAACTAAATTTTAAGCTATGGATTTCCGCAAAGTAACGCCTGATTCTATTAACTAATTTAATCGTCTAAAAATCTATGATCTTCATTTAATAATATTATGTAAAAATAGTTTGTGATTTAAGTTTAAATTTGTCACTTGTGTAACATTGCATTCGTAGCTAATTTAAAGAGGACGAAGGTTTTCTGAGGAACTTACTTCGGCCAACAATTTTTCCCCCCAATGATGTACTTAATATCTTCATTTTCATTAACAATATATTGTGTTTTTTATTACATAATATCCGCAAATGATGTATTTTTAATAATACACAGTCTCATAATTTTTAAATTTTAATTTTATTACTTTAATTTTAATTTGTGCTTTAGATACTTCACCAGTAAGATCTTCACCTAAAGGACTTGTTCCTTTTATATCCAATTTACTAAAGTCATGAAAGACATCAATGTTTCTTCTCCATTTCTCTAGGCCATTCCATGCTATCATCACACCATTATCAGTGCACAGCTTTGGGGGAGGTCTATGAATTTCATAACCATACTCATCACATAATACTGTAAGAGCTTTGAATATAAAGTTATTGCAAGCGACACCGCCTGAGACTACAAGCTGTCTTCTATCTTTCCCGATCAGACCACTTTCTTCACAAAATTCCATAGCTCTTTGAGTCCGGTGAACTAAATGTCTGGTGACAGCCATCAGTGCTGCGGCACACAAATCATACACTTCAGGTATTAGTTGATCAGCAGCTATTGCATGTTCTTTTTCTTTTTTAAATGTGTGGTACAGAACAGAACTTTTCAGGCCGTTGAAACTGAAGTTACAGTCTTTAAAATCAGCAAGAGGAAGGATGAAGGGGAATTGGTGAAGATTTTCAGCTTTTAAGGCCGCTTCCTCCACGGCCCTTCCCCCTGACATTTCTGAGTATTCAGGAATGTTACGAAGTTTCATTCTTCTGGCTACTTTGTCAAATAGCGCACCAGGTGCAAAATCTATGCTCTGGCCAAGTAAACTGAATTGTTTTACATCTCTTGCTACAGCCAGCAAACAGTGTCCACCAGAAATTAGTAATGTTAAAAATGGAAATTGAATCTCATTATTCATTCTAGCTACAAGAGCATGTGCTTCCATATGATGAATAGGAATTAAAGGTTTGTTAAACTTTCTACACAAATGTTTGGCATACTTCATTCCAACTGTTAGGCTGAGAGGTAATCCAGGCTCGAGAGTTACTGCCACTGCAGTTATGTCATCCATTTTTAAATTTGCTTCGGCCAAAGTGCGATTAACAGTTGGTTCTATAAAAGTCCGATGTAAGTCTTGGGCGATATCCGGGATTATACCACCGTTTCGCAGATGTACCAGGTTTTGAGACTGACATTTTTCAGCTAGAAGTTTACCTTCGCTGTTTATTATAGCACATCCAGTGTCATCACAGGATGTCTCGATTCCTAGTATTACAGTACTACTGCAACGTTTTACCTTTGATACAATAAAGTTGGTAAATAATGAGCGCAGGTTACGTTTTAGTAAAATCGTCATAGTTTTAAATAGTGGCTTTTTCCACTGCATAAATATCGTTTGTTTAATATATAACAATTATATAACATTAGACAGAGAATAACTAAAAAATATAGTACTTAATCTAATTTCTAATCTATTTTTAAAATAATTTCAAAAGAATAATAATTAATTAAAGTGTTATTTGTTTGCATTCTTCTCCTTCCTTTTTTTTTTTTTTTTTTTTATAATGGCATTTCGGCTTTAACCATGGCCAGTGTCGACTGTCGAGTATATATTATGGCGGGAAAACAATATTTTCTAATACAATTTTCAGCATCGTTATTCTATATTGTCAGGTCTAAAGTCTAGTCAAAGTCTAAGTAAAAGTCATTACAGTCAGAAAGTCAAGTCGGTCGATTCAGTAAAGTGGTAGTCGCTTTACTGAAACTTTTGATGGAGATTTGGAGGGAACACAAAATAGCACGTTTCTGGATAATACATCACTTTCCCACACTTGTGCACGATAACGAATATCTAATGGTTAATATTCTACCAATATTACACATTAAAAACCCAACTTAACACAATTTTAGGAAAATAATACAAAATCACAACATCACTCTTTCACATTCCCGGCAAAACTCTCCTTCCTTTTTAAATTTGACAGTTGACACATGACTGATATTTTTTTTACTATATCAAAAAAAATCCGCAATCAGACAAGTGTCCGTTGTGTAACTCATGTGTAACTTGTGTTCATACAAACGCTGCAGGCGCTGCAGCTGTAGATCTCTTGCAAGTTGCAACCAACTTGCAACAATTATTTGACGAGATCTGAGTTGCTAATTTGGCTTAATTAGATATAAACTTATAACCACAGTACGGTACATTTTAATATATTCTATAACCATTAAGTATTATTATTATTATTAACAGCCGTTAGTGTCCCACTGCTGGGCAAAGGCCTCCCCTGCCTCCTTCCACGTGTCTCTATTCTTCGCTGTATTTGGCCACTCTTTTTCTGCAGCGTCTAGCTCGTCGCGCTACCTTTTCTTGGGTCTGCCCCTGTTTTGCCGACCATTCGGTAGCCACTCCGTAACTAGACGCGCCCATCTGTCCGGGTGCATGCGGGTGACGTGTCCTGACTCACTCCTGCCCAGTTCCATTTTAAGCTAGCCGCTTTCCTGCCCACGTCCATAAATCTCGTTTTGGAGCGCAGAGTGGTGTTTAGGATATGATCCATCCTTTTGACACCTAAGATGCTGCGCTCCATAGCTCGTTGACAAACTCCGAGCCGGGACCTTTGTAAGTCGGTCAAGGACCAAGACTGAGCACCGTAGGATCCGTAGGTTAAGATGGGCAGGATGCACAATGCACATATATTTTGCTAAAAAGAAAATAACGTCAAAGACAAGAGAGGAACGTCAGTACACAATTGTCAATGTCAATGTCAAATTGCTAATTAGTACCTACTGTCAAATGACCAAAAATTCGCAAATCTTAACCTTTTCCTTTTGAATTGCGGTTTAATTACAAACATTTACGAATTGCAATATATAATTGTATATACCCGTATAAATAAAACTTCGTTAAATCATTGCGCTTGCCAAATAATGTGAGCTGCGTAACCTTACGTCTATAATCTTGGAACAGAGTACAGAGTTGCACACCGCTTTTATTTGCTTGTAGAGAAACCAAAATGGATATTTTAGAAAAACTGTATGTAAATATAAAACGACAGGTCACAAATCTGCCTGTATCCCTTACAAGTACTGTGGATTTAGTTAATAAATCTATGAACCAAGTGAGAATACCACCTCTAACAAAAGACAACATACTTTATTACTATATGCCAATACAAGGCCTGGTTAGTTATACAACTCTGTCTGTTAGTGTTATGAACCCGCAATTAATAACTAGGTATGTAAACATACTGTTTTTATTACATAAAAACTATGTGCTCACAATATGGTATTTACCATGTCAAATTAATTGTTAAAAATTTCATCTATTAATTCATCAAGCCCCAAGTGGTAGCATGCAACCGCGAGAACAATAGATAAGCTATTGTGTCTCGTTTTTCCACGATCGACGGGTTAATAATCAAGCTAATTTTTATACATAAGGGTAAACCAAAAAAACATAAAATAATAAAATACTTTTTTTCAGATTGTTTCCTCGTCGTGACATAACAGATGTTTTATTCCTCTCCGCCGGTGGTGGTGCAGGGCTCTGGTTGTGGTCTAGACCTCACATTGCAACAGCAGCTCCTGCAAGAAGATTCTCCTGGGCATTCTTGGGTGGCTGTCTATGGCCCCTCGGCTCAATCTTCATGTGGGCTATCCTCAGAAGTTCTGTTGGCCATAAACCATTTATTGGTACAGTACTTGGCCTTACGACTGGAGGCATGCTAACAAGCATTGCTTTAGATTATTTTCATTACGTAGAACTGATGTTCTGCGGAGAATTGCATGTTCCCGATGACCCATACAGCCCTAACAGTGACGATGAAAAATATGATATTGATATGTAAAAAGCATAAATGTATTATGCACAAAAAGCAATATTTTATAGAAATTTATCACTAAACCTTCACTTAGTAGAAATATAAGAAAATGTAATTTTTAAAGTTTTAAATTATTCTATTCTATTTATAAAATATTTCGCTTGTATGCTTGTGGTGTCTAAAATGTGTATCTAGTCTGGGTATGAATTGCTTAAATAAAAATCTATGTTTTGATTGTTTACAAATGATTTCATTTTTTCACATCCCTAACCTCACATAATCTCTACTCATTATTACAAACTCACTGAATGGACTTTTATGAAATTTGCTATGATATTCAATTATGATCCTTTTGTCACTGAAAAAAATATAGCCAATCAAATTTAGGCATTAAAGATACCAATTGTGGGCAATATCTCAGTAGTATTCCAAAAATAACTGACAATGGGAATTTCTCTTACAAATGTTAAAACTACTAATATTTTTTCAAAGAAACAATATGTATTACTGAAATAAAACAACCGTTAAAATGTTTTGTTTATTTTGAAAATTACATCATATAAAGGATAAAATGTTTCTTAGTTGTTTTGAGGAGGCTTGGACCATTCTACATTCAGAATTAAGTGATCATATCCATAACCATTCAAAGTCTGAATAGCTTTAGCAGCATCGGCACGGAATTTGAAATGAACATAGGCAAAACCTTTGCAATGTCCAGTACTCTGAAAACAAAATTGAAAAGGTTAGAAATGTTACACAGCACTTCAAAAGTTATTGAGTTATTAAGTGTTAAAGTGGTAACACTGCATTTTAATCAATTTTGATATTCGTGTAGAAAAGCTTATAGGAAGCTATTATTAAAATATCAAATTGCTAATTATCACATAATAATGCCATAAAGTAATTCAATAGTAATAAAATATTTGGTTCAGTTCAGTTTAAATTTACCTCGTGTTGCTTGCATTAAAATGGAACATATTGTCAAGAAACATTAGAAAATTCTTAGAATACAATTTAACCACCAAAGATTGATCACTAAGGGTCTATACAGACGAACCGCATTTCAACTGCAAACCAAACGTGCAGTCGGATTGCAACTGAACTGCAATCCGACTGCGCGTTTGGTTTGCAGTTCTATTGCAGTCGTGTCAACTGCATTCAAACTGCACTTGAACTGCAATTTGCGGTTAGATTGCAGTTTAAATGCGGTCCGCCTGTATAGACCCTAAAAAGAGTTCTCACCTTTTCTTTCGCAAGATACAATTTCTGGACAGGGCCAAAGCCCTTGACCAGGTCATCCAAATCCGCTTCAACAGCGAAGTTACTCAAGTTGGAGATGCGGATGGCTGCTACATCATCACGTCTCGCGCCTGGGGGCTCGCGGCCGGTACTACGCACCGCACCTTCGCGCAAGTTCGGCGCAATATACTTGTTGCTGGATGCTGCCTTGGCCTCTGAACAATAGAAAGTAAAGCATTGAGAGGACTAATAATCATTAGAGGTTTAGAGAGTTAGAGAAACTCTTTGTTATATTACTTTTGGAACTACAATGCCACAGACATTATACACAAATTATCTCTATTTGTCTGAAATCTTACAAATATAATGTATAAAATACTGTAGGCTCTGTAACATTAGGGTCGGGACACATAAACACGATACGACGTCGTGTCGTACCACGATACGGCGTCGTTTCACGATGCGACGTCGCGTCGTGGGAATCTAAGACGAGCATCGTAAAAAACTATCGCATCGTGAAACGACGTCGCATCGTGGTACGACACGACGTTGTATCGTGTTTATGTGTCCCGACTCCCGGCCCTTACCATCTACAAGTTGCAGTTTCAGCTTTGCATAATTACAATACCTTTCTATATAAAAGGCTTGTTCTTAGCATGAACTAGTTTAAAATAATAAAAATGAAAAAAATATATGTTTTCAATACAGTCATATTCATTAAAAACAAATCAAACAATTACTAACCTGCAGCCTTAGCAGCTTCATTGGCCTTAGCTTGAGCCAGCTCTGTGTGTTTGAACGGACATCCTGAGGTCCAATGTTCACCTTGGCAGGTACGGCATTTCATCAAAACGCCAGTTGGTCGGGCCTGTAAGCCAGATAAAATATAATACAATTAATTTCATAAATTTCACTAAAAGTAAATTCTACAGTAAAAATACATGAGTTTGAAAGAATCTAAATAGTGACAGATTTTTAGGCTAAAATAGAGGTCCCTTTGTCAGTTATAGTGTTATTTTTTTCTAATCTTCATCTTGCTGCATCATGCTTAGTATGACTAAAACTTAAAAACAGTACCTGTCTAAAAGCCTACCACACATTGAGATACTATAGCAGGAGAGAGCCTTATATCAGTGTACAAGCGTCAAAAGCGTGTAATGTTATGTCCTACTTACTAGGACATAACAAAGGAGTTGGTATGCATATTTCATGTAATAAAAGTGATAATAAAGGTTTTTATTGAACATTTTATGCTAGATATTGTTGAGTTCTATGGTTCCGCTAAATTATAAACCATAAGAATGGCCAAAGAATGCCTCAAACACGTGGATTTAACATCATTAAATACGTAAGTTTTGAACAACGTTTTTTGGACTTTTCAATTGGTATTTTTGTAAGCTAAAAAGGATAATACTTAAGTTTAATAATCCCTTATTCGTGCTATGTAAGGCATTAGTGCTAAAAATGTCACATTAAGTACTAATTTGACTACAAAAGTTGCATAGCTTTTTACGTGTGTTTACGGATTCTCATTACTTGAACTATAGTTTATCAATATCATGAACTAAATGACTTTCTTTTCTGGATTTAAATGTGCTTCGAAATTATCGACAAATAGAAATATTCAAGAAAATAAACGCACACTACTTGTATGAAAATAAGCACAAAATGGCCACGCGATGACGGGCTAAGACTACATCTACCTATATATCCTTAATCTGTGCTACCACACACAGAGAGAGTGGGTATAACATAATAAAAGAAGGACAGCTACTTTACCTTAAGTGCATCAAGGGCATCACCAGTGTCAGGGCGTTGGGCTTCCTCCTTGCTGGTGATAAATTGCATAAACACATCCTCAGACACATTGGTAGTAGCGGGATTAGGTCCTGGCTTGTCATTGGCAGAATCACCAAACTTGCTCCAAGTTTTACGCTTGGCAATGCTCTGGAAAAAATTGAAAATGTAAGTTAAGCATTAATAGCAATGTAAAAGTTTGCTTTTCTAATTGTCATGGTCATTTACATATTTCTAATTTAACGCGTCAATTGTGGAAAAACGAGACACAATAGCTTATCTATTGTTATCGCGGTTGCATGCGACCGCTTGGGGCTTGATGAATTAAACAGCATTACAGTGAATTGTAAAATATGGTACAACAATTATTTACCTTTGATACAACTCGCTTTTCTATTTTGTATGTACGGACAATCTTAACTTTCTTGTTGTCATTGTCGTATTTATATTCAGTCACAATTTTCAATCCATTTTCGACAACTTCTGAGGGTGGTGGAAGCTCGCCCTGATCAATTTCTACCTCATCCGCCCAGGAAGACTGAATATCATCAGACACAGGCATCTAGATAATAAAAGACTTATAAGCACCTTGTATTCAGATGAAACTGATAGTAATCACACAGCAGAAATGTCGTAAACAACGTTGTCTTGCAACTTTGCATTGGAATAAGTACATAGTGACGTTTCATGTTTATAGCGTCAGTTCCGAATTATAGTAAAACTTTAACTTTACGGTGTTTACTTGTTTATATATTGCTGCAATTCGACTAAAATAAATAAGGGTTAACGGCAATATTATGCAGCTATTAAAGAAAAATAACTTTTTATTGTCTCCGACGTTATAGGTTACTTTTGCATATTTGGCATTTCGTTGTTAAATGAGGCAGCTCTTTCACTTTTACTTACATTGGAATACTTTCAGTGATAACCCAACTTAAAACTTTACGCAGATTACTTCATCAATCATCTACTTATTTAATTTATTAGTTTTTTCCTTTCGAAAGGAACTTCTGAAAGTTTCATTCCACCACACAGTTTTTCAAAGACAATTTTTATTTTTTATATTTCACATGACAGCTGTCAAGTCATTAAAAGCAAATGGGGCGTATTACACCGTCCAACCTTGTTTCTCCATAAAGCCATCTCATAATGCCGCGGCCGCATAATATGCGTAGTGCTTCGCGCTAAAACCGATACTATTGGACGATTTGCGTGTATCGTCCAATAGTATCGTCTCATAGCACGAAGCTTCGGACGATAGACGCAGGTGTGGCCGGGCCGTAAAGTAAAGTTTTTGCCTTGAAACCAGGGCTTCATAACGTTATCGAATAGCAGAAAAAATATCATTACGTACCGTTATTTTCATAATGGTAGCCAGATAACGGTATTTTTGACGATATCTAGTAACATAACGAAAAAATATTGTTTTAATAATAACGGTAAATATAACAGTAAACCGCCGCCCTAGTGCTTGAATGGCCAATCGACCAATTTTACCAAAATAGACTTTTTATTTCAAACTAATAGTAAACTTGATTACGCACTTTACAATATAACTATTTTTTATTTTGCTTGCATATAACTTGCTTTTTTAGCAAAAATGAAATATCCCATCTCCCATATAAAAACTGTTTTAAGTGCTTGTATAGTCTAACTCGATATTTTGCTCAAATGAACGCATCCAAATATTCATCTCCGGTCTTGTGTGCCCCATCTCCATCGACCGACCAATCACGGTCAAGCATTTCGAAGGTCACGCGCACTTCACGCGAGTCGCGGCGCCATTTTGCTTGTTTATTATTTGCTTCATTTTAAAGTAAGCAGTGTTAAGTAGGACCAATTTAAAGAATTTAATACTTTATCTGCTTCAAAATGTCTGTAACAACGAAAAAAATGGATTATAAACTAAGCGAAGTTGATTTGGGAAGGTACGTTGACATTTTATTGATATATTCTTTTGTTTTCATTGTGTTTTAGTGTTCGAAGTTACTTGAGGGTAAATACAGGATGATTATAAATATTAGTCTATATCTTATATATAAAAATGGATTTTCAAATGTGTTAGTCGCGCTAAAACTCGAAAACGACTGAACGGATTGGGCTGATTTTAGTCTTAAAATATTATATAAAAAAGCGCGAAAAATTATAAAATTTAAAAATTCTTATTTCTACTCTAACTTTAGCGCTGTGGACAATATGCTGTATAAACTATTTTAATGTAACATTATGTCATTTGTAATAGAATTGACAGAATGCATATTATTTTATGCGACGGGATAGCGATAGACGTTGCCATGGTGCCATACATTATTCAGTCACTTCAGTAAAATAATATGGGCGAAATTGGAAATATTTTATATGGCAAAACAACGTTTGCCGGGACAGCTAGTAGTTAATAAATAATTTATTATCTTGTCACATCTAAGCCATGATTCGTTCCTACTATTTTAAATCGACTTAAAAAAGTAGGTTCTCTGGTTGACCGCTATGTATGTGTGTATGTATGTATGATGTGTGTTTGTCCGCAATTATCCCTCGTATGACTGAACCGATTCTGATGCGGTTTTCAGAACAATATTCGTTACATTTAGGAAAAGGTTTTATGCCCGGTTTCTGAAGTTCCCAGTTCGCTATTTATCAGCGGTTGAATGAACGAATCGTAGTCAATTTTTTTTAAATAAACCTCAAACTCATTGATGTACAAAAAAAGTTTCGTCTAGTTTCATCGTGGTATTATTTTTCTTTGCTTTTGCCGTTGTCTTAACTATCGTTTGTGCTTTATCTTTTCTTATAAAAATAACAGCTATCCATACTAATACATGTTATAAATGCGAAAGTGTGTCTGTCTGTCTGTCTGTTACCTCTTAACGGCCAAACCACTGAACCGATTTTCATGAGATGCACACTGAATAAAAATGCTGCAAATCATTTACCTACTAGTTTTAATACAACCACAGTCTACATCATAGAACACAATATGCTAACGGAGAACCAAAATCAACATCTGGTTGTAAAGACAACGACTGCCTGCTCTGTGCTCATTCATTTTGTTGTAACATTTGTTGCTTTGTTTAGGCCAGACAATGCCAAAATTTCTCTATTGAATTTAATAAAAAAAACTCGTGTATCTACTCGTTATAAAAACATTAAAAAATATTTTTAATTTTGAAATATTTTTTTACGGTTTTAACTAATAATTTTTAGTAATTACATAAATATAAATATAAAAGTTATTGAAAACGGCCGTAAATTTCTGGGTACTCAAATATTAATAATAAACTCCAATATGTACTTCAAAATCATCACACACAGTTTTGACAAGTATTGTAGAACATGTTTTTTGACGGAGTTACTTTTCCTTAGTTTTTATTATTCGTAGCAATGAACTCTTTGATTTGATACCCATATTACAGAAGTGCTTTAAAATAACTATTCCCCTAACTTGGATGAGCCGCCATATTGGATATAGAATGACATTACATTCGTTTCTGAGTTACTCTTAATGAGCCCTTTCATCTGATACCCATATTGCAGAAGTGTATTAAAAATAACTATTTCCGTATCTTGGATGAGCCGCCATATTGGATGTAGAATGCCATTACATTCGTTTTCGTGTTACTCTCAATGAGACCTTTCATTTGATACCCATATTGCAGAAGTGCATTAAAAATAAAATATATTCTCCTATTATGGATGAGCCGCCATATTGGATGTAGAATGACATTACATTCGTTTTAGAGTAACATACTCTCAAAAATCCCTTTCATTTAATATCCATATTGTAGGACTGCATAGAAAATAAATATTTCGCCATCTTGGATGGTCAGCCATATTGGATTTAGAGTGATAATATGTCATATCATATACCATATCGTGCATTCTCATCCAAACTAAACTTGTATGAAAAATTTCAGCTCAATCGGTTAAATAATTATATTATCTACTCCAAAATTGAATTCCAAAATTCCACCCGAACTTTTAAAATACTTACATTCATACAGAGCAAGTTAAATAAAAACTTTTAAAAATTAAACATACTGTATAGCGAACATGGTGGTATTTTGGGCAAACAAGCACTAAACTGGCACTTTATTTTCGAGAACTATCTCCATGTCGTTGTGCTCAATCTCCATATACATAATTCTGTCGGAAGAATTTAGGCCAATCTCCAATAATTATATGAAATATAATGAGTCCTATAGTTATTATTTTCAATTACTATTTCTATACATATAAAGAAATACTAAATTTTTCTAACTCAGCAAAAGCTTAATAAACTTCTAATAATATCCTTATGTAATTAAAAAAAAACGTCTCCTGTAAAATTTGCTCACTGGTCGATTGGCCATTCAAGCACTAGGGCAGCGAAACGGTGGACCGGTCAATTTCGCCGCGAACGATAGCACAAAGGGAATCCTATAATATGTATTACCAAGTACCAACGCACATCAAGTGCAAAAAGACCGCGCCGCAGGCCCCCGGCGGGCTCTGGCGGCGCGGCATATCCGCGGCTGCCCGCCGTGGATCACACACATGACACAGTTTACATGCAGTAACGCAGACGGCGCGGCGGCGCGGGGTGGCAGCTAGCTCTATTCTCTCTATCTCCATTAAAACGGACGTCCTGAACTGACTGGCTCCACCCGTCGTGTGCCTAATTTATGTACCTAGGCGGTGAGGGCAGCTGCAGACATCGACGGGCAGTTGCGGTCTTTATTATTTCGTGGACAAAAAGCCCGCCCCGCCCCGTCGTCTGCAAAATAACAGAGTCCGGGCGGGACAGCGCACGGCGCACATGCTAGCAATAAAATTATAATTTAACTAGCTGTTGCCCGCGACTTCGTCCGCGTTAGCATAATATAATAACGGAGATGGATAATTTTCTCCTTTTAAGGTCCCTTACTCAAAGGGTAAAAACGGGACCCGCAGCCAAGTAGGCACATATTAATCAAATGACACTCGAAAATTATTGTATGTTTAGTTTAGGTTACAATCCTTAATAATTTCAGTTCAATCAGTCGAAAGTTTAAAAAAATTTCTAAAAACTTTCATCCCCTATTTCATCCCCTTAGGGATGGAATTTATTAAATTCCTTTCTGAGGGGATGCTCACATCATAGTATCTTTATGCATACACAGTCTCAGCCCGATCAGTTTAAATTTGACAAAAGTTTCATGCAAAATTTCATCCCCTATTTTACCCCCTTAGGGGTGGAATTTTTAAAATCCTTTTTTTAGGAGATGCCTACGTCATAGTAGCTTTAAATGTATACAAAGTCTCAGACCGATCGGTTTGAAATTGACAAAGTTTCATACAAACTGTCAACCCCAATTTCACCCCCTTGGGGGTAGAATTTCCAAAACGCTTAAATACACATCCATTTAATTTTAATTAGTAACCCAATAATAAAGTTTCATGTTTCTAACATAAGAAATGATAGACTTTCATTCACACTTCCAACCCCAATTTCACCCACTTGGGGGTAGAATTTCCAAAAACGCTTAAACACGTATTTATTCATTTTTAATCAATAGCCCAAAAACAAAGTTTCATGTTTCTAACTCAAGAAATGACGGACTTTCATTCAAATTTTCAACCCAAATTTCACCCCCTTGGAGGTAGAATTTACAAAAACGCTTAAATATGTACTTATTTATTTTTATTCAGTAGCTCAAAAATAAAGTTTCATGTTTCTAAATTAAGAAATGGCGGACTTTCATACAAAATTTCAACCCCTATTTCACCCCCTTCGGGTTAAAATTTCCAAAATTCCTTCCTTAGTGGATGTCTACTTAATAAAACAACCCTGCTCACCAAATTTTGTGGCTGTAACTTTAACAGTTTTTGCTCTGCGATGATGAATCAGTCAGTCAGTCAGTCAGTCAATCAGTCAGGACTTGTAATTTTATATATTAATATATAGATATACAAACCATAAATTAGTAATATTTGAACAAAGATACTGAGTACTGAACTATAACTGACCATGACGCTTTTGATGGAGTTTTGGAGGGAACACAAAATAGCACGTTTCTGGATAATGCATCACTTTCCCACACTTGTGCACGATAACGAATATCTAATGGTTAATAATATTCTACCAATATTAGACATTAAAAGCCAACATAGCACAATTTTAGGAAAATAATACAAAATCACAACATTACTCTTTCACATTCCTGACAAAACGTCTCATCTTCTTTTTATTTAACTTTCATTTGGCATATTCAATAATTATTGAATGCGTCAAAGTCTACCCGCGTTGAAAGAAAAGTGTCATAGCGAGCGCTACAATTACAGCACGCGTCACGGGCATGCCTCACGTTCGCTGTTGACTGCGCTATAACGCATACCCTTGACGAACAGAAAAAGGCACAATGTGGATAAAGCCAATGGGTATTTCATAAGTATGTGGATTGTCGTGACAAAAAACTACTTTGTCTATGGTCATTGATGACGTATCTATTCATTCATGTCAGTTGAGCTTTGCGATTGAATTGCAATTTTTTTTTTCAATTTTTAATTAAAAAACTGTACATAATATTAATGAAATATTGTTAGGCGTGGTAAATAGAATGCTTGTTTTATAACCATCAGCTTTTCCTAAGCTTGTGCGTCTTTTGATACAAGTGGTAAGTTAATATTGTACGGTTTTTACGTCTTCGACATTTTGTTTATTTACATAGGTTGCCCTTTGAAGTAGATTGTAAATTAACTACATAAATTAAACAAACAGACATGTGCTTTTAGTGTATAAAGAATCTATATACGTTTTTTAGTTAACAGTCTATGTCGAGGTTACATAAATAATAATATTATATTCTATCTAGAAATCTTTCTATCAAGGTCTAGAAACAAGTCTTTGAAAAGTAAAATGCTCGGTAATATTAGTTAGGTATTTTGTTTTTCTGTTAAAAGAAACAGATTATAAATTTTTGTTATTCATTGTACATTCAATTGCTTATAGTAAAAGGGAAAACCAAAACATTTTCCATGAATGGGTTAATGAATCACTCTCAATTAATTAATAAACGACAAGTAATTAAGTACTGTCAGTGATTATGAACCAAAAATACCATGATATAAGATTTTTGGTGAATACTTTTTTGATGAATAATTATTTTACTTAGATAGTGCAAATCACTCATAATAATTGTATAGTACCATAAATCTAGCTATGATTAAATTAACTTTGAAACTGGTACTTAAAAAGACTCCAACTGAGTTTTTGAGTTGACTATTTATTAAGTTAAGGGAACAAAATAAATATTTTAGACTGAATTATACTTACATTTTCTTATACTTTGCAATTGTACTTACATTTTCTTATACTTTGCAGGAAGCAAAAGCTGACAATGTTGCGGTTCCTTAGTAGAAGAGGAAGGTCCTCTAGTCAGACACGAAACAAGCAAAATCAAAAAGCTTCAATCAACAAAAACTTTATACAATGTAAGGTAATGTTACTTGATGAAACTGACTTATCTATTAATCTCTCTAAAAAAGCAAGTGCAGCTGATTTGTACGAGCAAGTGTTTTACTCACTGGACTTGATTGAAAAAGATTATTTTGGTTTACAATTTACTGACACCAATAATGTCAAGCATTGGCTGGATCCAACCAAGACAATAAAGAAGCAGGTTAAAATTGGTCCACCATACACACTCAGGCTCAAGGTCAAATTCTATTCCTCTGAACCGAATAATTTAAGAGAAGAATTGACACGCTACCAGTTCTTCCTTCAACTGAAGAAAGACATTCTAGAGAGTAAATTAGAATGTCCTCACACAACTGCAGTGGAATTAGCTGCTCTAGCGCTCCAGTCTGAGCTGGGCGATTTCGATGAGGCTATACACACGCCCGCAACTGTTTCGGAATTCCGTTTCGTTCCGAACCAAACAGAAGAGATGGAAATCGAGATTTTGGAGGAATTTAAAAAATGTAAGGGCCTTTCCCCGGCGCAAGCCGAAGTCAACTATTTAAACAAGGCTAAGTGGCTAGAAATGTATGGTGTCGATATGCATATTGTCCTGGGTAAAGATGGCTGTGAATACCATCTGGGGCTCACCCCCACTGGTATTCTCGTGTTCGAGGGACCACAAAAAATAGGCCTCTTTTTCTGGCCCAAAATAAGCAAATTGGATTTCAAAAAGAAAAAATTGACCCTCGTCGTAGTCGAAGACGACGACCAGGGTCGCGAGCAGGAGCACACTTTCGTGTTCAGATTACACAACGAAAAAGCATGCAAACACCTCTGGAAATGTGCTGTGGAACACCACACATTCTTCCGCTTACGTGCTCCCGTAAAAGGTCCGTCGGCCCGACAGAACTTCTTCAGAATGGGCTCGAGATTCCAATATTCAGGAAAAACTGAGTATCAAACCACTCAACAGAACCGAGCGCGCAGGACCGTTCAATTCGAACGCCGACCGAGTCAACGTTTCGCGCGGCGACAGAGCCACGTACTCCGAGAACGCGAAAAGCAGAATCCCCCTAAACAGGAGAATCCTCCTCAATGCGAGGCGAGCACTTCGGCCGAAATCGGTATTCCAGTTTCCGAGTCATCTACCGATACTCTGTCCCGGAAGAGCAGCGCGAAATCGCAAAAATCCATTTTACTCGAAAATGATCTCAAGGTTGCTAGTCTCGGGGAATGTTCCACTAAGAGCGTAGGGAACGAGCCGGAGCCACCCGAGGAGGTCAAGATATCGAAGGACGAAGCCATCAACAGCAAGGTGCTTTTGAAAATGGACAAGAGTAATCTGGACGAGAAGAAAAACAATCTGAGTCAGATCGTTTTGAACAAGCCTTCTTGCAACTGTTCACCTGTTGCCGAATTCAATCCACTGAACGACCTTTTGATGAGCTTAGTGAAAGAGAAACTCAACAACGATGATTCCAAGAACGAAGCGAAGAAGGATCAGCTGGATTCGGCCGACAAAGAATTGCCAAATAACCAGGCAAAATACCTGCCTTGCACGAAGAATTTGCCGCCGCCGTTGAAATGCAACAACATACTGAAGGCTCGAGAGGACGAAGTTAAAATTATCAACGAATCGACTAACATAAACTTGGCGATGCCGACGATTCCGTCTCCGAAGATTTTGAACGAAAGTAATGCGAGCAATTCGCAGTACGTTTCTATCGTCGTGGTCGAACCGCCTCTGTCTCAAACCAAGATGGCCTCTCCTAAATCAGCAGAGAAAGTAGAAGACAAAACTCCCAAACCACAACCGATTTCTTCTCTTTCGCCTTGGCTGGTTACGTCCGAGCCGAGTTCCCCTTCAGGTATCGGAGAGAAGGAGATAACTATAATTCATCGAAAATCCGTCATTACGACTCAACTTTAAATCGATACAATATAGCCTTGATACGACGCAAGTCGGTTAACAACCGTTTACTAATGTAACTTTTAAGTAGTAGCAGCTAGTGCCTTGTTTACTTATAGGGTTTGAATTTTAATCGACATTAAGCACTATTTTGTGCGACAAAATATATTATTCCTTTTAAGTTTTAACTAATGATCTTACGGAATAGGATTAAGTCAAATATGGTGCCTTTATACAAATTGTAGAACTTATTGATAACAATTTTGACGTTATTAATCAAGCCCATTGGGTGCTAGTAGATTTTTTTATATAATATTTAAATAATATATTATTCCCTTTATATAAGTAAAGAAATACAATATCATACGTTTCAAAACTCGTTAATTCCGAAATGCTGACATTCCGTTATGGTTTACGAACAATTTGTTATCTTCATGAATCATGACATTAGAAGAGTTGTTGACTATTCCAGTACTTAATAGGTATAATTATTAATCCTTATATTATTATGAAATTTATGGTTAACTTTTATGACTTAGAGTTTAGACAATTTTTGGAAACTTAATCTTAAAACAACTTTACTATATTGTAAGGCGTTGCTTTCAAAACATAATATAATATTATGTTTAAAGCAATGATTTAAGTGTGGAGTTGTCCTAGACGTGTTCTTTCTTACATTATAACATTAGTAGTGATGCTATTCAAGTATTCATTAATAATATTGTTGTTATTTCACTTTCAAGTTTTGGATGAAAACCAAAAGTGAGATTGACTCTAACAGACTTGGAATTCGAATATTTAATTTTTTAATAAAATTTAACATAACTTTTGCCAGAGATATCGAAAAATACTTATCAGTAGTACTTACTAGGTTCGTGTAAATATACTTAATATGGTATATTTAGAGGAATAAATAGGCTTTTTGAATTAAAATTATATTCTCAGTAGTACAATGAATATTGATAGACAAAATGACAATAAACAATTTCAAACATTGTCTAATAACTAAGATACTAAACCATTTCAACCAATCTTTTTCGATTTTCCAAAAAGGAGGAGGTTCTATGTATTATGTTCGGCTGTGGATATTTTTTTTGTATCTTCATTCGAAACAATAATTTTAAATGTAATTATTTTAAAAATATGCTATTCGACAATCTGCGACTTTCTGATTACCTATAGATAGTATTGATCGTAATTCGTAAGTTTCTCGTATGAAACTATAACATTATGATTTATGTGTGTAAGAAGTGCCTTAGGAAACCTACTATAGCGAGAACTAGTTAATGTATTGCGTCAAACCTGTCTTGTAGAGATTGTTGCAATGTTCGATTGTTTTATTGACAGATCGCGTAAGATTTCTGTATTAGGTACTGTGGTTTATATTGAATCGTTACATTGATCCGTCTATGGTAAACGAGACAAGTCACAAAATCTATCTATCTATAAAAATAAAAATTAATTTAGTTAGTCTCGATAAAACTCGATAGCGACTGAACCGGTTTGGCTAATTTTAGTCTTGAAATGTTTGTGGTAGTCCAGGGAAGGTTTATACATATGAGGAAGAAAGTGATACAAAGTTTACCGGGTCATCTAGTATTAAATATCAGTTTGGGATATTGTGACTCGTCGTCGTTAAAACTACAGCTTTTCAGATAATTGCGTTTAGACAAGTGTTTAAGAGATCATATTTTATAGTTATCAACTTAATGGTAGTTGCTTAACTGTCAATAACAAAGAAATTTGCCTTAACTTCTCGTTATTCATATAACAATATTTTAAATGTATTATTATTTATTATAAATCAGTATTTTATTGCATTTTTAATTATTAAGAGTGTCACTAACGTGCACTATAGGTTCTGTTATTTACTTGATAATTTATTAGATTTCTATACTGTCTATACGTGACCTTGTTTCTTATCTTAATGCAGCAATGGTGACATGGCATAACAGACAGACCAACAAGGATAACTTTCAATATGGTGTGGCACAGTAGATGTCACTCAAAACTTCAAAAGGCACTTTTTTTTTTCGGCTCTATGCAATGTAGAATGATTATTGATATTGACAAGAGATTAGAGAGCGTGAGTGTTTAATAGATGGCTCTCTAGTGACATTTAATAAGATGGCGGTGTTTTTAGGGTTCCGTAGCCAAAATGGCAAAAAACGGAACCCTTATTTAATCTGGCCACGTGTGAAAAAAGCCTTGTAGACCTGTCTGTGCCAGGTTATATGTATATTTTATTTTACCTGTAATGGTCTCAAGCTGAAATTCAAGTATATGATTTTTATAACAATTTCAGAAAATGTTTCTTCTCTATGATATGTACTTAAAATGTATTATTAATTTTATTATTTAAGTAAGTGATATTCTCTTATTGTTTTATTAATTAATTTTATCAATTTTAAACTTAGGTGCTATTTTATTTTTGCAGTAAGACATTCCGACTCTACATTCAAGTTCTATAATACCTACTTATATTCGTAGATTTTATAATTTATTATTGATAGTGTATGCTTGAGTCAAAACTTGGCTTTAGGACTAGGATGCTTAGGCCGCGTTTCTACTGACGCGGAGCGGAACGCAGAGGAGGAGAATTCGGGCACCGTTAAGCTCCTCTCTGCTCCGCTCCGCGTCAGTGGAAAGGCGGTCTTAAAAATGTCGCGATTACTATTTACATGTGAGCGTCTGTTCGGGCGCAGCAAAGCGATTTTCGTCGTCTGTCTGGCCAAGCGATGTCTATACGTCACTAAAACTTGTTTAGTTTTAGCTATATTGAGTCATATAACATTTATATTGTGCATTTGCGGAATCAGATCCGTCCATTTAACTCGACTGATTGACAATATTTACATAAGATTAGTACAATACGCCAGTATTACGCAGTACGTATTATGTGCCATAGCTCCTAACTTCAAAAAATCAGGTAATCATTGAGAAAAATCGAAAAAAAAAGAGCAAATTTTTTGTGGTCTTCCCATTCCCAAAAGTAAAACGGCGAACTCTATACAGGGGACCCATACATACACATTACACAGTTTACGCACCCTAAAGAATTATCACTTAGTTTTACATCCTGTATAAATAATATCAATATTATAGTGTTATCTGTGTTTTGATACAAACCAGCAGATATTTTAGCTCTATATATTATTGCTCTATGTTATTAATATATTGTATCTATCAGCGTATGGTTTTTATCATAAACCTATAATGCATAGACGAACAAAGAGTGCGAGAGAGAAGAAAATCCTTTATGGAATTATAACAAGATGAAAAGAGAGAGGCAGTTTAATGTGAACTGTAACCACTTTTATTTGACAGGTCGTCACAAGTCGACACGCGTTTTTGTGCCCTTTCAGTATTTGCAATTTATTGTTTAAATCGTTTGTTATTTTTAACAAATACTATTATATATAGCAATGATAACTTGTTCTGTGAGTGATTGCAGTGCAAATCATAGGAATAATCCTGAAAAATATACATTTCACAGGTAATTAATCTTCATGTCCTAATTGCTACGATGTGTTTATTTTTGCTATATTCTGTCTTTAGTTCTGTATTTCAAATAAAATAATATCAATCCTCCCTTTTACTTTCATATTTTGCGTAACTAAAGGTACTATTGTTCTTAAATTACACAATTTTTGAAGAAAAATTTTTCATAAAAATTTTTTACACATACGCTAGTGCTTGAATCAAATTTATCGATATACTTATCGGTATTTAACAATAACATAAAACCAATCTAAAAATGTAATAGGTGTGTAAGAGTATTATGATATGTATTTAATTTAAGAATAAATAAAATACTAAGTGTGTTGTTTACTTTCAACATTATATTTGCATTTCTAATAATGTAAGGGCTGATTTTTCAGATAGCTTTTACCTGAGTAATAAATAAGTAACTTTATAATGTGTATATTATTTACCCTTATAAGAACCTCATGTCATAACATATCCGACGATTGAAAAATCACCCCAAACGACAATGTGTGTCTTAGATATTTTTCAATCGTCACCTTTTTTTCTGCCAAATAAAATATATGGTACCTAATTTGAAATAGAAAATCTGCCAAAGTTGTATATTATTTATTTCTCATAGAAACTCAGGTAAAGTAACTCGAACGCACAGTGTATTTTTTGTCCAAAAAATTGGCCATACCATTTTTATTACTTAATTTTATAGGATTTGTGATTATAAATGCAGGATGAGAGTACCTGACTGCCCAATTCCTATAGAAGAATGCAAATTAGTACTTGAAAAAAAATTCTATGATTTCCAGAAAAAAACATAGAACAGTTATAGCTCAAATGTTTGATATTCTTTTAAGAATTTATTAATTGGTCTAAATAGTGTCTTAAAAGCCCTACGATAGCGAAAAACATCCAGGCTTTATTTGTTCAAGATAACGTATTTATGACTGACTTTATAAATTTATGTTTTAATTTTTTTAACGTCATGTCTTTTCATATTTGAATTTGAAACTAAGACTGAAATATTCTTTTTATTGATACTTATAACCTAAATAAAAGCGGCCAAGTGCGAGTTGGACTCGCCCATGGAGGGTTCCGCAGCAGCAATAAGGTTAATTTTTATGAAATTATATTATTTTTGATTTATTTTTATATTTCAGTCGATTTAATGAAATTTAGATTAAGGTTTACTATTTATGACGTATAAAAAAAACTACTAGCTAGATCTCGTTCAAACCAATTTTCGTTGGTAGTTTTTATAGTAATATACATCATATATTTTTTTTAGAATTATCATGCCTCTACTTTAGAAATTAGAGGGGGGGGGGGACACAAATTTTTCCACTTTGGAAGAGTCTCTCTCGCAAACTATTCAGGTTAGAAAAAAATGATATGAGAAACCTCAATATGATTTTTGGAGACCTATCCATAGATACCACACACGCATAGGTTAGATGAAAAAAAATTTTTTTTGTTTCATTAAGGTTTACTATTTATGACGTATAAAAAAAACTACTGGCTAGATCTCGTTCAAACCAATTTTCGTTGGTAGTTTTTATAGTAATATACATCATATATTTTTTTTAGAATTATCATGCCTCTACTTTAGAAATTAGAGGGGGGGGACACAAATTTTTCCACTTTGGAAGAGTCTCTCTCGCAAACTATTCAGGTTAGAAAAAAATGATATGAGAAACCTCAATATGATTTTTGGAGACCTATCCATAGATACCACACACGCATAGGTTAGATGAAAAAAAAATTTTTTTTTTTCATTAAGGTTTACTATTTATGACGTATAAAAAAAACTACTGGCTAGATCTCGTTCAAACCAATTTTCGTTGGTAGTTTTTATAATAATATACATCATATATGTTTTTTAGAATTATCATGCCTCTACTTTAGAAATTAGAGGGGGGGGGACACACATTTTTCCACTTTGGAAGAGTCTCTCTCGCAAACTATTCAGGTTAGAAAAAAATGATATGAGAAACCTCAATATGATTTTTGGAGACCTATCCATAGATACCACACACGCATAGGTTAGATGAAAAAAATTTTTTTTGTTTCAGTTGTACCTATGGGGACCCCTAAAATTTTTAATATTTTTTCCATTTTTGCATCAAAATCTTAATGCGGTTCACAGACTACATCTACTTACCAAGTTTCAATAGTATAGCTCTAATAGTTTCGGAGAAAAGTGGCTGTGACATACGGACGGACGGACAGACAGACAGACAGACAGACAGACAGACAGACATGACGAATCTATAAGGGTTCCTTTTTTGCCATTTTGGCTACGGAACCCTAAAAATGGGATCCAAATGAGACGGGGCATCGGAGTTATTCAATTTTATATAATTTTGGATAGGGTTGTCACCGCATAGTTCACATAGTTTAATAATATTTGAAGTAGGTTTTTATATGCTCAAAAAAAACAAAGTTCAAATGAGTAAAAAATGTTGGTACAGAAATATTGACAACCCTAAAACAATAGTTACCAAGAAAACTTTAGAAGCCTTTAACTTCGGTGCCCTTTATTATTTGGATCTAAATTTTTTTACACGAATTCTTGTACATTTAAGTAGCAATTCTGTAAAATCCAAATAACTAGAAATACGTTCATAATAAATTAAAGAAAAAAAAAACATAAATCGTAAGTAAATCTTTAAACACTTATTTAAGAAATATGTAAATCAGGTTAAATTGTGTGTTTTTTTTTATTATTGTCGATTAGAATAATCAAGAAGACAATTAAGTAAATATTTAAAAAGTTATGGCAGTTTTTAATTTTATTGAAAAAAAATTAAAAGTGTTTTTTTATTGTTCATAATAAGAAATTAACACATGTAAATACTAATAAATTACTTACATAACATTTCTGTTCAAGATTTCCAAAAAAAAAGGCATGGCCAATTTTTTGGATAAAAAATACACTGTGGAACGGACTATACTATCGATAGTAAAAGATACATCACTAGCACACGCACACATTGACAGATCGAAAATCGTCACGCATTTTCGGGTTGTCAGGTGGTCTTTACGTCAGTATATTATAAGTCTATGGTTTTTATTGTATCAAATATCATGAATCATGATTTTAGTTTAATGACGTACTGTTTATTTTTAATTTGTTCCAATCTATTGCGCATTTTTAACTATAATACATTCAATTTATATAATATTGTGAAATCCCATTTTATTATGTAGGTGAATTTTAAACTTTTCGAAATATTTAGTTAAGTACATTTTATTTTCTACTAAATTAAAATAGATGCGTTCTCTCTTACATTAAATAGTCTGAGTGACTTTATATCGTAGGAATTTACTATGTAGGTAAAGCAAAATTTATTATACATTTTGTATACTTTTACATCCCATAGAATAAGTATTAGTTATTACTATTGTAATTTGTAACCTAAAGTTCTATTATGGCTTATAAATAAAAAATGGAAATTAAATCCTGTACTTATTTTTATTTCCTCCGTCATCTGTTGCTCTGTAGGGGATTTCCCTCCTTAACAAAAAATGTTAGGCCAAAGGTCTCTCTAAATAATAAAGGTCTCTCTAAATAATTTGATAGTAGCATTGATAGTAGCTACACTAGACCTTTTTTTTTATGCGCAGGGGAAACCCATCATGGGTCCCCCCGGTTGGGTATGCCCCGGGGGTATGTGAGACTCCTACTCACAAAAACCACCATGCGGTTCGCCTTCAGCCGTATAAAGTAGGGATATCCCGGATCTAACAAACATGGGACTCCCTCCACGACCGGCCGGTCTACCTCGAAGGACCGGACTTCCACCAAAGTAAGGGAACGCTTAGGCAAGCTACACTAGACCTAGGCTAATGTACGCCATACACGCTACAGTTTACCGGAGAGGCCGCCTGTGGGTATGCCTGCGTATCAGTCGAAAGAATTGATTTTAGATTTTGCTCCGGTCGACTGCGCAGGCATAAAGTTAATATACCTAGCGGAATTCCGCTAGGTATAATTAACTTTATGCTTTATTCAAGATCTTTGGCTTTTGGCAATTTTGTATTTGACAACAAAAAAAAGTTGTCACATCGTGTAATTCGCTTCGGAAATTTGCGGTGTTCTTGTTTTTCTAAATTAAACCACTAAACGTTTAAGATAAATAAGCAGGTAATCAGAAATGAAGAAGACGATGACGTCTCCAACACCACAGGATTATCAAGATTGGAAGAAATATTTTTCTTCCAAACGCTACTTCATCAATAACTTGGACTCATACCATGGACCTTTCATTGTTAAAGAAGTTTCTAATATAATCTTGCAAAAAGATGCTGAGCCCGCAACGGAAACTTCAAATCCCAATTCTCCAGCAGACGAGGAGAGAAATAACATAGCACTAGAAAATGAACAGCCGTATGAAATTATTGGTAAGTTGTCCCCACTAACACCTAATATGAAATTTATGGTTTATCTCGACGGGCAACATCTGCCTGCAACTTTGTTGCGTAATAACTTTGGTAATAACTTAACTGAAAATATTTTTTTATTTAATCGCACTATCTAGTATCTACATGGTCAAGATCGTTCACTAGGGATAATCCCAAAGTTACACCAGTATTATTGACATTTAGTTCATAGCAGCTGGTTTGTTCTTTTTCGATGGTGGGATTAATAAACGAATGCCGAATGCTAAAAAAATTTAACTACTGTCTGCTTCTCTAAGGTATAACACAAGAATTAAGATAGCAACTTGGATCTGTTAGTAGTTAGTACAGTCTGAAACTTTATCAATAACTAGCTGTTGCCCGCGACTTCGTCCGCGTTAGCATAGTACAGTAATTAATAACGGAGATAGATAATTTTTTCACCCCCTTGGGGGTAGAATTTCCAAAAACGCTTATATATGTTATATGTATCCATTTATTTTTTATCAGTAGCCCAAAAATAAAGTTTCATGTTTCTAACTCAAGAAATGACGGACTTTTATTCAAACTTTCAACCCCAGTTTCACCCCCTTGGGGGTAGAATTTCCAAAAACACTTAACTACGTATCCATTCATTTTTAATCAGTAGCCTAAAAATAAAGTTTCATGTTTGTAACTCAAGAAATGACGGACTTTCATTCAAACTTTCAACCCCAATTTCACCCCCTTGGGGATAGAATTTCCAAAAACGCTTAAATACATATTTATTTATTTTTATTCAGTAGCTCAAAAATAAAGTTTCATGTTTCTTACTTAAGAAATGACGGACTTTCATACAAACTTTCAACCCCTTTTTCACCCCCTTCGGGGTAAAATTTCCAAAATTCCTTCCTTAGTGGGTGTCTACTTTACAAAACAACCCTACTCACCAAATTTCGTGGCTGTAACTTAAACAGTTTTTGCTCGGCGATGATGAATCAGTCAGTCAGTCAGGACTTGCAATTTTATATATATAGATTAGGCAGTAGCTGTTTACATGCAGGAATAAATATAAATTATAAAACCACTGTTTTAATGTTAGAATATATTATTTTGGTAAGTATGCTTGTGTCGAATTATCACGTTTCTATGGCAAGATTTCACGGCAGATTCCAAAAGAGTCTGGTCTATATCCAGCCGGGCACTGGTTGGGTACGCTTATAATGTTCCGGTCGACGTTCACCCTTAGTATATCGTCAGCACTTATGCTAATCTCGTCTCCATCGGCTTGGCGTACGTTTCTCGAGTATTCTCCTTGCGTGAGTGCCTTGAGAATATTTTCTAAGTATTCTTCGTCCCTGTAAATCAAATAATCAAAAAATGTTATCTTATCATGGAATGTTTGATAATTAAATTATGTTAACTTATCTATGAATTTAAGTTTTTAGCTAATGAAACTATCGTCATCCAATTTGAAGGGAGTGCAACAAGCATTTCTTTTAATGCATTGGTTTTATAAGTCTTCATATTATTTTATCTTTCATGTTGGTCACTTTACCTTATAGCGGCACTCCTCCAGATATTCCGGCACACGCCGTTTACCAGCTGTTGGCCGTTTGGGCAGTTGGTCGGCACTGTCACCATGTTCCTCGGGATGCTGCTTTGACTGCAATGTAAAAAAATCCGTAAATTCAACGAACCTTGTTTTTGTTCTCATTATTTTCATTTTGTAGCGTTAAAGGGTCTAGGTACCTGTATAACAAGATGAGTAAGTGATTCTTGGTCTGTGTTCTGTCTTGTGGCTTAACCTTTAAGACAGCCCCTAAACCTACTTTACACTAATTAATATTGAACAATATTTTATTATACAGTTTTTACGTAGATTAAAAGGCGCGTCAATGTTCTGCAGTATTAACTCTAAACCGTCAATAATATTGCACAATACGTGATATTGAGCAATAAAATTGATCGGCTGGGGTCCCCCTTATACGTAATACTTACGTTACTGCAAAGTTTCTCCATATATCTCGGCAGACACCGTTCACCAGTTGTTGACCCTCAGGGCAATTCGTAGGGACAGTGACCACGTTTTGGGGGCTGATGACACTCCTTTGTCTGAAAGTTGAAAGTCACAGTTGAAAGTTCCATCTGCTCTTCTCCATTTAATTGTTTTTTATTTAGTGACGCTTTTGCCTGACCGAAAGAGATCTCTCTTTCGAAGGTTCCTTTTATTTTGCCCGATTTGTACGGCTCCTACGCTTAAACTCCTTTATTTTTCTTATAGGTATCGTTGCGGGAACGTTATGAGATTTGACATATCCCTCGGTTGCTCTTGAGATCAAATCAAAGAGTTTTGGCAGAGACAGACTGCGCAGTGATGACATGTGTGGTTGACCTGATCCGAGAAATTGGCAAAGCTTACTGTTAAAGCTTTTTTTAAGGCGACCATCAAAACAGCTTAAATGTTTAGTATACTGCGTGACTGGTGAGACATGTTCAATATTTGAGGACGTGATATTTGGCTATTATATTAGTTGGAAAAAAATAATTAAAAAAAATAATATCAATTGATCACTGAGTAAATGTAGCTTAAAGTTAAATAATTATTTACCCAACGCATGGACACCGCGTGCGGGAGGGGTAGTTGTGTGGTGTTTCTTTGGTAGCGCACGCCTCTGCACCGCCCGCATAGTATGCCTACTTGCCTAGCCGCGTAATTTACTTAGTATCCATGATTCATTAATTTTTGGGAAATTTAAAATTTACGTGAAGTAACCAACAAGTAACAACTATGAATGCTACGAAGGCGAACCAAGGGCGTCACCCTACGAACAGTACCTTCAGCGAAGTTGTCGTCGCTTATTAATTACAACATAGTCTAAAAAACGAATAATTGCTTTCTTATGCTGGATTCTCACGGCGCGTAATATCTTCTTATCGGACGCGCCTGCTCGAGGCTCGAACCAGCCGGCGCCACCTCGAGCCACCCCATTCACACGTCGCGTGGCTCGAGCTGGCGCGGCGCGGCGTGGCTCGTGATATTACGCGCCGTGAGAAGGCAGCATCGGGAGCAAGAATAAGGGGCCCCATAAGAGCTTATCAGTTAATTTACGACAAATCGAAAATATTTATCGCATATCGGCTGGCTTTATCTTATATTTCATATTTTGTTAATGTTTGCAAACTTTGTCGTCGTAATAATTATTATTGATGAAATCTCGACTCAACTCGGTAGTCGGTAGGTACTACGTCGTCGTCATTAGCGGTAGAATCTTGCTTAGCCCTTAGATAACATACTTACGTCACAGCGGCATTCCTCCAGATATCTCTGCACACGCCATTGACTAGCTGCTGGCCGTCTGGGCAGTTGGTCGGTACCGTCACCATATTTCGGGGATTAATAATACTCTTTTCCCTGACAACAAATTGCGAATTTATCATTATGCGGTTATTGTTTTTATTATTGCAATAAGCACTAAAGTTCAGCCTTTGGATAGAAAGTATGAAATAAGTAAAGCTTGTTTCTTTCGCTCGCAAACAAGCTACGGAGCTGTGGAAGTAAGATAGCGTCAAATTAGTGATTGAATAATATAAGATACGAGTATATCTCTTTAGCAGGATTTGTAAAATGTGTTCTGGCCATTTGATACCTGTGAAAGGTATCAAATGGTCTGGCATCTCTAATTTCAATAGTAAAAGTTAGTTACGTTACTGCGTTGGATCTCCAGATGTCGCGACAGACACCGTTGACCAGGGCTTGGCCCGGGAGACAGTTCGGCGGAACTGTGATCATGTTGCGACCACTGATGACGTTCCTGTAACACATTGATTTTCAAACTAGGGGGCGCGCCCCACTAGGGGGGCGCGAAGACATGATGAGGGGGGCGCGGGCGCCAGTGGTGGTTTTACTCCAGAGTCCAGACGCCCGCGCATTCCCGCGACGTACGCGAATTGGAAATCTTGTCAAAAACATGCAAGCTCATCCGTCACATTGATTCTTCTTAAGAGGGCGACTAACCCAAAAATTCAAACATTGTCCTTCTCAATAACTCGATAAATATACAACATTTTAAAAATCCGCTAGATCGGTTTCTCAATGATAGAATTTTTACTATGTGTTAAAATATTAACTGAGTTTAATGCACGGTTATGGCAATGTATGAAAAATTCGTGAAAATTAGATGCATCTTTGCGAATTGCGATTTTTTTTATCGAAAAAATTTTATGAAATCGTTTTTTTGCTCAGATCGGATTTTTGGAAATATAATGTAGTATTTAGTTTTAGAAAATGAAACAATTCGGAGCTTGATTTCAAGTATAACAAAGAATTATAAAATCGTCAATTTTGGGTTAGAAGTAAGTATGTAAAAACATATTTTTATAATGAAACATCTGAAAATGTATTTTTGGTCTTTATTATTTTATTTTACAATAGCTTGGCGAGCCCACTTGCTACTACTTGCTGGGCCCTGGGCCGAAGGGAGGCGTAAGCACTAAGCATGTTCATTAGGGAGGCGTGATACATATAAGTTTGGGAACCTCTGCTGTAACAGAACGTTCGTGATCTTTGAGTGGGTATAAGATTTTTAACCACCGATCTAATCTATCTATATCTTCTAGAAGTTAGAACCTACCACTGCTGCTAATCTAGACTATTTAGACACGCCTAGTAGATTGAGTTAATGGAACTGGCAAAACGTTACGGTGTGTAATAATATTAACTAGGAACCATTTGGCAGTAATTTTGACTCCCTCATCGTATCTACTGCCGATGTAAGCAGTAAATCGTATCTTCTAGAATCAGCCAGCGCTGCGAGTGGTATATCGATAAATGATAATTTAACATCGATTTCGGTACTAATTTATTTATTTATTTTTGCATAACAAAGAACACCCTTATCTTCTTTTGATTGTTATCGGCCACTTACAATTTATTGCAATTTGCAAGTTGATCGAAACAATGGCAATTAGCACATAATAATTATTATGTTTACACAAAGAAAATTAATAATGAATTTAAACTTAGTATTTTTCGTTTTACTTGAGAGGTCAAAAGTCTAGAAAAAGTTGGTACATAGCTACATTAACCTAACTTATTAGGTTTAGAAAATTACTAAACATTACTTTTAATATCACCAAAAAAGTGTAATTTAGGCTATTGCCTAAATTACACCGTACTTTTATCGTCAAAAAGCGTTTTTGAAAAAATGTAACTAAACGTCCATAAGTACTTACTCGCCATAATTTTGCACTAAGAAAGCATTAATTTGCTGTTGAATATCCTCATTAAGGGGTACATTTCTTCCACTCGCCAAACACAATCCCAGAAGGAACACAAATATAACTGACATTTTGACACACTTTGCTTTTGGGAAACGTCTTTCCAAAAAACACGGTTTGTTGTGGTGCGTCGTTATATAACTTCAGATTTAATTGTTTTTATCGCTTATCCATCATTTATAACGAGTCGCACGATAAGAAACGCCCTTATCTTAAAATCGTAATTATAATTAATATGAATATAGGTGGTCTGAAATATAATGTAGCGAATCACTGCTCCTAAACTCCGCTTCGATACTAAAATTCTCTATTTTTGTTCGCTTTGTTTACATTTGCCTAAAATAAACTGTGATGTTAGTTGCTAGCTCCTCACATTCATGTTTTTTACCGCAACCCTTGAATTCTGCGCATTTTTGTTTATTTTTATTATTCCCCTTTTTAAGTGTTGTCATAAAAGACTAAATAATAAAATATAATAATACCTATTCAAATACAAATGCGATTGGTATCCTTAACTACCCACATGTTGAATGTTATGGTTTTATAATTCTGGGTAGGTAATACAATTTTAACTTATAAAATAACCTCAAAAAGTAATTAACCTTTTATCTTTTGATTGATTAAGGCACCGACATGGATTATTATTAAATATTTATTTACGGGAAATAAGATTATGCAATAGCTACGTCTAATGTTGCTTAATTGCGTCGGAACAGACGATCTTTAATATGGACTGCTGTATGTACCTAGATACGGTGACATTAAGTAAGTTATGGTCCCACTGTATGACCATAATATGGAGAGGATCATATAGAAAAAATTGGTGACAGTGGAAACCACGTTAAAATAGAACCAGTAATAAAGTTGGCTTGCTTTTCAAAATAATTACAATGTCCATCTAAGCGTAATAATATAATAATTTTGTTGCAGTGTTGATAAGATTCTTGTTCATAATCACAGTTAGGTATGCCAAGTCAATATAAGTTCATCTGTATTGTAAAATTCATGTAAGAATAATATTATTCTCAACAGGTACTGTTACGAATCCGCAAGTTACAAACATGGACTTCGTGTCAAAAATCATACCAAAATCTGAGTGCCTGGTCGAAATGATCAGCTGCGGAACGGTCATTATGGACATCACCAGCGAAAATTCACTTTCTCTTAAACCGATTCTGGAGTTCTTGAAACGTAAGTTGCAGTATGTACTCTCACAAGACGATGAAGCAGTCACTGTTTGCCTTATAACTTATTCTAAGTAAGAGCGAGGCCACATTATTGCTCTGTTTCGTTGTGTCGTTGCAACGAAAGACAGCATTGTATGCCAAAGACAGTGCGTTGACGCTGCGAAGACGCAAAAACTTATCGCAGCTAGATATTACACGAATGGCTATGCGTCCATAACAGTCTCGACCTCTCGACCAGTCAGAGTGCATTGTCACTGAAGCACCGACATCGCTACCTTTCTTATCCGTCAACAACGCAACGCAAAGCAATTTCATAGCGTTCGCGTTGCGATTGTTTGAGTTTCCCTTTTTTAAGGTCGATAATTCGATATCCTTTGATTTGGCCTAGGACTAACCTTACTTATTTTTTTATCTGTAATCTTTAAATTATTTATTTAACAGTTAACAGCCAATTTAACGATAACAAAGATCTGGATAAACATTGTAAATCACTACTCTGAGAATGGTGCTGATAAGCTGTTAAAGTAGAACATACTTTTCAGTGCTGAGAGAGTTACTAGAAATTGAGGCGAAATTAAGCGAAGGAAGAGAAGGCGAAAATTATAAAAAGCGGTATTTAATTTTGATTTCCACTGTAATGACTTGGGCTCTCGCGAAACCTTTGGATCCGGTAAGAGGACACTGCAGATTCCTCGTATTTGACAAATAATGCCCCGTAAAATTTATCTTTTACTAGGTCTCTCTTTATTTTGATTGGCTGACGTTAAATACGTTAACCGAAAATCAACGCTATTATAAAAAGATAAATTCTTGTCAGAAAACCTTAGAATATGACTTTCTTGGTGAAACTCGATTGGAAACATAAAAGTTGTGTAGTTCTAACGCATGATTTAAATGCTCACGATGGTTAAATTTTGCGATTTTAGGATACCCCAGATATGCCATTCATCGAAACAGATTTCCGAAAACGGAAACCTCATCCGAATTTTCGGACGCACTATGATATTGAAAACGAAGTGATCGGCATGGCAAGAAAGTTCAAACCTCAAATTGGGTCGGTGCAAAATAGAATGCAGATTTTTTGTATATTATGTATTCTGAAAACCTCTAGTTATTTGATTAATTATTCTTATTTGATTGACACGGAACTTTTAGATTTTTAGAGAGAGAGATACTCTGTGACTTGGTAAACTAGATATTAGGCTTTACGTTGAGGTGAACTAAAATAAATAATCTCTACTTTTTGCGTTTACTCTTACACAAAATAGAAAGACAGTTCGTGGACAGTTACTTAATTGTACAGGCAGAGGTTTTCTCATCTGAACAGATAGAGAGTGTCGAATGAAAAACCTAACCTAAATAAACCATTCTATCGATGTGAGAACTTATTTAGAGCATGTGTTTGGAACAGAGCGATCGTGGTTGCGTCTGGTATAACATACGGCGGACAAGAAGATGTGCTATTCTATTGGTTCCAGAAGGCTTGGGAATGTGAGCCGTTGTTACCCATAATAGCCACTGGAGGAAACTTCCTCCCACTCATAAATGTTCAGGATTTAGCTAAGTACGTTTTTTTTAGACATAATCTGTTGACTTATGTAATATCCTTAGCAATCATCGTCTTTCTGTAGAAATGATTAACGGGTTAAGGGCTCTTTAAAAATGTACCGACGCGTCATGTTGCAATGTTTTAAATATTGTTGCATAATGTTATGTTAGTATTTGGGGGAGGCCTTTGCCCAGCAGTGGGACAGCATAGGCTCTTAAGGTAGCGTTCGGATCAAGGCGACCGCGACGCGAGACCGCGATCCACTGCTTATGAAGGCCACGCCCAAACCGTCGAAATCCGTCAGCACTTCCTATTAATTCATATAAAGCAGTGGGTCGCGGTCGCTTTGATCCGAAAGCTACCTTTAAAAAATGTTATGTTGCTTATTGATACTGTCAATTGTACGTCATAGTTTAAGGAAACACGCAAGACCAGGTACAGCGGTGCTTCTGCGGAGAGTAAACTTGAGTGGGAATGCAATACACTGCCTTCTGAAGTCATTGCATTTGTATTTATTTGTTAAAATTTGAGTTAAATCGTAAATATTTTTTTGTTTTTCAGAATTATAAACAAACTTATTGAACATTTTCCTAAAAAGCTCTACATTCTGGCGGTCGAACAAAATATTATGAAACAGAGAGAGGTAAAACAATTACTGAAACTGAGAGAATATAAATTTAACAAAAAAATAATTGGAATAAAAGAACACATTTACATCTTTAGATAATCAAGGCTCTCGGCAGAATATCTGGTTCAGGAATGTTCACGAATGTTCCAGCTGAGAAGGCGTTTTTAATACCTGAATTAGACGTAAGCTTTGTGGCTAATAATATTTTAATGTCATTATTAGTTTAGCTGCTTTCAGACCCAATTTCATTGTTAGTGGTATTACCTTCTCTTTCATATAAACAAAAACGAAGAATTGACACTATAGCAAATCGACACGGAACTTGAAAATAACTTAATTCTTAATAACTAATTAAAGAAGTAACTAAATAAAGTTTTAATAAAATATTTTAGCAAAGAATTTACGACATGATAATGTTGAATGTAAGCATGGAGCCCGTCTTCATAGTGGAAGAAATGGGCCTAGAGTGGACGTCGGAGTTGACGTTTGAAGAAAACGTGCCGACGCTTATGAAGCAGTTCACCAAAGCTAGGAAATTGAAACCTTTTAAGGTACATCTTTAAATTATATTGAAACCATGTCATTTTATTTAATTAAGATTTTAACACCCATCCCATTTCCATTAAGGGGTTAAGCTTATATTTTTGAGGAACTACCAATTCTATAAAGGATTGTCAATAAACTATATTGTATGTAACCACCATTGTATTGTTTTTCGGCATTCTCTGTTTTCATTTTATTCACGTGTCATTTCTATGTAATAAAAATAAAATTGTTAAGCACTTTTAGTAGAACGCCTAAGGAAAGGTCGTTATAATATGTCTTAGGTTATGGTTTACGGACCACCGGTAGTTGGAAAGACGACATTGGCGAAACAGATTTGCGAAGCGTATGGTCTGGTATATGTCTCATATAACAACATCATACAAGATACGATTGATTACATGGTATGGTGATATTCTTTTATATAGATTCCTACTTTGTTAAATGTAGTATTTACTCAATGTTTGTAAGGAACCACCAAAAAAGGCAGTAAAGGGTGAATTGGAAAGAAAAACACATTTTGTTAAAATAATTTTTACGGGTAGTATCTTTTTTCCAAAGCAATTTCGTATAAATTACTGGGAGATGAAAGACAAGGAAAGGGAGATGAAAGAGCAGTCACCCCAATCGGAAATGTCGCTCTCGGAAGAAGAAGAGGATGATAATGATGATGATAGAGAAACAACTCGACAGACCCTTGCACTCTTGAAATCTGGTCGCCCGTTTAGTAATGAAGATATTATTGGGTGATTATTTTTGAAAGCTTTTATTTCACTTGCTTAAAAATATATATTTTGATCAGAGCTTCTTACTAACTAGTCACCTTCCATGCCTATGATCGAGCAGGAATTGAATTTTGAGGAACAGCCGTCGATATTCCATGAAAAACTCGGATTTTGAAATAAGTGTTAAAAGATTTACCTAGACTACAGTAAGCAGCATAGGGAAATGGTTTAAAAATTTAATTACCATTGTTTTCACAGATACATACGAGAGAGATTGTTGAGAAGAGATGCTTTAAACAGAGGATGGGTTTTGGACGGGGTACCCAAAACTCTGGAGGAATGCTCTCTATGTAAATTAATTTTATGTTTTATAAAAGATTCCCAGAGTAACAGTGTTACAACTTACAAGTAGTGATTATGTAACAACTTTTTAGGCTAGTTAAAAATATTCAAGTTTTACTATATATTATCATTATGAAACAATACACATAATCTAATACGTAGGTTACACGATCAATCTGTCACCAATCTGGCATCAGTGTTCCGTCAATCTTTACAAGATTGATAGATCAGATTGATGAGAAACTGATCCAGTAACCTACGCCTAAGAGATATTTTTCACAGTGTTTGATATCGGAGAGGAGGAAAATTCTCTTACGAGTGAGGACCATGATACGTTTGACGAAGATGTTGACTTGTATAACAACGTATTAAAGAAGCTTTTGCCAGGTTTGTGACTCTATACAACTGTTTGCATTAAAATATTAGTTATCTAAATACCTATGTTTTATCACTGTGAAGTGATACAGAATAACACACGCTAAACACTGGACTTGCGGGAAGTAATCGCCTATCTAAGATAGTCGACTATCAATAAACATCTTGCAAATATACACGTGTATAGGCAAAAAATCAGTAGGCAATTTTTATGTACTAAATGTCATCATTGATTCCTAGGCAGAATGCGGACCTACGCTATTTGGTTGGGTATCGAAGTCAATTATGTCGCGATCTGTGGGTTGGGATCACATAACTTGAACAAATTACGTTGCTTTGCTCAAAATTGATTTATAACCATGTGCATATTAATTAAATTCTCTCATAGTAGTTATTGATGAGTTACGTTTTATTGTAATAGATATCGTCGTGTCACTAGAAGCTACAGATGAATTTATATGCGACAAGGCTATGCGACTACCCAACGATGATGGTCAATTTGACGAGGAAGTCATTTTACAACGCCTGAAGGCATTCAGAGCTGGTGACACGAATGAGACGACACCATTGAGTTACTTCGAAGAATTAGAGATACACCCTATGAGACGTACTGTGGGTGATCACAATGATTACGCCATGAAGAGTGCATTTTCAGCTGTCACTTTGCGCCTGGGAAGAGCTTGTCGTTATAAGAAGTTGATAGGTAAGTAAAAAAATATTTGCCCAGCAACATTGGTAGTTTTGCTTTCGTAACAAGAGAGAGCTTAGGCTTGATTGCAAAGATTGTAAAGTTGCTTGAATTAATAATAATATGCTTATTGCTTTAGAAGAGACCTCCAGTATCTCTAGATTGTAGAACATTTGGGAATTTGTAGATGTTTTTTAAATACAGATATTTTCTCAATATGCTTTATAGTTCATCGACTCATTTTTCTCCAAGGAGTTTAATCTCATTAAATCCGAACTGAAGAACTGAACGACTTAAAATAATCTGTAGAGTTCCTCAACGCCGAATACGACCGAATGCACTCCACCCTAAAAGAGTCCGAAGAACAGATACGTCATCTTACAAAAGAAAACCTAAACCTCACAAAATCAGTTGAAACTCTATCTACCAGGCTTAACCTAATAGAACAATGCTCTCGCGAAAAAAAATATTGAAGTTCATGGACTTCCTGAATCAAAATCTGAGAACCTTTTTTCTGTCATCACACAACTCTGCACAGCAATCTCACACTCTATCCATGAAACTGACATCTTATCCTGCACACGAGTTCGAAAATTAGACGAAACGAATAAGAGACCTCGAACAGTAATTGTGAAATTGAGAAACACAAGGGTTAGAGATACTGTGATCGTTGTTGTCCATAAATTCAACAGAAGCAAACCCAACGATCGACTTAGCTCAAGTCACTTAGGATAGGGCACCTCGAAGTCAAACATATTTGTATCCGAGCATCTTTCCCCTCACTACAAGGCATTACACGCACGAACTCGTCAGGTAGCAAAAGAAAAAAGTATTAAATACGTTTGGATTAGAAATGGCTGCATATATATCAGAAAAGACGACCAATCTCCAGCCAAACAAATCAAATGTTACGAATCTCTTAGTAATATTTAAGCCTTAAAATGACAGTCCGAGACCTTGACTCCCATAAATCTATCTAAATGGCTAATATTTACTGCCAAAACACTCGCGGTATGAACTCTAAACTCCAAGATATTCGACTAGCTACTCTACAATGCGAACATGACATTATAGCAGCGACTGAAACATGGCTCGATAAAAACGTACTTGACAGCGAACTCTTTACCAGCGAATACACCATATATAGGCGAGACCGAGAAACAACCTCATCATGCTCCAAATCAGGTGGAGGCGTTCTGCTCGCTGTTAAAAATAAATATGAATCTCGTCGAATAGAACAGTATGAGAGTGAACTAGAAGACCTTTGGATTAACGTTAAGTTAGGATATAAGAATTTATTAATTTGTGTGCTCTATCTACCTCCGCCAGTAAACAATATTACATTGAATTTCTAGATAACATTAGCAATACCTTACAGTCTCATCAGGGTGATTTCTTATTGCTCGGAGATTTCAACTTGGGTTTTATAAACTGGACACCAGACAATACTACAACACATTACAACACGTCACAAACTACTCTGAATAACTACAACTGTACTCTAGGTTTTTCACTAATAGATTTTATGTCTCTAAATAATCTCGTACAATATAACAGCATAACCAACCACAATGGGCGCATCCTAGACTTGGTGTTATCTAATTCCTCTAATATCACTGTAAAAAATCCTGTGAACCATTAAGCAAATTGGACCCACACCACCCTCCTTATTGGTAATTGAAAAACCCTTAAAAAATAGAAACATTGCTGAAAAAATGACTGTGATAGCTTAAAAATTCACCAAGATATGACAATTCAAACATCTCATAAAATAGACCTGCCCCAAAACGCTCCATACAAAGTGCTACGAAAGACTGACGTCACTCTTTCTTAGTTTGCACGCATCGGGAGAGAACTTTGTTCGATAGGTATATTAAATATTGCGTTTATGAAAGTGGTTTCATAACAAAAGTTGCTTTTAATTGCATAACCATTCGATAAGAATGGTATATACAAATATTAAGAAATTTAATTGAAAAAAAAAAATCGACTTAATTATCCAACTTTGAAGGCTCATAACAAAAAAAATACAAATGCTATCGAGCTGAAATTTTGGGAACACTTATTTTTTACCGTGATTTCTTTAATTTATTAACAAAATTTGCTAATCTTTGACCTTGTCATCATCCCTATTATCGACCTATATCAATGCTCTGTGTGCTAGCTAAGGTATTCGAGAGCCTGATCTTAAATAAAATAGTTTATATTATTCACATAATATTGGCTTTTTATAAAATTATGCTTAGCTTAGGCTTTTTAAAATTGCATAATTCATATTTTATTTATTGCTTACTCGTAGATGCTAGAATAGAAGCTGAAATAAAAGCTAAGGCTGAGCTAGATGCCAAGAAAAATAAAGAAGCAAAGGAACAGGCAGAGTTGGAGAGGAAAATGAAGGAAACTAGAGAGAAGAATATGGAGTATTGGGTATATTAAGGAAATTTGTAAAATTTGTATAAGCAACGAATACGATATATCATCATTTCAACTTTAAATACTCAATCATCAATCAATCAAATCAGTCTTTATACGTCCACTGCTGGACATTGGCCTCTCTCATTACAACTTTAAATGACCGAGCATTTAAAGTAAAAAAATATAAGTTAATCTAATATCCCCTTTTTCGATGTGAGCACATTTTTTCAGTGTAATATGTTTCACGTTATTTTATGATGCCGACAAATCTTACTGTTGATGCTTACCTTGATCGTTATCAGCAATGCGGGGTGCTTAGAAATACTTTTTAATATTATAAACGCGAAAGTGTTTATATCTGTCTGTCTGTTACCTCTTTACGCCCAAACCGCTGAACCGGTTTTCCTGAAATTTGGTACGGAGATACTTTGAGTCCCGGGAAAGGACATGGGATCCTATTTTAACTCGGAAAAATTTACGGTTCCCGCGCGATAAACGATTTTAGCATAGAGTTGCGGGCGTCATCTAGTAATAAATAAACTTTAGGCCGAGGTGTATGCATCGATGCAAGAAGAGGAAGAAGCGGCTCTGGCGGCGGAGACGGAGCCGATGCGTCAATACCTCATGAACCACATCTTCCCCACGCTCACCACGGCTCTGCTGGAAGTAGCCAGAGCCCGTCCCGATGATCCCGTTGATTTCCTAGTAAGATTCATAGATCTTAGATTTTGGTGTATTAAATTTTATGGCTTGTAGTTGATTGGGAAAAACTTAGAGTTCTCTAAATCTGCACATTCTAACCACATTGTGTATGATTTTTAATACGAGATAATATTAAGGTTATTTTATTATCTGGAATCATGCATTTAACTTTTTCAAATCATGATATAATATTATGTGCATGATAAACATTATTTTTCAAGCTCTGATCCATGTAGTATCAATTTGGTCTCAAATTACTTGCTATGCAACAAAACATTAAATAATATTATACTCGTAGATAGCCTAGTGAGCGCAGACATAATTTTGTAGATACTGCATAGATAAAATTAATCGGAATTACCTAGTTGCCATTATCAATCTTATTTCGAAAGTTTCATGGAACTGTATTATAATACGAGGATAATTACATTCAGATGAGTATTAAGATTACGATTTCGGAAAATGAAAAACAAAATTCAAAAAACTTTCGTGATATAGGTGTCTAGAATTATCCGTAAATTAATTGATTACGAATGACTAGGTAACGCCTATAAAATCATTCATTTTAGGCTGAATATTTATTCAAGATGAATCCAACTGGGAAGATGTTGGAGCCGGGATATAATTTACAGGCTGAAATGCTTTTGAAGAAAATAAAGATGCTGGACGATTCCATGAAAGATTTGGACATAAAGATAGATCCACTGCTACCGCCCGGTGCCGATGCCGGAGGACCGACTATTAAGAAAAAGATAGATAACATGTTCTCCTTATAACAATAGATTACCATGATTAGAAATAAATAGTTTATACATATATAGTTTTATTTACCATTAAAGTTACTATAGGTATTCAATTAAAAGGTCATGTTTTATTTTTTAGTTAAATATTTTTCTTCGAAAATGATGTTGTAAGTTTAAGAAGTAATTTATTTGTTTATTATGTAACAGTAGGTCATTGTATGTTCTGTTTATTAAAGAATAGTTCTCATTTCTCAATAGGTATTGAAGTCAATTTAATGACTCTATGTGCCATACAATGGAAAATTATCCAACCATTATGTATTATTTAACCTAATTGGAGTTGCAAACAAATCTGTCACGCGATTGAATCAATATTGTCGTTGAATCTGATATCCTCAGTTATGAGTCACGTTTTAAACATGGAATGTGTAACCACATAATATGAGGGTACACCCTGAGGTGACAGTGAAAAAAACAGTGAGACCGTCTCGAAACAACTTTGTGTCTAAACATCAAAAGCAGAAGAATGATGACGGGTTTCTACCTCTCCTGGCTGACAGTCTACGACATCAGACAACGGAGTTTTTTAACAACTCCACGTTGCACGGTGTGCGATATATTGCTGAAAAAGATCGACCGTTTTGTGAGAAGTGAGTATTTTCACATAGGCTTTATAGTAAAATATAGCTACAAAAGTATTTAAATTATAATTGTAATGATATTATGTAGACAACTGTAGAAGTAATTCGAACGACGAGTAGCTACGTTGTCTGCCGTAGGAGTACAATGATGAATAACTCTACATAATTTACTGTAAAAGTAATACGCGTAACGCTGTATACAGAACCGTAGAGGCATTACGACGCGTAACGCTACATACACAACCGTAGAGGTACTACGACGCATAACGCTACATACACCACCGTAGAGATACTACGACGCGTAACGCTACATACACCACCGTAGAGGTACTACGACGTGTAATGCTACATTCACAACCGTAGAGGTACTACGACGCGTAACGCCACATACACAACCGTAGAGGTACTACGACGCGTAACGCTACATACACCACCGTAGAGGTACTACGACGCGTAACGCCACATACACAACCGTAGAGGTACTACGACGCGTAACGCTACATACACCACCGTAGAGGTACTACGACGCGTAACGCTACATACACAACCGTAGAGGTACTACGACGCGTAACGCCACATACACAACCGTAGAGGTACTACATCGCGTAACGCTACATACACCACCGTAGAGGTACTACGACGCGTAACGCCACATACACAACCGTAGAGGTACTACGACGCGTAACGCTACATACACCACCGTAGAGGTACTACGACGCGTAACGCCACATACACAACCGTAGAGGTACTACGACGCGTAACGCTACATACACCACCGTAGAGGTACTACGACGCGTAACGCTACATACACAACCGTAGAGGTACTACGACGCGTAACGCCACATACACCACCGTAGAGGCACTACGACGCGTAACGCTACATACACCACCGTAGAGGTACTACGACGCGTAACGCCACATACACCACCGTAGAGGTACTACGACGCGTAACGCCACATACACCACCGTAGAGGTACTACGACGCGTAACGCTACATACACCACCGTAGAGGTACTACGACGCGTAACGCCACATACACCACCGTAGAGGTACTACGACGCGTAACGCCACATACACCACCGTAGAGGTACTACGACGCGTAACGCTACATATACAACCGTAGAGGCACTACGACGCGTAACGCTACATACACCACGGACCACCGTAGAGGTACTACGCGTAACACTGCATACAGAACCGTAGAGGTAAGTACGACGCAACTGTTAACTTGCATCGTAGTACGTAATATACTTTTGCAATTGGTACTTATAATGATAAAACGTGATTCAAAAATTTCCATATAATTTTTTGGAAACATGATTTTTTAATCATTTCAAAATTACTTTATAACTTGGATATTAATGTCAATATGATTTCAGGTTTATGTGGTTCAGTTTTACTGCAGTAGGTGCTGTGGCTACATGCATTATTATTGTTAGTTTATGGGAGAAGTTTCAGACTAATCCTACAATCACAGGTTTGTATTTATCAGTAAAATACGATTTACAACTTTGTTATTTTATTAATTACAAAATTTACTACTTAGAGATTTTTTCTAGGTTTGGACACAGACTTTCACAACTGGGACGTGCCTTTCCCGGCGGTCACGATTTGTGACCTGGATCCCGTAGACCCAGAGTTGCTACAGGAATACATTGCCAAGTAAATCAAATTATCTATAATGATAGTAATAGTATAGTAATAAAAAAATACTACAGAATAGAATAGAAAACGTTTATTTACGCAAGAAAACATACATAGCTAAGTTACAATAAATAATACAGTTTAATGTCTTTTTCGAGTACAAGCCGACGCAGCTCAGCATAATATTATGCTGACTGCAAACAATCAACGCTTATTCTCCTCTGGGCCGACAGGTGACGTTACGGATCTCAATACATCATACACGCTTAAGTTGCCAGTTGGTAGCGGTCGACATGAAGCAACCGCAGACGACGTGTCGCAGCGACACTACTGGTTTGTATGTATTTCTATGAAATACCCTCCGCGGCTAGCGACACGAAGCTAACGATACTTATTCATAGAAATACATAGAAACCAATAGTGTCGAGACGACACGTCGTCTGCTGCAGCTTCATGTAGCCGGCTTCCAACTTACTTTCACGCTAGCCTATTGTCACGCTGCATAATTACAGAGTATGGGGCGACGATCCGCCAGCGAAAGCGGAGGAGATGTTACGTTGGCTGTCCACGCTGAGCTACCAGTCTATAGTAGACAGAGTGTCAGAGTTCACCGCTCCGGAGTTAGTGGGGAAACCTGGAGAAGCCTTGGAGCCAGCTGTCGACCCTAAACAGGCGGTTTTCAGTGTAAGTTCTATTTTCTACTATTTACGGTAGTAGTTTTACTGAAGCAGTAATAGTGTAGTAGTTATCTACTGTAGTTGGTCAGGTGAATGCCTTAATTATTTTGAATTTGCTATAAACATAATATAGGTATCGCATGACTGCAGAGTGTAATTGTTCATGCTTTTATGTGAGTTTAATGAAAACTCTAAAATATGTGACATATTTTGTGATGGTTTATGTAGAGCCTTCTCCTTAGGCTGCTTTTCCACCAGAGATGTGTTGCGAGGCATGTGTTTTTGAGAACCAATAGAATCGCTTCATTGCCGTGACCTCGCTCAATGCAGCGATTCTATTGGATCTTAAAAACACATTCCTCGCAACACATCTCTGGTGGAAACGCAGCCTTAGGCTATAACCTAGGGTTATATTATACCTAATCATAGCGCTATTGAAACAGACACGTTCATACGACATTATCTTCCAGTCTACGTTCACACTATACTTGTGGAAATTCAGTAAACTGCGTAACGCTCACACACGTTAGCTGGGTGAAATTTTGGTGAAAGGACAGCCTTTATTATACCCAGGTGGTGCGGCACTGCGAGGTGCTGTTCTACGACTGCGAGTGGAAGGGCGACAGCGAGGAGTGCTGCGACATGGTGTCGCCCGTCTTCACCGAGATGGGCTTCTGCTACGCCTTCAACTCCAAGCACGCTGAGACCACCTGGCCGTGGTTAGTTATTTTTATCCAAAAGCAGTAAAACTAAAAGGAGAGGCGTCAGGCGATGTTTTAACAAACGATTATTCTTCTTATGTGTGTGTATAATATTATGTTGGTTTCACCTTAGCGACTAAAAACTAGCTGTTAATCTGATAGCCCAAGTAGACAAGTTTCTATTTAAAGCTGTATGAGATTACGAAGTTAACTAATCTTTCTGTTACAGGCGAACCCAAACGGACACGTTCACAGAAGCGTTCATCCATGAGACGGACGCCAAGTGGTCTTTCATGTTCAACTCCTTCAGAAACGACACTACCATTGACGTAATCATCTTACGATTATATCTAATATATTTTAGGGCTGATTTGATAAGAGGAGCAGGCACCAGATACTAGATTCATACGTAAGAGCACTTACAGACGAACAGCACTTGTCGACAGCTGCCGTCGACTGCCGTCGACTGCCGTCGACGCGTACCGTTCGTCTGTAAGAAGCCTTATTAAACTGCTGAGGAGGCATTGACGCAGGATGTGTTTGCATTGATACAGGCTAATCCAGCGCCGAAATCGAGCTGGCTGGCACCTGCACTGGCGCCCGCTACTGCAACAATGTATGCGGTATGCCAGCAGTTATGTATATCAGCAGTTTTTGTGTTTCAGATATACATTCACTCAACCGAAGAGATGGCAGGGTTGGAACAGACTGCTCAACATTCCTGGGACAGACGCGTCGAGAAGGTGTCGTTCTCTGTCAAACACACATACACCACGGAGGACGCTCGTCAACTCACCATCCGCCAGAGGAGGTGCATATTATTATTCTTATCAATTGAACTAGATGAGGCCCAACTGGGGAGGGCTACCGGGTTATGTGGGACTCCCTGGGGGGGAGGGCCGCACCCGGGCATACCCACTAAAACCTCAACGGTGTTCCTGCCCTTCCGCTTAAGGCAGAGCCACAGGATACGCGGAATACACAACCGCGACCCTGCCAGCAACTAGATGAGGCCCACAACTCCGTTGAAATCGGGTGGAAATCGCACATTTTTCCAAAAAAGTATGCTATGTCCTTGCCAACGTCTCAAAGTATCTCCTTGCCAAACAGCAAAATCGGTTCAGCAGTTTGGGCGTGAAGAGGTGACAAACAGACAGACACACTTTCGTATTTATAATAGTAAGTATGTATAATTAAATTACATTACAATCAATAATATATAGGTGCATCTTCGCTGACGAGCAGAAGTTGGAGACGTCGAAGATCTATACGTATTCTGCGTGCATGCGACAGTGCCGCATGCAGCGGTGCCGCGCCGCCTGCAAATGCGTGCCGCACTTTTATCCACAGATAAGTACGTATTAACGGTTTTGGATGTGTGAATATTATCTATATTCTATATTATGAAACGTAATATGTCGTATCTATTGAAAATATGTTATTGTGCGTGTGTGGTTGACATGATACTTAAAACAATATTGGTATGTGATTGTAACTAAATACGGCCACATCTGCTCATGATAGATTTGCGAATCTAACGGCCGTACTCAGAGACATTTAATGATGATTAAACTTCAATTCAATGAAGAGTATGAAAGATAATGTATGGGTCTTATCATCTCTGAGTGCGGCAATAAGCTATTGTTACCAAGATTGTTACTATTCACTTCCAATTTTATTTTATAGACTATGTATATCTGCCTAAAGGCCGTCACAGACTTAGCTATAATAATATATTAATATACCGTACTAAACACTGAGACCAGAAATATATATTATAGCTGAGTGTGTGGTCACGCGAAAATTGTATAGAAAATATATAGTAATATGCCTAGCTATAAACATATTAATATATATTATAGCTAAGTCTGTGACGGCCTTTAGGATAGAAAATTTCCTGCCAGCCTAATTAACATGTGCCACTTAGACATATAAATATATCTACCGCAACCAAATTCTATAGTAAATGAAAATATAATTTCCAGAAGGCTACCGCTACTGCACCATACAGGAGTTAGAATGCATCGCAAACAACGCGGCCGCCATAACAGACCCCGCGCGCTGCGGCTGCGAGCTCGGCTGTACCCACACTGTGTATGAAGTAGAGAAACTCACTGATATAGAGTGAGTGTAGAGAATATGGGATGGTCATTGGTCAGATAGATGTACACTCGGGGATTGCCGCGGTAAAGCTATTGCATAGCAATTTTTATCAACGAATGCAATTATAATTCGCATACGCCTAGTCGCACGCAAAAAAAACCGTGCCGAAGTCTGGCAACGCCGCGCCGCACCGTCAGGCATAATGGTGCGGCGTTGGCGAGCCCCCCACCCCGAGCTACACTGAGCTGAAGTCTACTGAAAAGATGTTAAACGAATGATAGTTGTTTTTCGTTACGGAATTTTTTGATTCGGTCGTCACGCTCAAAGCCCGCGATTAAAGCTATGAATTAGCTAAATAACTTTTGTCGTTTTCGTTAATAGCTTAAAAGTGACCATACCTTGCAATATTGAATCTATAATATTATGTTCAGTGCGGTCCGTTTTCAATTAACATTGCTAAAAGAACCTTTAAAGCATTTCATAAATAGGATAGAAATTCATAAATGAAATAATAAACAAGAATGTTTCATTGCAAGAGATCGGGTTTGAGTCTTGGTATGCCCTTTGAGGGTTTGACCCATAGTGTTAATAATTATTATTATTAGCTTATTTACTGTTTTCCTCTTTTTTCAGTCCGAGCAAGCTTTCCACTTCAACAAACTCGTTGGAGACGGAGTTTGTGTCGTGGCCCATGGTGCGTTACAAACGTGAGGTGCTGTTCGGTTGGGTTGATCTACTGGGTAAGTCATTTCAAATATAAGGGAGGCTAGAATCTAGATCAGCTATCTAAAGGTTAAACCATTTTGAAATTCACGCCCACCGGCAAAATAATGTAAACTCGTCGTAAAAGTCGTGATATTTTTTCCACTTTTAAATCGTTAATTTTAAAGAACGTTACTTTTTAACCCTAAAATGTTTGTTGCGGACACCAAGATAAAAATATGTTTGTGGCCCGTATGACAAAAAGGTTGGAGACCACTGATCTAGATCAACTAGAAGTTTTTTTTAATCTGGATCTTTAATCTGGTGCTGGAACTGTACATATTTCTAGGATAAAGTGTCTTCTGTTTTTCGTGGGACTCTACATTCCATGAAAATCGATTCAGTGTTTGAGGGTAAAGAGGTAAAAGACAGACACATTGGCATTTGACAATAATAATTCTGATATTGTGTATCACAATCTGTATCTTCGATGTATGTATCTTTTATCAACAAATTGCATTTATCAAAGTCATCAATTAATTTGTAATAACTAATTTGTCTACTTATTCCTTCACTTGCTTTAAGAAATTATTTGCCACATAATATTAGCCAAGTCATGTCCTTCATAAGTACTGAAATAAACACAATACTGAATACTTACCTATCCTTGATTAACTTTAACCGACAGAAGCACGGGGTCTATCAATTGTTGCTTATACAGATAAAATAATCATTGAGTCGTATGTAAATAATCGAGTCGTACCATAAAGATAAAACAAGAACTAAGTATATGCACTCATAGGCTTATCTTAAGCCCACTTACCTCGTTTATCGTCGCACAGATTCCGTAAGTACACAGACAGTTACTCACGCGAAGGAAACGTTGTTTGTGAAGGGGAATACCCATTACAAAGATTATATTTTATTTGTTAATTTATTTAAAACTTTTGCACGTTGTTGCATAAAGGCGGGCTTAATGTCTCGTGGCATTTTCTTTCAGCTAAACCTTAGGGTGTTGCAGAGAAAGTGGGGTAGATGCAAGAAAATATTTACTCAGACCTAGGCCCGTATAAATAGTGTACTTAAGATGCGACCCGGTCTCAAGACGCGGCTCGGCTCTGTGATTGGTCCAAATTTTGACAGCCAACCAATCACAGAGCCAAAACCGTATCTTGAGACCGAGTTGCATCTTGAGTACTGACTATTTATACGGGCCGGCAGACCAGAGTAAATATTTAGTAAAAATGAATTAGGAGTATTTACTTTTAATTGAGTATTTATGTTAATAAGTACTAACCAGAATTGAATGTGTTTCTTTATTTATTATTATTATTTATTTGTATGATTTTCCGCTATGTTCTTTTTAAGTATAGGTGACCAGTATAAATGAAAATATGTACATAAAATAGTATGATATACTGAATGCAAAGTTTTCTTTTGTGTTTTTTTTCTTACCTTCCTGACTCTCTACCCTCGTTAACTTTTTTCTCCCATGGTTTAGAGATTTTTCGTTATGTAACAATATAATGTACAGGTTACAATACAATACAGGGTGTTTTATTTTTCCTAAGAAATAAAAAAAAACATATTATACTTAGTCTAAGAAAATTAGTTTCAAAATCGTCGATCAGACCGAATAATTCGTGTAGTTTTGAAAGTTGGTACAGTTGTTCCTAAAGGTGTCCAGATGAATATACTAAAAGTCCCCGAGGGTGGGACAAAAGCCGCCGCGGCGGTGGGGGAGGGGGGGAAAGGTTTCTTTTTCAAGGTTTTTGCTTGTGACTCGAAAAGTATTTATTATATCTCTTTAGTGACTTCTACATTAATTATCTAGGTACATTAAATTTCCTATAAATTACGTCTACCTACACATTTTTACTGTTACTTTAGGAAATACAGAGTATTAATAGGGTACGCTAGCAGTAGCACTGTTTTGCCATACAAACTTATTCCCCAATTTACTCCCTGGACAATGCGTCTAGACAATTGATTTTTTTATACAATGTTGGAATCTGTTAAAGCATGCCTCTACATTAGATTTTATTCTAAAATTAAAAATATGACCAAAATGACAATTCAATAGGTAATTTGTTAATATTTTTCGAAAAAAAAACTATGTAAGTATTTTAGTTTTTTTAAACTATTATACGTTCCAGTATCATTCGGCGGCATAGCGGGCCTGTTCCTGGGCTTTTCGCTGCTGTCGGGCGTGGAGCTGGTGTACTACTTCACGCTGCGTGCGGGCTGCGCGGCGGCACGCGACGCCGACCTGCTGCGCCGCGAGCGGGCCGAACGCCGCGCGCGCCCGCACCCGCCGTATAACCTCAGTCTAGTGCCGTGGTGGGATAAGACCTGTATTCACTTTGATTAGTGATTAGGAGAAAGTAGAACCTGCACTAATCAGTCGCTGTCCACACCTTTCTCCTAATCTTTAATTACCCGCACTAATCACATGCACTTAATATCTCTAATCAAAGTGAATACAGTGATTTTTAGCTTTCATGTAAATTTCGGTATCGGCGGCTGGTTCTCGAGTGCCCAGGGTGTGTATTGCGCACACAAGGATACTCTCCTGTTTTTCTCTCGTTATGCAAACGGACAGAGATAAACTGACACTATTGAGATCAGGTGTATGTCCATCCGATGCATGGTACGTCTTTCTTGTCAGAGTTCAGACAATCAGGTGGTCAGCCTACATTGCCCTAACATTTCAGTTCACTTCATCTATTTTCAGGTGGAAAGAACCGCCAATGCCTCAAACCTCGATCCCACTGAAAGTGAAACCGAAGCACTCTCAGCCGCCCCAGTATTCGCCGCCGCCGGGCTATACAGAATACTTGCCATAATTTTATGGTTTGAAATCGTAAAAATATAGGGATAATGCGGTTAAGTTCGGATAAATTGTTGTTAGAGCTAATTTACACGTGGTGTGTTTTCTTTCACTGCACAGAAGCGCATCAAATGTCGTGTCGTGACGTAACAAATAGTTTAATATTTTTTTGCAAACTAAAAATAACACAATATTAAAAATTACAAAATATGTGCAAATTGATTTACAGACAACTATTATGTATGTGTAATAATTATTAATAAACTAAATATTAGTGTTGGCAACAAAATGCTGGCTGATCTAGAGTTAACTTAAATTATCTGAAATTACCCTGTAAAGTGTAAATAATATCCGAATTTACCCTGATTACCTATTGAAATAAATTGCTTCTTTCTCATTCATGATCATGATAATAGGTAAGTTTTGGTGGTAAAATAAACGAAATAATTATTAAGATGGCTTTTATTTAATGTCACAATCATTATAAAGTCCATTAGTAATCACAATCGAACTACTTTACCCCGAGAACGGTCAACAGTAAGTACCCAGTAACAGCGGGGCCAGGGTAAAACAGTTCAATCAACAACGACCTAACAGACACTACAAGACCTCTCAAGTTACTTTCTTAAACTGAATCATAAACAACTTCATTCAGAATATAATGTCGTAACTTCGGTAAGCACGGGCACAAATGATTATAAAATGTTTAGCATTCATGCCTCTGTCTTACCGAAGGTGCGCTAGGTGCTTAGTGAAAATTTAAAGGTTTGCGGCAAGGTGATTGCGTAGCCATCTAGATAAAGAAAATACGATTTTGCAGCCAAGAAACGAATCTGCATTAAAATGTAATAAGGTTTTCTGAAATCCGCGCAATCGTTAGGCCGCGTTTCCACTGACGCGGAGCGGAGCGGAGAGGAGCTTAGCGGTGCCGAATTGACCAATCGTGCTATTCCAGCGGAATGACGGCGAAGCGGAGCGAAGATTTCGAGCATAATTGCGATTGGTCAATTCGGCACCGCTAAGCTCCTCTCCGCTCCGCTCCGCGTCAGTGGAAACCGAACATGGCCTTATGCCTCGAACCTAATCTTCATCCTCAAATCGCCAATGTTAAAGCCAGTATGAAACAAGTATTTTGTATGTTAATTGAGAGAAGCATCGTTGACCTAACTTTTGATACCAAATGCTGTAATACCGTTTATATATTCGAGATGTTTTAATTAAATAACTAATAAGTATGTACTTACATTTAATAACAATTAGGATAGAACGTATGTAACAATGCATCTTGCTTGGCAGTAATTAACTAAAAGAAAATTCTCTCTTCACTCTTATAATGAAATGCATTATCAAATGCAATAAAATCTTGAGCTGCCTTGTCAGTGTCGTACAATTCACGGAATCTATATTATCTATGCCTAACTAAGTCTATGACCTATTTTTAAAAATATTATTTACAAACTATTATTATTTATTGGTCATAGAACTAGAAGATCCTACTCTACTCGAGGAATGAAGCATAGCCATTTAATACTAGTATTAAAATTGCATTACAGTTTTTAATGGCAAGTAACCATTTGCTATGTTAATGTAAATAAATATTTAAAAAATGGTAACCAACAAAGAGCTACGTGCAAAATAAAACGGGTTCAAATACCTAAATAAAAATAAATAGAAATAGTAAAAAAATAATATATAGACCATGCGAAATTATAAGTATATAATATATAACTATTTCCGAATATAAAACGGTTCTTGCACTCGCTTTTCTAAAAGACACATTATAAATGCATCTAAGACGATAGAACAAAAATACAACCAGCAAAATTCTTTAATATTTTTCCTTCTCCTTCTCCTTATTTTTATTGTTTGATTGTTAAATCATTGTTTGATTGTTAAATCATTGTTCATTCGAAAAAAGTTACATTTCTTTAGATATCACACAATAAATAACTAAATATTTTTTTTAATTAAAAACTGCTTATATTCTATAGAAAGATCATGCATAGAAATAAACTTTACTAGTGTGCGTTGCTTCAAAAATAATAACACTAATACTTTTTCATTTCAAACATCATAGTTTCTATGCATAACAATTTATAAATACATAAAAATATATGCCTGTATTAATAATTATTATTTAAGTGCTATTAAAAGTATGACAATCGATATAAATCAGTAATAATAAGTAATATTTTGCTTAACTGTAATTAAGTATTTTAAGTGCAGTTTTATAAACTTTGTTGTTTCATTTCCTAAGTACATAATATTGATGTAACTTCGTTTATGAAAATAATAAAAATACACTCTCCCACAAAAGAATATTCTGCTTTTAATTTTTTAACATTTTCTATCTCTTATTTTTATATTATTTTTTTAACATTAAAGTATAAAGAGGGAATTCTACTCTACAACGTACAAAAGTTTACTTTCACTGCGGTCTAGACCCTAGGCAGTATAAAACCTATTTTTTTTTTAATTATCTAATATTCGATTTATAAAAAGACTAAAGACAGTCTATGATTGGCCACATTCAAGCGAACGGTTTCTAATCATTCATGATGTTATAAATTTTGATTTAAATTGATGCTATCGTTCGCAACTTTCATATATCTTTTGATGATGATCGATGATGATAATATAAATAAGTTAAAAATATACAAAATTAAGTGTATTTGATTTCAATCTTAATAAGTACAACAGAATTCATTAAGTTCGGACATGAAAATAAAAAAAAGTTATGCATTTTATGTCGAGATAAACAAAACACAAAGATCGGCGACAAAAAATTGGCCAAGTGCGAGTTGCACACGCGCATAAAGGGTTCCGTACCAATAAAGAAAAAAAATATGCAAAAATTGTGATTTTTGTATAGGACTTACCCCCCTTAACTATTTATTTTATTTTTATTTTATTATTAATTATTAAGGTTTAAATACAATTAAATATTCTGTGAACATTTCGACTTTCGAGTGCCTACCTGTTGCTATTTTTGATATCAAGCAAAAAAGGCCGAAAAAATAGCGTTTGTTGTACGGGAGCCTCCCATAATTAATATTAATTTTATTTTGTTTTTAGTATAATTGTTATTATAGCGGCAACAAAAATACATAATCTGTGAAAATTTCAACTCTAGCTATTACCGTTTTTGAGATACAGCCTGGAGACAGACAGATGGACAGACAGACGGACACACATCGAAGTCTTAGTAATAGGGTCCCGTTTTTACCCTTTGGGTACGGAACCCTAAAAAAATTAATTTCAAGTCTTTTTTGTGAAAAAAAAATTTACACAAAATACAACCCTATTACAGTAACAGCATTTTAAAAAGGCGGTTCAATAACAAATAATAGTGACCAACACTATGATACCACTTAAACTTAAATCTAGACGTTCCTAGGTTTTATTGCGCCCAAAATATGTCATGGGAACCGTACATTGCCGCGAAAAAAGTAGTCATTCTTCGTACTTTACTTTATAAATGAGCCAAGTTAAAATCGACCCGGAATTTTCGTAATGCAATACAAAAACAATAAACTATCTTGGCCAGGCTGACATTGTGCATGTACACGGTCCGCACCACTGATCTCTATTATACAAGTACGCTGGATTGCTGATACACACCTGCTTTTTGTGCCTATTTGAAGCGGAATCAGCGCCCCCATTATTCGGGTAGAGAACTAAATTTGACGTAACCACAACCAATAACAACAGTTGTCATCACTAGTATTAGTTCCAAATACTCTCACTACTGCTATCAGCGCCAATATGGCGGCTTTCAAACGTCATTTTTACGTCAGATTTAGTTCTCTATCCGAATAATAGGGGCGCTGATTCCGCTTCAAATAGGCACAACAAATCAAATTCAAAAATTCAAAGGGAATCACCTATCTAGCGTACTTGTATAATAGAGATCAGTGGTCCGCACGCACATATTCTTTCGCCAATCCATACCATTTGACAGGCGTAAGAATGTGTGCGTGGCTGACTATGAAGTTCTGTGTATGATAAGATTCCGTCCGCCTTTTTTTCTAAGTTCATGGTTACAAAAGTTCATGGTGGTTCATGGTTACTAAAAAATAAAATGTGACGTATTATCAACATATTATATTTTATCTGTAACGTATATAGCAAATATGTTTACACAAAACATTATTGCTGATTTTATACACATTTAGTCCACAAATGTGTATCTAATAAATAGTAACCTAATCATTGGTCGATACTAGATACCACAAAACAAGAATATAAGAGTTCACAGCCTAAAATAATTCCAATTTTAAGTAGGTTTCGAATTAAGTATTCTTAAACAGTAATTTCGGTCTATAAAATTTATTCCAACAATATTTCATTGGAACTTTCAACGAAATTGGAATAACACTATTATATAATAAAGTTAGCTTTCTATTCTCATATTCCACGATTAATTAGGATTTCCTATTAAATAAATAATAAAAATTGCGATAATATTATTAACAGCTATGCTGTTATAAGTACCCAGAAAAGAGTGATATTCTTAAGTACCATTATAAACTAACACTTAATACCATTTGTCCTTCTCATTACTTGTATTGATGAAAGAGAAGGCATGATATTTAGGCATACGATTGGTGAAATTGCGACTAAACGACCAACCTTGATCTCGAAATCAACACGGAAATATTTTCCCGAGTATTCTGTATAACTCATTCGCTATAAAGTCAGTAAAATCCCTATTTCCATAAAAATGTGTCACGTGATCAAATTGCACACGATCGGTTCGACGATTTGTACTAACTTCTGTCCCACGTACAGTCCGCTCGTGGGCGGATGTCAGCACGCGTTGTCGCGTGACGCGATGTCACGAGTAGGGTAAAGCGGCTGCTCGACGTCGTGCGCTTTGTCGCAGCGCCGCCGGAACAGGCCCGTGAACGACGATAGTTGCTTCACCTCGGATAGGCTCGCCTGAAAAATACCAAGATTTAATATAGCTAGAAATAAAAAATACTACTCAAATAAGACCTCTTTATGTTACTCATAAGTTATAACATTATTTTGGGCATTTCAGTAGAAAAATATATATTAAAAAAAAAACACAAAATTTTGACAGCATCGTGCTGTCTGAAGGTCTTTAAAGTCCACGTGTGTATGTGTGCACTGTGCATATTATCACAGTTTAATGGATGACTGTTTCTATGACGCTAATGACATCAGCGCCGTAAAGAACGCGATTTTATTTTATTCTGTACGATATTTTTTAATTTGTTTAACTTTATTACAAAAGCATTTATTTACTCAAAACCATAATAAGTTATTTATGATGATGTTATAATGGTTTTTGAAGTGAAAACTTCTTAAGCGGCGTTGAGCACTTTTGTGGGATGGGTAAAAACTGTGAAACTCGCTTCAGGTCACGTGTGCTGATCGAAAAACCGTAAGACGGTTGGAGAGTAGTGTTGCAACATCGAAATCGATTAATCGAACAATCTATTTTTTTTTGTTTCGATTGTCGATATTTTTTAATCGATTGTAAGGGTTTCGATTAATTAAAAAAATCGATTTATAAAAGTCTAATTTCATAAAAAATGGGTTAATAATCAAGTTTTCACTTCTGCCGGCACTCCCAGACTGTAACCAGTCTTTTTTTATAAGTGCATAATTAACCCTTAAAAATGTAAACACATCCATACTAATACTTTAAATGCGAAAGTGTGTCTGTCTGTCTGTAACCTCTTTACGCTCAAACCGCTAAACCAATTTTACTGAGGCATGGAGATACTTTGAGTCCCGGGAAAGGACATAGGATGGTTTTATCCCGGAAATATATACGGTACCCGCGCAATTTATATTCACAACGGAGTTGTTTTATAATAATTATTGTGCACTAGTTGACCCGACAGACGTTGTCCTGTCTTAACGATGATTATTTAATTCGAATTGGCATAATTAAGAAAAAAAAAAGATTAAAATTAGTATCTCCATGCCCATCAAAATAGATTAAATAGTTTTGGTGGCGAAAATCATAAAAGTTTATTGTGCGGGAACCGTACATTTTCCGGGACAAAAAGTATCCCTTGTCGGTTGTCCTTTCCCGAGACTCAAAGTATCTCCATACCAAATTTCATCAAAATAGACTGAATAGTTTACGCGCAAATTATAAAAGTATATTGTGCAGTAACCGTACATTTTTCCGGGACAAAATGTATCCAAAGTTGGTCTTCGGGACTCAAAGTATCTCTATGCCAAATTTCAGCAAAATCGGGCCAGCCGTTTACGCATGATGTCGTGTCGCGAATATGGATTCATTTTTATCTATAGAGAAGATGTCCCTTATAGGCCATAACTCACTACACAAATAACATTAATCATAATTGACTCACCTCTATAGCAATAGCCAGTATGAGATGCAGCAGCGGTATGAGCAGTATGTACACCCTGAACATGTTCTGCTGCGGCTGGTCCGTCCGGAACTCCTCCACCTCCATGTTCTCGGCCAGCCACGTCCACGGGCACATCAGCAGGAAGGTCACGAACACTGACTGCGTTATGAGGGCGGCTACCATTTGATCTGTCAAGTATAGAAAGTGATGTTTTTTAGGGTTCCGTACCCAAAGGATAAAAACGGGACCCTATTACTAAGACTTCGTTGTCTGTCCATCTGTATATCACCAGGCTGTAACTCAAGAACGGTAATAGCTAGATATGTATTTGAAATTTTCACAGATTATGTATATCCGTTACCGTTATAACAAAAAATACTAAAATAGCATTTAATCTACTGTATGTCCATCACGCTTTGGACCTTTTGAAGTGATGGTTAGTATTTGCAGTTTTATTGTTGTCACAAATAATCTGTTGTATTAAGGGCCAATTCACATTGCAACGTCGCTGGGCATTGGGAATATTGGAATACACTTTTAAATGAGCCATTAAAATTTCGAACACGTAGCCCAACAATACAGGCGGCAAGTCGTTCAAATCAATGTGTAACTTACTGTGCAGTAAATAATTTTCGGGTTCAAATGGGTTTTTAAAATGCATCGACGCGTCAAGTTGCAACGTGGAATGACCCTTAAAGTAGACGAAGATTTAGCTGTACCTCGATAGCCGCAGATTTAATTTCAGACATTCATATTATGTATATTATAATTATTGTAATTATTCAGGGTTTTGTGGCGCGAGTTTAGCGGTGTGTAGCAATGCTTTGTAAGTCCGTGATACATTTATAAGCATTAAAGGGTTTTATGGAATTTGTACTTGGAATGATCCTTTGCGTACACTTTTTATTAGATAAAAATATTATTATACGAAATAATTAATATCACACACTTACAATTGGCACAGAACGGCTGGCGGAAGGGGTAGCCCTTGGCGTACACGCACGCCATAACCAGGTACTGGAATGATGAAACTATGAATATGATGGTGTTCTCCCAACACAGGATTATTTCTACGTCCGCCCCGCCCACCACAGGAGTATACCTGCAAATAAAAGGAAATAATAGTTTAACCCAAAGGAGGTTATGTTAATAATATTTCTATTTTTTTCTGATTAATTTCGTGGTGGGTCTCATGACAGTTTCAGCTTTTTGTAGAGGTAGTTGGTTACCGCTGACGATGCTAGCGACGCTTATGTGTCGCTAACAGTAGTAGAAGAATATAAGTATGGTAGGCTCGTAAATATACGTGACACACAACTGTAATATCATAGACACTGACCAGGGCTGGTCGTGCAGTAGATACAGCGCCGCCAGCTGCAGCAGCAGCACCAGCAGCACCTGCGCCGTCAGCGGCAGCAGCGACGGCAGCGCCACCAGCGACACGGGCGGAGAGCGCGCGCACAGCTTCCCCCCCGGCCCCGCCCGCCCCAGAGACAGCGCCAACAGCGTTGTCAGCACCAGGTCGATGTACAGGAACTGGTTGTTGCCCAGGATGGAGTAGTACTGTAATATATAAAGATATTATTGATGATTTTTTAGAAAGTAACGACAAAATTAATCTACTACGACGACGCGACGTAACGATACAATGTGGAGTCGCTCTTTAAAGCTGATCGCACATACTTTGTCAGCACCGTACGTGCGGTACGCGTCGAACGCTCCGTCTTTTTATTTTTGGGCTACTGATTAAAAATGAATGGGTGTGTATTTAAGCGTTTCTGAAAAATCTACCCCCAGGAGGGTGAAATTGGAGTAGAAAGTTTCAATGAAAGTCCGTCATTTCTTGAGTTAGAAACATGAAGCTTTATTTCTGGAAAACCTACCCCTATTCCACCAGAATAGGGGTTGAAAGTTTGAACATGAAACTTTACTTTTGGGCTACTTATTAAAAATGAACAGATACGTATTTAAGAGTTTCTGGAAATTCTACCCCCAAGGGAGTGAAATTAGGATTGAAATTTTGAATAAAAGTCCTTCATTTCTTAAGTTAGAAACATGAAAGTTTATTGACGTTTGCGTTTGACGTTTGCTTAAATAGGGTCCCGTTTTTACCCTTTGTTTATGGAACCACAAAAAGGGCAAAACTATCCATCTTTTTAGGGTTCCGTACCTAAAGGGTACAAACGGGACCCTATTACTAAGACTTCGTTGTCTGTCCGTCTGTCTGTCTGTCTGTCTGTCTCCAGGCTTTAACTCAAGAACCGCTATAGCTAGACTTCTGACATTTTCACAGATTGTGTATATATCTGTTGCCGCTATAACAACAAATACTAATAATAAAATAAAGTTAATATTTAAGGGGGGCTCCCATACAAGAAACGTAATTTTTTTGGCCTTTTTTGCTCTTTATCAATAATGGTATCAGCTAGCCACTTGAAATTTTCACAAAATGCTTAGTTATATTCGTACTTTAATAATCAATAATAAAATTAAAATAAAGTAAATATTTATGGGGGGGCTCACATACAAAAAAACACAATTTTTTGTCTACTTTCGTTCTATACCGGTACGGAACCCTTCGTGCGCGAGTCCGACTCGCACTTGGCCGATTATTTATTATACTATGTTAACGCGGACAAAGTCACGGGCAACAGCTAGTACAGCTTAATATTACAGTATACTCACATTATAAAGTATCAGTATGGAGAAGAACTGTATGAGGGAGTAGAGAGCCATGTATTTAAATATTGCAAATGAGGTGCTCAGCGCGCACCGACCCTCGAGAGCCAGCAGCTTGACGCATCTGATGTTCTGCTCTTGGGAGGTGAAGGGTGCCGCCACTGAGAAAAAAATATTTTTTGTAAGCAAACTATATTTTAGTGAAAAATAATAATAGACTCAGAATTTCAATCTCATACTTTGATTTATCCGTAGCGTCCCTTCCATAGCCTTAAACATACTAGCTTTTATCAGGGTTGAAAGAAAGAGGTTATTTTTTCACATTCATTTTAGAAACTTGTGATATCATTTTGAAGGAGTTCTCTATCATGTACGTTTTATTAGAAATATGAAAACGTTTGTATCGACGGCATATAAAAGGAAATTTATATTTATACGTTACTCAAGTCGTTTGTATATAGTATAAAGAGTGTGAGAATAATGCGTGGAGGCCCAAAGGAAGATCTTCCGACCGAGCGAGGTGGTATGCTCGGTCAGGCCGGAGCCCACGTGATACATTTCAGCTATCGTATATAATATACCGCCGCTCTCAGAAAACTTCGATAGCGCGATGCAGGAATGTTAGGCGAATGTGGGTACCGCCACATCACTCCCCCCCGAAGATCGGAGGTCGAATCTTGAAGTCTTGTCGCTTGAGTCGCCAGTGCCAGAGAGTTCCAGTGAGTCGGAACTGTTGCAGTGAGTCCCAGTGAGTCCCAGTGAGTCGGAACTATAAGCTGCTGCACGGGATCCACTGAGTCGGATAAGCTGCCGTGCGGGGCCGATGCTACGTGCTGACCAGGAGAGATGTGCTCTGCTTGCTGACCGGTCGGTGTAGTGAGAAAGCCCGGTGATGCCGATGCGGAGTCGCCCAGGCTGCGGTACATTGCGGCTAGTGGACGAGGTACCTGATAAGGCGATGCTGGCTGGCGCGGTGCGGAGGGGCGGGGAGCGATGATGATGAAGGAGGCGTGTTCTGTCGAGGGTCACCAATGTGGGACATGATGCGTGGAGGCCCAAAGGAAGATCTTCCGACCGAGCGAGGTGGTATGCTCGGTCAGGCCGGAGCCCACGTGATACATTTCAGCTATCGTATATATACCGCCGCGCTCAGAAAACTTCGATAGCGCGATGCAGGAATGTTAGGCGAATGTGGGTACCGCCACAAGAGTAATGGTGTTAAATGTGACCCTTGTAGGACACCAGATATTATTTGTCTAATTAAATAAACGTAAAAACCTTTCGACAACTTGACATCTATTTTGTACGTACACAAATAGTTAATACATGTCTCAATTTGTGCCTGCCAATATTTTTTATATTATATGATACTATTAACTCTTTGTTCGCAAGAATTCTAAATTAAAATCCTCTAGACAAAACAACTAAACCATACCTGACGCGTCCGCCTCCGACAGCGATATCCCGACGTGGGCGGCTTTGAGCGCGCCGCAGTCGTTGGCGCCGTCGCCGCACATGCCCACCACGAGCCCGCGCGCCTGCAGTGCCGCCACCAGCTGCGTCTTCTGGTCCGGACCGAAGCGACCGAACACGCCGCCTGCAATATGGACCGTGTTACGACGTTATAAGGTTCGATTTTGTGTAGGTTTAAGAAATCTATAGAAATAATCGTATAAACCGCGTTTAATTTTTGATTTTGTAATATTTGAAATAGGCTGTCGATAAGATACGACACCTTTATGTTTTATTATGACGACGCAACGACAATGATTGATTATTATAGGCATCTTTTATAGGTTAGTTTTGTTCCTTGAATTGAAATAAAGTTAGGTCTACTAGTGTTACTCCATATAATTATATCAGCCACTTTTACGCATTTAGCGGCGTTGACGTAAAACAGCCTAAACTAATTATATAATTTATGATAAAATAATGTATGCCGAAAAACGACACTCTTTACAGAATAAACGCCAGCATAGTAGCAAAAATAGCTATAATAGTGCTTTGCAAAACGACGTTTACCTTTATCGACAATGGTTTCCATCATTTCGGGATAGTGCGTCCGTAGCCCGGCCCAGGTCTTGCCCTCCAGCGCCAACACGTACGCGTCCAGAGGCAACTTCGGCTGACAGCCCTCTCCAACTACCTGTAAAGATCAATTAAAATATGTTAATAATGATCGCATATTTCAACAATCCTAAACTTTTGGACAAAATAGAACAGAACATGTTGTGTAAGTGAGTTGATATGTTAGTACCATTTTTTTGGTTTCAAAGAATGGAGAAAATTTTACCACAGAGCGTTACTTATATGATCTGAACTGTATATAACCAAACAAAACTTATTTATTGCACTAGTGTAGGACAGACGTCAAAAAACGAAAATATTTGCCATTGTTGAAATCATACATCGTCTGTCAAATTCAGTAGAAAAACGAAACGTAAAAACCATTAGCCTAGAGACCGTGCGGGAACTGTAAGTGGCAATAGTTGTTTAGTAAATGATTATAAATTCTAAATTTCGGATTTTCGACACCAGTTCGCAGTTCCAGCTTTGCTCACGTCAACAGTCTATCTGTACAGGTATCACAATTCACAAATCACAACTCACCTCCATACACAGCGGCGGCCTCTGATCGAGAGTCTGCGGCTGTCCTAATGTAATCAGTACCAACTTCTGATGCGGCTGCACCATCAGACACCCGCGGGCTACAGACATAGCCGTCATTATGTTGTCGCCTGAAACATCGTGGGTCATATAGCTGTCTCTTTCGCACTAAACACAGGAATATAGTTTCATGTTGGAATGAGTCAATATCTCATATTGACTAGAATATTACAATCTGTATATTCATGTAACTTATAAAATATTGTTATCTTGCAGTTGTAAGAGAAATTAGTTCTAGCGTAATTCGATGTTAACAAAATTAATACACTTTGTAATTGCTTAAAATGTTTTGAAACATACATTACCATCGTTTTTGTGCACTTGTCAAGTTTAAGTCTCATACAAAGATTATTGCCATTATTTTCATAAAACTTGCCTTTACTTATTTAAACAGCGAACTGCCGAGCACAAGACAGACAAAAACAACGAACAGTTTTTGAGTAGTAGTAACACGCTGGGGCCAAAAATTAACACTTTGTCATTGTACTTACCGGTAACCATAACCTGTCGCATCTTCGCCTCGTGTAGCTCCTTTATGATCTGAGTGGTCTCGGGTTTCAGGCTGTTTTGCATGACTAGAAAGCCCAGAAACGTCATGTCACACTCGATCGATTCCCTCTTGAGGCGCTGCGCGTCTACCCATTTCATCTTTCTATCCAACTTCTTATAGGCAAGGCCGATGACTCTGAACCCATTGGAAGTATATTCTGTGAGCACCGAACTAAAGTTTTCCGGTAGAGTCGTCGCCGTGCACATTCCTGCAACCTGAGTTTAGTGTTAATAGTTTTTAAAGCAATACCTAAGAACACTGTTGTTTTTTACTCGACTGTGCCAGGTGTATTATATTTTTAGTGTTTTTAGAGTATAACATTTCATTATTTTCTCTACAGCTTAGCAGCTTCTCGCATTCAAGCTTGAAGGGTATCGTTAGATCTTAGTTGTGAGAGTGGCACTGGTTTGAACACAAATAATTTCAAAACAACCCAAGCTTGGGTTTTTGTTTGTTTGATAAATTCTTCTTATTATCATAAAAAATATATATAGGTCAGATATATTTTATGGAATTTGATAGGTATAAATAAGTTACCTTTTCAGGAGCACCTTTGACATAGTACACCATAGACGGCTGACCCAGGACCCTGGCTATCACTCCCATAGATTGTTGGGACGACGAAAAGTGAAACCGCCGCAACAATCCTATCTGAAAACCGACAATTATTTTAGAAATGGTAATAATACAAAAGGCAACGCAAAAGCAAATACACGGGCTGCAATAGCGGATAAATGTCTAGTGCTTCTTCAAGTTTAAGCCGGTGAACCAATTTAGATGGGTATGAAGATTAACGATTTAAATGACATGCTGTTTCAGTGTCTTCACATTTTTAGTTTATGATTAGGGCACCATCTAATCATAAAAGATAAAGTATAAAAAACATATTTAAGACGTAACTAACCTCATACGGTATTTCCATAGTGAAGGGATCATAGTTGTCCAAATCCTGTAAGTCCTCCTTTTGGCTTGTGGCTGGTTTTACAATCGCTGGTGTTAGATTATCGTAGCGTGTATTCTCTGGCCCAGGCTCTTCTAATACCTGTAGATAAAATTAAATACCTCAAACGAATTCGAATTAAAATTCTTTTACATATTTAAAAATGCAAAGTCTTGTATGATAATAATATTAATCTCTAACGCAAATTTAATTAAGAAAAAAATTCAACAATATCATTCATTGACCCATCGCTACGTGTCTCTTTCACTCACGCGCAATAATAACACAATCGCGCTTCTATACTACCGCGTAACCGTTAAAACGAAATAGCAATATATTCGAGCATCTCGAGTTATTTTTTAATTGCACCGCGTCCATAAATTTAATAACTTTAGCATAAATATATAAATATAAGTATGTATATGTTCTTGATGAGTTAACGTTATATTTGTATTACGTTAGTGCATTATGAAAAACTTACCCATTGCGTAAACTCGAACATCTTCAAATCCAGCGGATCGCCTTTTAACTCGCCCTGTATACTGGTGAGCGAGTGGCAGGACGCCAGCGCCTGTACTAGTGGACTCTTGACGGACAGCGAGCTCACGTCGTCCACCTTCCGACCGAATTTCTCGCCCTCATTCGTCGGAATTATCGTGTAAAAATCCAGCCCGTCTTCCGTTAGAGTTCCCGTCTGAAATTGTGAATAGGTGAGTAACTGATAGGTATTTTAAATAAACAGATATGGGGTACAGCTCATAAATGACCTAAAAAGATTTGATAGACTTGAAAGTGTCTTGACTATTTAGAGTTTATTCGATATAATTACATTAATTTCCTGACTGCAAAGCCCTACGATTTGTATTCGATAGTCACAAAGTAAGAAATCAATAACGTAAGAGATTTGATATCGCACCGCCACGATGCCCGCTGTCATGGCGGCCGGCAGCGCGGGCGGCACTACGACCGTGTCTATTGCTCATGACGGTGATGACGTCATACCTTGTCGAAGCACATGGCCTGCAGCTTGCCGCACATGATGATGCGTGGTGGGGAGACGCAGAACACGCGACGCGCGCGCAGCCGCCGCTGGCTGTACACGATGCCCGCTGTCATGGCGGCCGGCAGCGCGGGCGGCACCACGATCGTTATTATGTCCAGCGTGCGCAGGATTATCGTGCCTACCGCGCTCTGGAGAAAAATATCTTGTTTAAAAAACGATACAAGAAGAATTCAAAAAGAATGTGTGCGCTTACAGACAAACAGCACTTGTCAACGGCAGTTGGTGGCATGCGTCGACTGCCGTCGGCAAGTGTCAAAAAAAATAAGTGAAAAAAATCCAGTGCCTGCCGTCGACAAGTGCCATTAGCCCGATAGATATATTGTGGAAATTCAGGGAGTTGCATATTTTGTTCCTCCTTATAGTTCCTAGTTCTTTCAACTTACCCCTCGTTGAACATACAGCCAGATAGAGTACGCCATGCCAATAGCCGCGATACAGAACATGAAGATGACGAATTTCACCGCGTCCTTGTAGAATTGGAAATCGAACTCTTTCGGGAACAGTATACTTTTGATCAGCTCTCCTTTGGCAGTATAAAATCCAGTACGCACTACTTTTGCTAACACCTGAAATATATTTATTTATTTTATACCAGCTAAGCTTCAAGATTATTTTCGTATAAAATAATAAATTTGACGAATACCTTCGATTCGTCATATTACGCATATTCCACATAAAATTCCTTACGCAATGCGTCGTAACGAGCACGGAATTTTTTCCTGATCTGATGATATTATGATGGTATGGGAAATTGGCTGTGTGACTTAAGCAAATCTGTTATTTGCTCATAATGTGTCGTGAAAAAATAGACTCTTTGTACGTGACTTGTGTAGAAAACTTAAATTAGTTATAGTACGAGCAACATGTTACTATTTATCCTATATTTTACCTGATTGTTGCCGTAGAATCTCGTTTGAATGACGTGTGTGCCGGCGAACAGAGTATGCCTCTTGTGCGTTTCTGTCGAGTATATTTCTTGAGATGGACATGGTGGACCTTTCATTACGGGTACACTTTCACCTAGAATAAAGAACCTTTCATTGAAGAAAATTTAAGTATAATATTATACTATTTTCAATTTTAATCTCATAGACCTATATATCAAAAGCATTTTCATAGGATTTAACAACATAATATGTAGTTATAACAAGTCATTAACCTCTCGAATACCGGGATGTCAAAATTCTATTGAGCCATAAAACCCGTGTTCTATGGCGCCATTTAAATGTTTCTAATATTTTTTTCAAATTTTACAAAATTGCGCCAATCAGCAACAAATTTAGTGCATTCTTTATGTAGCTAACTTCATACTCTAAAAAATAATGCATAGAACAAACGAAATTAAATCTTAGATACATTAAAATAAGTTAAAAAACTGCGTGAGGTCGAGTGCAGTCAGGTGGCTCGTTAACGAGCCGGTGGTACAGAGAGGTATTTTTACGGGTGGCTCGTTACGGTGTCGGTGGGGTTCAAGAGGTTAAATAATATTTTATTGTTATAACACCTGTCAAAGTTTTAAATGTGTTAAAATCTTGTCATTTTTCTTACCAGTAAGCATAGATTCATTGACAATACAGGACCCAGTGAGCAGTACCGCATCACATGGCATCAGACATCCATCAGGGGGCAGCACTAGAACATCACCGGGTACGAGCCTGCACGCACTAGCGACGCACTCCGAGCGTTCGCGCCCGCCACGCAGCACAGTCACCATGCACGCAGACGTCGACCCCGCCATTTTGTGGAGATTGATGCTCATCTACATAACATACTATTTGTTAAATTATAGCTAAGATCCACTATTGTTGAAGATATAGTGGGATATTGGTGTAGACGTAAATTTGCACGCATTGGCGACGCACTCCAAACGTTCGCGCCCTGAAAATTGCACGCATTTTGTGAAGGTTGATGCTCATCTACGCAGCGTACTACTTGTTAAATTATAGCTTAGACCTCGTATTATTGGAGATATATTGCGAGTCTGCACGCACTAGCGACGCACTTCGAGAGTCCTTCCTCCGCCACCATGTGATTACTTTTATGATTCAACGAATAACTTTTTTATAAATAACGTTGCTTTCTATCATTTGACGTTATTGTAAAAGGATGATAGCAAAAATATTTTTACTTCATCAATTAAAGCGGTAGTAAGCAAAAAATGACGCAAATTGCGTCACATCCTACCAACAAACAATACATGTTACATACAACCTTCACTATCCCACCCATTGATTCAATACGCGAAGATAAAAAGCTAAAACAAATTTCCTTATCGGTTGTTTGAGGAGCGTAAACCCCGGTGACGCATTTACCTGTTTCGTTTGGTACAGCGCCAACATACAGGAGCCGGCCGAGAGTATGAACACGCACGTCGCATACTGATAGTACTCGTCCAGCGACCACAGAATGATCGAGAACACTTGGAACAAGTAGAACGGATTGAACACTTCGTCGATGAACAATGTGTAGTAGCTTTTCACTTCCACGTCCACTGAGTTGGGTCCGTATAGTTTCATACTGAAAATATGAATAAGTTAATAAAATTCTCACTACTATAACTTACTTAAATACCGGTAAACTTGAGATGCCAAATAATATTAAGGGAAATTAACAAGAAATTGCATTGTTGTAAAAATAAGCTACTTTAAGTAATAGTACACATTATATTATTATCTGTCTTAAAACTATTATTGTTGGAGACCATTAGAAACGTAATTTTGTTAAAAGTGTGACGTAGAACAAACTAATAGTAGTGTCTTACAATTTGCATTGCTGGCAAAATAAGCCAGTTGCTATAGCGTAATATAAGCTCGCAACGTGAAAAGTGGCTTAGTAAGTCTCTAATTAGAACATGGACGCGACAATATTTAGAAGTTATTTTTAAATGACCCTGCGTTTGACACACCACGTATAGCTCATAAGATAAGCATTACATTTTTTAAATACTCTAAGACTTAAAAACTCAGATATTTATTAATGTGTACGTAAAACTCATAATCGTAATTAGTATGGATTGAAATGGCAAAAATGCCAAAATATTAGAAAAGAACACGTGTTTTCTCACTAGCCTCTAGTTACACCGAATATTTTTATAATTTTGCATATCGTTACCATACACGTACATGTAATTTGCGATTTTTAGAACTTCTTGCCCCCTTACGCTGTAAGGTAATAAAAGTTGATACCATTTGAGGAAACAGTACGGTTGTATATTTTTCCTCCTTATCATTTGTTACCAAGAGAGGCAATCCCAGTGATTACCTCATAAGAAACGTAATTGTACATTCAATTCAGACGTCGTCGTATGCGTCAGTTATTCGGTCAGAATATATTATGTCCGCTAGGGATTTTCATATCTACTTATTTGATTTTTTTTTAAATTTAGGATGGGTAAAGACAGGTCCAAGTTAGATTTTTCTTTGTACATCGCGGTCACATTAACTAATGACGCATCGCTGGAATGCAAACCGTGCGTCTAATATACATCGCATTTTGGCAACGTTTGAAGTTGTAAATTTGCTGAAACCTTCATAGATAACTTATTAAAGGTAATGATAATACGCTGAGTCATAAAGATACCGACGAACAGAAGATATATACGAGAAGTTGTGAGTTGTGACTAAACAATCGGTACTCCGAAATATGACGTCACAAGTCACAATTCAATCATCTCGTGAATGGAAATTTATGCTCATTTGTGTAAACGTTTGTTTTATTTGTGCATTTCTAACATAATATGTTCTTCATATTTTATTTCTAACAGGAAGACTACAATTGTTATCATTTTAATATGAAACTAATACTTAATAGAAAGTCATCGCAAAGGTAACTACTGCTTTAATGACTAAGGCGGACTTGCATAGATCTGGATTAAAAGTTAACTCTGAGTTAAGCATCATGTCATCTGTATCACTCACCAGAGTTAACTTTAACTCAGATCTGCGCAAGTGGGTCTTAGCAATGTATTAACACAATACTTATCTGTCATGTTTACGATTTTCGCGAACGAGTATAATAATTCTTGGAGACCATTAATTAGCAATATAGTTTTACCATAGAGAAGTATAATTCGTCCATGGTTAAGTTACTATGACGTTTGTTAAAGGTGTGACGTGGACGGTGGAAGAAACCAATATTAGTGTCTTACCAATTTATAGAAACGGTTGTTTGCTCAATGGTGAGACAACATTTAACAGGACAAACATATCCTAATATTATGCTTTTGTTTGTAAATAAATAAATATTAAAATGGTATGAAATATTCAAATTAAATGACATCTTTTATACAGACAATGGCTCACCATTCATGATTTGACCACCACCATTGAATCCATCCACGAAAAACCCTTTGATAAGTAGGTATTACTTTAGGGAATCCGAGACACATGTAAATATCTTGTTGGGAGTAAGGACGCGCATAGAAATTTATCAGAACAATTATTAGAGTTATACCTAGATAACTACTAACGACAAATAACAGGTAAGTAGGGAAAATTTGAGCATGTTAAAAACAATAAATACAATAATAATTCAAGCTCTTCCCGGCGAATGTTAGACTGTTTGAGAAACAAATTTTATGTTTATTATAGTACAATGTTACATCACATTATTTATGTAATATCATTGTGTTAGTAATATTGAACTAGACTTATGATAAGATATAAAGTAACCTACCTAAGTTTATCTACTAGGTATCTATAGTAATAAACTCTGAGATCTCGATTATGAACCAAATTAGTTTATAAATGGGATCTAATGTCTATCCATACTTCTGTGCAAATAATATAAATGCGAAAGTGTGTCTGTCTATCTGTCTGTTACCTCTACACGCCCAAACTACTGAACCGATTAAGCTGAAATTTGAATTAGTAGGTAAGGACATAGGATACTTTTAATCTCGAAAAAGTTTACGGTTCCCGCGCGATAAACGATTCATTTGTACCTATGCAACGAAGTGACGATCTGCGGACTTCTATTCATCTAGTCGGGTTATAATGTGAATCAGCTGCTGACTCCACTGAATTTTGGCTTTTCAGTCGAAGACATTATCAAATAATGAGGTATACCTAGGATCCGTTATTGTATCCATACTAATAATAATAATAATAATAATAATAATAATTTATTTGCAGAAAGAAGTACAAAAGATTGTTGAATTATAAAAACATGGTTCACTCTTTCTACCTATAGATTTAGGCATGCAAAAAATAATAATAATAAATTAAACATGAAATTAAAATTAAATTTAGGACATTATTTAGAAAGTAATCAATAACACAATTAAACATACAAATTACAAAGTATAATGTTCTTAGTGAGAGTATTGTGATAAAGATATAATTATTAAGATCAAATTAGGAATGTCAATTAATTAGTCAAAAAGGCACAAATTAAATTAAATAATTTATATAATGGATGTCAAAGAGAATCGAATATTAATGTATTATTAAAGTCATGTCCAAAGAATAATAATATTATATTATCTATGTCACAATAATCCCATTCTAAATAAAAATAATAATAATAATACTACATTAATATGTCAAACTATAGCAAGAAAATAATAATTCATCAGTCAGTATTATGTCAGTCCAATTTTATCATTAAGGTATTCTGAGACATTATAGTAACATTTTTGTATTAAAAATTCATAAACCGCTTTTTTGAAGGAATTAACACTAACACTATTTTCTCTACATGATTTAGGTAGTTTGTTGTATATTTTAGAAGACATTCCAATTACACTTTTAGACATGAGTGTAGTTTTATAGGTTGCAGTAATAATCTTGGTTTTATCACGTCTATTTCTATCTACAATATTAGATTTTTTAGGAAACAGATCATGATTTTTGTGTACAAACAATGCTATTTCTAGTATGTATAACGACGGAAGCGTGAGAATTTTATATTTAACAAAACTTGGCTTACAGCTATCTGTTACTCTCAAGCCAAACATTGCCCGAATACAGCGTTTTTGCATTTTAAAGATTATGTCATTGTCCGTTGAGTTCCCCCAAAATATAATGCCGTAACGTAGAAGAGATGCGACCATACCATGGTAGGCTGATAAGAGTCCATCAGTGTTCATTATGGATGCTAACTTCAGCAGCGCAAATGCACAACTGCTAATCTTTTTGCTAAGTTGTTCAATGTGAGGTTTCCAATTTAGTTTATTGTCAATAATTAGTCCCAGAAATTTTGCACTGTCTACTTGGTCAATTTTAGTGTTATTATAATGCACACAAATCTGAGGTGGCAACTTTCTTTGAAAAAACTGGATGATAGTTGTTTTAGTCAAGTTAATTTTTAAATTGTTATTGTCAAGCCAAGCTATAATTGATTTTAAAGTTTGAATAATGTCATTTTCATAATTTTCTAAATTGTCACATTCAATAGTTATAGTACTGTCGTCAGCAAAGAGTGTAAAGGGTTTGTTAACACATTTGGGAAAATCGTTTATGTAGATTAAAAATAAAAGAGGACCCAATACACTGCCTTGTGGAACTCCATAAAGTAAATGTCTAATTTTTGATAGAAATCTCTCTTCATAAAGTGTTTTTAAATTTAGCCGTATTATTTCAGTATATTGTATTCTGTTTGTGAGATACGATTCAATAAGTTTTAATGTAATCCCACGTACACCATATGCTTCAAGTTTTTTAAGTAAGATTCTATGATCAATATAGTCAAAAGCTTGAGTCATATCACATAATATAGAGCAGACTGGATTGCCATTGTCCATATTTTTCATTACATTTTGTAAAAAGTCAAAAATAGCTCTATTAATACCTACATTTCGGCGAAAACCTTTTTGTTCCTTACATAGAATGTCAAATTTTTCAAAAAAATTGTATAGGTAATTGTATATATATTTTTCAAACACTTTGGATATGACAGACGTAAGAGCAATAGGCCTATAATTATTCAATAATCTTTTATCGTTTTTTTTATATAAGGGCTTTATAATTGAAATTTTTAGTTTGTCAGGATATACGCCATTCATGATACTTAGGTTTAAGATATAGCTAATAGGGCCTGAGACAATGTCACTTACCGATTTTATAACTTTAGTTGATATTCCATCAAATCCAACGCTTTTTGAGTTTTTTAAATTTTTTATGATTTTGTGTATGTCTTGAGGTAAGCTTGGTGGGATAAACATTGAATTTGATGAGGGTAAGATATTTTTTGTGACATTCTTACCATACCCTGGGATAGGAATTACTTTGTCCACGAAATAATCATTAAATTCCCTGGCAATTTCTTTGCAGTCGGTTACTACGCGGTCATTAATTTTGATTTCTGAAATATTTTCTTTTGGAACATTAATTCTTGATTGCTTAATTGAAGACATGAGTGCATGAATGAGGTAAGTAACATTTTTGAAAATTTACGTTTTATTGCATAAATGTAGCTTTTAGGACTTGGAAAATGATTTGCAATCAAAAAATTTAGAATTTTACGTATACTTACAAAGTTAGCCAGATGATGAAGCAGGTAAGTTACAAGGTTCGTCCAAATGATTATGCAAGAAGCGGGTAATTACATCCCATACAAATCCCATATGCGTTTTTAAATAAGGAATATTATGTCGACTTTTTTATTGTTCTATTATTCAAAGGCATAGATAATTTAGTATATATTTTTTTTTGTTAGCGTTTGGCTCTGACACCGGGGGTGTACTTTGCCACATACAAAGGTATAGTCAGTCTTCTTCATAATAATAATTTTCATCAACGTTTTTGTTTTTACTATATTATCGTCATTTATGATCATATCTAAAGTCTAGTCAAAGTCTAAGTAAAAGTCAAGTCAAGCAGTCAAGGAGTCAAGTCGGTTGATACTCTATACTGAAACTTTTGACGGAGTTTTGGAGGGACACAAAAAGCACGTTCCTGGAAGTTGCAGCACGTGCATGATAACGAATATGTAATAATGGTTAATATTCTGCCAATTTTACACATTAAAATAAAACACAGTTAACAAAATAATTTAAGGAAAATAATACAAAAAAATACAACAGTACTCTTTCACATTCTAGGCAAAACTCTATTAGGTATATTAATAATGACACATTATTAAGAAAATAATAATAATATCTATGGACGCTTCACATCACGTTAGTCTGGCCCCGTGCTAAATACCTGAAGGACTTGTGTTACAGGTACCAGACAACGTTGTATATTTAAGATTTTTATTATATCATACACAATACATATTTATACATATAATAATCAAAGCATATTTCATACACATCCATACTCTTTTATACCTACTACGATAGTTATTTTATTAAAGACTAGGCGCTTTTCGTTGTTTCCAAACAAATTAAAATTTTGGAAAAACCTATCGTAACTTAAATGGTACCTACGTATAAAATATTTTGTTTTTGTTTTTATTATAATATTAAATTGTTGGAAATATAAAAAAATATTTAGGCATCAGTTTGGCTGTTTGCATTTATCCTGTGCTAATACTTTATAGCGTCGCGTCGCGTACATTGAGATACTATAGTAGGAGAGAGCCTTATATCAGTGTATAAGCGTCAAAAGCGTGTAATGTTATGTCCTACTTACTAGGACATAACAAAGGAGTCGGTTTGCATATTTCATGTAATAAAAGTGTTAATAAAGGTTTTATTGAACATTTTATGCTAGATATTGTTGATTTCTATGGTTCCGCTAAATTATAATCCATAAGAATGGCCAAAGAATGCCTCAAACACGTGGATTTAACATTAAATACGTAAGTTTTGAACAACGTTTTTTTGGCTTTTCAATCGGTATTTTTGTAAGCTAAAAAAGATAATATTTAAGTTTAATAATCCCTTATTCGTGCTATGTAAGGCATTAGTGCTAAAAATGTCACATTAATTAATAATTTGACTACAAAAGTTGCATAGCTTTTTACGTGTGTTTAAGGATTCTCATTACTTGAACTACAGTTTATCGATATCATGAACTAAATGACTTTCTTTTCTGGATTTTAACGTGCTTCGAAATGATCGCCAAATAGAAATATTCAAGAAAATAAACGCACACTACTTGTATGAAAATAAGCACAAAATGGCCACGCTATGACGGGCTAAAACTACATCTACCTATATATCCTTAATCTGTGGTCGCGTACCTAGTGTATTTATTCTTTGGTCGCGTCGATACTTCATTCCAAATTCAAATGAGCGAGCGGGCCAAATTTGAAAATCGAACTAGCTATGCTCGACAAAGAATTTTTTATTGTAAGTACTTGACTGTTTTTTTTTACTAGGTATTATGACGTACAAGCCATAGTCGTGAAAACGCAGTTAAAAGTAAGTATAATAAAACACAATAAAAACTTGAATTAGTATATTGTTCTTTTAATTGTAACATTTGAATAGTGTATAATTTAAGTTATTATTATTAATATACTTAAATTTATTTATTAAGTAAGGGTTCATTTTAAACAATCTATAATATATCAACTTTGAGAAACCCAAGATATTTTAAAAAATTAATTGATCTTACTAGTAAACTATAAATTGGGAAATCGTATTTGTATGATCTTAAATGCTTCTTAACACTTAAACGGCTGAACTGATTTCGACGAAATTTACTTTGGAGATTATTACTTTCATCATCTCGTTTTCTCTACTTAATTCCTACTAGATGACGCCTACAACTCAGTTTTGTTTACATTTAGTTTTCTAATGCGGAATTCCCTTATAATCTTTCCCGTCTTTCAAAAGTGTAATCCATTTTTGTTTAAATCTGTTTGGCCGTGAATTTATTGTCTTTTAAATTGAGTCTTGTTTCATCTCTATAAAAAAAAGTGATTTATGTGTACTTCATGCATTGACAGTCTTTACAGATTTTGTTGCATTTAAAAGTGAAGAACCGAGTAACTTCACATTTTTCCTAATTTATCCTAGAATGGAGATTTTTTTATATAATTTTTAACATAACAATAAAAACGGAAGATATTTACACCTCCTGATACAATTAACAAAAGCCATTACTTGATTTGTGATGAAAAATCATAAAAAGTTTTTTCAAAACTTTAAACGCGATTTACTCGAAATTCGAAATGTGTTACATACCTCATTCATGCACTCACGTCTTTAATTATGTTCCAAATCGATTTTGTTTTATTTGTTGACGTTTTAATTTTATAGCTATTTTGTGCCCTTTTTGTTTTTATTATAATTTTTTTTAGTATCTTAGAGTATTTTATATAATTTAATTTATTATCAGCGTTCGGAATTTTTCTATATGTCCATAGTAGTTTCCTTTTTTTTTTGCATCCAATTCTTATACCGCGAGATAACCACCGTGGCTTATTATAGGTGCGTATTGTAATTGTTTTGTATGGGAAACATAGTTTATAAAATAGTTCAAAAGTTTCAAGAAAACAATTATATGCAGAGTTAGTGTCCTTATGGCTGTATACATCAGAGAAACTTAAGTTTTTCAAACAATTTTTAAACTTTAAAATATTTTCTTGGCAGTAGTCTCTTTGCTTTTTACGCCAGTATCTTATGCTAGGTGTGCGCTTAGTTGGGCAGTGCATAATTTGAGCAGTGTGGTCTGATAAGGCTAATTCCACAACCTCAGTATTAAACTTTGTATCGACATTATGTGCAAAATTGTCAATACAACTCTGGCTGCTAATTCTAGTAGGTTCATTAAGTGCAAGTTTAAAGCCATATTTTGTTAGTAAGCATTGTAGATCTAAAGTAATATTATTTTTCTTTAAAATATCTATATTGAAATCACCGGCTATCACTATTTGTCTTTGTTTTTTTTTTATCAAGGAGGTAAGTAGTTGCTCAAGCTTCTCAAAGAAAAGAACGAGATTGCTAGGCTTTGGTACTCTGTACAGACATACTATAACTAATTTGTGGTCTGGTAATTCCACAGCACAGCACTCAAAGGTACTTTCAATAGCAATATCCGAGATGTTTTTTAGCTCATTCCACAATATTCCCTTTCTGACAAGGATACATGATCCACCTCTACTTATGTTATCCCTACAGTAGCATGCCCCTAATAAATAGTTAGGAACTGCTATATATTTTTGGTAACCAGCCTTTATAAAGTGTTCAGTAATGCAAATAACATCTATTAACCTATTGCTTTCATATAATTCAAACAAGCTTGAAACCAGAGTATCGCTCTTACTTAAAAGTCCAGCAATGTTTTGGTGGAGAATAAGTACATGTTTAGTCAAGAAAAAAGTCTTTGGATTGTTCCTTATCATTTAAACTAAAAAGTTCAAGAGGGCTATTCTGGATTTCGCTGTCATATTCAATATTAGAAATAACATTGTGTGTTTTAAAGTAATTGGAGATGTCATTAACACACTTATATAAGTCATGAAATATTACATTATATCCTAGATTATTAAGGCCGGTATAAATAGTTGGCTCTTACTACTAAGAGCTCGCTTAAAATGTGTTTTAAGCTGCTATCCTTATTAATAAACCTCACTTGAGTACAGCTTTTAAGTGCCTTGATCAAGTGAGTGGGCAACGTATTAATAAACCAAATCTTGCACTCAACTGTACTGTCAAACTGTCGCTTGAGCGGGCAACGTATTAATAAATGAAATCTTGCACTCAAGTGTGCTATCAAACTGTTGCTTGAGTGGCTAATTCTTGAGTGTGGTCAGACCTTGACTTAAGCGCGCTCAGGGATACCAATTTAGGGATTTTTCCCACAATTAGGAGAAAAATACGATCTTAGGCATACCATCATAGGGATTTTTCCCACAATTAGAAGAAAAAAAACTAATTTCAAGAGTATTTTCTGGGATATGGAATGCTTATTTTTAAACACAAAATTAATATAACAAGCTGTTAAGTACCTAATATATATTTAAAACGAATTTACAGTGTTTAATAAGTAAGTAAGGGTAGTCATCACATTACCTACATTATTCTATTGTGTACTACCTAAATTAATCTATTAAAAGTAAGTACCCATATAAATTGCATTATCAAGCTAATATAAGTAAATACTATAATGAATCTATATCTATATATATAAAACTCAAAGGTGACTGACTCACATGGTGATCTATCAACGCACAGCCCAAACCACTGGACGGATCGGGCTGAAATTTGGCATGCAGGTAGATGTTATGACATAGGCATCCGCTAAGAAAGGATTTTGATAAATTCTCACCCCAAGGGGTTCAAATAGGGGATGAAAGTTTGTATATAATAATACTTCTTAATGCGAGCGAAGCCGCGGGCAAAAGCTCGTCTCGAATAAACCGTAAGTACTCTGCAGATCATTTCGCCATACCATAAAGGCTTATGTAGGTACTGAAATTAATTAATAACCAAATATACTTACTTTATTGTGCAAAAAATACAATAAAACTTAAATATTGACAACAATAATTAGGTATTGATAGTTGTTTCTAACTATTATAGTCAAAAAGACACAATTGGGATGGATTTTATTAGGTAAAATCAAGAACGTTGGAATAATCAATAGGTTCTTTAATCTTTTCAAACACCGCAGGTAGTATAAGGTAGGGATTATAAAAAACAAAATAATCTTTTACCTTTATTTTTATTTTTAACTTTTAGCGTAATATTATGTTTCATCAGTTACATTATAAACTCTTCGCCACAGAAACAAAACAAAATATTTAAAGTAATATCTTCTAATAGAAAATGAAAATTGTTATTGAAATTTTTAATATAATATAAAGTATACACTGTGTCTGTGTTATCAAGTTCTAAAGTAAAGAAAAAAGGTAAACTTTAAACTTCAATTGTTAATTAAGTTGGATCTAGAAGGTCCAAAAAATATATCCTCACGGAGCCCAAAACCTTTCCATCGAATGCAAATAACCGTGGAAATCGGTTTGTGCGTTCTGGAGTTATAGCGTCAGGAAGGAAAATCCGACTTATTTTTATATATTAGATAAGGTAAATAAAAGACTGTGTCAAATATTTTCTTGTTACCAGTAGAAAGTTGTACATATTTAGGAAATTAATCCTTCGATTGCGGATTGTTGGAAATCTATAATTGTTATTCTATTGTTGTTGCGGTCACCGCTGTCCTTATGGGGCTAATGGGTTTAAATGTAAAAAGGCTAATAAAGTTTTTTTATACAGAACAATTTCATAGCTTATATTTTTAAACTTAAGTAGGTACTTATATTATTATGTTTGAAAAAATACAATATCTTATTATACATTTTCTTTATTGCTGTTGCAAATTTTCAAATAAATTCAATTCAAGATAATACTTCCAATTTCGTGCTGCCAATTTATGATTGTCTGTATCTGTTTAAAATATTTTGAATTGGAAGTCTGATGTATATTCTTTCAGTACTCTCTTATATTTTTCTATGATATATTCTTGCACATCGACGGCCTTGTAAGGCGGGTACAGCTCTGTATTTTAATTTGAATGTCTTCAAGAAAGCAACAATGTGTGTTAACTTATTAGTAGTCACTGTTGGACAAATTTCCACATGTTGGCCTGAAACAAAGTATAGGGTTAACAAATAACATCCCTTTGATCAATTTATAAAGTATATAAATGAAGAAACACAAAACATTACTACACAGCTTTCGGTAAAGTTATAAATAACTTATATTCCAACGAAAAAGCTTTAAGACTTTGTTAGATTTTACAATTTTAACAATATTCTTCTTCTTTCGAAATAACCTAGAAATAAACATATACTTGACACTTGACAGTGACAGCAGTCAGCTGTTGACGTCAACGCGTTCCGTTTGACCGAACGTGTTTTATAAAATATGATATAGAGTTGTGTTTTTTCATTTAATTTTAACGAAAATGAGTTAGGTTAATACAAAAATTTCAAGGTTAATTACTTTTGGTAATTTGTGTTATAAATATGTGAGAAAATAAAGATAATATCGTACCATTTTATTTTATTAATAAAATCGATTTTTAATCGTATAAACGAAACGTAATTTGTATGTGTAGAATAGGCTTACAATAATTATTTCATATTTAGTTGCTGATTTGGATTGTTAGTTGCTGATTTGGGGTGAGTGAGATGATAATATCAACTGAAACGCTCCAGATATTATACTATTAATTAGATAACATCCTAAGTTGCTGATCAGTGTTTGAGAGGATATCAACCAAATAGCGTCTTGAGATGAAATTTGAAAGCCAACTATTTATACGGGCCTAAGTGTCCCATTTCGTTTATTGAACATTGAGTAGTCATATTTAATATTCTTGTTTGAGTCCAATATATAGACATGTTCTTGTGTTATTGCATCAAAGTAAAGTAAATTGTTAAAGTGCTCAATTCTCCAATTAAACATATCGTAGCCAAGTCTAAATGTAGGAAGACACAAAATTATATTTGTATTTTTGATATTTAATAGCATATTTCTAATTTTTATCACTAAATTAAAATAATTTTTTGTAACAACAAAGTCATTTTCGCTTATAAATATTACACAAAAATCATTCATGGTGAATTCGTCAAGCTTATTATATAACGAATCAATTGTTTGTATAGTATTGGAATGAGGTGAGCTATAATGACATATATTAAAATCATTTTCAAATGTATTTAGAGCATTCTTTAACATGTTATTATTTGGTTTTGTACTTATTATGCATAATTTATTCTTCTTCTTTTGTTGTTGACAGATCTCCCTCTTCTTCTTGTTTAGTGTATCTGACGTTTTCTTAGTGGGGTCATATATCGTTGTCTGTGGTATACTTGCAGTCTCGTCCATTTTTTTGCTGTCAGTTTCATTTTTTGTCTGTGTTGACTTATCTCTAAATGTCACTTTATGTTCTACATTTTTATCATGTTTGTTATTGTCGGTATGCAGCAGTGGATTTAATAATAGGCTTTTTTCTCTTTTTTGTGGTGTTGTTTCCATACTGTGACACCTATTTAGGTCATATATTTTATTCCGACTTTTCCTTCTTGAGTTCGGTGTAATAAAGTCAGTATTTTCAATTTTTTTGTACATATCTATAATTTTGTTGCGTTTTTCCAATTCACTTTTTAAGGACAAAATCTCTAATGTTAAGTTTTCTACCTCATTATTGGCTACATCTAGTTCATTTCTTAGTTTTTGTATTTGATTCATGTGTTCAATGCATTCAGTATTGGAATCATTGAGTGAAGATGTGTTTGGGAGACTATTCATCGAGGTGTCCAGTATAAATGAGTTGCAGATGTTGGTCATCGAAGTTGATCTTAAATTTCTCCTCACGGTAACATATTCATTTTCGGTGGGATTCATTGTATGTTGTAAAATTTGTAATATTATATATTTAATTTAAAAAAGTTTTAAATTTAGTATTTTGTTGAATCAAGCAAAGGTCACTTTTTAGTTCGTGCGAATTCCACTAGGTGTCAGTACACTTATACAAATTCGTTTATATTCAAAAAATTTCTTCTGATAGTCTTTTAAAGTTTTTGTATTTTTGACTGTTTAATTATGATTTCTTGAATATTTAAAGTAGCTTGAGTAGTTTGCTTAGTTTTTTTATGTCGTCAATCCCAAATGGTTCACATACCAGTCTTTATTTCAGTTTTTTAAAAATCCTTCAACAGTTGATTTTGTTTTGTTCACCACACCTTACACTTAAGAGATTTTCATTTGATTATTTATTCACTGAGTCACTAAGATCACTTTTAGTTCATTCAAAGCACAATTACTTGTTATAATTTGCGTTTAATATTTTAAATAGATTATTTTCACAGAGCTAATGTTTTCGCTTATTTTGACAGCTGTCAACCGATCAACCAATCATACTAATATTAAAGTTTGTCTGTCTGTTACCTCTTCACGCCCAAACCGGTGAACCGATTTTGCTGAAATTTGGTATGGAGATACTTTGAGTCCCGGGAAAGGAAAACGCGCGATAAACGAGTTTTGGCGCAAGTCGCAACGGAGTTGCGGGCATCATGTATTTCGTTAGAGCGTAACCACAAATCGATTTAGACTACGCCATAATATATAAAAGTTATCATAAACTGATATTGTTATTCGAAATGTGTAAAATCCAGAAGAAAATGTTTTTACAAATATAATATAGGTATGATGAGACAATAAGTATGCCACATTGTCAACAATTAAAGAGGACCAGCATTTATTATTGACCAATCGATGTTCATTAAATAATTGATTTGTTCGCGTGTACTTGTCCCATTACATTTATGACAAACTTTTCCATGCTTTAGTGCTCTGAATACCAATTTGGTACTTATATTATCCTCTTCTATATGACTATCATATTGTAGTTTTTTTCTACTTGACCAATATCGTAGTTTGTATATCAATAAAATTTCTTTACTTTCATTGTTTTCCTTATGGAAAACCTTTACCTATTTGATAACAGGTCTCGCCAATGTGCTTTTTTTTAATTTAGGTTCTGCTTTATTCATGATAGATATATTATATTATGCTCAATCAAAAATGTTAGTTATTAATTATTTCAAACGCGACTTCGTGTTCGCAAAAATCTCACAACATTTCTGCTGCAACAAATTCGCAAAATTTCAATAAAATCGGTCCATTTGTTATGGAGGCTCCATATCAAATGGACCGATTTTCCGATATTATTCATCGAGACTCCATTTTGCGATATTAATTCTCGTCTAAAATATTGGTCTATAATTAAAATAAATGTTTAGTCTTAAAAATATATTATACTTGTACTCACAGTTCATTCTGTTGTCGTTTGTTAAGCCCCGACATGTTTTCCATTAGCAAATTAATTGTAAGCTTCTCATTAAGTGCCAGTACATTTATAAAAGTGCCTTGGTCGTTAATCCAGATGTAGCGAGTGTGTTGGAAATTGAAGTAGCGTAGTTTATTGTCCTTGTGGTTGGAAAGGTTGAGATCTATTTCGTTCACTTTTTCCATCTTGAATGATTTTTCGCCATCCATTACTGTGAAAATATAGGACATTACATGATCAGGTTGCAGTTTTGGAACACAATGAAAAAGTTGCCACCACAACTACACAAATATCAGTAATTAAATTTTAACATTAGATATGATTAAATGTAGATAGATAGATAGATTACTCTTTATTGCTCACAAATTGGTACTATAACTAGTTCGAATAACATTAAACATGTTTACAGTAAAATGTGGGCAAGGCGGCCTTATCACTATAAGAGATCTCTTCCAGGCAACCCTACGGCTATGGAGATATTGCATAATTAAATAAGCAGGGTAATACAAAAAGTCAACAAACAATTAAAACAGTTAGCAGATGCTATGGAAATACTTAATATCTAATATACATGCTACAGATTATTTAGCGAGCGACTGTGTCCAAAAGATGGTTATGCAGCTTTGATTTGAAGATAGCTAGTGAACTTGACTCTCGAATGTTACATGATAAATCGTTCCACAAGTGTGCAGCTCTCACAATGAAAGACCCCCAAATGTATGTATTGTGTATGAGGTAATCATAGTTTGAACCAAATTTCATCATGTTAATTTGATTAATCATTATTTTCTCATTACAATGGGTCATAACTCATATTGTAAAGGTAAATATTTTTCTTATATTATAAATTCAGTAACAATAACCATTAGATGCTTAAGAAATTACAGCAGAGAAGCCTTTTATCATAATATAATTTTTTAAAGCACATAATTTTTTATCCAATAATTATAAAAAATTATACACAATAATTATTTGACATTGAATCTTGGTTAGAGTGGTAATTGTTAAACCAATTAGTAAGTAGATGAAAATTCTCACCACATATTTCCTTAGCCGTTTTCAAACTGCATTTTAAGTACTTGAAGCGGTTCAAAGTTGGATAGTAACTTAAAGCAAAGTATGGTATCCCACATAGTATTATGCAACAGAAATGAAAAACAGCTGCCCGGATTTTGGAATACTTGTATCCAAATATCTTGATGACTTGGTCGTCGACCTTGTTCTCCAGAATTTGCCATTGAGTTTCACCAATAACTTCATATTCATCTGGAACGAAAATTCAATTTTTAATAGATGTTCATATTGATGCAAGAAAGGAATCAAATACTTATTAGATAACCTATTATAAATATTAAACACATTTCAATAATAAAATAGTTAAATTTTAACATACTTGGCTGTATTTTAAACAAGTAATTAATATATTACTTTAGTTTTTAAGAGTAATAAGTAAGCATTGTTATTATGATGATCATGTTGCAGTAGTAAAGTATTAAATATAATATTATTATGAATATAGTATAAAATTATGCTATACAAAGACATATCAGTTGTCTTAAAGATCTGTGATATTTAACAAAATCATTTTGCTGCACATTATTATGGTTACTTTAAAAGATATTTTAATTGAATATTGTTTCAATTGCAACATGCATTTAGCTTGACTTTTAATAATTCTTATATGAGAAAATTTATTATTAAACGTATACATTATACAATGTTAAAATAGGATCCATGCACCTGCTTCAACAAGGTATTTCAGTTTGAAATATGTATTTATAATATACATTATAATATCATCTACAGTAGAATTCATTTAGGTGTTGCATTTATGTTATGACTTAAAAATGTGAATTGCTTAAATATAGGTAATATAAACATTTTTCCTTTTGGAACATGCAACTTTATGTAAAGGATATGGAGCTCTGTGCAACTCTGCAAAGAGAAAACATTTTCAAGGAAAGCCTAAAGTTACATAACTAATATTATTTTTAAATATGAAACAGTTTAAAAGGCACATTTCTGGAAACTGATAAGTACTTACCACTGGCGGAAGAAGCATTATTCATGTTTGGCATTCCTAACATAGAATATTTTGCAAAAGCACTAAGCAGCTAGGGCATAATACAGCGGTACTGGATTTTTTGTGTTGTTACTGTTATCTCATGACAAATATTTTTATAATGATCGGTACCGAGATGCACTTGCGCTCACACATCACATTTCACGAGTTCTTTCTTTTTTTCTTTCGTGTTCCTAGATTTTATGCTCAGGTTTTAGACACAATTTCAGTTTTGACAATTGACATGTGATCGTGAATGACAGCTGTCAGCTGACGTTTATATTTTTTATACATTGATAAGTTTTGCACATGAAACATCTTTGACACAGTTCTTTCTCTAAAAATATTTAATTTGGGCACTTAAAATATTTAATAGCTGCTTGCAACTCATTTATATGAACACAAAGTTTTCACCTTTATTTTGTATAAATTAATATTATTCACAACAGATTATTTTGATAATAAGAAAAATGTCTCGACTACCTACATAATATTTTCTTGCACTGTGCACTGTGATGACGAAGCTCATGTAAAAAAAATATTTATTGATTTTGGCGCGAATGAAATGAAAACATTTGAGAATTGAGTCTTGAATTTTGTAAATATTCCTGTTATTCGGGTACTATTCAGTCATTTCCCGTATTTACTAAACTTGAACAATAAAAATGTCACAAAGAGGTTTATCGGAAATGAAGCCAGACTATTTTCGTATTGGGGAAATTAATTTTTCATGGCCCGGAGAAAATGGCACGTTTCGTGATTTTGGATCTGTAAATTACACGATGCCTTCAGGTATGATATTAAGCTAGCAGAATTAGAAAAACAAAACAATATTCAATCAAATCTTAACAAAATCTTATTATTTTCAGGTCCATGGTATTGGCCATGGTGTCCGCTATGGAGAATCTCTCAGCATCCAATATTTCAGGTAAAATCTCTCTCTTTGTATGAAATCTGGGTGCACGGTAATATGTATAGCTCGGCTGTTCGTTACTAACTTCAGATCAGAAACTAAATATTCGCATCACCTCCGCGACGGTAGCGAAACAGCTGAGCCATACATATTTACTGAAATATAGAATTTGTTTAAGTTGGGGTCAGTAGAGTTAGGCCATGTAGATTCAAAAGCTTGGCTCCACATGAGATCTCATGTCTTTTTCACAGGGTAAACCTTATGTGGTCATCTCGGCATCATTTAAATGAAATGTTTTGGTGGGATATAATATTGTTGTTAGTCACGTATTATTAAAAAACCTATAAAATATTAAGTCTAATAATATGATGTATTGACATTTGACAATAAGTATCTAGATGTTGTCTTATTTTGGGCAACTAAATAATAATAATTATTATATAATAATATTTATTTACGTCTCGCCGACAAGCAATTCATAATAATGGTGATCTTGTTTCGTTTTAGCTATCGAACATTCTATTCGTGGCTGCATACTGTGCTCCTAGTACTAAGAAGGGACAGCTCTGGATGCATACAATTTTAATTTTTGGTACGTATGCAGGTGGTCGTAAGTAACAAAGCCTAGACGTTTAAAGTTTGTTTGAGTGATAATACAATATTATGTACTACATGTACTTTGGGACATGTGATCGGTTTGATTGTGGTCCATCGGTGTCCATTCAATCGTTTACGTTTATTGAAATACCCTCCGCGGCTAGCGACACGAAGCTAGCGACACTTATTCATAGAAATACATACAGACCAGTAGAGTCGCGACGACACGTCGTCTGCACTTGTCGCGTGTCGCTCGGTTTCAACTTGTACCTTTAGTTTCTTTTTAATTCGCTCTGCCCCCCTTGACAAGTGTCAAAACGCTAACGCTAACGCTAACTCTAACGTTACAAAATGTATGCGATTTGACATATTATAAGTCATCGCTTCGCTAGCGAATACTAATGTCAAATCCCATACATTTTGTAACGTTAGCGTTAGCGTTTTGACACTTGTCTACAGGCAGTTCGGTTACTGGACTTTAGGTCCACTTGCCTGACATGCGTGTTGTCACCTGCGGGTGGATCCTGTCCGCATGCGGGTGACAACATGCTCCTGACCGCACGTGTGCTTAGTGTGAAAAATACATCCATGAACATAATAATAAGACGCGGGCATGACACACATGACAGAAAAACCTGGGAACTTAGTAGATATTCCAGACTACGAGCTACGAGATACGGGCGTCTACGACGTAGCTCTCTACGCCGTCCTCGTAGAACTCTGTTTTGTTTGAATTAATGCGTCCAGTTTATGCGAATTTATTTAGTAGCTTAGTTCATTGCATTAAGATAATTAAAGACGTGAGTGGAAGAACCAGATAACTAACATTTTATAACATAAGGGCAATTACTCATCTTTTCTCCTATAATTTGAATAAGCATATTGTAGCATTCCTACGTTATCGTCTGGCTAAATATCTATACATAAAATCCGCAGTTTATTAATTTCAATCATTTTTCCGGCCCAAATTCCTCCATTTATGCAAAAAAAAACTTACACAAAAATAAATTTTTTAACTGTTTCTTACCAGCTTCATCCACTAACGTGGATGTTAGAACCATTAACATAATAATTAACGTCCACATTAATATTTAATAGTTTTATTATATCTGGTTATTATTTTTTGTAATTCACGGGCACGGACGCTTAGGATGAAACGTTAAAAACCAAAAAAAATAATTTTTTAAACAAAGTTTTACCTAAAACACGTAATTAATATTAATTTATGTTATTCGCGTTGTATAAAACAGTTTTACGGGGTTCCATTGGTAATACAAAAGATACGTTAAGTTAAGAACAAGACGTTACCATCCATTCAAACGTAGGTATATTAAGAACGTACGTGACTGTACGTGGTAACCTTAAATTCTTCTTAGATTATGAGGTCAAGCCAGCATAAGTATGCTCTAAGTTATATTTATATACTTAGTTTAAGTAGGTGAGCAAAACCAGTGCTCCAATAAGCTTATTGTCTATCTTGAAATAAAGTTTTCATAAAATTTGTTAGGTAAAACTCAAATAAGCAATCAATTAGTAATTATCTACCTACCAGCACTACTGGCGCCTATGGAAGAAATTTTTTCGGCGCCTAGGGGTGCTGGTAGTGCAAAAAGTCCCCTTTTTGTTTAATTTTGGCGCCCCTTTTTGTTCGGTGCCCTGGGCGGTCGCCTAGCGTCGCCCTCCCAACGCCGCTACTGATTATACCACTACTTTATGACATACAAAGTCAATAATATCTAACGTGTCTCATAATATTTGTCTCTTCTTTGGTAGTTTATAGTTGTGTAGTAACGTCACCATAGGTGCCGGCAACTAATTTCCAAGGGGTGCAGATTTTAGTTTTCTTTCTTTTCTTTTTACTTTTTACGAACAACAGTAACTGTCTATGTAAATAGACAGTTATAGAGAAAATTGACGTAAGTCAACAGAATACACTTAGCGCAGAAATCTTTCGAACTATCTTTGTACGGCATGGTTACAAAATGTTCCATGTTCCTGTTGATCCCGATAATTCCCAAGGGGTGCAAGTGCACCACCTGGCACCCGCCTGCCCCATGAACGTCACAGATTACTAAATAGTTACTACGTAATAGTATAGCGTCAAGTAACAATCTGAATTAACACTAATTACTTTTCACTATAGCAGTTCTAACTTGTAATGATTAACTCTTCATCACTGTCAGCTCTAATTCCTATTTCAATTTCGTTCAACTTTAGCAATTTGAAAGCTCTGCACTTATCATCGAATTAGACGGTTTATATAAGTCTCTTGTATATTATCACTGCCCACGGTGCCAGCGACAGCCATGACACTTTTATCGGATTACTAACCTTTCCAACAACGGATTTAGGTTGCAGTATGTATACAGGGTGTTGTATTATGATTGTGGGATTAGTGATTTTTGCTTAAAAAGGTCCAGGTCCTATTGCGTCCGTTGTGGATAACTATACAGTATTTTCGGAGCAAAGTAACCTTCTTCAAATATTGGACAAGATTTTAAATGTCCGTATGCTTGCCCAAACACTTATGGCCTTCTCGCAACATAGCCGGCCTAGTCCAGAGGAATAACAGGTCAATACGTCTGGGACTATTTACCTGCTCATTTCTCTGGACTAGGTTATGTCCAGTTGGTTACGTCTGGGACTTATAACCATATGCGGTGTTATTTCCGCCATTGTACGAGTGATACATTATAGATATTTGCTAAATGAGTGCTTAAATATTAATTGAAAGTGAGTAGAAAAATAGTCTTTGGCCATTGCAACGGTTCAAATTAGGTTACCTACTTTAAGTTTCATTTTCTTTTTACTTTATTTTCTATATTTTTGATTTTTGAAACTCTATGATCTATTAATAACTATACGTGTCCACTTAACAGCTTGCATCCTACGTTACAAGCAATTCTTCGCTACTTAATATTTTAGATTTTGTTATATTCTAAATCCATTTAAAACCCATTTCATATTATTTTTGTCATGGTACTATAAGTTATGGAAAAAATCACCCTGTACACTCTGACCTCTTACGCCACACCACTGCAACCGTCTGCAATGTAAATAAGAAATTTAGATTAAGCAGACGGATTTTCTTACAAGTTTCGCTTTTTTGTAGCTCATTCCATTTTTATGAGCGCTATTTTTCGCTACGAATGAGATTCGTATCTACAGTTCGTTTTTGTCCTCGTAAAACCTAGAACTGTTCAAGCGAAATACAGATCTTGTATTTTTTGTAGTAGTTTTTAGACAAGTTGATTTCGATAATTTCCAGAGTAAAGTTAGGTATCAAATTATATGGGATGTAACATGGCTAAGTTACATGGCGCTTGCGATGCGTTAACGTCGTATCACTATTATTTTTTTTCAACTACGCTGTCAAAACTATGTAAGGTTTCTTAACTGCTGGTGCTTGCGATACCATACGATATATTGACTAACCGAAGAAATATTAGCATAAATAGACTTCAATAAAAATATGAAATTTGGGGACCACCAGGTGCACAAATAAATTATGGAAGAAAAACATGGATATAAAAATAAATCACGCATTCAAGTTTTAAGCATGAAATATTGCTCGGCCCTTGCCTTGCCCCTTGTTTACAAACACTTTTTATTAGTTTCAGCCGAGCTTGTTTTTAGAGTTGCGTAACCAAGGGGTGAAAGCTGGACTCCATTACATAGGGCCTGTTTCATCACTTTTTGACAAGTGCCGAGTAGGCTATCCACCACTTAACTTGACAGTTAAAGTATGGACAATCTGTCAAAAAAGTTGTGACTTGTGAGTAGCCTATTCGTCACTTTATCAGGAAGTGGTGAGACAGGCCCTTAGACTTTTCTTTTTCATTCATGTTACGTGGACGTTTATCTTCGTAGCCTCTAGTCTATCTAAATAGTTAGCAACATTGTATTTGAATTGCCGCTGTAACAAGATTGAACAATAAAATTATATTGCGGGCTTATGATTTTTTGCGGTTTCATACAGAGCCCTTCGTGTGTTATTCCGACCTTTAGCCGATTTAATGTTACATTGCTTGTTTAAGGCTATAAAAACTATATTAATAAATATTAAAAAATTCGAACTCCTCCATAGAGTGCTCCTTAGGACCTATCAGACAGAGAGCGGTCACGCGGTCAAGCGTTCAAGCGGTCAGTTTTGCGTTCTTTACGTGTTGTATTACGTTACATAGATAATATATTCACACATTGAGCGTTCTGACTGCGTTAGAATTGCTCCTTTGTGACTAAGGTTTCTATTGAGCGTCCTACGGAACCCGTCCTACTCTACTCCGACTCGCACAATATATTTTGATTGCAGGCTTCATGTTGTACTCGATATGGGCCTGGCACGTCATATGTTCGCCGGACGCCTTCTCTTGGAACTTTGGCTTCGTGTTCCTGAACTTGGGGCAGGTGGTCTATCTGGTGTATGAGATGAGACCTGTCAAGTTTGATCCGGAGTTGGAAGAGGTGTATCACACCCTTTTTGAGCCGTTCAAGGTAAGTTTATTTTATTATTGCTTACTTTGTTGGCGTAGACCACGTTATTTAGAGGGTGGAAAGCAACTGTCAAAAATGTCCGACACTGGAATACGAAATTTCTCCACTTTCCGCGAAGAATATAAGCTGTGAAATTGAGCTTTACTTCTTCTCGAAGGTCAGATAGATATTTAGAACTGGATACCTCCTAAAGTAACCGCGACGGAAACTCCATAGTTGCTGGTCGTTTTTACCTCTGTAAAGGTACACATAATACCTACCATACAAAACAGGTAAACTTTCAGCTTTACGGAGGAAGGTCTGGTTATCGCGGGCTCTCGGTCCAGAATCTTTTAAAATTTAAAAACTTATTCGAACAATGGACGAAGGACTTTAGTGGTAGCTTAAAAAATAATCATATTCAGCATAGTATTCGTTATTATGTAAGCGAATAAAACAGCTACGTGACATACATACATACAAAAATACAATTATCGTATGTAGAACTGGAGGAACATGTCGGCCATCAATGTTGGTTTAGTGTCGATAAAGTGGAGCTCTCGAGCGTGAATCTCATTTGTGCAAATTACGTACTGATATTATATACTTGTATGTACAGACGTCAGAGCTACTTAATGTCTTTGAAGAATGATGTTCTATGTGTACTCCGGCCCCAAGACGAGTGATTTTATTGCGCAATATCACATTTTGCGTAATTTTATTGACCGTCTAGAGTTGATATTGAACGGCACGCGAAGCGCCTTCAATCTAACTGTCAAATAAACTGTTTAAATAAAATTGAACCGTCACACACAATGCTAAGTAGTTTCTAAATTAATAAAGTCTGAAAGTAACAAAGATTATCATCAATGATTTCATAATACAGTGTGTAAAATTCTCATTCATGTACTGTTTGTAGCTTAGTAGGAAGGACGTTGCAACCCCGTTAGGTTTTTCTCGATAAAATGAGATATTAGATCTGCTGTTAATAATTCTTTACCTTGAAACAAAACAACACAATATTTAAAGATTAATTCTCTATCTACTAGCTACAAAGTTCAACAATTTTACACCCTCTCAGGTATCAAGACTGCAGTTCAAGCGCATGGTGTCGCCTGACTTCGCTCACGTGATGTCCCTGCACGCGGGCGAGGCGTACGCCATGCAGAACCTCACCAAAACCGACAGGCTCGGCCTGCTGCTTTCGGGGAAGGTAAGGCCAGCCGCCTACAGCACAGCTCTGGATTTATGTATAGGCAGTAATTATAGGCGATGGCCTATGGGCAGCTTGCTAGGATGGCGGCAGAGTTAGTACACAGGAGCGGCAAAATTAAAGTGGCCTATACACATGAAAATATAAATCAGGCCCTGCAACAACATATCATTAATCTCTATTGTAGCCTAAAAGGAAGCACACAAGCATATTATAGTCCATCATAAGCCGGCGTGGAGAGGTTGCTTAAGAAATTATATTTGCAGGCATTAAGTCTTTCTTAAGTTCTGCATCTATTGACGAAGGTACTATCGTAAATAATGTGAATATCAAGTTAATCTTAAAATATAAGTAAAGATTGAAAACTATCTTTCAAAACATTAAAACATTTTATATAAGTAATCACGCTGATTTCCTTCCCTTTTAAATGTTATCTTGTTTTAAAGTGAAAACAATTTCCTCATTTCGATCAGATTCGCGGAGTGATTCAATTTGCACCAGTCGCCGACTGAAAATAGTTTACATTCCCTAATAAAATAAAATAAATACGGGCTCCAAGAGAAAATAAATGCTCTTTTATTGTAAAAGTAGGCATTAAAAATAATAACTATGAGTAAATAACTAACACACAAACTCTGCAGAAACATTAAGTGAAAACTTAAATTTAATTTAATGAAAATTAAAAAAAATATATTATTTTCATAAAATTATTATTGCTACTATTACTACTACCACAACTATATAACTATTACAAGACTTAGAATCTTACTTAAATCTTAAAATAAGTTTGTAACAATCATAAGTATTAGAACTATAATGTACTACTTATTCACTCAAGTGCCGATCGAGTGTCCTTTAATTTTCTAACTACATAATATTAATATCTGTTTCTGTAATTTTACTACCGATATTTTTTCATGGCCATCTGTGACATAAAGTATAACATTAGTAGTAGACATAAGCAATATAATAATAGCTTACAATAACAGTAACAGTTGGCTTTAGAATCTCAATATCAATGTTATAATATCCAAAGTTCATAACATACGAGACAAAATTCGTGATCACGATTGTCGATTACAATAAAACCCGTTTACATGCGAGTAAACATTACACCAAGTGTTATTCGATCGAAACTTCGATATCATAAATAACACAATAAAAGGAACATGATATTACATAAAATTTAATTTTTGCCCAACTTGTAATGATAGTACGGGTGCCCTAGAACAAATTTTTTTGTGATTACTAACAAGCTAATTTTTTGTGAGTAGCTACATTTTGATAAGACGAACAACATTTTTATTTTCGAAAAATCTCGAAAGTGGTAGCTAACAGAGATAGAAAGAATTTCATACTTTGACTTGAAGGTGCTAAAATATGGATTGTTTTATTTGTAGGACAAGGTTACTATTACATAATATAACTATTAACCTACCAATATACAAAAAATCAGCTGGTTAGGGTTCCGTTTCAGGGTACAGTAATCAACCATTTGTTGAAATCCTTTCTATCTCTGTTAGCTACCACTTTCAAGATTTTTCGAAAATAAAAATGTTGTTCGTCTTATCAAAATGTAGCTACTCACAAAAAATTAGCTTGTTAGTAATCACAAAAAAATTTGTTCTAGGGCACCCTGACTATGAAGCCGATAGCAGTGAGTGTCCTATATACTTTGAGTTAGCAGTTAGCGGTGACTAGTGAGTGCCCTAATATTTTCAATGGGTTTATTATACAGGGTGTAACAAAACTGAGTTATAATACTTTAGAGAGTGTATAATATTATGTCCCTTGTATTTATACACTGTGAAATAGCAGCGATGAAAGAGCAAACTTTATTTTAAGATTTGTATGAGCAAGCGTCCTAGCGCGAGCGTTATAAGTTTTCCCATACAAAGGTAAAAAAGTTACTCTTTCAGCGCTGTTACTTTCACAACCAAACTCTATTAAATTTTACAGAGAACTATAATACTAAATTTCACTCGCAACACGCCAAAGATTTACCTAAAAATCTAATTGTCTGACTACCAATTCATAATAACGATGTATTCGCGCCCCTTCTAACTGTCACCGACACTAATAAAGAAGCACTCCAATAAACAACCTCAATGGTAACAAATTATGCAAATGGTGGCTTGTTTCGCGGCTCGTTACACAGTGGCGGAATTTAAAACAATTTTTCCCGTGCACGTGCCAATGCGATATCTGTAGGTGGGCCTTCTGCCTAACGACTCGAAAACGGGATCCATGACATGACGGAATGCTCCATATTTTGTTTATCGCGCGTAAAATTACTAATTGACTTCGCATTTACTGTAATAGAAAACTACAATATGTAAATCTTTTACATTTTACATCGATTCGTTTAATTGTCGTCTTTGATTGCCCATAATGACCATAAAGTTAATATACCTAGCGGAATAGAGAAACAAAGGCCTCAGCAAGCGAGATGTCACCATCAGTAACACTGCGTGGTAAAAAGAGACGTGTGATACATGACAGCAGAACTCTTTTTAGGGTTCCGTACCCAAAGGGTGAAAACGGGACCCTATTCATGAGACTTCGATGTCTGTCCGTCTGTCCGTCTGTCCGTCTCCAGGCTGTAACTCAAGAATAGAGAGTTGAAATTTTCACAGATTGTGTATATCTGTTGCCGCTATAACAACAAATACTAAAAGCAAAATAAAATTATTATTTAAGGGGGGCTCCCATACAACAAACGTGATTTTTTTGGCCTTTTTTGCTCTATATCAATAATAGCAACAGGTAGGCCCTAGAATTTTCCACAAAGTCGTTAGTTTTACTTGTACTTTAATATTTAATAATATTATTAAAATAAAATAAAAAATTAAGGGGGGCTCCCATACAAAAAACACAATTTTTGGTCTAATTTTGCTTTATAATGGTACGGAACTCTTCGTGCGCGAGTCCGACTTGCACTTGGCCGATTATTTGTATAATAATAATTATGTGCACATATTTTTACACACAGATGAAAACCAATTTCGGTTTCGTTTGACAGCTAGAGATTGTTGCTCTATTCCGCTAGGTATAACAACTTTATGATAATGACACGTTCATGTTATCAAACGGCTTTGATTGCCCATAATGGCACGTTCATTATTCGTTTGTATTATCTATTCTATCAAAGACAAAGTTTATGATATAAGCCGCAATGCAAAAATAAACGGATAACTATATTTTTGCCCAATTTTTTTTTTCATGTACCTATCAGTATTTTTTTTTTATCTATGGACGCTTCACACCACGTCAGTCTGGCCCCGTGCTAAGTACCTATAGGACTTGTGTTACAGGTACCAGACAACGGAAATATATTTAATACTTTTATACTATACATATATTTAAGATTTTTATTATATCATACACATATTTAATACACATCCAGACCCGGGAACATTGAAAACTTTTTGTTCCGTCGGCGGGATTCGAACCCGCGACCCCCGGCTTGAGCGACTGACGCGCTTACCACTGAGCCACAGAGGTCGTCAGTATTTAAATTAGCATATCAGTATTTACTCCATAATAATAATTAATATTCAAAATGTGTTTTAATAACACAGGTAAACGTGATGAGCGGCCATCAGTTTCTACACCCGATACTTCCCTGCGAATTCCTGGATTCACCTGAATTCGAGTCTAGTAGAGCAACAATAGATGAAAAGTTTAAGGTAAGCTGTAATTGTTTCATGTTACACACGAATAGTAAACGAAGAATCGATGCAACAAAGATATGGCCAACATGTAGTAGGAAACAAATGTATTACAACATAGTATTCATACATTTTTATACAATAGTAAATAATTTTTATGGATGATGATATACAAATTAAACAATACGAGAATCAATATCGACGAATACGAGCAATCTTGGCAATTACGGAAAAATTACAGGCGTATTAAAGCGAATCACCAATTATTGTGTCCGAACTCGACACTCGTGAGTTGACTCGACAGGCACGCTACACATGTAAACAGCGAACTGAATATTCACGATATTTCGAAATTCGAACACGTTGAATATTTTGAAATTGTATAATAATTGGTCACCAAACATATTAATTGAAATATCGAAGTGAGTGTGAAGTGAAAAACAGTTATATTGTTCATCGTTGCAAAGGGAGCCAACGAGTGAAAGGATAGTGTTGATTTACATTGATACAGTATAGGATAGGAAGCCGTGCTGGATGCCAGTGCTGAATCTGTGACTGGATTGAAACATTTACCATAATAAATAGATATTGCCCGCAACATTATTGCGCTAAAATTCATTTGTCGCGCAGTAGCCGAATCTTTCTCCGGAAAAAGATTATCAAGTCCTTTTTCGGAATTATATTTTATCTCCATACCAGATTTCATATTATTTCATTAAGCGTAAAGATGTAATAAATAGATAGAAAACTTTATTCATTTTATTTATCACTCATATTAATAAGTAGTATAGTAGTTAATATAAATAGAATTTATAAAGTGCTGATATAGCGCTGAAATCCAAAACCGCCGCAGCGCCCGCTTATGATTTAAGACGTTGCTAACTCGCTACATGTATGAATTTTGATCTCCTATATACAGAAGATATAGCAAATAACGTAGTTTAAATATGAATAATGCTAGTATTGTTTTACGCCTGTTGTCCTAAGACCGAGCAAGCCATTCGACAAAACAATAATAATTAAAAATGCACGCCAAAGTGAGCGTGAATACAGCGCAGTGATGTCATTAATAAAGCCGCGTAACTAACTGGAATGGGAGTGAGTTTATTATTTAGGGGAGATGTGACGCCCTCGACATTTATTAGCTAAATGTTAAGGGGCCATTGTGCGAAAGGTCCCTCGGAAATCCTCGAGTGACGTAATGTACGGCATTTGTTACGTTTTCCTGGTTTCATCAGCATCATTGTTCCGTTTTGAGTGTACTCTTTTGATATTTATTTATTACTTCATGAACGTTGAATTCCGTATTACTATAATTCTGTCTGTTCTGGGTTCTGTCCAATAGATACGTTAAAATATTCAACTAATATCATAACTAGATGACGCCCGTAACTCCGTTGCGCCAAAATTCGTTTATTGCGCGGATCTTTCCGAGATAAAAGTATCATAAGAGCTTTGACGGGACTCAAAGAATCTGCATACAAAATTTTGGTAAAATCGGTTTAGCGGTTTGAAAGTGAAGAGCGAACAGATAGACAAATACACTTTCCCATTTATAATAATATTATTATGCATAGTAGCAAGTTCTAGCAGTAACAATTACCATAGATGGTATAGATATAATCATTGGACGAACACAATATTCGAGGAATACCATCATACGTATGTTGATACCAAATTACGTTTGACAATGCAATGATCGATTGAACTCATCGTAAACGAAGGTGTGTTACAACCTGAGCTTCAGCCATCAATTTCAAATGTAAACATTTTTACGACTTTGGGTCATGTGATAGTAAAAAACTAATTTTATGATTACAGTTTGTTATTTACTTAATTACAGCTGGGAAATGCATTTTTACTTTCGAGTAATTGATGTAAATACATACTTCCATACTTAATATTATAAATGCGAAAGTGTTTTTGTCTGCTTATTATTACCTTTTCATGCCCAAACCGCTGAACCGATTTTGCTTAAATTTGATTTGGAGATACTTCGAGTCCAGGGAAAGGACATAGGATACTTTTTATTCCGGAAAAAGTACGGTTCCCGCGCGATAAACGAATTTTGGCGCAACGGAGTTGAGTCATCTAGGTTGTTATATTTAAGTTAAATGCGACTGTTTGCAGAATAAAACCTACAGATTGTTACATAAAATAAGAAAAGCGGGGGTTTTTGTAAAAGCCGTGCTCACTGCTCATTATATTTGTAGCTTAAGCCCCATTGCATTCTGTGGCGTTGTCGGGAGCTGAGTTCAAATTAGTGAACGCTTATGTCTAAGTTAGGGGACTCTTAACTACGCCCTTAAAATATATTCTTTGTCAATACAGAGTCGGATCAATGGGAGGAGCTCGTAGCAAGTGCTACGGGCTCGCCGCTTTGGAGTGCGCACTCTTACGTCTATAGTCTTCTGGAAGAAACAGCGCTATCATTTGATTTAGAAATGAGGGTATTCGATTTATCATTTGCCACCCAAGGGACGATAGGGTCTTTCGTGTCAAATGTCGTATCAGACAGACATAATAATATGACAGCTGTTTGATACGATGACCCTACGGCTACATGTGGCCAATTGTCCCTCATACTGGTAAAAAACGTTGAAATAATAGTCTTTGTACACCTTGACCTCATAATATACTACGGGCATATTCTAACTCAAATCAAATCGGCACTGCGTAGCAAAAGTTGGTAAGAGCGTATTTCGAGTGCTACTTAATCTAAGTAATATGTATAGTATATTCTGAGTGGGTGTAAAGGGCGTCTTAATATATTCTAATTGTATCTAAATCTGCAACCTTTCTGAATAGTTATTGAGTTTTTACGATGCGGGGTGGCGCCAGGCGCATGACGATTTATTATGGGACCGATTTAAGAATAGCGTATAGATTTACCGACAAGTTTATTATGCTTTCACTAAAATATTACAATAGATTTTGCTTTCGAGTTGTTTATTTCATGTGAATGTCCTTATTGATATTAAAATCTTCAAACTTCTGTTACCTCTTCACGGCAGCGGTACCGATTAAGATGAAATTTGGTATGAAGATATTGTAAGGTCCAAGAAAGAATTAGCGTAGTTTATAATTTAGCTAAATATACGTTTCCCGAATAATTTTTTATAACGAATGAATTTTTTGCGCAACGGGGATGCGAGAAAATCTTATTTACTATATATGTCGTATGAATTTAACTCTCTCGGAAATGTAAAAAAAGTTATAATTTTCTAAAACTTTCTCTTTATTTGACTAAAACAAGACCAAATTGAGAATTCTTAGTGACTTTTTCAATTTATTATCTAATATTTATCCTATCTTAGCATCTAAACTATAGGTTACCATTTCATTCGACTTTATATAAATTGTTTACTCATCCGTTCCTACCCATCCCAAGATTGATAGTATACAGTTTCCCCTTCCATAGGCCATATTAAATTGTTATGACTGAGTCATAAACTGTGATGTGGGTATATCACTATACATGGATCGATAGATATCAGGGTATAATATAATATCTTCTCATCTTATCGATAAGAGCTATTATGCTCTGAACTTTAGTTAGCCCATATTGCTTCACCTACATTGTGATATAAGGTTGCATCTTTACAAGTATAATTCCGTTTATGATCGAGGCGTGCGTCATCTGACCTAATTGTTGTCTAATACAGATGTTACACAATATAAATTGTATACAGTAGACCATCTCTAAACTTGTCACCTAATTATTATTACTACTAGTTGACCCGGCAAACGTTGTTTTGCCATTTAAAGTATTTCTACTTCATCAGTTGATACAAAGTCGTACCCCCTCTTTTGTCCCCTAAGAGGGGCGGGGGAGAAAATTGTGTACACCTGATGTTAAGTTGGAAAATACAGTTAATAATATGAATTACGTCTAATAAAGAAAAAAATTGATACAAAATCTGACCCCCTTTTTGGTCCCCTTAGAGGGGTGGCGGGGGGGGGGGGAAGTTTATACACTAGATGTTGAGTTGGAAGAAGACAAATTTATCTGCGAAAACCATATGCAAATCGGATCAGTAGTTTTCGTGTTAAAGAAAAAAGTTTGATACAAAATCTGACCCCTCTTTTGTCCCCTTAGAGGGGTGGGGGGAATTTTTTTATACACCAGATGTTAAGTTGGAAGAAGACAAATATATCTGCGAAAACCGCTTTCAAATCGGATCAGTAGTTTTCGTGTGATAGTGGAACAAACATACAGACAGACAGACAGACAGACAGACAGACAGACAAAAAACTAACCACATTTTTGGCTTCTATAGCGATCTAGTGACACCCCCCGCTTATTATTTTTTGAATATCTTTAATGTACAGAATTCACATTTCTACAGTTTTATTATATGTATAGATAATTATTACTATAAGCACACACTGTATGCGTGAGTTTAGGTAACTTTAAGCAGCAAAATAAAGCAGCAGAAACACAATGCACGTCGCGTTGCACGTGCGTATAACTTGTCTCTGTCTTGAGCTAGTGTAATTTCGAAGACACGGCAGGGTGGGAACCTACTGTATGATAGTGTTAACTGTGTCTACTAGCTATAAATGAGAAAGTAGGTTAAATATCGATGGATCTTTAAACACTTTCGGATACGTCTGACACGTTCGTATAGCGAGCAATTACGAGCATAGGGCTGTAGATTTTTTAAAAGCGGTAGTGAAGTTTTGATTGTTCTTGGATAGACTCACTACTAAGAAAATGAAGCATAGGACGTTCCGCGGCTTAAAATAGCAAATGCTATGATTGGAGGACAATGGCGGGCAGCGGATGGGTGTAGGCGGCTCAAGAACGGGATGGTAAAATAAGATATTTCGATTTATTAGTACATTTACATCGATTGTTCCTATTTCGAAATGATTGTTATCAGGCTTTTAAAGTATTATTATTACAAAACTAGCTGTCCCGGTGAACTTCGTGTCACTTTAAAACCTTCCCTGGACTTCTACGAATATTTTAAGACTAAAATCAGCCCAATCCGTTCAACCGTTTTCGAGTTTTAGCGCGACTATTTGAAAATCCATTTTTATATATAACATATCGAGCGAAGTCCAGTTCCGATATCATCTAGAGGGTAAGGCCAAGTTAGCCTCGAAGAAGCTTGGTGTTTTTAACAGAGCGAGACAGTACTTCAGTCTGGACCAACGCCTACAACTCTACAAGGCGCAGGTTCGGCCTCACATGGAATATTGTTCTCATCTCTGGGCAGGGGCGCCAAAATACCAACTGCTCTCTCTGGATCGTATCCAACGAAGGGCCGCTCGAATTGTTGACTGCCATAGTGTTTCGAACAGCTTGGACCCCTTGGAATTACGCCGAGATGTAGTTTCACTCTGCATCCTCTATCGGTTGTATTACGGGGAGTGCTCTGAGGAATTGTTCGGAATCATACCACCTGCAACTTTTCGCCATCGTCCCACGCGAAAAACATACCATCCTCATCACCTTGATGAGTGGCAGTCTTCCACAGTGCGATTTTCGCGTAACTTTCTGCCACGCACTGTAAAATTCTGGAACGAACTGTCACCAGCAGTATTTCCGGACCTATATGACCTGCAAACCTTCAAGAAAAGAGCGTATTCCCTCTTAAAAGGCCGACAATGCACCTGCAGCTCTTCGGATGTTGCGAGTGTCCATGGGCGACGGTAGTTGCTTACCATCAGGTGACCCGTTTGCTCGTTTGCCCCCTTATTTAATAATAATTAAAAAAAAGGAATCATAATATGCGAACAAAATAAAGTACAATTCAAAGTGTCTTTTTGTTATATGTTTAAATATATTTTTTTAATAAAATAATCGTCAGGAACAAATAAATCTTGCTAATTAAAAAATCAAATGACATTTTCAATATTTTAAAACTATCGATACATATGTTAACATCGTTAATAATTAAATCTCAATATTTCGAAACATCGAAAATTCAGCCCTACGGTAAATTATGTTCGAACAAACAGGTCGTGTAAATATGAGAACACGCTCGTTATTGTGAATACGGTTGCATGAGTTGTTTGTAACTTGTACCGGCTTTAACCGTGTACTGTATAGATAAAAGTTAATGTCTCTTGTAACTAATGGTCTATTTGTTATTTACTTTCAAACAATAAATAACGAATCTATTCGTTATTTATTTATTCTTAAATTCTCATTTGTGCGTTATCGGAATTAATAGTATAAACATTTGTTTGACGGTTATCTCCCAAATAATAATAATAAACATAATATAATAATAATAATAATAACCATTCAGGCAATAGACCCATAAAATAACATAATATAAGTTTAAAATACAATAAAAGTGATAAAAATGAAATAAAAATACATTTCAAATGTTAAAATCTAAAATGATCACTTTTGTTTACTGCCACAATGTACTGAAAGCCAGTAGGCACACACACAAAAGATCTCATTATTCAAAGAACGGATGCGAGACCAAAGGAATAGCAGACATATCATATAATTACTAATTGAAGACGTGAGTGGAAGAATCGAATAAGTAACATTTCGTAACATACGGACAATAACTCATTTTTTTCCTAATTATTTCAATAAAACTTGTAACTTATCTACTTCATAACCTAGCTAATATATCTGGATACACATACAATCCATAGTTTTTCTATTTCAAATAACTTTTCTGGCCCGAAAGTCTCCATTTAAGCAAAAAAACGGGAAGTTTTTTCATGTTACTTACCTTATTCTTCCACTCACGTCTTGAATTATGAATTAATAACTATTCTTCACATGAAATATCTTAAATGAATATAATTTTCATATTGTGTTACATTTAAAGCGAGTTTGAACTCGTACAACCTCTAGTATTAAGTTTTCGTAGCACGTAGCCGCGTAGACGCTGGCGTAGCATATTCGCTACGAGGTGCTACGAGATTTACGCGTAGCGCTGTCGAGCTACAGCTTTTTAGCTGCAATTTAAAAAAAAAATATTCGCTTTAATTTCTACATTATTATTGATAAACATAATATTATTAAAATGCTGATTTACGTATATGAATCTTCTAATACAATAGGTAAATTTGACATAATAATTTCAATTGTTAACTTCAATATCTTAACATTGGACTTTAATTATATTTATAAAATATTACGTTTGACTTTCAATTTGGTATGATATTTACCTCAAACTATACGATGTTATTGTTGTATATAATATGTAGCGTACTTAGTAATGAAAGCAGAAACTCTTGTGAGCAGTTAGACATTTTAACCTTTTTACTCGACTGCCTGGAGGGTTATGTGTTTAGCGCGTATCTTGTATGTTTGTAATTTATTTCAGTAATTATTTTTTTAGACAGGTTGTTGAAAAATTTGCTATACTGTGTATAAATAAAACATTTTCTTTCTCTATCGTAGGTATCAATAGTCGCAGCGTCATCCTGCCGATACGTGTACTGGCAGCGCAGTTCGCTAGAGTATCTATTCGTGAAGGAGCCATACCTCGCCGGCGTGATAACCACGCTCATAGCACGTGATATCACCACCAAGCTGTACGCTATGAACAACAAGATCATGACGGACCGGGGTTCTCATTTAGATATCAGGCTGCCGAGTATAAGTCATGCTTTAGCGAAGAGTCCGAGAAAACTGCGAGCGACTACGAAGCCACCGCTTTCGACGACTGTACAGCCAGTACCGCCAGAGAAGAGACCAAGTAAGTACAGTTGCGATAAAATTTC